>OY998180.1:66374560-67574560 GCA_963921935.1 Galeruca laticollis | reverse complement strand
ATAATAGTATATGTTTAACTATGGGTAAATAGATAATATAGAAAAAATAATAAACAATTCGTGATCGACAAATTCAGGATTTCAATTTATAAATAATTTATTATTTTTTTAAAAAATACGTCGAATGGTGATTTTTTTCTCGTAATCAATGGTCCTGAAGGTTGTCGGAATATAATTTGTGGTCTAGCTAAATCGTAGTCTGCAGATACAGATCAATAACTTCTTATTTCACTGTTTGTTAATTGGAATCATTACTAGAATATATCATATCCTCCTCAAGTAAAAATATCATAATAGGCGAAAAGTTTTCAATTTATAAGTAATTTATTATTCTTTTACAATTCCTCGAATGGTAATTTTTTCTCATAATCAATGGTCCTGAAGGTTGCCGGAATGGAATTTGTAGTCTAGCTCAATCGTAGCCTACAGATACAGATCATAAACTTCTTGTTCCAATCACTGTTTGTTAATTGGAATCATTACTTGAATATATCATATCTTCCTCAAATATTACGGTTAAAAAGTGTCAGACGCGGGTCTTTTTTAGGGAAAAATGTTATCGTTCAGTCTTCCGTCCGACTAGAAGTTTACTTGTTACCCCTCTGACCCCAGAGCAAAGCGCGTCGAACTCATAGGCTCCGCCTCTGCCAATCAAAACACATGCCTGCGCACCGAACCACGCGCGGATGTGTATAAATAGGCGGCGGGGAGCAACGGATCGGCAGTTCATCTTCGACCTCTGAAGAAGACGCAACGGCTCGCTTAGACGCTCTGGTACCGCTACGCTGTTGAGATATAGATCGAACTGGGCAAGTTGAATTATCTTGAATTGGCATTTCATTTACTTGCTCCCAGTTCCTCTGCGAGATAGTGGATTACGAGAGTCCTAAGGGATTTATAGTGAGATACGGAATTTTTTATATAATATAGATATGAAAATATAATATTTATTTATGAAAATGTCGGACGTGAATAGTCATGACAGCCTGAGGCCTTTTCAGGGCTTTGGCAATCAGACAACGCCCACCCGACGACATGGCGCCCAACAAGTGGGATACACACCGACCCCTGAAGGAGGAGGCGAACACTACCACGCCGCTGAGCTAGCTGGAGGAAGGGTCCACCAGGTCCAAACACCAGGAGGAGAAGTCCACCAGGTCCGAACCCCAGTAGAAGGGGTCCACCAAGTCCCATTCCCAGGAGGAAGGGTCCACCAGGTCCAAACACCAGGAGGAGATGTCCACCAGGCCCGAACCCCAGTAGGAGGGGTTTACCAGATCCCATTCCCAGGAGGCCACCACAAAGGCAACAGAGCACGTGATCCGCCTCAACGACCCCAAACCTATCAGGGTGAAACCATATAAATATTCACCAGAGAAAAAACGCATCATATACGACGAGGTAGACAAGATGCTAGCTGCCGGAGTCATCCGACCAAGCCACTCTGAATATAACAGCCCGATCGTGGTGGTCCAAAAGAAAGACGGAGAACCGCGGTTCTGCGTTGACTACAGGAAACTTAACAACGCCACCGCAACCGAAGTTTCCAATCTCCCACCCATCCATGACACAATCAGAGACCTGGGTCAAGCAAAGGTTTTCAGCTCCATCGACCTCAAAAGTGGATTCTGGCAAGTCCCTATGGCAGACGACTCCATCCACCTCACAGCCTTCTCGACACCAGACGGGTCAGCCTACGAGTTCCTGGTTATGCCGTTCGGCCTGAAGAACGCCCCCACAACGTTCCAGAAACTGGCCAATCAAGTCCTAGCTGGATATATAGACATATTCGCCAAGGTGTATATGGACGACATTATCATATACTCAAACACCTTGGCAGAACACATTCGTCATATCCAGTTAGTTCTAGAACGACTCCGAACCCATGGACTCTGGGCATCCCTCAAAAAGTGCCAATTCGCCTCTGACCAACTAGAATACCTAGGGCACACTATAACAGCGGAAGCGAACCTACCTCTGGAAAAACACGTCCTGAAGATTCAAGACTACCCCAGACCCACAACCAGGAAGCAACTACGAAGCTTCCTAGGAACAGCAGGCTGGCTCAGAGACTTCGTAAAGAACTACGCCGAGAAAACGTCCCCCCTCTCAGACCTCACGGCCGCCAAGAGGAAATTCAAATGGACTCCAGAGGCGGAAAATTCCTTCCAGAGAATGGAACGAGAAGTCTCACAACCCCTCCAGCTGTCAAGACCGGACCCAAACCAGGGCTTCAGCCTCCAGACGGACGCTCCCACCACCGGTATGGGAGCAGTTCTCTTCCAGGGGGACCCCAACAACAGAAGGATAATCTGTTACGCCAGCGCAAAGCTAAGCCCCGCTGAACGGAGGTACCATATCAACGAGATCGAATGTCTCGCCGTAGTATGGGGAATCAAGAGATTCAAGCACTACCTCCAAGACCAGCACTTCGACCTCTACACCGACAACAGGGCCCTAACCTGGCTGGACAGATTCAGGGAAGAGAGGACCAAACTCACAAGATGGGCACTCCTGTTACAAGAATACGATTTCAGCATCCACCACGTCCCAGGGAAGGCAAATGAACTTCCGGACCACCTCTCCAGGCTCCCGGAAACCGAGGAACCAACCACCAACAACTCATCCCAAGACGATGAAATCGAACGACTGTCCTGGCCCTCCATAGAAATCGACCAACCAGACAACTTCCCCCTCCTATGCCTCCTCGAGGACGAAGAAGAGGAAGAAGCCAAGAGGACAACGCCAACCTCACGCTGGAAAAACGCATAGCGAAATCCCATAGGACACATCCTGGAATGCTGCGACTGAGACGTCGCCTAGAAGCCATCACCACCAGAGGCCCAGAAACCGAAGTGGAACAGACCCTAACACAGGACTTCTCAGTAAAACAGAGCACTTGCTTCTACACGGCGGGGCAACAACACCGGCTGGTCGTCCCCAAACGCTATCGAGAAGACGTGCTCAAGACCTACCACGAAGCCTCGGGCCACCCCGGGACAGACGAAACTACTAGAGCCATCAAACGAATATATTACTGGCCAACACTACAGAAGGATGCCAAGCAACATGTGAAGTCTTGCCTCATCTGCGCCACCACCAAGTCAGCAGCCAGACAGCCAGCAGCATCAATGGAAGCCAGAGAACCACAAGGACCGTGTAAGACCATCTCCTTCGACGTCCTAGGGCCATACCCAAAGTCAACCAGAGGCAATCGCTTCATCCTGGTGGCCACAGACCTCTTCTCCAAATGGATAGAATACCGTTGCACCACATGACGCAAGGCCAAAGCAGTGGTCCAGTTCTTAGAGGAGGAGGTCTGTCAAAGATGGGGCTACACGGAATGCGTGATCACGGACAATGGAGGCCAATTCCGTGGCGGGGTGTTTGAAAGATTTCTAGACAGGAATCACATAAAACCAGTGAACTCCCCGATCTACCACCAAAGGGCAAACCCCGTGGAGAGGCGAGTCCAAGAAATTAAAAAGGGACTACGAGCCAGACTGGTCGGTAAACAGGAAAATAGATGGGAAGACCTCCTGGCGGACACAGTGTTCTCTCTCAGGACAAGGGCCTCAGCAGCCACTGAACAGACACCATGCCACTTACTGCTGGGCTACGAGCTCCGCCGCCCAGAAGAAGACCCAAAGCGACCAAGGCCACTCAACACCCCCGAAAAACGCCTCCAGCGACAAGAAGAGGCCAAACAGAAGGCCACCATCTACGCCAGGCGCCTGTTTCCCGACACACAAGCGCCGGCAAAAATATTCTCACCCGGAGAAAAGGTGCTCGTCCGGAACTTCGGCCAAACATGGACCGGACCCCATGAAATACTAGAACAATTAGGCCCTAACACCTACAATGTGCTCAAGGACGGCGGCCACAAGCTGATCTACGTCGACGATATAAGGCCATCACCACCACCAAGAGCACCACCAGAGGACAACTAAACAGTCTATTGTATATACCACATTTTCTCCTTTTTCCCCTTAATTTTAAGCTTCTCTGTCCATATCTCAACCTTATTTACATCATACTTTATTTTTACATTTTATACAAATTTTATACACTTTAATTTTAATAAAGCAAACATTCCCAGTTCGATCTTCGGAGCGGGGGAGTGACCCCAGAGCAAAGCGCGTCGAACTCATAGGCTCCGCCCCTGCCAATCAAAACACATGCCTGCGCACCGAACCACGCGCGGATGTGTATAAATAGGCGGCGGGGAGCAACGGATCGGCAGTTCATCTTCGACCTCTAAAGAAGACGCAACGGCTCGCTTAGACGCTCTGGTACCGCTACGCTGTTGAGATATAGATCGAACTGGGCAAGTTGAATTATCTTGAATTGGCATTTCATTTACTTGCTCCCAGTTCCTCTGCGAGATAGTGGATTACGAGAGTCCTAAGGGAGTTATAGTGAGATACGGAATTTTTTATATAATATACATATAAAAATATAATATTTATTTATGAAAATGTCGGACGTGAATAGTCATGACAGCCTGAGCCCTTTTCAGGGCACCGGCTTAATGAATGGACAAAGACGTGTGTATTAAAAATTGATATTTTCAGTGTTAAATAAGGTGTGCAAGTGATAAGTTGTTCCCTTAAAGCGTGAGTAATAAATATTTTTTTGTTGAAATATGACACATTTCTTTAGATGTTTTTTCAAAAAATATTAGTTAATGTAGGAAGATAAGGCCGTATATATTGTTTTTTAGTAAAAATTTCATTAAAAAAGTTTATACGAACGATGGATGGGGGTAGATTATAATTTAATTACGCTTCTAACGTATACGTGAGTTTGGGGTTAAAAATATGTCTTTGAACCAAAAAATATCAGTTGATGTAGGGAGATAAGGCCGTACATATTGTTTTTTAGTAATTTACGTCTTTAAGATCCAATTTCGGTATCATAAAATCAAAAAATAGTCACACCTATATAAAGAGGTTTACCGATAACTATTTCAGCCCTTTTTAATTTAATAGCTACTAGATTTTCATTAAAAATTGTACTATAATGTAACAAAGGAATTTTTTTTTTTTTATTTTTTTTATTGCAATTAACGTGCTCGGCTACAAAGGCCACTCGCACAGGTACAGTATAAGTATACAATAAATATATTATATTTTGTGGTATAGCTGTACGTCTTTCAGGAACTGGAGGGGACATTATCTGGATTTCCGAGTACCTCTTGGAGACTTCCTTTGAGGTTGAGCTGTTGTCTTCTAGTTGTGTACTGTTGGCATTCTAGAATAATGTGTTCAACGGTGTAGATGCAGTTACAGGTTGAACAGAATGGCCGAATGTTGGATGACATAAGGTAGCCATGAGTGAATCTAGTGTGACCGATTCTTAGTCTTCTCAGCACCGCTTGGTCTTGTCTTGAGAGATTTGAAGCTCCAATATAGTAAGGATGGCTTAATGAAGGTTGAATTTTTTGCAATTTTGTCGGGATGGAGTTCCAATGATTTTGCTATAGAGATTTGATCTTATGCTTGATGACTTGCTTGAGATCGGATGCAATTTAGATGTTATGTGCATAATAGTTTAAAGTTGTGGCCCTTTTAGCTAGTTGATCAGCTAGTTCGTTTCCCATTATACCAATGTGAGATGGTGTCCATAGAATGGTAACTGTTATATTTTGGGAAAAGGAGAGTTGGTAGGAGTCGTGGATATTCTGTACAAGAGGATGGTCACTGTATATATCTTTAATGGAGTGTATAGATGCAAGTGAGTCTGTACATATGCAGACATTTTTATTGGGAGGGGAAATATGTTTGAAGGCCTGAAGTATACTATAGAGTTCGCCGGTATGTACAGTACAAGTTGATGATATTGTGGAAGAGAAGATTGGAGAATCTTATGTTGTTACAGCACAACCGACTCCTGTTTCATTTTTCGAGGCATCAGTATATAGTACTAAATCGTAGTCATTTCGGTATATTATATCCAGAAAAGTTTGTTTAATTAGATCGTTTGGTGTTTCATTTTTATTCAGAGTTGTGAGAGATGTGTTGATATGAGGAATGTTTTTCGTCCATGGGGGCATTAAGGGAAGAGGTAGAGGAAATGTTTGAGAAATATCAATTTTGATTGGCATTGTTTTTAGTAGTGAAGGTAAGGGTATTATTGTTGAGGATGTTGAGATATTCTGTAAGCTATCATCGGTAAACAAGCTGTATACTGGGTTAAGGGGATTGGAAGATACCGAGATAATATAGTTAAGTAATAAATGTTGACGTCTTATCCATAGAGGAGGTTCATTTGCTTCGCAGTAGAGACTTTCTACCGGGCTAGACCTGAACGCCCCCAGACACAGGCGAAGAGCTGTATTGTGTATCGAGTTCAAGACATTGATATGTGATTTAGATGCAGATATATATACGAAGCAGCCATAGTCTAATTTAGATCGAATAAGGGATCTGTATATTTTTAGGAGAGAAGTTTCGTCAGCGCCCCAATGGAAGTGAGAAAGGGTTTTTATGATGTTTAGTCGTTTGTATCCTTCGCTCTTAGTATCTAGAATATGTTTTTTCCAATTGAGACGGGAGTCAAATATCATACCCAATATTTTGCAGTGATTTACAACCTGAAGGGGGACGTTGTTGATTATAATATTAGGGGTAGAGTTTATTGAAGACTTACTAAAATTGATGACTTTGGATTTTGTTGGGGATAAAGAGAGTCCCAATAATTTTATCTTGTTGGACAGGGAAGTTTACCGCGGATTGAATTATAGAGGAGGTAGTGGACACTGACTGACCGTGGCAATATAATACTAAGTCATCGGCATACATCGTGCATCTAACAGGAGCAGAGAAGTTAGAACAAAGATCATTTGTTACGAGGTTGAAGAGTGTGGGACTGAGTACCGAGTCTTGGGGTAATCCGTCGGTTTGATTGAATGTTGAGGAAAGGATACCATTAACAGATACTTTGAAGGATCTAAGCGATAAAAAGTTTTTGATAAAAAAGAATATATTTCCATTAATATTGTGATAGGATAATTTCTCAAGTATGACATTTCTGTGTATTGTATCGAATGCACCTTCTATATCAAATGTAGCAAGTATAGTTTGTTGTTTAGAGCGGTGGAGATATGAGTTTGCAACGTTATCAAATTGTCCTTTGTTGACCTGTGCCGCCGAAATCCAGATTGGTCTTCTGATAAAATGTTGTGTTTATCTAAATACCATATCAATCTTTTATTGATCATTTTTTCCATGACTTTGCACATTGTACAGGTTAATGAAATGGGCCTATAGGACTTGGGGGAGGTTGTCGGCTGATCAGGTTTTTTCAAGGGAATTATGACGGATAGTCGCCAGAGGCTTGGAAACATGTTAGAGGTCCATATTAAGTTGAACAGTTCTAAAAGTTTGAGTTGACCTAAGAAATCAAGTTTTTTAAGGAAAATATATGGCAGGTCATCAGGACCAGCAGCGGAATTTTTGCACGATTTTAACGCAGTAATAAGTTCCTGGTGAGAGAAAGGTAGGTTGAGAGAGTCTATATCTTGATTTGATGGAATTGGGCATGATAAAGAGTTATTAGTATAAGTATTTGCAATGTTTGGGTGTAGCCTACTTCGGAATTTGTCTTCGAAATTTTCAGCTATGATCTTCGCTATTTCATGGTCATTATTTATTACCGCATCATTTGAAACAAGATGGGGAATTCCATTATTGGTTTTGTTTCCCTGTATACCTCTGATCTTTTTCCATACTTGACTGGGATTTGTGTTTTCGCTTATTGTCGAAACATAGTTTTTCCAGGAGGATTTTTTGCTTTGTTTGATAATGAATTTAGATTTTGCTCTGGCTTTTTTGAGATTGATGAGATTTTCAGGGGTATTGTTTTGTCGGAACAGTTTTAATGCTATGTTTTGTTGTTGTACAGCGTCTTTGCAAGAGGAATTCCACCAAGGAACACTTTTCTTAGGATGGGATATATTAGTTTTACCTACATGTAATTCAGCAGCTGACAAAATAGAATTTGAGAATATTGCGATATTATCATCAACGCTTTCGGAAAACTTAAGAGAATGTAGGACATCTTCTGTTTGTGATGTAAAACTTTTCCAGTCAGCATTGTTTAGTCGCCAGAAAGTCCTGGTTGAGATTTTTGGGTTTTGAGAGGCAATGGAAGATATAACGATAGGGAAATGATTACTATCATGTAAATCATCGACAGTACGCCAAGTTAATGTGGGAGCTAATTTAGGATCGCATAGACTGAGATCTATGGCGGAGAAAGAACCAGAGGAGAAGTTAAGGTGTGTATTGGATCCTGTATTTAGTAGGCACGCATTTGTACAGTTTAATACATTTTCCACTATTTTACCCTTACCATACGTTGAGTTGGATCCCCACAAGTTATTATGCGCATTGAAATCTCCTAATAGAATGTAGGGATGAGCTAGTTGAAAAATGAGGTTTGCTAGTTCTTCTTCTTTTAGACAATGGTTTGGGGGAATGTATATACTGCACACATTTAATTTATTCGGGAGCCATATGGATACAGCAACAGCTTCAAGGTCGGTATTTAGGGGTAGAAGGGATGAAAATATGTCGTTAGAAACGAAAATCGAAGTACCGCCACTGGATCTATTGCAATTATTGCGTATGTGATGGTAGCCTTCAAAGTTTTTTAGGTGGGGAAGTTTCGAGATTGTGGCATTTGTTTCTTGGAGACACAGGATTTGAGTGTTCTCATTGGATATGAGCTGTTGGATTCTTTCCAGGCGAGGAAAAAATCCATCACAATTCCATTGGATTAGCTTGAAGATTATTATTGTATATAGTGATATTGTTAATATGGACTGATGGTTCTAACGAGTTCTGTGCTAATTAAGAGATGGGATTATTTGACTCTTCGTCAGTTTGGGTTTCTGATGTGTAGCTCTTATCGTCAGACGAATCTTCAGGGTTTAGTTGATGTTTTATTTTTTTCTGTAATCTAGTCAACCGATTTTTAAGAGACCGTTCTTTGGTTATGTTGTACATAAGAGTTAAGTCATTTAGTAGACCTTGTATATTTGCTGTGAAAGAGAGAACTTCGTTCAATGGGTCTGACAAGCCAAATGAGTTTTCTAGGAAGGCGGTGAGTTGTGTTTCAGTCAGTGTAAGGTGAGTAGAATTGTTTTTGCATAGCTCTTGTATAGTAGAGTAAGTAGTGGGTGTGAGTTTAAAGTCCTCTTTTCCGGTCGTTTTGGGTTTTTTCTTATGCTGTTTGATTGAGTTTTGAGGTATTGTGTATGAAGGAGGGAACATCTGGTTGTCGGTCGGAGTATCTATCGGTGATAGATGAGAGGGAGTTTCGAGGTTGCTATCCGTAGATAGACCTCTCTTTTGTCCTTGAATTACAGGTAAATTGACTTGCTCGATAAGTGGCAGATTGGGTTGATCATCTTCGACAGGTATACTCTGAGTGTTAGATACAGGAAGATTGTCAGAGTGTGTAGTAGTTGTTTGTACTATAGGAGATGGGGGAGGTGGATTTTGAATTTCAGCGTTAGGTGGATTGGTGGAAGAATCGGCGGTGTGTCCAGGGAGTTTACATAAGAAACATTCCAGTTTATCCGTGGACACGAAAATTCTGTAAGGAGTATTATCGAAAGTAATTAAAAGGGATGTTTGGAGAGTGAAGTTGTCGTTTTCTGGTATAATATATGTTATTCTGCGAAAACTCATGATATGAGAATAATTATCGTCCGGTACGCCACATTTCACGAATGAAACAGGAGAGGCTAGCTGTAGGCCGATGTCTTTTAGAGCTTTTTCTATAAGAGAGTGAGGGATAGTGGGAGAGACGTTGGAAATCAGAATTCGTTTGGCAGGTGTGATAAGCCTTCGAATAGGTATATTGTTAGATTTAATATATTGTTAGATTTAATATATATACTATCGTGTTCATTAAGAAGTCTATCGACAACAGCAGTAGAGCTTAAATAGATGCATATGCGGTTGTTTGAGATTCTAGAGGCAAATGTTACATTTTTGGGGGTTACAATTTCTCCTACGGCTTTTATATACTCAAAGAGAGTGGTATTGGTTATGGCGTGCATGATGATTGCTTGTTCTCTTTTAGGGAAGGTTGGTGGGGGAGGTTTTGTTTGTGCAGCCGCAACATACGACTTTGTAGCATTAGGTGAATTATGGGGAGGAGAGTTTGAAGTTGATTGGGATTGATGATTATTCATCTTGTAAGTGGCCCTGGATACCAAAGCCAATACAAATGAAAAGGAGAGACAGGAGTCCCTAATGGATCCCTGAAAATATTTTGTAGGAAATAACAGTTACCTGACTTGATGTTACGCCACTGATGAAAATAAAATGTCTTCACTTCTTAAAACTTTTGGAAATAATTATGTTCAATTTTTTATAGCATCGATCACAAGTATTGGAAAAAATCACATGATGATTGTTAATTATTTACTACTTTCAACAATACACCGAAAAAAAAACTCGTATTTTGGTTTGAATTTAATGAGGTATAATTACCGATAAGCGATGTTTACTCGTCGGCTACCAGCATAGGAATGAACAAAGGAATTGCAATGAAATGTTTTATGCTGTAGCGGCCGTTTCAAGATTTAAGTAATTTAACATAACGGTACTTTCGAGAATTTTCCATTGTTATATTAATAAGTTTATGATGATTCAGAATCATTGTTTGCTAAATTTCTCAAATGGTTGTTTAAATCAATATGTCTTCAACCAAGAATTCCGCTCGAATTTTAGAAACCTATGTATCTTTTTCAATGTCAATCGTTTAGTGTCCGGTAGTGAATTTTATAATTATTTTTAGGATAATGGGTAGACAATAACTTTTTATATTTTGAACTAGGTGGAATATTATGTTTTGGACATAATGAAAAATCACTGTTACAATCATATAATTTTTCATCATAACCCAAGTTTTTTTGAAATCATGTATCCGTTTTAATATGAACTTGTTTGGACTTGTCGGTTTTCGTTGATAAGGTATGTTATTAGTAACGAGAATCTATGACGTCATCGACTCAGATGAAAGTATAAATATGCATTGATTCTTATGTAGAATAGACATCTGAGGAGATCTTTTTTTATGAATATTTTGAACCTTTTTATTTAGAGTTGCATAAAAAAAATTAATTAATATGGAAATATACACCCATATATAATTGTTTTTACTAGTAATTTCACTAGTCTGCGACGATGTAATAGTTTTTGTGGTAAGAGCATCATTGTTTGTTTTAAAAAGTGAAGGGATGTAGATAGATTTATGCAAAAAAGTTTAATTGATTGTCAATTGGTAAAAATTTTGGTTAGTAAAATATTAGACTAATAAATTTTTATTTCTAGTCTGACGTCCGAATCAGATGGGCTCTTCTAAAATCGCGATGACGTGTGGTACACAACAGCTCGCGCCTGGGGTGAAGATTGCTGCAGAAGAAAATAGGCAAACGAGTAAGTATCTTTTGAGTATTTACCTACAAAAATATTTATTGTTTTAGTTGTGATATATAATTTTGATAGCATACAATGAGGTTCCTTCGGGTATAAAAAGGGTACCGACTTTTCCTACACAGAGATATGACAGGTACCACACAGTGGGAGGAGTACAAAAAACTTAGGGTGTCGGTTAGACTCGATTACAACCCGAGCAGTCACCTTTTGAGTTATGTACGAATAGTATCCTTCTGTTATGGGGTAGAGTCGCCTAAAGGCTATTGAAGAGTGCCTATAACCTCATATGTAAATTTTATATAGATTTTTGAGATGTATTGTAGTTTAAATTGTAATTGAATTTTTGGTCGGAAAAAAAGTAGTGGGTCTCGTATATCGATTTCTCTTAACCATATAAGTATTTTTTGAGGTCTCTTCGGATATAAAACGGGGGATCGACTTTTTTCCGCACAGAAATACGGCAGTTACCACATTGTGGGATAAGTACTTAACTAGGATATCTGTAAGGCATGCCTACAAAACATGCGGTTATCTATTAGTTCAAGTGCGTATAGTATTTTCTGTATGTTTTCATCACATATCAGGGAAAATTGTTGCCTAAAGGCTATTAAAGAATCTCCTTCGACCTCACATATAAAAAATAGATAATAAATAATAGTATATGTTCAACTATGGGTAAATAGACAATATAGAAAAAATAACAAACAATTCGTGATCGACAAATTCAGGATTTCAATTTATAAATAATTTATTATTCTTTTAAAAAATACGTCGAATGGTGATTTTTTTCTCGTAATCAATGGTCCTGAAGGTTGTCGGAATATAATTTGTGGTCTAGCTAAATCGTAGTCTGCAGATACAGATCATTAACTTCTTATTTCACTGTTTGTTAATTGGAATCATTACTAGAATATATCATATCCTCCTCAAGTAAAAATATCATAATAGGCGAAAAGTTTTCAATTTATAAGTGATTTATTATTCTTTTAGAATTCCTCGAATGGTAATTTTTTCTCATAATCAATGGTCCTGAAGGTTGCCGGAATGGAATTTGTAGTCTAGCTAAATCGTAGCCTACAGATACAGATCATAAACTTCTTGTTCCAATCACTGTTTGTTAATTGGAATCATTACTTGAATATATCATATCTTCCTCAAATATTACGGTTAAAAAGTGTCAGACGCGGGTTTGTTTGTTTTAAAAAGTCTTTATTTACAATAATTTCTGGATTAAAATTTACAATACAATTACAAAACTATATATAAATACGATTATAACATACATATATATACTGCCGGTGTTTTGGCCGTCCTGGAATGTATCGATCATGTCTCGATGGGTTTATGGCTCCTTGCATAGCATAATCCATTAGTTTTTGTTTAGAAAATTACTTTGTCCCGTATTGATAGGTATGACTCCACTAGCTTTTTCGACTGTTTTATCCCTGAAAAGCAGCTGAAAAACAGGGTTTCAAAACGAACTGGGTTTAGTTAATGAGAGAAGCAACATGACAGATGTTCTTTTTATTGGGGTATATGATTTGTATGTGAATAAATTTGGTTGATTAGGGGTAGCAGTTACCCTCTAATTCGATGTTTGGTAGTTGGAGATTTAACAACTAGTTATGTGAATAAGTTACCATGCAAAAGCCTACACCCACTATCACGGGTGTCTTTTGCGCGACTTGCGGCTCTGAGTGTTTCTCGAAGATTTTCTGGCAAACAGTAATTATAAAAGTTTTGTGATATTTTAGTTATGAAGTCCTTAATAGTGGGTATATCCGCTTGTTCATGTAACCATGAATTTCTAGGAAGTTTAGGGTATTCAGTTTTATATGGAATCGCCATACGTAGACACTTATTTTGCACCACCTGTAGAGTATGAAAGTTATGTTTTGTAGCGTTGTAATAGACTGGAGCGGCGTATGTTAGTGTAGGTCTAATGATTTGGCAATAAATCATTAATTTGTTGTGTACTGAAAGATAGCTGTTTTTGCATATCAAAGGGTACAATTTACTCATTGCCATCTTAGCCTTTTGAACTTGTTTCGTTATATGTGCGTTAGCATTAGTATTATTTTGCACTGTATATCCGAGGTATTTCAAAGTGAGACTAGGGGTGATGGTTTGCCCCTCAACACAAAGCTGAGATTGAAATGAGCGATTTTTCCCATGATTCCTCCTGAGTACCATGTACTCTGTCTTTGCAGGATTGATAGTCAATTTGTTATCTCTCAGGTATGTAAGTATTTGAGTGTTTAAGTGTGATTGTATGTTTTGTAGCGCTGTGTCTGGTGTTGGTGCAGATGATACAAAACAAGTGTCGTCTGCATACATAGCTGTTAAAATATTTGGGGATGAGGGTAGGTCGTAGGTGAATAGGGAATATAACAAAGGTGAGAGAACTGAACCTTGTGGAACTCCAGCTTGAATAGGGTATGGACCCGCTAAGCCTTCATTCACACAAGAGTAAAATTTTCTGTTATGTATATATGCGTTTATAATTTTTATTAAATATTCAGGGAAATTTAGTTTGATTAGTTTAAATATCAGTCCTTCATGCCAAACAGTATCGAAAGCTTTTTTAATGTCAATCGTTACCATTATTGTTTTGTTTTTCTTAAAAATTTCTTCTCTAATATGGTTGAAGACTCTAATTATTTGAGCTACCGTGCTGTGTCCACTTCTGAACCCATACTGCTCTTTAGGAAGGATGTTTTGGCTGTCTACAAATTGTTGCATTCTTTGAAGAATGATTTTATCAATCACCTTTGCTATATTATTAAGTAAAGAAATTGGTCTGTAGCTATCCACATAACATGATTGTTTATTGGCTTTGATAATAGGGATAACATTAGCAACTTTGAGCATATCAGGGTAATTACCAGTTTTTATTATGTAGTTAACGATGTAGGTAATTTGCACAATCGCTTTTTTAGGTAAGCTTGTAAGGAGGATGTTTGCAATACCATCCATCCCTGAGGCTGTTTTATTTTTAAGTGACATAATTACGGAATATATTTCAGCGGTGGTTGCTAACTTAAATTTAGTTGACGCACTGCAGCTATTAAAATAATTTGATACTATTGTTGAAATTTTATTGTGCAGTTGTGAATTAACTATACTATTTTTAAAATTGTCCTGAAAATACTCTCCAAAGGCCTCAGCGATCTTCGATTTTTGGGTGATTGTTTTACCATTGGATGATATTTTCGTTATTTCTTGTCTTTTATTTTTTAATTTTTTGGTGATTTTCCATAGCGAGTTGTCTTTTATAGATAGAGTTTCAAGAAATGATTTCCATTCATAATTTCGATGTTCTTTTATTTCAGTATTTAGTAAGTTTTGGTAATCTTTTAAAAGTTGTCTATCAGTATCACTTCGGCTTTGTTGCCACCTTTTTCGTATTTTGTTTTTTTCCTTTATAATATTTACAATACGGTCAGGGAGGATATTTAGTGATTTAGGTTTGGGTTTAATAGTTGTGGTTTTGTTTCTGGCTGTTATTATGATATTTTGTAAGTTTTGAATAGTTTGTGTTAAATGCCTTTCATTTTCAATAATGTTTGTAATTTTTAATGTTTCATTTATAAGTTTTTTGTATAATGTCCAGTTAGTGGATGTATAATCGTGTATTTTACGTGTATGTGATTGTATATTGTGTGTTATTTTTAGTTCGATCAGTATTGGGTCATGATCTGAGTTTAAGTCTGGGAGAGTCTTCATTTTAGTTATAGTGTTGATATTTTTACCAACAGCTATATCTGAAGTGCTTGGGGTATAACCTGAAAAGGGAAAATGAGTGGGATCTTCCGTACTGTAAATATTACAGTCCGAATTATCACAGAACCTTTGGAGAGTACTTCCGTTAGTGTTGGGGTAAGAAGCATAGGAGTCCCAGAGGGGGTGCTTACAATTTAAGTCACCCACTATGAGTACCCTATTGTGCGTTCTTACAATATTAAAAAAAATCAGTTTCAGTTAGTTTTTTGTTTGGTGTACTATATGCACCAACTATTTTTATTTTGTTGTCAATAAGTAACGAGATATGCTCAATTGATGAATTATTTGGTTGCAGGAGTTGAAATGTGATGTCTTTTTTGATTAATACTGCGAGACCACCCCCGCCGACACCGTCGGGGCGGTCAAGTCTATGCAGACTATATTCTGGGTTTCTAAAGTTCACGGTTTTGTTAGGTTTTAGGAGCGTCTCGCATAAAAAGAAAATATCTGGCTTTTGGATGTCGAGAAAATGTCTGATGAGTTGGAGTTTATTAATTACTCCATTTACATTACAAAAGATTATTTTAAGATGATTTCGTTTGTGAATTCCTGTTTTACCACCTACCTGCCTAGATATCATATTTATCGATCCCGGCGACAAAGTTATTGTATATAGTGAACTTCTCTAACTTGTTGGTGGCAGCTC
This sequence comes from Galeruca laticollis, assembly GCA_963921935.1. Lineage (NCBI taxonomy): Eukaryota > Metazoa > Arthropoda > Insecta > Coleoptera > Chrysomelidae > Galeruca > Galeruca laticollis. The sequence continues at coordinate 67,558,675 of OY998180.1, read as the reverse complement.
TCATCTCATGTAATAGATCAGCAACTACTCTAGTTAATTCATCGAGATTTACCATACTATGTAGCTCTTGAAACATCGAGTTTAATTGTGTGAATTTGTTTATGTCTGCAGTGGGAGTAGCGGATGTTCGATTTGCATTTGTTTCATGATTAGCTCTGGTTTTGTGGATGTTTTGTTGTTGTGCTGGGATTGTTTGTTTAGTGGGAAGTTTAGGAAATTCTTGTTGGGAAGGGGCATTTTTATTGTTCCAAGGGTTTGTCTTTGGGAGAGGAGCGGGGATAAATTTCGGAGTTGCATTATTAGGTATTTTTGACCTTTTCGCTTCGAGCCAATCTCGTCTTTTGATATATTCCGGGCATATCATAGCGTTAGCCGGATGATCACCTTTACAATTCACGCATTTGGCTGGTATGGACCTATCCTTAGGGCATTCGGGGGTTAAATGCGAAGCTGCACATTTTAGACACCTGGGTGCCCTGCCACAATTAGAGGTGGCATGACCCCAAAGCTGGCAAATGTGGCATTGGATTATCGGCTGGTTTTTTTTTTAGGTTTAAAATATCTTTATTAGCAATCGTTTAACATTCCCAAAATACAACAATTACAAGAATATACAATTGAAACAATTGAATGCCGATGGTCTGGCGATTCTTGAAATCGTTGCTTGCAGTGATGGTACATACGGCTCCTTGTGAAACATCACATTCTCCATATCTTATGCTTGTTCAAATAACTTTGTCCCCGGTATATAATTCTCGCTCCTAAAAACTTTCGGCTGGGTACTCCCTGAAAAGCAGCTGAAAAACAGGGTCTCAATAATTGTAGGGGGTTTTTAGTTTGTGGAAGCAGCGTGACAGACGTGGTTATGATTGGAATTAGTTTTAGCTAAGAGTAATTCAGAACAGTGTATAGGGCTGTCCTGGATTAATTCTTACTTTGATAGTTTTTTGGAGTAAACAACCAGGTTATATAGTCAACATACCATGCAGAAGCCTACCCCCGCTATCGCGGGATACTTCTGCGCGATTAGCGGCTTTGAGAGCATTTCGAAGTTTGTTTGGCAGACATTTATCGTAAAAATTTTTTGAAACTAAAGAAACGAAGTCTTTGATAGTGGCTAGCTCAGCTTTGTCATGAAGCCATGAGGTTTTGGGGAGGTGAGGATAAGGTATATTATTTTTAATCGCCATTCTAAGACACTTATTTTGTATCATTTGCAAAGAATAAAAGTTTTGTTTTGTACCTGTGTAATAAACCGGAGATGAATATGTAAGGATGGGGCGAATGATTTGTTTGTAAAGTGTTAATTTGTTTACTGTAGATAGTTTACTCTGTTTGCATATGAGGGGGTATAACTGACTCATTACAATCTTGGCTTTACGAACTTGATTACTAATGTGCGCATTTGCATTTGTATTACCTTGAATCGTGTATCCTAAATAGTTTAAAGTTGTGCTAGGGGAAATATGATGTCCGTTTATGCAAAGCTGAGATTGTAAATTACTGTCTTTAAGGATGCGCCTCCTGAGTAATAAATACTCTGTTTTGGAGGCATTTAGGGATAATTTTTGATTAGTGAAATAGGGAATGATTTTCGAGTTGATATGTGTTTGTACTTTTAGGAGTGCGTGATCCGGATTCTTTGCCAATGCCACAAAACAAGTGTCATCAGCGTTAATGGCTGTTAGAATATTGGGAGAAGTAGGGATGTCATGGATAAATATTGAATACAGCAAAGGTGAAAGAACTGAACCTTGAGGGACTCCGGCCTGTGTAAGGTAGGGCCCTGCAGTACTATCATTTATTTTAGTATAAAATTTTCTATTTATTAAATAAGAATATAAAATTTTAATTAAATAATCGGGAGTGTTCAAATTAATTAATTTGAGTAATAAACCATCATGCCATACAGTATCAAAGGCTTTCTTAATGTCAATCGCGACCATGACGGCCTTCTTTTGATTATGAAAACCCTCTCTAATGTGATTAATCACCCGAATAGTTTGAGCAATTGTGCTATGACCACTTCGGAAGCCATATTGCTCCTCAGGAATAATATTATTAGTATCTACAAAATTTTGTAATCGTTTTAATATGATTTTGTCTATCACCTTTGCTATGTTGTTCAATAAAGAAATAGGTCTGTAGCTGTCTACATAACGAGGTTGTTTGTTTGCTTTTAAAATTGGGATGATGTTGGCAACTTTGAGCATATCAGGGTAATGGCCCGATTTTATTATAAAATTAGAAATATATACCATTTGCACTAAGGCTTTTTTTGGCAAATTTTTGATTAAAATATTAGGGATACCGTCATGACCCGGAGCGGTTTTAGTTTTTAATTGCATAATTGTATTAACAATCTCTGAGAAAGTGACTAGATTTTTACTATTGATGTTATGAATATTCGAAAGATATTGTTGAACTTTGATTGAAATACTATTGTGGGTTGATGTATTTAAACAATTATTTATGAAATTTTCTTGAAAATACTCTCCGAAGATTTCTGCGATTTCTTTGGTGTCGGTATATGGATTTCCATTAATTTCAATGTTGTTAATTTCTCTGCGTCTCTTTCTGAAATAACGGGAGATTTTCCATAGGGAATTGTCTTCGGGCCTAAGCGTATGGAGATATTCCGCCCATTTGTTGTTTTTAAAGTCTTTGATTAACACATTGATGTCATTTTGGTATTGTTTCAATATGATTTTATCCTCTTCTTTTCTTGTACGTTGCCATCTTTTCCTTAATTTATTTTTATCGTTAATCATTTTAACAATATACTCTGGTAGCGAAGTTGGATAAGGATCAAAGGATTTTTGCGGAGTTAACCTGTTTCTTGCAGCTATAATAACCTCTTGAAGGGAACTTATCGTTTGTGTTAAATGTTCAGGATTTTCAATATTGTCAGCGATATGAATGTTTTCGTTTAAGTATTTTCTAAATAATGTCCAGTTGGTGGATTTATAATCGTGAATTAACTTGGGAGGGTAGTGGAGTTGATGGGGAAGTTCTAGGATAATGAGGACGGGATCATGATCTGAGTTTAAATCGGTGAGAGTTTTGATTTTTGAAATATTTTTGATATTTCTGCCGATGGCGATGTCAATGGTACTAGGGGAGTGGTTTGAATAAGGAAAGTGGGTTGGGTCTTCTGTTGCAAAAATATTACAATCCAAGTTATCGCAGAATCTTAGGAGAGTATTTCCGTTTGTATTTGATCTACTATTATGCTTATCCCATAGGGGATGCTTGCAGTTTAAGTCACCAACAAGTAAAACCTTATTATGAGTTTTCAAAATATTATTGAAATCTGAATCTTTTAAAATATTTTGAGGAGAGTTATAAGCACCTACAATTTTTATTTTATTTTCCACAAGTATCGAGATATGCTCAATAGATGAATTATTATGCTGCAGTGACTTGAAATGTATGCCTTTTTTGATTAATAAAACGATACCACCACCTTTGGCATCGAAAGTGCGGTCTTGTCTTAAAAGACGATATTCCGGGATTTTAAGATTAAATGATTTATTTGGTTTTAGAAGCGTCTCAATTAAAATGAAAATATCTGGTTTTTGAATGTCGAGAAAGTGTCGGATTAAATGGAGTTTAGAACTAACTCCTTGTATATTACAAAAAATGATTTTGAAATTTAAACGATTTTGAGAGCCTGTTTTACCACCTACCTGCCTAGAAGTCATAGCTGTCTATACCGGCAACGAAGTTATTGTAGATGGTGAATTTTTCTAACTTTGATTTGGCTGCTCTCATCATTTCTGTCAGGTCGGTTACCGCTCTAGTCAGTTCGTCAAGGTTGATTAGCTGCTGGAGTTCTTTGAATTTGTTGTTCAATTCGGAGAAATTGTTCAAGTTGATCGGCACATTAGCATTTTTGTTTGTGCTCACCGAGGGTGCAATATTCACTTGACTATTAGGGATAGTTTGAGGGATAGTCCTGGGGGTAGGTTTTGAAGGAAGGCTGGGAAAATCTGCTTGATTGTTTCTAGGTTGATGCCATGGATTATTAGTGGGAATTGGAGCAGGGATAAATCTGTTTGCAGGAGTTTTTGCTTTTTGTAGAATTGCACGCTTCTCTTCGAGCCAGGTTCGTCTTTTCACGTACTCCGGACACACTTCGGCATTAGCGGGGTGGTCACCTTCGCAGTTGGCACATCGGGCAGGTGTTGTTCTCAGCTTGGGACATTCTGGTGTTAGATGACTTCCGGCACACTTGAGGCATCGTGGTGATCTTCCGCAGTTAGACGTGGCGTGGCCCCACAGTTGACAAATATGACATTGGATGATCGGTTTATTTTGTCGGCGATATTCCCACTGTACTCTCGTGTGTTCGATAATTCTCACATTTTTATTTAAAAAGTCCAATGTAATTTTTGAGTCCGTAACCACGAGGTACAGGGGGCGGCCTTTAGTGCTCATCCTGTAAACATCTTTGGGAGTAATTTTGTAAGTTGTTTCCAATTCATCCTTAATGTCGGAGATTTGTAGGCCTTCTGCGAGGCCACGCAAAACGAAAGCATGAGATTTATCCTCCTTCTTAGTGTAGGTGTGAAATTGCACCTTTTCTTGTCTTAATGTGTTTTTCAATTTTTCGAAATCATCCGAATCCTTTGTAAAAACAATAGTGGACTTATTCGTATACTTGATCTCGAATTGTTTTTGAACATCAACCTTTAACTTATTAATCATATCTCTATGAGCCGAGACATTTCCTTCGATAACAATAGGAGGATAAGAAGTTGGTTTTTTAATAGTTTTAGTTATGTTTTCCTTTGGACGCTTGGCGTGTCCGGCGATTTGCTCATCATCAGTACTGGACTCGAATGAGTTGAATTTACGAAATGTCTTTTTCTTTCTCTTCTTTTGAGGGTTTTTGACAGTATCTTCATCTTCCGATACTTCCGATAAAGAATCATATCTGTTGGCCGTAGTTATCACTTGCCTTCTTGGAATTTGCTGAATTATCCGGTTAAACTTAGCGACTTTTTTTGGTTTCTCAAAGTCCGAAAGTCCAGTATCCATTTTATCTGTTTGTTGCGTTGAAGGTACAATAGTGATGGCGTTTAAATCTTCTGGGGTAGCAGGTTTTTTGTTATCTACCATTTTAAGTGGTCTGGCAGTGATTTTATTATATTTGCCCGTTAATTTCTCGTATTGAGAAACAAATTTGTCATTTGAGTTTGCGCTAACAATTTCGTTTTCTCTGTCTTCCACTTCTTTTGCCCATGAGGGGGTGGATGGTTTATGTAGTTGTACTTCGACAAGTTGAGGAGGGTTCGTCGTTTCTTCATCTTCATCCGACGAATTTTTACTATTATGAGAGCCTATAGATCCTACCTCCATATTCTCTTCGTTTTGCTTATCGATATTGATGTTCGAATCGTCAGGAGTAGATGTATTATTATTACCCCTATAGAGCGGGATAGATAGTGCCGGGCTAAGTGATTGGTGTGTATTTTCGGTTAACTTTTGGTTTTCTATACACTTGTTAATCTCCAATCCTATACACTTTTTTTGAAATTGTTCTATACACTTTTCTTCTCCGGATACTAGACACTTATTTATGGATTTTTCTAGACTCTTTTCTTCGTCTTCGATACACTTTTTTTTGGAATTTGTTAATATTTCTGTAGAATTAGGATCGCTGTGGCTGTTTAATGGATATTCTATACACTTGTTAATTAAATTTATATCGATAGCGCCAATAATTTCATTTGAAATATTTGTAAAATCAACTAAGTCAGTAGTGCTTGGTTTATGTGTAACGAGGTTTAAGTCATCAGAGGAATCGAGATCTTCATTGATATAAGCTATTTGGTGTAAATTCAAGTTTTTGGCTTTTAGTTCAGCCTTTTTGATTTTTATTCTAGTTAGTTCGTCACTAAATCTTATGTCGGAAGTCCCTACAATAGTTGTAGGGAGACGTGGATCGTCTTCTACACGTGGTTGATTTAATTCACTATCAGTTTTTTTTGATGTTATGGTTTTTTTTGTTTATAGTGAGTGGAAAGTTTGGACCGTTTTTTATGTCTTTTACTAATTTTGGACGTACCTTTAGTTCTAGTAGCTCTGGGAGAAGTTTTCACTGTCACTAACGGTTTCTTTACACTCACTATATTGTTAATATTTAAATTATCACTTAAAAAGATTTCAGGTTGTAACGCATTAAGCTTTTGGATCTTTTCCCTTAGCCTACGCGAGTATTCAGTGATAAAAGGGGTAGTCCCCGTTATCGGCGGAGATAGTAACGTGAAATCAATTGAGATGGTCAATTGATTTCCTTGAAAACACATCAAGATTTAAAGAAAAAGATAAATAATTCACTAATCCAATGGCAACAAAAATTTTAATACTGTATCACTCAAAGACGGTTTCATGAATGATGATTATCGGCTGGTGTCAGACGCGGGTCTTTTTTAGGGAAAAATGTTATCGTTCAGTCTTCCGTCCGACTAGAAGTTTACCCCAGATCAAAGCGCGTCGAACTCATAGGCTCCGCCCCTGCCAATCAAAACACATGCCTGCGCACCGAACCACACGCGGATGTGTATAAATAGGCGGCGGGGAGCAACGGATCGGCAGTTCATCTTCGACCTCTAAAGAAGACGCAACGGCTCGCTTAGACGCTCTGGTACCGCTACGCTGTTGAGATATAGATCGAACTGGGCAAGTTGAATTATCTTGAATTGGCATTTCATTTACTTGCTTCCAGTTCCTCTGCGAGATAGTGGATTACGAGAGTCCTAAGGGATTTATAGTGAGATACGGAATTTTTTATATAATATACATATAAAAATATAATATTTATTTATGAAAATGTCGGACGTGAATAGTCATGACAGCCTGAGCCCTTTTCAGGGCTTTGGCAATCTGACAACGCCCACCCGACGAAATGGCGCCCAACAAGTGGGATACACACCGACCCCTGAAGGAGGAGGCGAACACTACCACGCCGCTGAGCTAGCTGGAGGAAGGGTACACCAGGTCCAAACACCAGGAGGAGAAGTCCACCAGGTCCGAACCCCAGTAGAAGGGGTCCACCAGGTCCCATTCCCAGGAGGAAGGGTCCACCAGGTCCGAACACCAGGAGGAGAGGTCCACCAGGCCCGAACCCCAGTAGGAGGGGTTAACCAGATCCCATTCCCAGGAAGAGGGTTCCACCAGGTCCAATTCCCAGAAGGAAGAGTCCACCAGGTCCGAACCCCAGGAGCAGAGGTCCACCAGGTCCGAACCCCAGAAGGAGAGGTCCACCAGGTCCGAATCCCAGAAGGAGAGGTCCACCAGGTCCGAACCCCAGAAGGAGAGGTCCACCAGGTCCAAATCCATAGAAGAGGCACCTACCAACCCCAACCGGGACCAAGGGAAGCCAAGCCGCTATCGGAGATCCTCAGGGCAGAGAGGACCAACAGACCAACCACAACATCAACACCAGCAGGCACCCACTACCAGACCCAACAGCAAGGAAGCCTACGGACAACCCAGGCTACCACATACCTCCAGCCGCTTCCCAGTCCCTCAGCCGCGGTCCAGGCTGAAGCAATACTCCAGGCCTTGCAGAAACTGACCAACCAAGGATGGAAGCCAGAGCCACCGACGTTCAGCGGTAGGGAAGAAGAGGACCCCACGCAATTTCTTCAAGCCATGCAGAGACATCTACAGGCCCAACAAGTACCCCAAGAGGAATGGGTCAATGCCACCAAACAATGCCTCAGAGGGATGGCCAGCAAATGGTTAAACCAGTACCCGAGAACCAGAATGGAGTGGTATGCATTCACCAACCGGTTCCTAGATAAATTTAATCATCCATCAGACCTGGCCAAGCTGACGTCCAAGTTCTACGGCAAGTACCAGCAAGAGGACGAAGATCCATCAATCTTCATAGAAGAGAAAACAACACTAGCCTCAAGAGTAGCTCCACACATGACGGAGCAACAGCTAGTCCACCTTCTGATCGAGCAACTCAACCCAGAGATCAGAAGAAGCCTAAGAGCCCAACCACCAAGAACGATGGAAGATCTCCATAGAGCGGCAGTTGCCTTAGAAAGGGACATCCGGGAAGCAGCTAGGTTATACTCCCGTTCACCACAGATCCACGCCAGACCAACACCACCCCAGACACAGGCCAGGCAGCAACCAACATCCAGGCGTCAGCAACAGGGAAACGCCAATGGGGGCGGACACCAATAAACGATATTTCCTTATGGTAGCGTAGTTGTTTGGCAGCACGAATTTTAGCTTCTCCGTAGTGTGGATCAGGATAATAACATTTATTTCAGGACTAGCGAGAACATTTGTTTTATATATTTAGCAACATCCCGAATTTTGACGACAATAGACCCCTGGAATTTACCGTACCTCCATCTGAGGCTACCTGGAACTCTCGACGAGGGAAGTCGAGGGGCCGTGGAGACAACCACGTTAAAAATCTGGCGCCCGAGAAAGTGTAAGGTTTCAAAGGTGTCAGGAGTGACGTTTCCGAGGCGTTCCACGCGCAGTGCAGCGCGCAGTCATCGCCTCTTGGGGAGGAAAATGCGTCACAAGTTTTACAGTTATACAGTTATACAGTTATACAGTTATACAGTTATACAGTGATACAGTTATACATTATACAGTTATACAGTTATACAGTTATACAGTTATACAGTTATACAGTTATACAGTTATACAGTTATACAGTTATACAGTTATACAGTTATACAGTTATACAGTTATACAGTTATACAGTTATACAGTTATACAGTTATACAGTTATACAGTTATACAGTTATACAGTTATACAGTTATACAGTTATACAGTTATACAGTTATACAGTTATACAGTTATACAGTTATACAGTTATACAGTTATACAGTTATACAGTTATACAGTTATACAGTTATACAGTTATACAGTTATACAGTTATACAGTTATACAGTTATACAGTTATACAGTTATACAGTTATACAGTTATACAGTTATACAGTTATACAGTTATACAGTTATACAGTTATACAGTTATACAGTTATACAGTTATACAGTTATACAGTTATACAGTTATACAGTTATACAGTTATACAGTTATACAGTTATACAGTTATACAGTTATACAGTTATACAGTTATACAGTTATACAGTTATACAGTTATACAGTTATACAGTTATACAGTTATACAGTTATACAGTTATACAGTTATACAGTTATACAGTTATACAGTTATACAGTTATACAGTTATACAGTTATACAGTTATACAGTTATACAGTTATACAGTTATACAGTTATAAAGTTATAAAGTTATACAGTTATACAGTTATACAGTTATACAGTTCTACAGTTCTACAGTTCTACAGTTCTACAGTTCTACAGTTATACAGTTCTACAGTTCTACAGTTATACAGTTATACAGTTATACAGTTCTACAGTTCTACAGTTCTACAGTTCTACAGTTATACAGTTATACAGTTATACAGTTATACAGTTATACAGTTATACAGTTATACAGTTATACAGTTATACAGTTATACAGTTATACAGTTATACAGTTATACAGTTATACAGTTTGTTTCGGAGAATGAAAATGTTTTTCGTTACATATGAAAGGTTACAAATTATATGTAAAGTATTATGCAAGCAAATCGCCCAAAACTGGTATTCTTACCTGAAGGTCCCGGACGATCTTCTGCGGGGTTGCAACCCTTCTTCGAAGTGATATAATGGACTGTATCAGGGGTTCAATGGGTTTTATTAAGGTTTTTGGCACTAGCGCGGTAAATACACTACTTTGAACTGTTCACTTCGACAACTGTTCTGCTTCTTGTTTTGAGAAGTGGGTTTTTTAAATTAAACATAATGTGTATATACCGTGTGTCCGCTAGGTATAAAAATACCACCAACGATTTGCTTGAGATTTAAACATTTAAATTTTATTATTGAATAACCTTACATATTAACTATATCATAACCAATTAAAATAAAATTAATGAATACTTAACATACCCCCCACCAAAATACATAGTATTTTAACTAACTTATTTAGAACATGTTGGTAAAGGACATAACTTTACCGTTGGTCTTTGAAGAAGACCCTGAGTGGTTCTGACATTAGCAACTCTTGCAATACCATCAGAACCCGGAAATAACTTCACAATTCTTCCCAATTTCCAATTTAAAGATGGGACATTGTTATCTTTAATAATAACTAGGTCGTTAAGTTTGAGTGGAATTTGTTGATTTAGCCATTTATTTCGCTGTTGGAGTGTATTTAAATATTCACTATGCCACCGTTTCCACACATCTTGCTGTAGTCTTTGTATAAGCTGCCATCGATCCAACTGGTTCATATTTAAATGGGAAAGATCTGGATCGGCAACTGCCGTTGGCGGCTCTAACATAAGAAAATGACTTGGGGTTAACACGGATAAATCATTGGGGTCTGAACTTGAAGAATAGAGCGGCCTGGAATTGAGAATAGCTTCAATCTGAGCTAATAGGGTGTAAAACTCTTCAAAAGTTAAAACTTGAGAGCCAACAACTCGAAAAATATGAGTTTTAACAGACTTTATTCCCGCTTCACTAAGACCGTTAAAATGGGGACCGGACGGAGGAGAAAATGAAAATCTTATTTTTTCTGATCCACAAGCCTTTTGCATATATTCATGAAGGATGCGAGAAGCCCCTACAAAGTTGGTTGCATTATCACAAAAAATATGGGTGCATCTGCCTCGACGGGCAACGAACCGACGCAAAGCAGCAATAAACGAATCCGAAGAGAGACTTGATACTAACTCCAAGTGTACGGCTTTTGTGGCGAAACACACAAAAATACAAATATAGGCCTTTTGTGACTTAATTCCACGTCCTTTAAGGGGAGTGACTAAGAAGGGACCTCCATAATCAGTGCCTACACAAGAAAATGGTTTAATTTGGTTGACGCGGGTAGGAGGTAAGTTTCCCATGAAAGGTTCGTGGGCCACAGGTTTCAGTTTAAAGCATCGAATACAGCGGCTCAACACACTCCGAATTGCACGTTTGGAAGAGAGAATCCAAAAATTCTGAGCAATTAGGAAATGTAAGTGCTGTAAACCTGGATGAAAATATGTTTTATGAACGGACTCAATTATTAAATCTGTCAAACGATGTTGACGGGGTAGAATTGCTGGAAATTTTGTATCATAAGACAATCCTGAGAACTTCAAGCGTCCCCCCACCCTCAAAACACCCCCGCTGTCCAGAAAAGGACTCAACTTTCTAAAAGGTTTTGATGAGGTGGTACCTGCTTCCAAATTTTCAATTTCTTGTGAGAAACAAATATGTTGCACTCGTTTTGTGAGAACCATTAAAGCTTTGTGGAGTTCTGAGTCAGTGAAATAATCCAATGATTTATTTTGAGGATTTCTTAAATTTGCTACAAAGCGTAGCGCATAGGCAATAATTCGTTGAATTTTACTCAAGGATGAGTATTTGTCCAATAGAAGATCTAATGTGTCCAAAGACATAAGTGTTACAAGAACTGAGGGTTTTTCTTCCGGACAGGAAACTGGAGAAAATTTAGGATTGGACCATAGGGGCTTTGGAGACATTAACCAAGGAGGCCCCTCAAACCACAACGGATGATTAAGAATTTGACTGGGCATAAGACCACGAGAGGCACAATCGGCTGGATTATCGGAGCTTTCAACAAAATGCCAACGGTCAGGGGGAACCTTTTCTTGTATGTGAGCTAAACGATGACCGACGAAAGTTTTCCAGCGGGAAGCGGGTGATTTAATCCATGATAGGGTTACCATTGAATCAGACCAAGCAAAAATTTCACTAATTTGGAGGTTATCTCGGAATGCGTTAAGGACAAATTCTATTAAATTGGAGAGTAGAACAGCTGCACACAGTTCTAGTCGGGGAATTGAAAGAGTTTTAAGTGGGGCCACTCTAGATTTAGCGGCAATTAGGCAGATTTTGGAAGCGTTATTCTCTGAAGTAAATTTAAAATATATTACACTGGAGTACCCTTTCTCTGAACTATCTGCAAAGCCATGCAGTTCACAAGAAATATATTTATTAGGTAAGCAGCGAGGAATATTAATATGTGAGAGGAGCGGAAGCTCAGTTTTATACTGATTCCATTTGTCGACTATGTCCGAAGGGGGTATTTGATCCCAATCTAAACCCAAACTCCAAAGTCGTTGTAAGAGATGTTTAGCTAGGAATGAGAGTGGAGCTAAGAACCCAAGGGGGTCATACATTCGAGCAACTTCTGAGAGTATTATACGTTTAGAACAGAATCTGTCAAGGGGTTGAATATCATAAGAGAAAACATCTAAGGAGTTATTCCACCGCAATCCTAAAACTTTTACCACAAGGTCATGGGAATCAAAAGAAGACAAGGAGTGTTTGCAAACCTCAGCAGGGAGACACTGCATTAACTGGGGATTATCACATGCCCATTTTCGAAGAAGAAAACCTCCTCTTTCCAGCATCGAAATTAATTCTGATTGAAGAAGTTTGGCTTCCTGGAGAGTTGAGGCACCTGTGATAATATCGTCAATATAGATATCAGAGGATAAACACTTTGCAGCTCGAGGAAAATTTTCCCTTTCCTCTTGTACTAACTGCTGAATTGTACGAAGGGCCAGGAAAGGAGCGGACAATACTCCATAAGTAACAGTAGTAAGCTTAAAATCTTGGACGGGATCTTCCGGAGCGAAGCGCCAAAGAATTCTTTGGTAATTCTGGTGCTCTTCCGATATTGATATTTGCCTATACATTTGCTTAATATCAGCAATAAAAGTAAAAGGATGAAGTCGGAATCGCAATAAAATTTCGATTATATCCTTTTGCAACTTTTGCCCTATGAAAAGAGTGTCGTTCAGCGAAAAACCTGCAGGAGATTTGCAGGAAGCATCAAATACAACCCTAAGCTTGGTTGTAGCACTATTAGGATTTATGACGTAATGATGTGGGATATAATAGATTTGGTCGAATGAAGAAGTAGGAGAGGTCTCAACCATGTGACCATTGGAAAGATAATCTTTCATAAAGCTGTTATATTCATTGTAAAGCTGGGAATTTTTCAAAAGACGGTTTTCCATATTTTTCAATCTCTTTAGAGCAGATATTCTGGTATCTCCAAAAAATGGATCCGCGGTTTTGAAAGGAAGAGTAACACTGAAACGACCCGTAGATATTCTTTTATGAGTTTTTTGGAATATCATTTCACATTTTCTATCATCATCAGAAATAGGTAAAGACCGAGGAATACTTTCAAGTTCCCAAAATTTTTGAAGGGTATTGTCGAGGGATGTAAGACATGATGAAAGAAAAGAGTGTGAGACTAATGGTTTATTAGCGGTATTTATTTTCCCCATCAAAATCCAACCAAATTGAGTGTTAACAGCAATCGGTTCCCCTTTTGCTGTTTGAACTTTGTCAGGTTTAAAGATTTTTGCAAATATATCGGATTCCAGTAACATATCTATAGGAGATGAAATGTTAAACATCTTATCAGCCAATTCCAACTTAGAAATACAGGGAAATGTATCGACTGAAAATGATTGGACGGGCATATTGTTACAGATTGTTGACACTATTTGAGCATCCAAATTGAATAAGGGAGTTGACTTATTCAAAGGTTTCAAAATACAACTTAGAGACTTGTTAGAGAAAGTTCCAATATCTTCGACTCCTCCTATTTGCATAGGAGTGTTACATCTGGGCAGACCCAATCTGCTGGCACATTTATTAGTAATTAAAGAAACTTGACTACAGCTATCAATTAAAACTCTAACCTGTTGATAGTTTCCACGGCAATCCAGTACCTCAACCCGGGCAGTAGGAAGTAAATTAGTAGAACGTACTGACGTGTGTAAGACAGAGGCGATTTTAGGATCAATGGGATCTAAACTAGAAATCTGAGTTGAATTGGAAGAAGAGGGAGCATCTATAGCAGTCATATTGCTATTTACTAAAGGTTGTTGATCGAAATGTAAAAGAGTGTGATGTCTTTTATTGCAAATTCTACAACCACCATTAGAAGTACAATTCTTCGAAGTATGTTTGGTACCTAAACAATTAGTACACCACTTGTATCGTTTGGATATCTCGTATCTTTCCTTTGGATATCTCGTATCTTTCCTTTGGGTGCTTGGCACAAAAATCAGGACACTTATAAATTGAGTGATTATTTTTACAAATCACACATTTAGTTAGATCTGCAACATTAGCAAGACATGCAGAATTGTACGGTTTAACATTCTTTATTTGATATTTACTTGAGTAAGTTCTCTTAGGAGGTTGGATTAAAACAACTGAATCGTAAGCATCGCATTGCTTTTCAAGAAATTTATATAAATCATCATATTTAGGAATTTCGGATGCAAAAGTGGCATTTTCTTGTTCGAATCGCTGTAAAGTTTCCGAATCAATTTTTTTGCTTAAAAGGTGAAATAGTACAAAATCCCACTCTCGGACCGGTAACCCCAAATTTTTTAGAGCTTCCAAGTTATCAAAAAAAAGTGCCAAAAGCTGTCTAAGATATTTTGGGTTCTCCGAAGTTAATTTTTGAGAATTATAAACCTGTTCCCAATAAAATATGGCTAACGCACGCGTATTTTGATAATGCTTAATCAATTTACTGAAAGCTAAGTCATAATTAGCTTCTGTAAGTTTAATATTTTTAATGAGAATTAAAGCGTCGTCAGACAGGGACGACATTAAATATCTAAATTTTTCAATTTTTATAAGAGATTCATTAGTATCTATAAGAGACTTGAAAAGATCAAAAAATGTTGGCCATAATTTTAAATCTCCTGAAAAAACCGGTATATTCAATTTTGGCAGCTTTACATTTGAACCTTTGTTCTTGGAATGCAAGGTAGAGTTAGTATCAAACAAATCAGAATAAACACTCATTATATGAAAATATTTATTATCTACTTCCTGTCTGATCAATGTTTCAATATTCAGATCTGCCTCCTCATTTGCAGCGAGAGCAGTAATAATTGTAGAATGCTGAAGGTTAAAGTCACTGTAAAATGTTTTTAATTCAGCATATCTAGCTTTAAAATGGTTATGAGCACTTTGATCCCCCTCTGCCTGTATGGCAAGATCATGCAGTATCGAAATTCTATCAGAGGCTGAGTCTCTAAGAGCTTTTGCTTGACGCAATCTAGCTGCCATTGTGATACAATAATAAGATTGATCAGATTCTAATATATAAAACTATATAAAACTTTCGAACACAGAAATAATGAATTTCAATTGATAAATATATTATGTAGGCACATACAGATTAAAGTTATACAACTCAAGCTAAAATACCTGATTTGAGAAATTAAATTAACGTGTCTAACGAATATTTCACTCAATCTTTATACTACCTAATAATCTGAGACACCTAAATTATAAGACCAATACACAATAGGTATGTATCTAATAAGTGAATAGAGAGATAAGATTCAATCTTTAATTCAATAATTATTTTCTATTGAGTTGAATCCAATAAATTATAAATATTTAGTACACTTGAGAATGGATCTGTTTAAAGAGAATAAATGGGCCAAACTGTATTAATAAAGTGAACTTATTTTTATTTAAACTAAGTATATTATGTTTAAATAGTCAAATTTCGAAGAAAGTAAAAACTACTAATTATCGAGAATGCTAATGCCAGTTAACCTTGAAACTTATAAAAAGTTGATTTAAAATTTATATTTTCAAATTTCACAAGTTTGAAAATTAATATCCCGGGAGAAGTGACCAAAAAATGTTTCGGAGAATGAAAATGTTTTTCGTTACATATGAAAGGTTACAAATTATATGTAAAGTATTATGCAAGCAAATCGCCCAAAACTGGTATTCTTACCTGAAGGTCCCGGACGATCTTCTGCGGGGTTGCAACCCTTCTTCGAAGTGATATAATGGACTGTATCAGGGGTTCAATGGGTTTTATTAAGGTTTTTGGCACTAGCGCGGTAAATACACTACTTTGAACTGTTCACTTCGACAACTGTTCTGCTTCTTGTTTTGAGAACTGGGTTTTTTAAATTAAACATAATGTGTATATACCGTGTGTCCGCTAGGTATAAAAATACCACCAACGATTTGCTTGAGATTTAAACATTTAAATTTCATTATTCAATAACCTTACATATTAACTATATCATAACCAATTAAAATAAAATTAATGAATACTTAACACAGTTATATAGTTATACAGTTATACAGTTATACAGTTATACAGTTATACAGTTATACAGTTATACAGTTATACAGTTATACAGTTATACAGTTATACAGTTATACAGTTATACAGTTATACAGTTATACAGTTATACAGTTATACAGTTATACAGTTATACAGTTATACAGTTATACAGTTATACAGTTATACAGTTATACAGTTATACAGTTATACAGTTATACAGTTATACAGTTATAAAGGTATACAGTTATACAGTTATACAGTTATACAGTTATACAGTTATACAGTTATACAGTTATACAGTTATACAGTTATACAGTTATACAGTTATACAGTTATACAGTTATACAGTTATACAGTTATACAGTTATACAGTTATACAGTTATACAGTTATACAGTTATACAGTTATACAGTTATACAGTTATACAGTTATACAGTTATACAGTTATACAGTTATACAGTTATACAGTTATACAGTTATACAGTTATACAGTTATACAGTTATACAGTTATACGGTTATACAGTTATACAGTTATACAGTTATACAGTTATACAGTTATACAGTTATACAGTTATACAGTTATACAGTTATACAGTTATACAGTTATACAGTTATACAGTTATACAGTTATACAGTTATACAGTTATACAGTTATACAGTTATACAGTTATACAGTTATACAGTTATACAGTTATACAGTTATACAGTTATACAGTTATACAGTTATACAGTTATACAGTTATACAGTTATACAGTTATACAGTTATACAGTTATACAGTTATACAGTTATACAGTTATACAGTTATTGTTACCAGAGCGCATGCGCCGCAACGGTGTAAGCCCCGCCCACCTTTCGCGACCTCAATTTAGTATAAATAGAGGCGTGGTTGGGGCATCCAGTCAGTCGCTCTTCAACCTTCATACGCTCTGGTACTACTCTCTCTAGAGATCGAACTGTCTGGAATCAACCAAACTCGACTTTTAGTTAGTTATTGATCTCCAGCACGAGATCTCTCTATTGGGATAATACCTACAGCAAAGATCAGTCATCTGCGCTAGTGCTTCGAACGCGGTAGAGTTATACAGTGTGCTCCATAATTACGGCTCAGGTTAGTTCTTTTTCAAGAACGTCTGAGCATAGTAATTAATTACATCGATACGATCGAATATATCTTTATACTTACATATATAATATATATATATTTCCTATTTATGAATTTTGCGAACATGTCGTTCAATGGGGAGAGCTTCGTGGTACAGGACAGTTGCTTCTCCCCAAAGGAGTCCTTTGATGGAAGTGCTGATGTGCAGCCCTACGGGAATGCACGAGACACGCCCATTAGGGAACATGGCGCCCAACGTGGTAATAAAGTCATCCTGCCGGATGACCGAACCACCTCAGAGGGAACCAACGTCCAGCCACCCACAGCATCTAACCATGGCCCAACCACCCAGCTGAGCAACGAAATGGCCCAATTTATGCAAGCGTTCCAACAACTAACCATACGCACCCTAGAGAAGCAAACCCCACCAAGATGGCAACCTAAACCTCCCACCTTCGCAGGAGCTGATGTAGAATGTCCCGATGCGTTCCTCCAGAAGATCGAGGACTACTTCTACGTAACCGAGGCCCCTCCAGAACAATGGCAGAACATCCTAGTCCAACAGTTGGAAGGAGAAGCAGCCAAATGGGCCCAAATGTACACACAGACCCAGACCAACTTCCGCTTCCTACGGGAACGCTTACTCGACCACTTCAACCACCCAGCCGTTCTCGCCAGGCTGACATCCAAATTCTATGGGAGCCTCCATAGAGACGAACCGGCAACACAGTTTATCATGTACAAATGGGCATTAGCAAACAGACTCACGCCTAATATGCCAAACTCCATACTAGTGCAAAACATCATAGAGCAACTCCGACCAGAGATAAGATGTCTCCTCCGCGTGACAGCACCCAGCCATATCAGCGACCTCCTCAGAGTAGCGGAAGACATCGAGAGGGACCTGCAGACGCGCACCAGGTTCCAACCGACCACACACCGTCCAAACCAGTCACCCCGCCAACAAGACAGCAGACGATCATCACCCAGACGACCATCACCCAGACGAACATCACCCAGACGAGCATCACCCAGACGAGCATCACCCAGACGACCATCCCCAAGGCGGTCACCCTCCAGGCACCGCCAAACCAGCCGCCCTCCCGTCCAGCGGTCGGGAAACGAGCGCAGGGGTGCCCACTAAGCAAACAAACACACCAGCCAGCAACTTCCGAGACTCCCATACTGAGCCCTGCCTGGGAAAAGCCCAAAGTCGCCAACCTGCCAGTCATTGAAGCAGAAGTCGAGGGACGTATTGTCAAAATCCTAATTGACACAGGTGCAACGTCCAACTTCTGCTCCACCAATCTGATAGCCACAGACGTAGCTACCAGTGACGAAACACAGGTGCAACTAGCTTGCCTCAACCGCAAGGCCAAGAGTCCCGGAACAACCAAGCTGACTGTCAAAACTACGGACTGGTCCTTCCACATAGAATGTCGTCTCCTCCCAGATCTAAGTCATGATTTGATCTTCGGGATGCCGTGGCTACAAGACGAGAACGTCCTGATGGACTTCCCAAGAAAATGTCTCCACGCCGGCAAAGATCAAAGACGAACAATATTCTGGAAGCCACAACCCACCAGTCCACACCGTGAAGCGCCCCAAGCAACACTCAGCCCTGACCAGACAACACCAGAGGCCTATGCTCAGATACAAGCCCTCGTCGACAAATTTCAAGACGTGTTTGACGACCTACCACACCAACCGACAACAAAAACGGCGATGATGTCAATCAAACTAAAAGATGACAAACCCATCAACGTTAGGCCTTACCGATATTCTCCTGCCAAGAAGAAGATTATCTACGAGGAAGTGGAAAGCATGCTAGCAGCCGGGGTCATCCAACCAAGCCGATCAGCATACAACAGTCCGATCGTCATCGTGAATAAAAAGGACGGCAAGCCGAGATTCTGTGTGGATTACAGGAGACTCAACACTGTAACCGCGGATGAGGTATCACAACTACCACCCATCCACGAAACAGTCAGGGAGTTAGGAACCGCCAAAGTCTTCACCGCTTTAGACTTAAAAAGCGGCTTCTGGCAAATTCCCCTCTCTCCTGAATCCATGCAATACACGGCCTTCACTTTACCTGACGGCTCGGCATACGAGTTCAGAGTAATGCCCTTTGGACTCAAAAACGGCCCAGCTGCTTTCCAGAAGCTGATCACCGCGGTCCTAGCAGGACTAATCGACAACTGCGTCAAGGTCTACATGGATGACATCATCGTCTACTCCACATCCATAGACGAACACACCAGACACGTCCACCTAGTACTAGAAAAGCTACGAGCCCACGGCCTCAGGGTTTCAATAAGAAAATGCCGTTTCGCCGTTCCAGAGTTAGAATACCTGGGACACAAGGTAACCGCTGACGCCACTCTACCACTGGACCGCCACTCCGAGAAAATCAAGGGTTTCGAACAACCAAAAACGGTCAAGCAACTCCGCTCGTTCATCGGTACTGCAAGCTGGCTACGTGACTATATCCCGGACTTCTCCGAAACAATCGCCCCACTGACTGACCTAACGAAGAAAAAGAGAAAGTTCCAATGGACCCCTGAAGCAGACACTGCCTTCAAAGCCATCAAACAACAACTGGCAACTCCACTGAAACTTTCAAGACCAGAACCGGACCAACCCTTCTTCCTCCAGACGGACGCGTCCGCCAAAGGGATGGGAGCAGTTCTTTTTCAAGGAGATACAGAGAACAGAAAAATAATCGCGTACGCCAGTGCCAAGTTGAACTCAGCAGAGAAACGGTACCATGTGAATGAAGTGGAGTGCTTAGCAGTCATATGGGCCTTGAAAAGATTCCGCCACTTCCTGCAGGACCAGCCGTTCACACTACTAACAGACAGCCGAGCCCTCACCTGGCTCGACCGTTTTAAGGACGACAAGGCAAAACTTACCAGATGGGCCATCCTCCTGCAGGAATTTAACTTCAAGGTTATCCACGTGCCAGGGAAAACGAACCAGCTGCCCGACCATCTATCCCGAAACCCGGAAGAAGACGCCACCCGAGACGCACGCCAGGATGAAGATGAGCAAATCGACCGCCTCGCCTGGCCATCAACCCCAACAGACGACACGAACTTCCCCCTACTCTGCCTCCTAGAAGAAGAGGAAGAGGACGACGACACCGAACCCCTACCCCAGAACGCAACCCTCGAGGACAGGGTTAAGCACAGCCACCTAACACACGAAGGCATGCGGCGGTTCAAGGACAGGAAGACGGAAATCCACGAACGAGGACCTAGAGGACCAGTAGAAATCGACATTGAACGGCAATTTACCATAGAAGACGGCGTGGTGTATTTCACCCCAACACCGGACGTCAAAAACGCGGTGGTGCCAAGACCGTTCAGAGCCGAGGTAATAAGAGAATACCACGATTCTCCGACAGCCAATCACCCCGGTCAAGACGAAACGCTGAGAGCGATTCGAAGACGATTCTACTGGCCCAGCATCCGAAAGGACGTAAAACAACACGTCCGATTCTGCCTTGTCTGTGCCACAACAAAAGCCGCAGCCCGTCAAGCACCAGCCCTTGCACAGCCCAGACTCCCGGAAACGCCATGGCACACGGTATCCTTCGACATCCTAGGACCTTACCCGCCGTCCAGAGGAAGAAAGAACAGATACATCCTGCTCGCCACAGATACGTTCTCCCACTGGGTGGAATACCGATGTGTCCCAGCAGCCAAGAGTCTACAAGCTGTGCAATTCCTCAAAGAGGAAATATGTAA
Source organism: Galeruca laticollis (assembly GCA_963921935.1). Lineage (NCBI taxonomy): Eukaryota > Metazoa > Arthropoda > Insecta > Coleoptera > Chrysomelidae > Galeruca > Galeruca laticollis. The sequence continues at coordinate 67,537,617 of OY998180.1, read as the reverse complement.
CCGTTGGGGATACCCATCCCGTATAATAACGGACAATGGGGCCCAATTCAGAGGCGACATCTGGGAGAGATTCCTAGCCCAGAACCATATTACACAAGAGTTCTCTCCGACGTACCACCAGAGGGCAAACCCCGTAGAACGCCGAGTCCAAGAACTGAAAAAAATCCTCAGGACCAAAGTCTCCAACCCAGACGACAACAGATGGGAAGAACATCTGCCCGAGGCTATTTTCAGTTTAAGGACACGAGCAAATGCGGCTACACAAACAACACCTGCCCAACTGCTGCTAGGTTACGACCCAAGACGACCAGAGGAACAACCTAGCGCAGGGCCCTCGAATACGTCGGAACAACGAGAGCAACGCATAGAGACTGCCAAACGCCGAGCCACAGTCTACGCCAGGAATCTCCTCCCAGAGATGCAACCGAACTGCCCCAGATACCAAGCACACGAAAAAGTCCTCGCCCGGAATCCAACCAGAGGCAACTTCGGGCCCACCTGGACAGGACCCCACACGATCCTGAAAGTTCTTGGCCTTCATACATACGAAGTCAAGAAGGAGGACGGCTCCACGGCCATCATCCACGTGGACGACCTTCGACCCGCCCCTCCAGAGAGGCAAGCCGAAGACGACATACCAGACGGAGCGGACAACGACGCCGAAACTTAAAAATGCAAACATTGTAAAACTTGTAAACATTTTCCTTCCTTTAAATAAACACACCCGACAGTTCGACCTTCGAAGCGGGGGGATGTTACCAGAGCGCATGCGCCGCAACGGTGTAAGCCCCGCCCACCTTTCGCGACCTCAATTTAGTATAAATAGAGGCGTGGTTGGGGCATCCAGTCAGTCGCTCTTCAACCTTCATACGCTCTGGTACTACTCTCTCTAGAGATCGAACTGTCTGGAATCAACCAAACTCGACTTTTAGTTAGTTATTGATCTCCAGCACGAGATCTCTCTATTGGGATAATACCTACAGCAAAGATCAGTCATCTGCGCTAGTGCTTCGAACGCGGTAGAGTTATACAGTGTGCTCCATAATTACGGCTCAGGTTAGTTCTTTTTCAAGAACGTCTGAGCATAGTAATTAATTACATCGATACGATCGAATATATCTTTATACTTACATATATAATATATATATATTTCCTATTTATGAATTTTGCGAACATGTCGTTCAATGGGGAGAGCTTCGTGGTACAGGACAGTTGCTTCTCCCCAAAGGAGTCCTTTGATGGAAGTGCTGATGTGCAGCCCTACGGGAATGCACGAGACACGCCCATTAGGGAACATTATACAGTTATACAGTTATACAGTTATACAGTTATACAGTTATACAGTTATACAGTTATACAGTTATACAGTTATACAGTTATACAGTTATACAGTTATACAGTTATACAGTTATACAGTTATACAGTTATACAGTTATACAGTTATACAGTTATACAGTTATACAGTTATACAGTTATACAGTTATACAGTTATACAGTTATACAGTTATACAGTTATACAGTTATACAGTTATACAGTTATACAGTTATACAGTTATACAGTTATACAGTTATACAGTTATACAGTTATACAGTTATACAGTTATACAGTTATACAGTTATACAGTTATACAGTTATACAGTTATACAGTTATACAGTTATACAGTTATACAGTTATACAGTTATACAGTTATACAGTTATACAGTTATACAGTTATACAGTTATACAGTTATACAGTTATACAGTTATACAGTTATACAGTTATACAGTTATACAGTTATACAGTTATACAGTTATACAGTTATACAGTTATACAGTTATACAGTTATACAGTTATACAGTTATACAGTTATACAGTTATACAGTTATACAGTTATACAGTTATACAGTTATACAGTTATACAGTTATACAGTTATACAGTTATACAGTTATACAGTTATACAGTTATACAGTTATACAGTTATACAGTTATACAGTTATACAGTTATACAGTTATACAGTTATACAGTTATACAGTTATACAGTTATACAGTTATACAGTTATACAGTTATACAGTTATACAGTTATACAGTTATACAGTTATACAGTTAGACAGTTAGACAGTTATACAGTTAGACAGTTAGACAGTTATACAGTTATACAGTTATACAGTTATACAGTTATACAGTTATACAGTTATACAGTTATACAGTTATACAGTTATACAGTTATACAGTTATACAGTTATACAGTTATACAGTTATACAGTTATACAGTTATACAGTTATACAGTTATACAGTTATACAGTTATACAGTTATACAGTTATACAGTTATACAGTTATACAGTTATACAGTTATACAGTTATACAGTTATACAGTTATACAGTTATACAGTTATACAGTTATACAGTTATACAGTTATACAGTTATACAGTTATACAGTTATACAGTTATACAGTTATACAGTTATACAGTTATACAGTTATACAGTTATACAGTTATACAGTTATACAGTTATACAGTTATACAGTTATACAGTTATACAGTTATACAGTTATACAGTTATACAGTTATACAGTTATACAGTTATACAGTTATACAGGTATACAGTTATACAGTTATACAGTTATACAGTTATACAGTTATACAGTTATACAGTTATACAGTTATACAGTTATACAGTTATACAATTATACAGTTATACAGTTATACAGTTATTCAGTTATACAGTTATACAATTATACAGTTATACAGTTATACAGTTATACAGTTATACAGTTATACAGTTATACAGTTATACAGTTATACAGTTATACAGTTATACAGTTATACAGTTATACAGTTATACAGTTATACAGTTATACAGTTATACAGTTATACAGTTATACAGTTATACAGTTATACAGTTATACAGTTATACAGTTATACAGTTATACAGTTATACAGTTATACAGTTATACAGTTATACAGTTATACAGTTATACAGTTATACAGTTATACAGGTATACAGTTATACAGTTATACAGTTATACAGTTATACAGTTATACAGTTATACAGGTATACAGTTATACAGTTATACAGTTATACAGTTATACAGTTATACAGTTATACAGTTATACAGTTATACAGTTATACAGTTATACAGTTATACAGTTATACAGTTATACAGTTATACAGTTATACAGTTATACAGTTATACAGTTATACAGTTATACAGTTATACAGTTATACAGTTATACAGTTATACAGTTATACAGTTATACAGTTATACAGTTATACAGTTATACAGTTATACAGTTATACAGTTATACAGTTATACAGTTATACAGTTATACAGTTATACAGTTATACAGTTATACAGTTATACAGTTATACAGTTATACAGTTATACAGTTATACAGTTATACAGTTATACAGTTATACAGTTATACAGTTATACAGTTATACAGTTATACAGCTATACAGTTATACAGTTATACAGTTATACAGTTATACAGTTATACAGTTATACAGTTATACAGTTATACAGTTATACAGTTATACAGTTATACAGTTATACAGTTATACAGTTATACAGTTATACAGTTATACAGTTATACAGTTATACAGTTATACAGTTATACAGTTATACAGTTATACAGTTATACAGTTATACAGTTATACAGTTATACAGTTATACAGTTATACAGTTATACAGTTATACAGTTATACAGTTATACAGTTATACAGTTATACAGTTATACAGTTATACAGTTATACAGTTATACAGTTATACAGTTATACAGTTATACAGTTATACAGTTATACAGTTATACAGTTATACAGTTATACAGTTATACAGTTATACAGTTATACAGTTATACAGTTATACAGTTATACAGTTATACAGTTATACAGTTATACAGTTATACAGTTATACAGTTATACAGTTATACAGTTATACAGTTATACAGTTATACAGTTATACAGTTATACAGTTATACAGTTATACAGTTATACAGTTATACAGTTATACAGTTATACAGTTATACAGTTATACAGTTATACAGTTATACAGTTATACAGTTATACAGTTATACAGTTATACAGTTATACAGTGATACAGTTATACATTTATACAGTTATACAGTTATACAGTTATACAGAAATACAGAAATACAGTTATACAGTTATACTTTATATAACTTATCTTTTAATTTACTGAAAACGTGTTTTTAAAAACTAACTTTATTTCTAAGACAAACTTATACAATAATTTCAAATACAAGACTGATATTTTTATTATAAACATGAATTTAAATAACCTCGTAACAAACACAAACTAAGCAATTCTACAATGATATAAATACTTAATCAGCACAATATACTGTCCACCTAAGGGCAATGGCGTAGATGACACCTCCCCCTTTAGAAGGAAGCTTCTCCTGGAAGCTGGATCCCATCTTCCGTTGACTCCTGCTGACTCTTACTCGTCCTTCCTGAATGTTTCCTCTTGTACATGATCCACAGGAAGGCCACTATCAATGCTGTATAAAGAAGAATAGTCCAAATACTGGGAATGTGAAAGTTATGGTTTTCTGTGAATATTGGCGTTACCAGTTGATTTGGAATATCCTTTATTTTTAAACTTTTTAAATCAATCTTCATCGGAGAAACGTGTAATTGATTTAATTTCAATTTTAATTCATTTATTACAAAAGGTTGTCCAAAAGTTTTTTGTTGAAATATTAACTCTTGATTTCTAAATATAATTTTACATGCTGAATTTTCAATTAAATAAATGCCTTTAAGAGTTTTCACTTCAGTTTCTTGCTTACATTTTATGATTAATTTTTCTTCTACTGGAAATATTGCCAAAAATTGATTTATCTCCGGAATAATTTCAATATGATTCTTAATTATTTCAATTTTTGTATATTGACAAAATGTAGAATTTCCTGCTAGCAATATGTTTTCTTCGCACCCATAATTATTATTGTCTTGCAAATGGTTAGGACATTGAAAAATATTGCCGCGAGTGCAAATGTCATTTAGAGGTTTAATGACATTATTTGATTTTAGTAAAAATTTTGAATTAGGTATTAATGTTACGTATCCTGATTCAATTTCTGTAGGTATAGGTAACATATAAAAAAGATTAAATAAAACATCATAATTAATAGGTATCGATAAAAAATATTGTATTTGATTATTTTCTACTTTACAAACTACGTCTATGACGGCTTCAAATTCTAAAATGTTTTTATGTTTTAATTCGAAAGGTAATTCCGTTTGATAGTAATAATGCACTTTTTGCAACTCTGCAAATAAGTCGTCAGATTTTATAATACTTGGATGTAATGTTTTAAGTTTACAGAAGGTTAATGAATTTTCTACCGTTTCTAAAACGTCTAAAATTACATTGAATGTGATAAGAAGTTCGTTGAATAGCTGTTTTAAATAAATAATATTTTCTGCATTTGCTTGAAAATCTAAAATATCTCTTATCTCAAATATTTTCGTTTTTAATATTTTTTCATTATACTGGATGTCCTGAATTGTCTTATTAAAATTATCAATTATTTGGTGACTAACAGAATATTGCATTTCAATTTGAGTTTGCAAGTTTTCTTGATTTTGTTTTAAATGTTCCATGATTGAATTAATTCTTTCTCCATCTTCAGAGTCCAAATTTCCCGTAATTGTTTTTACTATTGATCCAAGACCGTTAATTAACCCTCTCTTTGGTCTATCTAAGGTTGAATGAATATTAATGTTATTGAATTTATCATCTATACTATTCTTAGTGTACTCTATTATATTTACAATATTTTCTGTTTCAGTTAGAAAAAATGTATTATTAGACATATTATATTTAACGTGATTGTATTGTATACTTAACTTATTATATTCTACTAGTAGTGGACTTAAATTATAAAAATGAACAAAAGTATGGCGGGATTTCTGCAGTTTGGCATATCCAAGATTTATGGGAAGTATTCCCAAGTTATGGGTAACATCTTTTATTTTGATTGTTGCGTCTCCGACGGTGACGAACCTGAAATGAATTTATATGGAGTCTTTTTTGGACGTTTTATGTTTGAAAGATGAATATTTTCTGAAGTATTTTTGTGTCTAGCAGTGATTTTTGCTGTTTTTAGTCGGATATTTTTACTTTTAATTTCTTCACTTTTATATTTATTTTTGGTTTTACCTTGTGCCTGTTTATTACGTACATACACTTTAGTGGGTATTGTATCTGGTAATTCTTCACGGCTTTTATTGGCTTTAGATATTACTTTTGATTTATTTTCCTGTAATTTTTGATTTAAATTCGAGTACAAAATTTTCATTTTATCTTTATGAGTTTGTATATAATTATTAACTACTTGTCGATCTAATTCTATATCGAAAGGTGTATTACTATCTATGTGTCCGGTAATTATTTCGTTAGGTTTCAATTTTGTTGCAGAATGAACACTATTATTATAGGCTAATAATGCATAAAGTATTTTATTTTCAATAGTCTCATTTTTAAAATCTTTTTGATTATTCAAAAGTCTGATGTGTTCAATAATTGTAGACTGGAATCTTTCGGCAATTCCATTCGATTCTGGATGTTGAGAACTTATAAAATGAATTTTTATTTTATGCGTTTCTAATAATTCCCTTACAACAGAATTTTTCAACTCAGTTCCATTATCCGAAATTATTTGTTCTGGTATACAATGGTGTGTAAAATATTTAATTAGACTATGAGCTACTTCTATTCCTTGTCTAGATTTTAATTCATACATTTGACCATATTTAGAAAATGAATCTATTATCGTAATAAATTTACTATTTTCTAAGGTTATCGTGTCTAAATGCAAAATTTGGAAAGGTTTAGTCGCTGTAGGAGTAACATTTAATAATGGTTTTATTGGTTTTCTATCATATTTGCTCAACCGGCAAACTTCGCATTCGTTTATATAAGTTTGTATAGATGCTCTTTGATTAGGCCAATAATAAAAAGCTTTTAATTGATTTTCAGTTTCATCTAGACCTCTATGATTATTCTTACCCTCGTGGTAATTTTGAATAACTTCTTTAACTTCATTTAAAGGAACATCTATTAATTTTTTATTACATTTAACAAAGTCGATTTGAGAATCTTGAAAGTGATTTTGTAGAATGACACTGAATTTTTCATAAATTGGGTCTTCGAAATAGATAAAATATTTAGTTTTAGGTTCTATGTATTCTTTCACGAAATTAATCACATCTTGCTCAAAATTATTTTTAGATAATTGTACAATGATTCTTTGTTTATTTTCATACAGTTTTATAATAGTGGGTATGGCTGGTTCGAAATTTACTTCTGAAAATATTAATTGATTTTTACCAATATTTATCGCTGAATCTGAAATTGGTATACCGATTACAGGATTCTCTTCATTTGTATGAACTGTGATGTCTTCGTCATCATCATCATTATTGTTACTTTCATTATCCGTTTCAACTATTAGAGATCTATTATCATCGGGAGATGATGAAAGTTTTTTATTAAATTTGTCCATATAAACTAATAAATTTTTAGAACATTGGGGTTCTTGTAATTCAGTTTCATTAATATTTATTTGGATTCGGGACAAACAATCGCTATTGGTATTTAAAGCACCTTTTTTGTATACGATATCATAATCATATTCTTCAAGTTTCAAGCGCCATCTGACAAGCTTTGAACTTGGATCTTTAAGTGAGAATAACCATTGAAGTGGTTTATGGTCGGTAACTATTGTAAATTTTCTGCCAAAAAGATACGGGCGGAAGTATTTCGCTGCCCAAACTATGGCAAGAAGTTCTTTCTCGATTACAGAATAGTTGCATTCTGAATCATTTAAGGTTCTGCTGGCGTAAGCCACAGGTAAATCAGAGCCTATTTTGCCTTGGCTTAAAACAGCACCTAAAGCATAATTGCTGGCGTCTGTGGTAAGGTTAAAGGGTTTTGTAAAATCTGGATATTGAAGTATTGGTTCATTTATCAACAGATTTTTACACATTTCAAAACATTCGACATAATCTGAATCATTTACATTGATAATTGCATCTTTTTTCAATCTGATAGTTAATGGTTTAGTTAATTTTGAAAAATCTTTTATAAATTTTCGATAATACCCTAGGAGTCCTAGGAATCCTTTTAATTGTTTTGAATTTTTTGGTATCGGAAATTTTTGAATTGCTAAAATTTTATCTGGGTTCGGTTTTACACCTTCTGGCGTGACAATATGTCCTAGATATGCTACTTCTTTTCGCAAGAATTCGCATTTATCAATTTGTAATTTAAAATTAGAATCTCTTAATCTATTGAATACTTCTTTGAAATTTGTGATGTGTTCTTGTAAGCTGGTACTGAACACAATTATATCATCAAGGTACACCAAACATTTCTCGTTCTGTATACCTCTTAGGATATTGTCCATGACCCTTTGAAAGGTTGCAGGAGCCCCTTTCAGACCCATGGGCATGCGCACATATTCATAGTGCCCATTTTCAATATTAAAGGCTGTTTTCGGAATATCCTCCTCAGCCATCTCGATCTGATGGAAACCAGAAGCGAGATCTAATGTTGTAAAATATTGACAACGTCCAAGCTTATCTAGTAACGTTGTAATATCTGGTAATGGATATCGATCTCCAATTGTGATCTCATTCAGTTTTCGATAATCAACAACGAGTCGATACTTTGGCTTTTGAGAAACATCTAGCTTCTTTGGAACTATCCAGATATTGCTCGACCACGGAGAGCTGGACGGCCTAATAATATTATCATTTAACATTTTTTGAATTTGGTTTTGAATTTTCGTTCGGTGAATCTCAGGATATCTGTATGATTTTGAATAAATAGGTATATCATTAGAAGTTTTAATATGATGTTTTATTTTACTTGTGAAAGTAAGCTGATTTCCTTCAACATGAAAAATATCACTATACTCTTGAACTAATTTTAATACAGATTGTTTCTCTTCGGAATTCATATGTTCAGTTCTAACTTTCGATATATCAAATTTAACATTTTCAGAATAAATATTATTAAAATTTGGGTTGAGGGTTTGTTCGTATTCATCGAATGTCTCAACACTAATAGAAGGGCTTAAGTCTACTCGAAAGTTGGATTCTGAAGGATTTAAAATTGTACATAAAGCTATATTATTTTCAACTTTTGTTAAACATTCCGGGATTTCTAATTTCCCAATTCGTGTATATGGTATAATTACATTACCATTTTTTACATTTTCAATATTTAATTTAATTACTTGTTCACAACGTGGATGCACTACTATACAATTCGTGGATCCGGTTTTAATGTCAAAGTAATTCATTTTAATTTGACTATAAGGAGTCATAAGCAAATTATTATTTAAGTCAATAATTGCATTAAGTATTTTTAAATTATCTAATCCTAACAAACAATCAAAATGATCGTGAAATTTGAAAACGCAATATTCTAAATTAAGCGGTTTCCTATAATTAAACATTTTTGGGACTGGAATAAAAGTGCAGAAATTTTGTTGACTGCTACCAAAGGCAGATTTTACATGGAATGGTTTTTTGACATACGATTTTTTGAAATATTTTTCAGCTACAGCTGGTGTCACAAAGGATCTTGTGCTACCAGTATCAATTAAAACTTTTAGATTTTGTTCTGGGAAAATTATATAGGGTAACACACTTTCTGAATTATTTAAGTTTAATAATTCGATAATGTTTGATTTGGTTCCGAGGCTGGTGTCTCTAAAAAATTATCGGATTCATCATAAATACAATCGGAATCGTCTATATTATGGAGTTCTTCCGAGATAAAATTTCTAGGTTGATTAGGATTGTGTTGGAACCGATTTTGATAATTTTGGGGTTGGGGTCTAGGTGTGTTTCTGGTAGACATACTCATTGGAGTTGGATTTGAAAATCTTTGATTTGGATTAGGTTTAAAAACGTTATGACCATTATTAGAAAGGTTTGTATTATTCCTATTAGAAGGATTATAAGAAGTTGATGGACGATTTTGTGGGTTTGATGCGGGATTTCGATTAGTGTGTTGATAATTCCGCATAGAATTTGGCTTAGGAGGTGGCTGCCTATGTGCCACGTTATTTTGGAAATTGGTTTTATTTTTATGAGAATAATTTTGCGTATTTAGATTTGAAAAAATATTTTTTGGATGATTATTCTGGGTCATATAAACTTGAAAATCATTAGTAAGAACATTTAAAGCAATATTTAAATTTTCTGGATTTTTCGTACGCATTAATGTACCTAAAGGTTCTTTTAAACCGCGTAGCAATACTCTGAGTGCCAAATTTTTAAAATAATTTCCTAAAATTAAATGTTCATTAACATTGGAATGTGTGATGAGATAAGAAATTTGAAGATTTAATAAATGTTGAATTCTATTATAAAATTCGAAAGGCGTTTCATTGCCTTGTTTCATTTCCGAAAGTTCTATATTTAGTGTGTAAATATCTCTTTTATCAGCATAAGTATTAAGAAGTACATCTTTTAGATTTTCCCAAGTTCTTATCGTACAAGAAGAAATGTTTATAGCTGCTTCACCTTTTATTTTTGCTAAGATGCTGGACATCAAATATTCATTTTGAAAATCCCCTACATCTGCAGTATTATAAAACTTACTAACTAATTTCTCTGAAATTTCAATAAATCTAGGAAGTAATGCATTGTTGCCATCAAATTCTGGTATCATATCCAGATATTCTTTTTTTAAAATTGGTAATTGTGGAGTAGCCATTTTATTAAAATTATTTATGTGAAAAAGTTTTGGTGATGCTAAAGTTAATTTTATTTTAGTGTTAGAAGAGTTTGAGCCTGAATTTGAATTATTTGAATCAGAATTTGAGTCAGAATCGTCAGATGTGTCAGAAAAATAATCAATATTCCCTCTATATGACATAAAAACACTTACAGTAATAGAACGAAGATCCTTTCCATTGGCTCGGACTGCACAGGAACAACCAATCTCCTCTTGATTCTTCCGGTTTCTCGCACAACACAGATCTTCTAGTTGAGTTACTCAGTTTGCCCAACTAATAGTTCCAATAGTTAAAATTCACTTGTTCGAATAGTCAATAAATCGTAGAAACGAACCGAATGTTATATTCTTTAACTTTCGATTGACTATCCTACTGACTGCGCCACTTATCTTTTAATTTACTGAAAACGTGTTTTTAAAAACTAACTTTATTTCTAAGACAAACTAATACAATAATTTCAAATACAAGACTGATATTTTTATTATAAACATGAATTTAAATAACCTCGTAACAAACACAAACTAAGCAATTCTACAATGATATAAATACTTAATCAGCACAATATACTGTCCACCTAAGGGCAATGGCGTAGGTGACATATATTTATACAGTTATACAGTTACACAGTTATACAGTTACAGTCTTATAAAAATATAGGTAGGTATAATAAACGGATATTAAATCTGAGTTATTTTTTAAATCAGAGATTGAAACATATAGAATTCAGTAAAGTACATACGTAATAATTATTGGGTACTGGAAAATAATAGAATAGGGTGCATAGGTAGGTACCTCTAAGTTGGCTGTGAGTGACTGACATTTCTTTGTGCATTGAATCTGACATTTAAAATTGCAATTGAGATCTTCCGACTATACCTAGGGTAAGCAAAAGTATTTATATTTAAGTATTGAACATTTTTAGAAAACTATGAGATTCTTTTTTAGATAACGGAATAGGTGGGTACATATAATTATAAAGATGGATTCCTCTGACGATCTCTCAGAAGATTATTTCGAAAATACACCACCAAACATATTACACGTAGCACAGAATGCTTCTAATGAATAATTGCTCCAAAAATCTGTGAATATTTACGAAACAAAATATAATTTGTTTATAGAATGGTGTAGAATACAAAATATTCCGAAAGTGTCCCAGTGCACAAATTGCACCTTTAATATTAGTATTGTTAATAATTGAATTCGTCTGTTGTTTTGTTAGTTTGCTCTGATTTTGATTAAAATGTTCAAAATATTAACTAATATATAATATCTTTTATTGGGAATCAATAAAAGCGTTATAGCTTCTTCTGAAGAAAAATTAAACCTAGTTTAGTGCGCAAAGAAAATTACTATTAAACTTCTGTATTTTGATAAAATTTTCGGTAGTAGAAAAAATATTGTATGCAATTCGTGTGTAAATGCCTTTTTTCGACTCATGTGATTGTCGCATTCGTCGAAAAAAGGCTACTTTACACACTTTTTACATAAAAAACTATTATGCACTCATGTGTCAATTTTATGCACCGTTATGCCATCATTACAAACAAGTCTACGCCATTTTTAGTCCATTTAGAGCAACCTAAATGAGACATTTTTTGGTTTTTGCATGCCTGCGTCAATTTTTTCATTCGTGAAAGAAAGCACCACTTTATGCATTTGTTGCATAAATAACTATTCTGTTTCTGTCTACAGTAGTATATAAAAGGGCACATGTTTATTTTGTGTAAGATACCTATTTAAATGTAACAGGCTTTTTAGCTTAAAATTATAATTATTATACTCATTTCGTAACTATCTCTGTTACGTTTCGGTTTTATTATTTGTTTTGAACCATCTTCCAATTTCAGTTACAACTGCGGTTTGGTGATATCAAAATATGCTTGAGCTAAAATCTAAAGATCGTTTAAAACAACTAATGAACTGAAACGTAATATTGTATTTTTGAATTTAATACTCCTTTTAAATGGCCGTAAACCACGACAAAATTTTTTATTTCATAGAACGGTCACTGATTACAAATTTAACTACTTCCTCATTTTATTTGTATAAAAATACACATGAGTAAAACTTTTAACACACCATTCATATCAACTTATTTTATTATCAGGTCATTGAACGAGTTTCTGCAGCTATGAAAGTTAATCAAAGAACGCTTTCCCGTATTAAAAAAAAAGCTCTGGCAGGAAGTAATGCTGACACTGATGTGCCTACTGAAAAACAAAGAACGTCAAGTATCCGTATGGATCAATTCGACAAAACTGTCCTTAGAAGGTGCATAATAAATTTTCACATATTCGAGAAAAAAGTACCCACGTTAATAAATGTACACCAAACCTTTGTAAATAGTTATGGCTTCGCAGGAAGTCACGATTCTCTGCGGAAACAAATACATTCTTTGGGTTTTCGTTGGACCAACATGAAAAACAACACAAGTTTGTTAATGGAACATCACGAAATCAGACATCTACGCCTACTATATTTAAGAAACATAAAAAAGTGCAGAGAACAGAACAAACCTATCATTTATATGGATGAAACATACATTCATTCATGTCACACGAACCTTAAAGGATGGAGCGACAAGAGTGACGAAGGATTAAGAAAACCCGTTTCAAAAGGTAATAGGCTCATCATTGTCCATGCAGGAAGTGGAAATGGTTTTGTACCTAATGCTGGTATTATGTGGAACTCCCAGTCAAAAACAGGAGATTATCATAATGAAATAGCGTACGAAAATTATGAGAAGTGAGTACAAGAAAAACGTATTCTAAACCTGCCAAAAAACGCAGTTGTGGTAATTGATAACGCCCCATATCACAATGTTCTAAATGAAAAATTACCTACGACTGCTTGGACTAAACAACAATAAAAAAACTGGCTTTCTAAAAGAAACATATATTACAGTGAACAAATGTTAAAACCGCATCTTTATAACGTTGCAAAAATGTACAAACCGCAATATAAAACTTATAAAATTGATGAATTGTTTATTCGACATGGATTGCAAGTTTTAAGGCTACCCCCTTATCACCCGTACTTAAATCCGATCGAGAGTGTTGGGGCGGCACTTAAAGAATATGTGGCCAAACGAAATGTTACCTTCAATTTAACAAGGTTAAATAATTCTGTAATGAATTTTTTGACACATTTTCTGCAAATGATCGGAAAGTTAAATGTGACCATGTTATAAAGATATATTATAATTTGGCCGAAGACGGAGATAGCGAGAATGATGAAGTTGATATCGAAAGTGATTTTGAAGAATCATTTGTAGATGCACATCATTATATAGGTGTGACTATTTTTTAATTTTATGATACCGAAATTGGATCTTAAAGACGTAAATTACTGAAAAACAATATGTACGGCCTTATCTCCCTACATCAACTGATATTTTTTGGTTCAAAGACATATTTTTAACCCCAAACTCACGTATACGTTAGAAGCGTAATTAAATTATAATCTACCCCCATCCATCGTTCGTATAAACTTTTTTAATGAAATTTTTACTAAAAAACAATATATACGGCCTTATCTTCCTACATTAACTGATATTTTTTGAAAAAACATCTAAAGAAATGTGTCATATTTCAACAAAAAAATATTTATTACTCACGCTTTAAGGGAACAACTTATCACTTGCACACCTTATTTAACACTGAAAATATCAATTTTTAATACACACGTCTTTGTCCATTCATTAAGCCGGTGACGTCGGCGGCTGCTTTACCAGGGTCAAATATCTAGAATACTTACGCTGCATATTCTGCACTATCAGCGTCTGGCTGGAACAACACACCATTCATTGCAACAATGTATCATAATGGTTTATTGTTAAAACCACATTCATCATACTTTGTAGTTATTTTTTGATTAGTGATAAGTTTCCTCAATTCATTTTGTTTTCTACGATTCGATTCAGTATTTTATTCATTGTGAGATATTGCGGTTGATTACTGATAATACGAAAATATTTTTTCTCCAATAAAGTAATCCAATATTAATTTTATATTAAGTAGAGACAAAATTATTAAAATCTTAGTAATCTATACGGCCGCCGACGTCACCGGCTTAATGAATGGACAAAGACGTGTGTATTAAAAATTGATATTTTCAGTGTTAAATAAGGTGTGCAAGTGATAAGTTGTTCCCTTAAAGCGTGAGTAATAAATATTTTTTTGTTGAAATATGACACATTTCTTTAGATGTTTTTTCAAAAAATATTAGTTAATGTAGGAAGATAAGGCCGTATATATGGTTTTTTAGTAAAAATTTCATTAAAAAAGTTTATACGAACGATGGATGGGGGTAGATTATAATTTAATTACGCTTCTAACGTATACGTGAGTTTGGGGTTAAAAATATGTCTTTGAACCAAAAAATATCAGTTGATGTAGGGAGATAAGGCCGTACATATTGTTTTTTAGTAATTTACGTCTTTAAGATCCAATTTCGGTATCATAAAATCAAAAAATAGTCACACCTATATAAAGAGGTTTACCGAAAACTATTTCAGCCCTTTTTAATTTAATAGCTACTAGATTTTCATTAAAAATTGTACTATAATGTAACAAAGGAATTGCAATGAAATGTTTTATGCTGTAGCGGCCGTTTCAAGATTTAAGTAATTTAACATAACGGTACTTTCGAGAATTTTCCATTGTTTTATTAATAAGTTTATGATGATTCAGAATCATTGTTTGCTAAATTTCTCAAATGGTTGTTTGAATCAATATGTCTTCAACCAAGAATTCCGCTCGAATTTTAGAAACCTATGTATCTTTTTCAATGTCAATCGTTTAGTGTCCGGTAGTGAATTTTATAATTATTTTTAGGATAATGGGTAGACAATAACTTTTTATACTTTGAACTAGGTGGAATATTATGTTTTGGACATAATGAAAAATCACTGTTACAATCATATAATTTTTCATCATAACCCAAGTTTTTTTGAAATCATGTATCCGTTTTAATATGAACTTGTTTGGACTTGTCGGTTTTCGTTGATAAGGTATGTTATTAGTAACGAGAATCTATGACGTCATCGACTCAGATGAAAGTATAAATATGCATTGATTCTTATGTAGAATAGACATCTGAGGAGATCTTTTTTTATGAATATTTTGAACCTTTTTATTTAGAGTTGCATAAAAAAAATTAATTAATATGGAAATATACACCCATATATAATTGTTTTTACTAGTAATTTCACTAGTCTGCGACGATGTAATAGTTTTTGTGGTAAGATCATCATTGTTTGTTATAAAAAGTGAAGGGATGTAGATAGATTTATGCAAAAAAGTTTAATTGATTGTCAATTGTTAAAAATTTTGGTTAGTAAAATATTAGACTAATAAATTTTTATTTCTAGTCTGACGTCCGAATCAGATGGGCTCTTCTAAAATCGCGATGTCGTGTGGTACACAACAGCTCGCGCCTGGGGTGAAGATTGCTGCAGAAGAAAATAGGCAAACGAGTAAGTATCTTTTGAGTATTTACCTACAAAAATATTTATTGTTTTAGTTGTGATATATAATTTTGATAGCATACAATGAGGTTCCTTCGGGTATAAAAAGGGTACCGACTTTTCCTACACAGAGATATGACAGGTACCACACAGTGGGAGGAGTACAAAAAACTTAGGGTGTCGGTTAGACTCGATTACAACCCGAGAAGTCACCTTTTGAGTTATGTACGAATAGTATCCTTCTGTTATGGAGTAGAGTCGCCTAAAGGCTATTGAAGAGTGCCTATAACCTCATATGTAAATTTTATATAGATTTTTGAGATGTATTGTAGTTTAAATTGTAATTGAATTTTTGGTCGGAAAAAAAGTAGTGGGTCTCGTATATCGATTTCTCTTAACCATATAAGTATTTTTTGAGGTCTCTTCGGATATAAAACGGGGGATCGACTTTTTTCCGCACAGAAATACGGCAGTTACCACATTGTGGGATAAGTACTTAACTAGGATATCTGTAAGACATGCCTACAAAACATGCGGTTATCTATTAGTTCAAGTGCGTATAGTATTTTCTGTATGTTTTCATCACATATCAGGGAAAATTGTTGCCTAAAGGCTATTAAAGAATCTCCTTCGACCTCACATATAAAAAATAGATAATAAATAATAGTATATGTTTAACTATGGGTGAATAGACAATATAGAAAAAATAATAAACAATTCGTGATCGACAAATTCAGGATTTCAATTTATAAATAATTTATTATTCTTTTAAAAAATACGTCGAATGGTGATTTTTTTCTCGTAATCAATGGTCCTGAAGGTTGTCGGAATATAATTTGTGGTCTAGCTAAATCGTAGTCTGCAGATACAGATCATTAACTTCTTATTTCACTGTTTGTTAATTGGAATCATTACTAGAATATATCATATCCTCCTCAAGTAAAAATATCATAATAGGCGAAAAGTTTTCAATTTATAAGTAATTTATTATTCTTTTACAATTCCTCGAATGGTAATTTTTTCTCATAATCAATGGTCCTGAAGGTTGCCGGAATGGAATTTGTAGTCTAGCTAAATCGTAGCCTACAGATACTTCTTGTTCCAATCACTGTTTGTTAATTGGAATCATTACTTAAATATATCATATCTTCCTCAAATATTACGGTTAAAAAGTGTCAGACGCGGGTTTTTTTTTATTTTTTTAAAAATGGTCTTTATTATACAAATTATGATTCCCTTATACAATATAGAGAAAATTAAAGTATATAGTGCCGATGTTCTGGCCAATTTCCTCTATAATGTGAGTGTCTGACAGGTAAATATGGCTCCTTACTCTGTGGCATTATCCATTTGTTTTCACTTTCTGCAACAACTTTGTCCCTCGAATAGTTTGTGACTCCCAGAATATTTCGGCTAGGCTATACCTGAAAAGTAGCTAAAAAACAGGTTTTCAAAAATGACATGGGGTTTCTAGACTTGGGGGCGGCAACTTGGCTGATGTTGGTTTTGTGAAATTTAATTTATATGGAATTTATTTACATGCTTGTGTTGATAAGGGTTTGGAGTTAAACAACCTAGTTATGTAATTAACGTGCCATGCAGAAGTCTACACCCACTATCTCGGATGTCTCCTGCGCGATTTGCGTCTATGAGATTCTTACGAAGATCCTTTGGCAGACAATGATTATAAAAGTTCGTTGAAATTTTGGTTATAAAGTCTTTGATAGTGGGTAAATCAGCTTTCTCATGTAACCATGTGTTTTTGGGTAGTTTGGGGTAACAATTATGTTTAATCGCCATCCAGAGACACTTGTTTTGTACCACTTGCAGGGAGTTGAAGTTGTGTTTTGTGCCGTTGTAATAAACGGGAGCTGCATATGTAAGAATTGGACGAATTATATAAGTATAAGTAAGAATTTTGTTTTGTGTTGATAATTTGCTGTGAGTACAGATGAGTGGGTAAAGATTGCTCATTGCAATCTTGGCCTTGCGCACCTGTTGCACAATATGAGCGTTGGCATTTGTATTTCCTTGTATAGTATACCCTAAGTATTTTAGGGTATTACTAAGCTTAATATTGTGTCCATTTACGCAAAGCTGAGATTGCAATGATGTGTTTTTTGTGGTTATCCTTTTGAGTAGGATGTACTCAGTTTTGGATTCGTTGATGACTAGTTTTTGTTTGTGAAAGTAAGGTATTATGTTTGAATTAATGTGTGCTTGTGTTATTTCTAGTGCCTGATCGGGATTCTTTGCAGAAGCAACAAAACAATTGTCGTCAGCATACATTGCGGTTAGTAAATGAGGGGATGTTGGTAGGTCTTGAATGAATAGGGAGTATAGCAAAGGTGATAACACCGACCCCTGCGGTACTCCTGCATGAATTGTGAAAGGTCCAGCTATATGATTATTTATTTTTGAATAAAAAGTCCTGTTTGTTAAATAAGAGTATAAAATTTTTATTAAGTATTCCGGAATTTCTAATTTTATTAATTTGTAAATCAAACCCTCGTGCCATACAGAATCGAAGGCCTTTTGGATGTCTAGGGTCACCATAACAGATTTATTTTTGTTATGGAAACCTTCTCTAATATAATTAATTACTCGAATTATTTGAGCTACTGTACTTCGACCACTTCGAAATCCATATTGCTCGGTGGGGATTATATTGTGTTTGTGAACAAATTGATTCAGTCTAAAAAGGATTATTTCATCTATCACCTTCGCTATATTGTTTAGGAGGGATATAGGTCTATAGCTATCTATATAACTTGGTTGTTTATTTGCTTTGACAATGGGGATGACGTTGGCTGTTTTGAGCATATCGGGATATGTTCCTTTTTTGATAATAAAATTCGTGATGTAGGTTAACTGTACAATCGCTTTTTTTGGTAGATTTTTAAGTAGGATGTTATGTATGGTGTCAGAGTCGGGGGATGTTTTGTTTTTGAGTTGTTGTATTGTGTTGTATATTTCGGAGCATGTTGTTAGGTTTTTTGTATTTAAGGTGTTAAGTGAATTTATGTAATGCTGTACTGTGTGTGTGATGTCTTGGTGATATTGAGTGTGTTGAGAGTGATTCACAAAGCTGCTTTGGAAATACTCTCCGAACTTTTCTGCGATATCGGAGGAGTTTGTATATGTTTGGTCATTATAAATTATTTTATTGATTTCGTTAATTTTGTTTCTAAAGTACCGAGTGATTTTCCATAGAGAATTGTCGTCTGGTTTTAATGTACTTGAAAATTCAACCCACTCGTTATCTTTGAATTCTTTTACTAATTTGTTAATAATGATTTGCTGGTTCTGTAATAATTTGTGATCGTTTAAATCCCTTGTTCTCTGCCATATTTTTCTTAGTCTGTTTTTTTCTTTAATGGATAGTATTATATTGTTTGGTAACTTATTGCGTGTTTGTCTTATTTGAATGATTTCCGTAGTTTGGTCTCTAGCTTGGATTATTATGTTTTGCAGATTTATTATTGTATTACTTAATTGTTGTGAATTTTCAATTTAATCGTTTATTGTTAGGTTGTTGTTTATGTATTTTCTGTAATTAAGCCAATTTGTTTTTTTATAATTAAATGTTGTGGGATAGTTGGCGTTTTGGGTGTTATGGGAGATTTTGAGATGGATGAGGACGGGATCATGATCAGAGTTTAGGTCAGTAAGCGTTTTTATTTTTGTAATATTACTTATATTTTTACCTATAGCTATATCTAAAATGCTTGGAGTGTGATTTACCGCGTAAGGGAAGTACGTCGGTTCGTCGGTATGAAATACTTCACATTCCGAATTATCGCAGAACTTCATGAGCGTATTTCCATTAGCGTTTGGGTAGCTGGCGAATCGATCCCACTGCGGGTGTTTGCAGTTGAGATCGCCAACCACCAAAACTTTGTTGTGTGTGTTAAAAATATTATGTAAGTCTGTGTGTGTAATTTTGTTGTCAGGCGAGTTGTAAGCTCCCACTATCTTAACCTTATTATCAAAAAGGATCGCGATGTGTTCAATTGATGTATTATTTTGTTGCAGTAATTTGAAATTTATACCTTTTTTGATTAATAGAGCGATACCGCCACCGCCGGTATCATCAGCGCGGTCTTGTCTAATTAGACGATATTTTGGGTTTCAGAAATTTACAGTTTTGTGAGATTTAAGAAATGTCTCCATTAAAAGAAAATATCTGGTTGATGAATTTCGAGAAAATGTCTGATTATGGGTAATTTATTTTGTACTCCACGTACATTGCAGAATATTAATTTGATGTTATATCGTTTTTGAAAATCTGTTTTTCCACATACCTGCCTATATGTCATAGTTGTCTATTCCAGTCACAAAATTGTTGTAGATTGTAAACTTGTCCATTTTGGAAGTGGCTTTTTGCATTTCTCTCAATAGATCTCCTACTGCTCTTGCGAGTTCGTCTAAATTTACCAATGAATGTAATTCTCGGAACATTTGATTAATCTCTGTAAATTTATATTTATTAATATCAGTGTTTATTATTTGATTATTGGATTGGGTGGTAAGTTTAGTTGCTTGGGGTTGTGAGGTAGATGCTGAGGGAGTAATTTGAGGATGGGATTTTGTGGGCAGGCTAGGAAAATCTGTCTTATTTTTGTTCTGAGTCCAGGGGTTGGTTTTTGGAAGGGGTGCAGGGATGAACTTTTGAGGGGTAGGCTTGGATTTTTGGTTAGCTGATCTCTTTTCATCTATCCATATTTTTCTTTTTATAAATTCCGGGCAGATTTCGGCATTCGCCGGGTGATCCCCATCACAGTTGGCACATTTTGCCGGAGTGGTTCTTGTTTTTGAACATTCTGGAGTGAGATGTGGTCCCGCACACTTTAGGCATCTGGGAGTTCGGCCACAGTTGGATGTAGCGTGTCCCAAAGCTGACAAATGTGGCATTGAATAATTGGCTTGCTTTGTCTCCTGAACTCCCAGAGTACCCTTGTGTGTTCAATTACTCTCACATTTTTATTTAAAAAGTCGAGGGTTACTTTGTTATCTGTGACTACCAGATACAAAGGACGACCTTTCGTTGTCATCCTATATATGTCTTTGATTAGTATTTTGTGTGTCTTCTCCATCTCTTCTTTAATGTCGATTAACTGCATGCCTTCAGCCAGTCCCCTCAACACAAAGGCATGAGTTTTTTCTTCGCGTCTTGCGTAGGTATGGTATTGAACCTTTTCATTTCTTAAGACTTTTTTAAGTTTTTCAAAATCGCTTACATCTTTTGTAAACACAATTGATGAGCTATTTGTGTATTTAATTTCAAAAGGCGACTTGATCTCATCTTTTAACTTGTTAACCATCTCCCGATGGTGAGACACGTTCCCATCGATAACGATTGGGGGACAGTTGGTGGTTGTTTTTTTGCCACTTGGGGGATGGTTTTTGACCTTTTAGGCTCTTGGTGTGAGACTACTTCTTCCTCGTCTGTTGAAACATCTGTGGTGACGAATTTTCGGAATCTGGTTTTTTTTGCTTTTTTTTTGTGTTGTTGTTGTTTTTTTTTTTGAGTCATCATCAGATATGTCCGATAGAGACTCATAAGTGTTGCTGGTAGGTATAGGCTGTTTTTTTCGAATGGTCTGGCTTAGTATTTTATTAAATGTTGCTTTCTTTTTTGGGTATTGAAATTCTGTTGAGTCATTGTCATTTGTATCCATTGGAATCGTTATAATTTCGTTTATATCTTGTTTTGGATTGTTGTTATTGTTGTATAGTGATCTGGCTTTAATTTGTGTTGCGTTTTTGTTTAATGATTGGTATTGGGAAATGAATGTGTCTTTTCCCTGGTTTTTTTCGCCTTCTACTTCGTCCGCCCACGATTTATTCGCTGTTTGGTGGACGATTGCCTGTACCGTCGCTATCTGGTTTGACGCTAATTCTGCATTTTCGTCATCGTCTGAGGAATTATGGCTATTTCCCGGCCCTAATGTGTCATCTTCCATGTTGTCAGGGTTTTCTATATTAATATTGTTGTTGTTAGGGGTCGATGTACTATTAGTGTTATTACCGCGACAAACAGGTATGTTTGTTTGTTTTAAAAAGTCTTTATTTACAATATTTTTTTGTTAGTTATTTACAAATCATGAACAGAACAATATATAATTACATAACAACATAAATATATACAAAGCCGATGTCCTGGCAGTCCTGACATAGATGTTTATGTCTCGATTACATTATGGCACCTTGCCCTTAGCATAATCCATTAATTTTGATTTTTCAACTTACTTTGTCCCGTATTGATAAGTTTGACTCCAGTAGCTATTTCGACTTATTTGTCCCTGAAAAGCAGCTGAAAAACAGGGTTTCAAAACGAACTGGGTTTAGTTAGTGAGAGGAGGCAACATGACAGATTTTCCTTTTAATGTGGTATTTGTTTTGAGTATGAATATATTTGGTTAATTAGGGGTAATAAAGAAACCCTCTAATTTGATGAGTTTGGTTGATTGGAGGTTATGCAACTAGTTATGTGAATAGATTACCATGCAAAAGCCTACACCCACTATCACGGGTGTCTTTTGCGCGATTGGCGGCTCTGAGTGTTTTTGATTTGATTTTTGGGCAAACAATAATTGTAAAAGTTTTGTGAGATTTTAATTATAAAGTCCTTGATAGTGGGCATGTCGGCTTGTTCATGCAACCACGAGTTTCTAGGAAGTTTGGGATATTCGGTTTTATATGGTATTGCCATACGTAAACACTTATTTTGCACCACCTGTAGTGTGTGAAAGTTATGTTTTGTAGCGGTGTAATAAACTGGAGCGGCATATGTAAGTGTAGGTCTAATGATTTGTCGATATATCATTAGTTTGTTGTGTATTGAGAGATAACTTTTTTTACATATCAATGGGTACAATTTGCTCATTGCCATCTTTGCCTTTTGAACTTGCTTTGTTATATGTGCATTGGCGTTGGTGTTACCTTGCACAGTATAACCCAGATATTTCAATGTGAGACTGGGGGTGATTGTTTGCCCCTCAACACAAAGCTGAGATTGCAATGAGCCATTTTTCCCATTTTTCCTCCTGAGTAACATGTACTCTGTCTTAGCAGGATTGATAGTCAATTTGTTATCCCTCATGTATGTGATAATTTGTGTGTTTATATGAGTTTGAATGTTTTGTAGTGCTGTGTCTGGTGTAGGTGCAGATGATACAAAACAAGTGTCGTCTGCATACACAGCTGTTAAAATGTTAGGGGCTGAGGGTAGATCGTAGGTGAATAGGGAATATAGCAAAGGTGAAAGAACTGAGCCTTGTGGAACTCCGGCTTGAATAGGGTATGGACCCGCTAAACCTTCATTCACACAAGAATAGAATTTTCTATTGTGTATATAAGAATTTACAATTTTAATTAAGTAATCAGGAAAATTAAGTTTGATGAGTTTATAAATTAGTCCTTCATGCCACACCGTGTCGAAGGCTTTTTGAATGTCTATTGTGACTAATATCGTTTTGTTTTTCTTATAAAATTCTTCCCGTATGTAGTTGAAGACTCTAATTATTTGCGCTACAGTGCTGTGTCCACTTCTGAACCCATACTGCTCTTTTGGGAGAATATTTTGGTTATCTACAAATTGTTGCATTCTTTTAAGAATGATTTTATCAATCACCTTTGCTATGTTATTTAGAAGGGAGATTGGTCTGTAACTATCCACATAACATGATTGTTTATTGGCTTTAATAATGGGGATAACATTGGCAGTTTTGAGCATATCAGGGTAGTTACCGGTTTTTAATATATAATTAACAATATATGTAATTTGAACTATCGCTTTTTTCGGTAAGCTTTTAAGAAGAGTGTTAGCTATACCGTCAGTCCCTGGGGCTGTTTTGTTTTTAAGCGACGCAATAGTATTATATATTTCGGCGGTAGTTGCTAAATTACATTTATTTGAAGCGTTTAATGTGGATAAATAACTTGAGACAGTTTGTAATATTTTATTGTGAAATTGAGTGTTTATTGTATTGTTTTTAAAGTTGTCCTGGAAATACTCTCCAAAAGCCTCAGCGATCTTCGATTTTTGAGTGATAGTTTTACCGTTTGTTATAATTTTCGAAATGTCTTCTCTTTGGTTTTTTAATTTTTTTGTAATTTTTCAAAGCGAGTTATCTTTTGTAGATAATGTTTCTAGAAATTTTTTCCATTCATTATTACGATGTTCGTTTATTACCGTATTTACAAAGTTTTGATGTTCTTTAAGGAGTTGTCTATCTTCATCCCTTCGGCTTTGTTGCCATCTTTTACGTAAATTATTTTTTTCCCTTATAATATTTACAATACGGTCGGGTAAAATGTTTAGGGATTTAGGTTTGGGTTTAATAGTTGTGGTGTTGTGTCTTGCTGTTATAATAATATTTTGTAAATTTTGAATGGCATGACTTAGTTGATTTTGATTTTGAATTTTATCTGTGATTATTAATGTTTCATTTATGAGTCTTTTGTAAGATGTCCAGTTTGTGGTTGTGAAATCGTGTAATTTGCGGGTGTGTGATTGTGTGTAATGTGTTATTTTTAATTCAATTATTATAGGGTCATGATCTGAATTTAGGTCAGGGATGGTTTTCATTTTAGATATAGTGTTGATATTCCTACCAACTGCTATATCCAATGTGCTTGGGGTGTTGCCGGAATAGGGAAAATGGGTGGGATCGTCCGTACTGAAAATATTACAGTCCGAATTATCACAGAACCTTTGGAGAGTACTTCCATTGGGGTTAGGGTGCGATGCATAGGAGTCCCATAATGGATGCTTACAATTTAAGTCTCCCACTATGAGAACCTTGTTATGAGTTCTTATAATATTGAAAAAATCAGATTCAAAAAGTTTTGTGTTTGGTGAATTGTATGCCCCTACTATTTTTATTTTGTTGTCTATCAGTAACGAGATATGCTCAATTGATGAATTGTTTGGTTGCAAGAGCTGAAAAGAGATGTCTTTTTTGATTAATACTGCGAGACCACCCCCACCGACACCTGTGGGGCGGTCTAGTCTATGAAGACTATATTCTGGATTTCTAAAATTAACAGTTTTGTTAGGTTTTAGGAGCGTCTCAATTAAGAAGAAGATATCTGGTTTTTGAATGTCGAGAAAATGTCTGATGAGCTGGAGTTTATTAATTACTCCGTTTACATTACAAAAAATTATTTTAAGATGATTTCGTTTTTGAATTCCTGTTTTACCACCTACCTGCCTAGATGTCATATTTATCAATCCCAGCGACAAAGTTGTTATAAATAGTGAACTTCTCCAGTTTGTTGTTGGCTGTTTTCATCTCGTGTAGGAGATCTGCAACGGCCCTTGTTAATTCGTCGAGATTTACAATGCTTTGCAACTCTTGGAACATAGCGTTTAGTTGCGTAAACTTGTTAATGTCTGTTGTAGGAGTGGTAATTGGTGGATTTGTTTGAGGGATAACTCGAGTTTTTTGTTGTTGGGGGGGGATGGTTTGTTTGGTGGGGAGGCTAGGAAAGTCCTGTTGGGAGAGGGCAGTTTTATTATTCCACGGGTTTGTCTTAGGGAGAGGGGCGGGAATAAATTTCGGTGTAGCATTATTTGTAGTTTTAGTCCTTTTAGCTTCAAGCCAGTCTCTTCGTTTGATGAATTCTGGACAAATCATAGCGTTGGCCGGATGATCGCCTTTGCAATTTGCGCATTTGGCCGGTTTGGACCTTTCCTTAGGACATTCAGGGGTAAGGTGGGGAGCAGCACATTTTAGGCATCTGGGTGCCCTGCCGCAGTTTGAAGTAGCATGACCCCAAAGCTGGCAAATGTGACATTGAATTATCGGCTTTGACTGACGTCGATATTCCCATAAAATTCTAGTATGTTCTAGTACTCTAACGTTTTTGTTGAGATAGTCCAACGTTATTTTTGGGTCTGTGATTACTAGATACAACGGCCTAGCTTTGGTGGTCATCCTATATATATCCTTGATAGAAATTTTGTAGGTATTTATAAGTTCGTCCTTTATTTCATCAATTTGGAGGCCCTCGGCCAACCCTCTCAGTACAAACGCGTGGGTTTTCTCGTCTTTCCTCGTGTATGTGTGGAAAGGAACTTTCTCGCTTCTTAAAGTTTGTTTTAGTTTGTCAAAATCAGCCGTCTCCTTCGTAAATATAATCGTTGAATTCGTTGTGTATTTTATCTCAAAAACTTCTGATACACATTCTTTGAGTTTGTTAACCATTTCTTTGTGCGCAGAAACGTTTCCATCGATAACAATGGGTGGACAGGAAGAAATGGTTTTTTTGGATGTTTTTGTTGTGGCTTCTTTTTGTTTTGGTCGTTTAATTGTGTGTATTTCGTTGATCTCATCTGAGCTATCGTCAGTTGCAACATATTTGCGGAATTTGGTTTTTTTCCGTTTTTTTTGTTGTTTTGATGTCGACTCCTCCTCCTCAGAATCTTCTGATAGCGATTCATATCTGTTTTTGGTTTTTGTTATTGTTTGTATTTTTCTTTGTTTTAGTATATTATTGAATGACGTTACTTTTTTTGGTTTTATGAACTCCTCATCATGGTTTGAGATTTCCATTCTATCGTCGGGGATGGCTAATATAGCATTCATGTCATCAATTTGTTTTTTCTTATCTGTCATAACCATATTTCTTGACACGATCGCTTTATTGGTGATACTTTCGTATTGCGATACGAAATTATCTTTTTCAGGGTTAATTTGCATTTCATTTTCCACTTCGTTCGCCCATGAATTGTTAGCTTGGTTGTGTACCTGCACTAAAGTTGTCGTAGAGTTTGGTGGATTTTCTTTCGAATTGTTTGATTCATCGTCTGTTGCGCTAGAGTTATTGCCTATGGTGTCCTCTCCCATATTTCTTTTATTTTGTTTTTTGAATAAAACCGAAGATCTGTCGGGGGTGGATGTTCTCCCTGGTATGGTTATGGTCAGATTAGATTAAAAAGGTTCTTTAATTATTATGTTTTTCATTCCCTAGTTACAAAATTGGTTAGAAATAAATATATACATATATATATATATATATATATATATATATATATATATATATATATATATATATATATACAAAATGCCGATGTTCTGGCGATTTCCTTCCAATTCTGTCTTTCCGGTCTGTCCTCTCGGCTCCTTGCTACTGCATTATCCGATTGTTATCACTGCATACATAACTTTGTCCCTAACACAGAGATTTCGCTCCTAGAATCTTTCGACTTGGGTATTCCCAGAAAAACAGCTGAAAAACTGGGTTTCAAATTGATACGGGGTTTAGTTTTCGAGAAAGCAACATGGCAGATGTTAATTTGTTATTATATAATGTGTGAATGTTCAGATAAGTTTGAGTTTGTGGAGCAAAATCATCGCTGCTTTTAGCTTGATTTTTACTCCATTTGTGATATATATGGTTTGGAATTCAAAAACCTAGTTATGTAATTAACGATCCATGCAGAAGCCTACACCCACTATCTCGGATGCCTTCTGCGCGATTTGCGTCTTTGAGTTTGTTTTGAAGATCTTGTGGCAGACAAAAGTTATAAAAATTATCTGAGATTTTGTTGATAAAGTCTTTGATAGTGGGTATATTCGCCTTGTCATGTAACCAAGAGGTTCTAGGTAATTTGGGATAAACCGAATTATGATTTAATGCCTTTCTGAGACACTTGTTCTGTATCACCTGCAGGGAGTGAAAATTTAGTTTAGTGCCCGTGTAATATATAGGTGCAGCGTATGTAAGTATGGGTCTTATGATTTGTTTGTATAATAGTATTTTGTTTTGACTGGTGAGTTTACTGTGTTTACATATAAGTGGGTATAGCCGACACATTGCAATCTTAGCCTTTTGTATTTGTAATGAAATGTGCGTATTTGCCGCTGTATTTCTTTGCATTGTATACCCTAAATATTTTAGGGTATTACTAGGGGCTATGTAATGCCCGTTTACGCAAAGCTGAGATTGCAATGGATCAGCTTTACTAGCTATTCTTCTGAGTAATAAATACTCTGTTTTTGAAGGATTTATAGCTAGTTTGTGTTCATTGATATAGGGTGTGATTTTTGTATTGATGTGAGTTTGTACTGTGTTAAGTGCTTGTTCGTGAGTCTTTGCCGTTGCTACAAAACAAGTATCGTCAGCGTACATTGCCGTTAATATTTTAGGGGATGTTGGGAGATCTTGGACAAATAGGGAGTATAACAAAGGTGATAAGACAAAGCCTTGTGGTACTCCAGCCCTTATGTTATATGGACCTGCTGAATGATCATAAAGTTTAGAATAAAATTTCCTATTTGTTAAGTAAGAATTAATGATTTTTATTAAGTAATCCGGAAATTTCATATTTATTAGTTTATAAATCAGCCCCTCCCGCCATACGGAGTCAAAGGCTTTTTGTACGTCCACTGTGACCATGATCGCTTTGTGTTTTTTTTGAAATCCTTCCCGGATGTAATTTATAACACGAATGATCTGGGCCACCGTACTATGACCGCTTCTGAATCCGTACTGCTCAGGGGGAATGATATGATTTTTATTCACAAATGATTGTAATCTTTTTAAGATTATTCTGTCTATCACCTTTGCGATATTATTCAATAGGGAAATTGGCCTATAGCTATCCACATAACTAGGTTGTTTGTTAGCTTTGACAATTGGTATGATGTTGGAAATCTTGAGCATATCGGGATACTCACCGGTTTTGATGATGTAATTTATTATGTATGTTAATTGAACAATTGCTTTTTTTGGAAGATTCTTTAATAATACGTTGTGTATTTCGTCTAATCCAGGGGCTGTTTTGTTTTTCAGTTTCTGAATTGTGATGTAAACTTCTGTAAATGATACAAGCTCTTTGGTGTTATGTGTGTTTATAGAGTGTAAATGTTGGTGTACTGAATGGATTATGTTATGATGTTGTTGTGTGTGTAGTGTATTATTTATGAAATTGTTTTGAAAGTACTCCCCGAATTTCTCCGCGATCACCGTCATGTTTGTGATGATTTGATTATTGTCAATTAGTTTATTTATATCTCGGTTTGTTTGTCGAAATCTTCTTGCTATTCTCCATAGGGAATTGTCCTCGGGCTTTAGATTATTTAAGAACTGAGTCCATTCATGATTTTTATGTTGACTTATTTCTTGATTTATTTGATTCTGATAGTTTCTTACTTGCTGATACTCGTCCTCTCTTCTAGTTCTTTGCCATGTCTTTCTTAATTTGTTTTTCTCATTTATTAAGTTAATAATATGATCAGGTAATTTGTTTTTAATTTTAGCATTCTTTTTTATAATAGTTGATGTATTTCTGGCGTCTATGATTATTTTTTGTACATTTTTGATAGTATAGCTAAGATGATTACTGTTTTCTATTATATTTGTTATTTTTAAATCGTTATTAATTATTTGTCTGAATTTAACCCAATTTGAAGTTTTGTAGTCGAAATATGTGTTGTTTTGTATTTGTGTATAATGGGGTGTTTTGAGGATTATAAGGACGGGATCGTGATCGGAATTTATGTCAGGTAGGGTTTTTATTTTAGTGAGGTTATTTATATTTTTGCCTATAGCAATATCTATGATACTGGGAGTATGATTAGCGAGGGGAAAATGTGTTGGTGTGTCGGTATAAAATACATTGCAATCAAAATGATCACAAAACTTCCGGAGAGTACTTCCGTTTGTGTTGTAGTGCTTAGAGTAGTGATCCCACTGCGGATGTTTGCAGTTGAGATCTCCTACAATTAGCACTTTGTTGTGTGAGTTTGTAATATTAAAGAAATCTTCCTCTTTAAGCTTATTACCCGGGGGGCTGTAAGTGCCAACGATTTTAATTTTATTGTCGAAAAGTATCGAGATATGCTCAATTGAAGTATTACTTTGTTGCAGGAGTTTAAAATTGATGTCTTTTTTGATTAATAGTGCGATACCGCCCCCTTTGACATCATTGGGGCGGTCTTGTCTAAATAGACGATATTTGGGATTTCTGAAGTTTATTGTTTTATTGGGTTTAAGGAACGTCTCGATTAGAAAGAATATGTCTGGTTTTTGGATGTCGAGAAAATGACGAATTAAGTGGATTTTATTTTGTACACCTTGTACGTTACAAAAAATTATTTTGAGATTGTATCGTTTTTGAAAGCCAAGTTTTCCACCTACCTGTCTAGATGTCATAGCTGTCTATGTTAGCCACAAAGTTATTATATATAGTGAACTTGTCTATTTTGTTGGTTGCTAGCTTCATTTGTTGTATGAGATCTGAAACGGCTCTGGACACCTCGTCTAAATTCACTAGTGACTGCAGTTCCTTGAACAGGTTATTTACTTCCGTAAATTTGCTTAAGTCATTTTGGTTCACGTTGGATGTTCTGGGGGTGGTGGTTTTCGAAGTTTGGGATGTAGAGGCTTGCGGGATTGTGCGAGGAGCGTTTCTGGAGGGGAGGCTGGGAAAATCTGCTTCATTTGTTTGTTTATTCTGCCAAGGGTTTACTTTAGGGGGAGGAGCGGGGATAAATTTTGAGGGGGTAGGTTTGGTTTGTATATTTCTCTTTTCATCTAACCATATTCTTCTTTTTTGGTATTCTGGGCATACCTCCGCGTTAGCCGGGTGGTCTCCCTTGCAGTTGGCACATTTAGCCGGCAGGGCTCGGTCCTTGCTGCATTCTGGGGTTAAGTGATGTCCCGCGCATTTCAGGCATCTGGGTACCCTGCCGCAATTTGCTGTTGCGTGGCCCCAGAGTTGGCAGATATGACACTGAATGATTTGTTTTGTCTGTCTTCTGTGTTCCCACATAATGCGTGTGTGTTCGATTACCCTAACATTCTTGTTTAGGTAATCGATCGTAGTTTTTGAGTCGGTCACTACAAGATATAGTGGGCTCCCCTTAGTCGTCATTCTGTAAATTTCTTTGACGTTTATTTTATAGTTGTTTGTAAGGTCCTCTTTGATCTCGTCCAATTGCAACCCCTCTGATAGTCCTCTAAGCACGAATGCATGGGTTTTCTCATCCTTTCTGCTATAGGTATGAAAGGGTACCTTTTCTTCTCTTAGTATTTTTTTCATGTGTTCAAAATCTTGGACATCTTTTGTAAATATAATCGTTGAATTTCTTGTATATTTAAGTTCAAAGTTCTTTTTTATTTCATCTTTGAGTATTTTCACCATATCCTTATGTTGTTGTACATTACCGTCGATTACAATAGGCGGGCAAGGGGGCGTGGCTTGTTTTTTTTCATTATTTACATTTTTTTTCTTAATTTTTTTTGTTTCTTGGGTAGCTTCCTCTTCTGAGCTGGACACCTCCTCGAATTTCCTGAAACGTGTTTTTTTACGTTTCTTTTGTAGATTTTGGGTATGGGGTGGTTCATCATCTGCTGATTCAGTTAACGAGTTGTACTTGTTACTAGTCTCAATTGTTTGTACTAATTGTGTATTTCTTCTAAAAATATTATTTAATTTTCTTGTTTTTCTTGGTTTTTCGAAGCCAGGGGGTGGAATTTCCCCTATTTCCATCTGCTGTGAGTCCGGAACTTTGGATATTTTGTTAAGATCTTCATTGTTAGTGTTTAGTTTTGTCGCTATAATCTGCTTATTTTTGTTTATTTCCGCGTATTGCGAAACAAACTTGTCTTCAGCTGAGGGTGGATTGTTACCCTTTTCATTCTCGACTTCTTGAGCCCAAGAATTGTTTGTGCCTCCATGAATTTGGACTTGTACGGTTTGTACGGTTTTCTGACCATTTATGTTTGGGGTGGAGTCGCTTTGCTCATCTTCTGAAGTATCGTCTTCCATCATTGATGTTTCGTCTCTTATTAGTTTACGATTTGGGGTTGACGTTTTGTCTGGGTTAATACCCCTGTATTTCGGTATTGAAAAGTCTATATTATGTTCGGATATTGTTTCTGTCAAATTATGTATCTGTTCTAGACTCTTTTTATTCGTTTCAGTACTATTTTCAGTGTCCAAGTTTCCTAGACACTTGTTTTCGCTTTCTATACACTTTTTTTCTGAGTTTTCTATACACTTCTTTTCAATGTTTTCTAGACACTTGTTAATACTTTCTAGACAGTTTTCGTTGTGTTTTGTTACTATATTAGGTTCTGTTTCCAGACACTTGTTTTCGATTTCGAGACACTTTTTATTCTGATTAGATAAATTTAATGCTTGATTTATTATATTAATGTCTATTTCATTTAATAATTCTTTAGAAATGTTAATGTCTGTCTGTTTAATTTTATTGCTTTCACTAACCTGATCAGTATTATTTTCCTCAATGTACACTAGTTTTAAGTATTCTTTTCGATTATTTAAGTTTTGTCTCAATTGCTGAGCTTTATTCTTAACTCTAGCAATCTCGGCGCTATATTTAGAAATATTGCTATCGGAGGAGCTGGTCGCCGATGGCCTGATATCACTAGATGATTCTACTATCGCGTCACTTTTTATTGATTGTTTTTTTTTTCACTACGGAAAGTTTTGAACGACCGGTCTTTTTTTTGAATTTGAAAGCACGTTTTGATTTCGGGGACGTTTTCACCGTCACAGTAGGTTTATTTACACGCACGTTTGTATTTCTTTTAAGGTTTTCACTAGTAAATAGCTCGGGTTTGTTTACATTTAGAGCTTGGATTTTAGCTTTCAGCCGGCGAGTATACTCCGTTTGAAAGGGAACAGTTCCCGTTGATGGCGGAGATGGCAGAATTATTGAATCAATGAGTATAAACTCTCTTGATTCATTTACCAAACACAGTAATTTTTATTGATTAAACTTTTGAAATATAAAGAACACTTTTATTCGCAATAATATAATTACAATCCTACTCGGATGGGAATTAGCATGAGAAGCAGGTATGGTTATGGTCAGACGCGGGTTGTTTGTTTTAAAAAGTCTTTATTTACAATAATTTCTGGATTGAAATTTACAATACAATTACAAAACTATATATAAATACGATTACAACATACATATATATACTGCCGGTGTTTTGGCCGTCTTGAACTGTATCGATCATGTCTCGATGGGTTTATGGCTCCTTGCATAGCATAATCCATTAGTTTTTGTTTAGAAAATTACTTTGTCCCGTATTGATAGGTATGACTCCACTAGCTATTTCGACTGTTTTATCCCTGAAAAGCAGCTGAAAAACAGGGTTTCGAAACGAACTGGGTTTAGTTAATGAGAGAAGCAACATGACAGATGTTCTTTTTATTGGGGTATATGATTTGTATGTGAATAAATTTGGTTGATTAGGGGTAGCAGTTACCCTCTAATTCGATGTTTGGTAGTTGGAGATTTAACAACTAGTTATGTGAATAAGTTACCATGCAAAAGCCTACACCCACTATCACGGGTGTCTTTTGCGCGACTTGCGGCTCTGAGTGTTTCTCGAAGATTTTCTGGCAAACAGTAATTATAAAAGTTTTGTGATATTTTAATTATAAAGTCCTTAATAGTGGGTATATCCGCTTGTTCATGTAACCATGAATTTCTAGGAAGTTTAGGGTATTCAGTTTTATATGGAATTGCCATACGTAGACACTTATTTTGCACCACCTGTAGAGTATGAAAGTTATGTTTTGTAGCGTTGTAATAGACTGGAGCGGCGTATGTTAGTGTAGGTCTAATGATTTGGCGATAAATCATTAATTTGTTGTGTACTGAAAGATAGCTGTTTTTACATATCAAAGGGTACAATTTACTCATTGCCATCTTGGCCTTTTGAACTTGTTTCGTTATATGTGCGTTAGCATTAGTATTCCTTTGCACTGTATATCCGAGGTATTTCAAAGTGAGACTAGGGGTGATGGTTTGCCCCTCAACACAAAGCTGAGATTGAAATGAGCGATTTTTCCCATGATTCCTCCTGAGTAACATGTACTCTGTCTTTGCAGGTTTGATAGTTAATTTGTTATCTCTCAGGTATGTAAGTATTTGAATGTTTAAGTGTGATTGTATGTTTTGTAGCGCTGTGTCTGGTGTTGGTGCAGATGATACAAAACAAGTGTCGTCTGCATACATAGCTGTTAAAATATTTGGGGATGAGGGTAGGTCGTAGGTGAAAAGAGAATATAACAAAGGTGAGAGAACTGAACCTTGAGGAACTCCAGCTTGAATAGGGTATGGACCCGCTAAGCCTTCATTCACACAAGAGTAAAATTTTCTGTTATGTATATATGCGTTTATAATTTTTATTAAATATTCAGGGAAATTTAGTTTGATTAGTTTAAATATCAGTCCTTCATGCCAAACAGTATCGAAAGCTTTTTTAATGTCAATCGTTACCATTATTGTTTTGTTTTTCTTAAAAATTTCTTCTCTAATATGGTTGAAGACTCTAATTATTTGAGCTACCGTGCTGTGTCCACTTCTGAACCCATACTGCTCTTTAGGAAGGATGTTTTGGCTGTCTACAAATTGTTGCATTCTTTGAAGAATGATTTTATCAATCCCCTTTGCTATATTATTAAGTAAAGAAATTGGTCTGTAGCTATCCACATAACATGATTGTTTATTGGCTTTGATAATAGGGATAACATTGGCAACTTTGAGCATATCAGGGTAATTACCAGTTTTTATTATGTAGTTAACGATGTAGGTAATTTGCACAATCGCTTTTTTAGGTAAGCTTTTAAGGAGGATGTTTGCAATACCATCCATCCCTGGGGCTGTTTTATTTTTAAGTGACATAATTACGGAATATATTTCAGCGGTGGTTACTAACTTAAATTTAGTTGACGCACTGCAGCTATTAAAATAATTTGATACTATTGTTGAAATTTTATTGTGCAGTTGTGGATTAACTATACTATTTTTAAAATTGTCCTGAAAATACTCTCCAAAGGCCTCAGCGATCTTCGATTTTTGAGTGATTGTTATACCATTGGATGATATTTTCGTTATTTCTTGTCTTTTATTTTTTAATTTTTTGGTGATTTTCCATAGCGAGTTGTCTTTTATAGATAGAGTTTCAAGAAATGATTTCCATTCATAATTTCGATGTTCTTTTATTTCAGTATTTAGTAAGTTTTGGTAATCTTTTAAAAGTTGTCTATCAGTATCACTTCGGCTTTGTTGCCACCTTTTTCGTATTTTGTTTTTTTCCTTTATAATATTTACAATACGGTCAGGGAGGATATTTAGTGATTTAGGTTTGGGTTTAATAGTTGTGGTTTTGTTTCTGGCTGTTATTATGATATTTTGTAAGTTTTGAATAGTTTGTGTTAAATGCCTTTCATTTTCAATAATGTTTGTAATTTTTAATGTTTCATTTATAAGTTTTTTGTATAATGTCCAGTTAGTGGTTGTATATTCGTGTATTTTACGTGTATGTGATTGTATATTGTGTGTTATTTTTAGTTCGATCAGTATTGGGTCATGATCTGAGTTTAAGTCTGGGAGAGTCTTCATTTTAGTTATAGTGTTGATATTTTTACCAACAGCTATATCTAAAGTGCTTGGGGTATAACCTGAAAAGGGAAAATGAGTGGGATCTTCCGTACTGTAAATATTACAGTCCGAATTATCACAGAACCTTTGGAGAGTACTTCCGTTAGTGTTGGGGTAAGAAGCATAGGAGTCCCAGAGGGGGTGCTTACAATTTAAGTCACCCACTATGAGTACCCTATTGTGCGTTCTTACGATATTATAAAAATCAGTTCCAGTTAGTTTTTTGTTTGGTGTACTATATGCACCAACTATTTTTATTTTGTTGTCAATAAGTAACGAGATATGCTCAATTGATGAATTATTTGGTTGCAGGAGTTGAAATGTGATGTATTTTTTTATTAATACTGCGAGACCACCCCCGCCGACACCGTCGGGGCGGTCAAGTCTATGCAGACTATATTCTGGGTTTCTAAAGTTCACGGTTTTGTTAGGTTTTAGGAGCGTCTCGCATAAAAAGAAAATATCTGGCTTTTGGATGTCGAGAAAATGTCTGATGAGTTGGAGTTTATTAATTACTCCATTTACATTATAGAAGATTATTTTAAGATGATTTCGTTTGTGAATTCCTGTTTTACCACCTACCTGCCTAGATATCATGTTTATCAATCCCGGCGACAAAGTTATTGTATATAGTGAACTTCTCTAACTTGTTGGTGGCAGCTCTCATCTCATGTAATAGATCAGCAACTGCTCTAGTTAATTCATCGAGATTTACCATACTATGTAGCTCTTGAAACATCGAGTTTAATTGTGTGAATTTGTTTATGTCTGCAGTAGCGGATGTTCGATTTGCATTTGTTTCATGATTAGCTCTGGTTTTGGGGATGTTTTGTTGTTGTGCTGGGATTGTTTGTTTAGTGGGAAGACTAGGAAATTCTTGTTGGGAAGGGGCATTTTTATTGTTCCAAGGGTTTGTCTTTGGGAGAGGAGCGGGGATAAATTTCGGAGTTGCATTATTAGGTATTTTTGACCTTTTCGCTTCGAGCCAATCTCGTCTTTTGATATATTCCGGGCATATCATAGCGTTAGCCGGATGATCACCTTTACAATTTACGCATTTGGCTGGTATGGACCTATCCTTAGGGCATTCGGGGGTTAAATGCGAAGCTGCACATTTTAGACACCTGGGTGCCCTGCCATAATTAGAGGTGGCATGACCCCAAAGCTGGCAAATGTGGCATTGGATTATCGGCTTCGATTGTCGCCGATACTCCCATTGTATTCTAGTGTGTTCCAACACCCTAACGTTTTTGTTTAAAAAATCTAGAGTGATTTTAGGTTCTGTGATTACAAGATACAAAGGCCTAGCTTTGGTGGTCATCCTGTATATGTCCTTAATAGTGATTTTGTACGTGTTTGTCAGTTCTTCTTTGATGTCATCAATTTGGAGGCCTTCTGCTAATCCTCTCAGTACAAATGCATGCGTCTTCTCATCTTTCCGGGTATATGTATGAAATGGTACTTTTTCACTTCTAAGAATGTGTTTTAGGTTATCAAAGTCAGTCGTCTCTTTTGTAAATATTATTGTGGAATTTGTAGTATATTTTATCTCAAATTCTTTTGAAACACATTCTTTAAGTTTGCCCACCATTTCTTTATGTGCTGATACATTATTGATTGGTTTTCTTCTATTGTGTTTTCCTCGTCATCAGAAGCACTGGAGATGTTTCCGATAGTATCCTCTCCCATTTTCGTATTTTGATTTTTATTAAATAAAGAAGTTTTATCAGGGGTAGAAGTTCTCTCAGAAATTTTGCCTCTATAAGTAGGAATTGATCGTTCAAATGATTGATATAATAAATTACTATCAATAGTATCCTTTACTGTAGGATTTTCGTTTTCGGTGTTTTCTATACACTTTTTATTTTTGGTTATTTCTATACACTTTTTTTCTTGTTGGTTTCCTAGACACTTTTCTATTTGTGTGTTTTCTAGACACTTTTCTATTGGTGTGATTTCTAGATGCGTATCGGATTGATTTGAGTCTCCTATACACTTTTTATTTTCAAAGTTTTCTATACACTTTTTTAAATCTGAACTTCCTAGACACTTTTTAGTGTCTGTTTGTCCTATACACTTTTCTTTCGGCTGTGCAAGTTCAATGCATTTATTAAGAATATTTATATCAATTGTGTCTAGGCAAGTTTTTGGTATGTTAATGCTGTTAGTATTTGGTTTAATTATGTTTTCAGAGTCTTTATCGTCAAAAAATACTATTTGATGATAATTTAAATTTCTCGACTTTAAATCTTGAGTTTTGGATTTAATCCTTTGATTCTCATCAGAGTATTTAGTGATTTGAGTGTTAGGAGATTCTGTGAGAAAAAGACTGTCGTTTTTGTCTTGTGGAATCGATTTATCAAAACTTTTCCATTCACAAAGTTTTTTGTCAGTATGTGTATTATTGTTTTTTTGTGTGTTAAGTAGTTTGTGTCTTTTTATAGCTTTTAGTTTGAACGTACCTTTTTTAATTGATTTTCGTGGGGAGGTTTTCACTTTAATTAAATGTTTAGGGTGGTTTTTAACAGACACAGTTTTATCACTTTTTAAATTTTCACTTTCGAAAAAGTTTGGTTTGGCACTATTTAGTTTATGAATTTTTTCACGCAGTCGGCGAGTGTATTCGGTAGGGTACGGGGTACCCGTGATTGGGGGTGAGGGTAGCGGTGAGAAGTCTATGAGTATAACTCTATAGATTCTCTAGAACAAACTCTTTCTAATTTAACGATTTATAATTTAAAGATAAAGATAACTATTTTCCAATATAAAATATTCAACCGTAGCACTTGAATGTTTGCATGGAAGTCGTGGTCAGACGCGGGTCTTTTTTACGGAAAAATGTTATGGTTCAGTCTTCCGTCCGACTAGAAGTTTACTTGTTACCCCTCTGACCCCAGAGCAAAGTGCGTCGAACTCATAGGCTCCGCCCCTGCCAATCAAAACACATGCCTGCGCACCGAACCACGCGTGGATGTGTATAAATAGGCGGCGGGGAGCAACGGATCGGCAGTTCATCTTCGACCTCTAAAGAAGACGCAACGGCTCGCTTAGACGCTCTGGTACCGCTACGCTGTTGAGATATAGATCGAACTGGGCAAGTTGAATTATCTTGAATTGGCATTTCATTTACTTGCTCCCAGTTCCTCCGCGAGATAGTGGATTACGAGAGTCCTAAGGGATTTATAGTGAGATACGGAATTTTTTATATAATATACATATAAAAATATAATATTTATTTATGAAAATGTCGGACGTGAATAGTCATGACAGCCTGAGCCCTTTTCAGGGCTTTGGCAATCAGACAACGCCCACCCGACGACAGGGCACCCAACAAGTGAGATACACACCGACCCCTGAAGGAGGAGGCGAACACTACCACGCCGCTGAGCTAGCTGGAGGAAGGGTCCACCAGGTCCAAACACCAGTAGAAGGGGTCCACCAGGTCCCATTCCCAGGAGGAAGGGTCCACCAGGTCCGAACACCAGGAGGAGAGGTCCACCAGGCCCGAACCCCAGTAGGAGGGGTTTACCAGATCCCATTCCCAGGAGGAGGGTTCCACCAGGTCCAATTCCCAGAAGGAAGAGTCCACCAGGTCCGAACCCCAGGAGCAGAGGTCCACCAGGTCCGAACCCCAGGAGCAGAGGTCCACCAGGTCCGAACCCCAGAAGGAGAGGTCTACCAGGTTCAAATCCATAGAAGAAGCACCTACCAACCCCAACCGGGACCAAGGGAAGCCAAGCCGCTATCGGAGATCCTCAGGGCAGAGAGGACCAACCACAACATCAACACCAGCAGGCACCCACTACCAGACCCAACAGCAAGGAAGCCTACGGACAACCCAGGCTACCACATACCACCAGCCGCTTCCCAGTCCCTCAGCCGCGGTCCAGGCTGAAGCAATACTCCAGGCCTTGCAGAAACTGACCAACCAAGGATGGAAGCCAGAGCCACCGACGTTCAGCGGTAGGGAAGAAGAGGACCCCACGCAATTTCTTCAAGCCATGCAGAGACATCTACAGGCCCAACAAGTACCCCAAGAGGAATGGGTCAATGCCACCAAACAATGCCTCAGAGGGATGGCCAGCAAATGGTTAAACCAGTACCCGAGAACCAGAATGGAGTGGTATGCATTCACCAACCGGTTCCTAGATAAATTTAATCATCCATCAGACCTGGCCAAGCTGACGTCCAAGTTCTACGGCAAGTACCAGCAAGAGGACGAAGATCCATCAATCTTCATAGAAGAGAAAACAACACTAGCCTCAAGAGTAGCTCCACACATGACGGAGCAACAGCTAGTCCACCTTCTAATCGAGCAACTCAACCCAGAGATCAGAAGAAGCCTAAGAGCCCCACCACCAAGAACGATGGAAGATCTCCATAGAGCGGCAGTTGCCTTAGGAAGGGACATCCGGTAAGCAGCTAGGTTATACTCCCGTCCACCACAGATCCACGCCAGACCAACACCACCCCAGACACAGGCCAGGCAGCAACCAACATTCAGGCGTCAGCAACAGGGAAACGCCAATGGGGGCGGACACCAATAAACGATGTCCCAAACATATCACCGACCGGACAACAAGCGCTCCGCCCCACCACAGAACTCAACCCTATCACCGGAAAAGGTCCGGGCCGCCACCCTCTCCCGCAAATCCTGGCAGTCCTGCATGGCAGAAGCATCACCGTCCTGCTGGACACCGGTGCCACGAAGAATTTCGTCAGTCAGAGCCTGGTGCAGGAAATACCAAGTAGCCCTAAAACCTCCGTCGCACTCGCCTGCCACAACCACGAGGTCAAATCAGCGGGGACAACAGAGGAGACTATAACCTTAGAAGGGGAACCATTTAAGATCAAATGCATTGTTTTGAAAGAACTCCAGCACCAGATGATCCTGGGACTGGAATGGATGCAAGAGCAGGAGGTCTTGCTCAACACCACCAGAGGCTGCATCCATTTCGGGAAGGAAAAAAGGATCATCTCCTATTGGTCCGGCCAACAGAGGTCCCGGAAACCAAGCCAAGCCATCGCCTTGAAAGAAGGCCAGGTACCCGCAGCCTACC
Organism: Galeruca laticollis; assembly: GCA_963921935.1. Classification (NCBI taxonomy): domain Eukaryota; kingdom Metazoa; phylum Arthropoda; class Insecta; order Coleoptera; family Chrysomelidae; genus Galeruca; species Galeruca laticollis. The sequence continues at coordinate 67,496,878 of OY998180.1, read as the reverse complement.
AAGCTCAGGTACCCGCAGCCTACCAAGCTCAGGTAGAGGAAGTCCTGCACCGGTAACCTGAGGTCTTCGAAGATCAACTCAAACAGGCCACCACAAAGGCAACAGAGCACGTGATCCACCTCAACGACCCCAAACCTATCAGGGTGAAACCACATAAATATTCACCAGAGAAAAAACGCATCATATACGACGAGGTAGACAAGATGCTAGCTGCCGGAGTCATCCGACCAAGCCACTCTGAATATAACAGCCCGATCGTGGTGGTCCAAAATAAAGACGGAGAACCGCGGTTCTGCGTTGACTACAGGAAACTTAACAACGCCACCGCAACCGAAGTTTCCAATCTCCCACCCATCCATGACACAATCAGAGACCTGGGTCAAGCAAAGGTTTTCAGCTCCATCGACCTCAAAAGTGGATTCTGGCAAGTCCCTATGGCAGACGACTCGATCCACCTCACAGCCTTCTCGACACCAGACGGGCCAGCCTACGAGTTCCTGGTTATGCCGTTCGGCCTGAAGAACGCCCCCACAACGTTCCAGAAACTGGCCAATCAAGTCCTAGCTGGATATATAGACATATTCGCCAAGGTGTATATGGACGACATTATCATATACTCAAACACCTTGGCAGAACACATTCGTCATATCCAGTTAGTTCTAGAACGACTCCGAACCCATGGACTCTGGGCATCCCTCAAAAAGTGCCAATTCGCCTCTGACCAACTAGAATACCTAGGGCACACTATAACAGCGGAAGCGAACCTACCTCTGGAAAAACACGTCCTGAAGATTCAAGGCTACCCCAGACCCACAACCAGGAAGCAACTACGAAGCTTCCTAGGAACAGCAGGCTGGCTCAGAGAATTCGTAAAGAACTACGCCGAGAAAACGTCCCCCCTCTCAGAATTCACGGCCGCCAAGAGGAAATTCAAATGGACTCCAGAGGCGGAAAGTTCCTTCCAGAGAATAAAACGAGAAGTCTCACAACCCCTCCAGCTGTCAAGACCGGACCCAAACCAGGGCTTTAGCCTCCAGACGGACGCTTCCACCACCGGTATGGGAGCAGTTCTCTTCCAGGGGGACCCCAACAACAGAAGAATAATCTGTTACGCCAGCGCCAAGCTAAGCCCCGCTGAACGGAGGTACCATATCAACGAGATCGAATGTCTCGCCGTAGTATGGGGAATCAAGAGATTCAAGCACTACCTCCAAGACCAGCACTTCGACCTCTACACCGACAACAGGGCCCTAACCTGGCTGGACAGATTCAGGGAAGAGAGGACCAAACTCACAAGATGGGCACTCCTGTTACAAGAATACGATTTCAGCATCCACCACGTCCCAGGGAAGGCAAATGAACTTCCGGACCACCTCTCCAGGCTCCCGGAAACCAGGAACCAACCACCAACAACTCATCCCAAGACGATGAAATCGAACGACTGTCCTGGCCCTCCATAGAAATCGACGAACCAGACAACTTCCCCCTCCTATGCCTCCTCGAGGACGAAGAAGAGGAAGAAGCCCAAGAGGACAACGCCAACCTCACGCTGGAAGAACGCATAGCGAAATCCCATAGGACACATCCTGGAATGCTGCGACTGAGACGTCGCCTAGAAGCCATCACCACCAGAGGCCCAGAAACCGAAGTGGAACAGATCCTAACACAGGACTTCTCAGTAAAACAGAGCACTTGCTTCGACACGGCGGGGCAACAACACCGGCTGGTCGTCCCCAAACGCTATCGAGAAGACGTGCTCAAGACCTACCACGAAGCCTCGGGCCACCCCGGGACAGACGAAACTACTAGAGCCATCAAACGAATATATTACTGGCCAACACTACAGAAGGATGCCAAGCAACATGTGAAGTCTTGCCTCATCTGCGCCACCACCAAGTCAGCAGCCAGACAGCCAGCAGCATCAATGGAAGCCAGAGAACCACAAGGACCGTGGAAGACCATCTCCTTCGACGTCCTAGGGCCATACCCAAAGTCAACCAGAGGCAATCGCTTCATCCTGGTGGCCACAGACCTCTTCTCCAAATGGATAGGATACCGTTGCACCACATCAGGCAAGGCCAAAGCAGTGGTCCAGTTCTTAGAGGAGGAGGTCTGTCAAAGTTGGGGCTACCCGGAATGCGTGATCACGGACAATGGAGGCCAATTCCGTGGCGGGGTGTTTGAAAGATTTCTAGACAGGAATCACATAAAACCAGTAAACTCCCCGATCTACCACCAAAGGGCAAACCCCGTGGAGAGGCGAGTCCAAGAAAATAAAAAGGGACTACGAGCCAGACTGGTCGGTAAAAAGGGAAATAGATGGGAAGACCTCCTGGCGGACACAGTGTTCTCTCTCAGGACAAGGGCCTCAGCAGCCACTGAACAGACACCATGCCACTTACTGCTGGGCTACGAGCTCCGCCGCCCAGAAGAAGACCCAAAGCGACCAAGGCCACTCAACACCCCCGAAAAACGCCTCCAGCGACAAGAAGAGGCCAAACAGAAGGCCACCATCTACGCCAGGCGCGCCTGTTTCCCGACACACAAGCGCCGGCAAAAATATTCTCACCCGGAGAAAAGGTGCTCGTCCGGAACTTCGCCAAATCCAACTTCGGCCAAACATGGACCGGACCCCATGAAATACTAGAACAATTAGGCCCTAACACCTACAATGTGCTCAAGGACGGCGGCCACAAGCTGATCTACGTCGACGATATAAGGCCATCACCACCACCAAGAGCACCACCAGAGGACAACTAAACAGTCTATTGTATATACCACATTTTCTCCTTTTTCCCCTTAATTTTAAGCTTCTCTGTCCATATCTCAACCTTATTTACATCATACTTTATTTTTACATTTTATACAAATTTTATACACTTTAATTCTAATAAAGCAAACATTCCCAGTTCGATCTTCGGAGCGGGAGAGTGACCCCAGAGCAAAGCGCGTCGAACTCATAGGCTCCGCCCCTGCCAATCAAAACACATGCCTGCGCACCGAACCACGCGCGGATGTGTATAAATAGGCGGCGGGGAGCAACGGATCGGCAGTTCATCTTCGACCTCTAAAGAAGACGCAACGGCTCGCTTAGACGCTCTGGTACCGCTACGCTGTTGAGATATAGATCGAACTGGGCAAGTTGAATTATCTTGAATTGGCATTTCATTTACTTGCTCCCAGTTCCTCTGCGAAATAGTGGATTACGAGAGTCCTAAGGGATTTATAGTGAGATACGGAATTTTTTATATAATATACATATAAAAATATAATATTTATTTATGAAAATGTCGGACGTGAATAGTCATGACAGCCTGAGCCCTTTTCAGGGCTCCAGGGCACCGGCTCAATGAATGGACAAAGACGTGTGTATTAAAAATTGATATTTTCAGTGTTAAATAAGGTGTGCAAGTGATAAGTTGTTCCCTCAAAGCGTGAGTAATAAATATTTTTTTGTTGAAATATGACACATTTCTTTAGATGTTTTTTCAAAAAATATTAGTTAATGTAGGAAGATAAGGCCGTATATATTGTTTTTTAGTAAAAATTTCATTAAAAAAGTTTATACGAACGATGGATGGGGGTAGATTATAATTTAATTACGCTTCTAACGTATACGTGAGTTTGGGGTTAAAAATATGTCTTTGAACCAAAAAATATCAGTTGATGTAGGGAGATAAGGCCGTACATATTGTTTTTTAGTAATTTACGTCTTTAAGATCCAATTTCGGTATCATAAAATCGAAAAATAGTCACACCTATATAAAGAGGTTTACCGAAAACTATTTCAGCCCTCTTTAATTTAATAGCTACTAGATTTTCATTAAAAATTGTACTATAATGTAACAAAGGAATTGCAATGAAATGTTTTATGCTGTAGCGGCCGTTTCAAGATTTAAGTAATTTAACATAACGGTACTTTCGAGAATTTTCCATTGTTTTATTAATAAGTTTATGATGATTCAGAATCATTGTTTGCTAAATTTCTCAAATGGTTGTTTAAATCAATATGTCTTCAACCAAGAATTCCGCTCGAATTTTAGAAACCTATGTATCTTTTTCAATGTCAATCGTTTAGTGTCCGGTAGTGAATTTTATAATTATTTTTAGGATAATGGGTAGACAATAACTTTTTATATTTTGAACTAGGTGGAATATTATGTTTTGGACATAATGAAAAATCACTGTTACAATCATATAATTTTTCATCATAACCCAAGTTTTTTTGAAATCATGTATCCGTTTTAATATGAACTTGTTTGGACTTGTCGGTTTTCGTTGATAAGGTATGTTATTAGTAACGAGAATCTATGACGTCATCGACTCAGATGAAAGTATAAATATGCATTGATTCTTATGTAGAATAGACATCTGAGGAGATCTTTTTTTATGAATATTTTGAACCTTTTTATTTAGAGTTGCATAAAAAAAATTAATTAATATGGAAATATACACCCATATATAATTGTTTTTACTAGTAATTTCACTAGTCTGCGACGATGTAATAGTTTTTGTGGTAAGATCATCATTGTTTGTTATAAAAAGTGAAGGGATGTAGATAGATTTATGCAAAAAAGTTTAATTGATTGTCAATTGGTAAAAATTTTGGTTAGTGAAACATTAGACTAATAAATTTTTATTTCTAGTCTGACGTCCGAATCAGATGGGCTCTTCTAAAATCGCGATGACGTGTGGTACACAACAGCTCGCGCCTGGGGTGAAAATTGCTGCAGAAGAAAATAGGCAAACGAGTAAGTATCTTTTGAGTATTTACCTACAAAAATATTTATTGTTTTAGTTGTGATATATAATTTTGATAGCATACAATGAGGTTCCTTCGGGTATAAAAAGGGTACCGACTTTTCCTACACAGAGATATGACAGGTACCACACAGTGGGAGGAGTACAAAAAACTTAGGGTGTCGGTTAGACTCGATTACAACCCGAGCAGTCACCTTTTGAGTTATGTACGAATAGTATCCTTCTGTTATGGGGTAGAGTCGCCTAAAGACTATTGAAGAGTGCCTATAACCTCAAATGTGAATTTTATATAGATTTTTGAGATGTATTGTAGTTTAAATTGTAATTGAATTTTTTTTCGGAAAAAAAGTAGTGGGTCTCGTATATCGATTTCTCTTAACCATATAAGTATTTTTTGAAGTCTCTTCGAGTATAAAACGGGGGATCGACTTTTTTCCGCACAGAAATACGGCAGTTACCACATTGTGGGATAAGTACTTAACTAGGATATCTGTAAGACATGCCTACAAAACATGCGGTTATCTATTAGTTCAAGTGCGTATAGTATTTTCTGTATGTTTTCATCACATATCAGGGAAAATTGTTGCCTAAAAGCTATTAAAGAATCTCCTTCGACCTCACAAATAAAAAATAGATAATAAATAATAGTATATGTTTAACTATGGGTAAATAGACAATATAGAAAAAATAATAAACAATTCGTGATCGACAAATTCAGGATTTCAATTTATAAATAATTTATTATTCTTTTGAAAAATACGTCGAATGGTGATTTTTTTCTCGTAATTAATGGTCCTGAAGGTTGTCGGAATATAATTTGTGGTCTAGCTAAATCGTAGTCTGCAGATACAGATCATTAACTTCTTATTTCACTGTTTGTTAATTGGAATCATTACTAGAATATATCATATCCTCCTCAAGTAAAAATATCATAATAGGCGAAAAGTTTTCAATTTATAAGTAATTTATTATTCTTTTACAATTCCTCGAATGGTAATTTTTTCTCATAATCAATGGTCCTGAAGGTTGCCGGAATGGAATTTGTAGTCTAGCTAAATCGTAGCCTACAGATACAGATCATAAACTTCTTGTTCCAATCACTGTTTGTTAATTGGAATCATTACTTGAATATATCATATCTTCCTCAAATATTACGGTTAAAAAGTGTCAGACGCGTTTTTGTTTTGTTTTAAAAAGTCTTTATTTACAATAATTTCTGGATTAAAATTTACAATACAATTACAAAACTATATATAAATACGATTACAACATACATATATATACTGCCGGTGTTTTGGCCGTCCTGAACTGTATCGATCATGTCTCGATGGGTTTATGGCTCCTTGCATAGCATAATCCATTAGTTTTTGTTTAGAAAATTACTTTGTCCCGTATTGATAGGTATGACTCCACTAGCTATTTCGACTGTTTTATCCCTGAAAAGCAGCTGAAAAACAGGGTTTCAAAACGAACTGGGTTTAGTTAATGAGAGAAGCAACATGACAGGTGTTCTTTTTATTGGGGTATATGATTTGTATGTGAATAAATTTGGTTGATTAGGGGTAGCAGTTACCCTCTAATTCGATGTTTGGTAGTTGGAGATTTAACAACTAGTTATGTGAATAAGTTACCATGCAAAAGCCTACACCCACTATGACGGGTGTCTTTTGCGCGACTTGCGGCTTTGAGTGTTTCTCGAAAATTTTCTGGCAAACAGTAATTATAAAAGTTTTGTGATATTTTAATTATAAAGTCCTTAATAGTGGGTATATCCGCTTGTTCAGGTAACCATGAATTTCTAGGAAGTTTAGGGTATTCAGTTTTATATGGAATTGCCATACGTAGACACTTATTTTGCACCACCTGTAGAGTATGAAAGTTATGTTTTGTAGCGTTGTAATAGACTGGAGCGGCGTATGTTAGTGTAGGTCTAATGATTTGGCGATAAATCATTATTTTGTTGTGTACTGAAAGATAGCTGTTTTTACATATCAAAGGGTACAATTTACTCATTGCCATCTTGGCCTTTTGAACTTGTTTCGTTATATGTGCGTTAGCATTAGTATTACTTTGCACTGTATATCCGAGGTATTTCAAAGTGAGACTAGGGGTGATGGTTTGCCCCTCAACACAAAGCTGAGATTGAAATGAGCGATTTTTCCCATGATTCCTCCTGAGTAACATGTACTCTGTCTTTGCAGGATTGATAGTCAATTTGTTATCTCTCAGGTATGTAAGTATTTGAGTGTTTAAGTGTGATTGTATGTTTTGTAGCGCTGTGTCTGGTGTTGGTGCAGATGATACAAAACAAGTGTCGTCTGCATACATAGCTGTTAAAATATTTGGGGATGAGGGTAGGTCGTAGGTGAATAGGGAATATAACAAAGGTAAGAGAACTGAACCTTGTGGAACTCCAGCTTGAATAGGGTATGGACCCGCTAAGCCTTCATTCACACAAGAGTAAAATTTTCTGTTATGTATATATGCGTTTATAATTTTTATTAAACATTCAGGGAAATTTAGTTTGATTAGTTTAAATATCAGTCCTTCATGCCAAACAGTATCGAAAGCTTTTTTAATGTCAATCGTTACCATTATTGTTTTGTTTTTCTTAAAAATTTCTTCTCTAATATGGTTGAAGACTCTAATTATTTGAGCTACCGTGCTGTGTCCACTTCTGAACCCATACTGCTCTTTAGGAAAGATGTTTTGGCTGTCTACAAATTGTTGCATTCTTTGAAGAATGATTTTATCAATCACCTTTGCTATATTATTAAGTAAAGAAATTGGTCTGTAGCTATACACATAACATGATTGTTTATTGGCTTTGATAATAGGGATAACATTGGCAACTTTGAGCATATCAGGGTAATTACCAGTTTTTATTATGTAGTTAACGATGTAGGTAATTTGCACAATCGCTTTTTTAGGTAAGCTTTTAAGGAGGATGTTTGCAATACCACCCATCCCTGGGGCTGTTTTATTTTTAAGTGACATAATTATGGAATATATTTCAGCGGTGGTTGCTAACTTAAATTTAGTTGACGCACTGCAGCTATTAAAATAATTTGATACTATTGTTGAAATTTTATTGTGCAGTTGTGAATTAACTATACTATTTTTAAAATTGTCCTGAAAATACTCTCCAAAGGCCTCAGCGATCTTCGATTTTTGAGTGATTGTTTTACCATTGGATGATATTTTCGTTATTTCTTGTCTTTTATTTTTTAATTTTTTGGTGATTTTCCATAGCGAGTGTTCTTTTATAGATAGAGTTTCAAGAAATGATTTCCATTCATAATTTCGATGTTCTTTTATTTCAGAATTTAGTAAGTTTTGGTAATCTTTTAAAAGTTGTCTATCAGTATCACTTCGGCTTTGTTGCCACCTTTTTCGTATTTTGTTTTTTTCCTTTATAATATTCACAATACGGTCAGGGAGGATATTTAGTGATTTAGGTTTGGGTTTAATAGTTGTGGTTTTGTTTCTGGCTGTTATTATGATATTTTGTAAGTTTTGAATAGTTTGTGTTAAATGCCTTTCATTTTCAATAATGTTTGTAATGTTTAATGTTTCATTTATAAGTTTTTTGTATAATGTCCAGTTAGTGGTTGTATAATCGTGTATTTTACGTGTATGTGATTGTATATTGTGTGTTATTTTTAGTTCGATCAGTATTGGGTCATGATCTGAGTTTAAGTCTGGGAGAGTCTTCATTTTAGTTATAGTGTTGATATTTTTACCAACAGCTATATCTAAAGTGCTTGGGGTATAACCTGAAAAGGGAAAATGAGTGGGATCTTCCGTACTGTAAATATTACAGTCCGAATTATCACAGAACCTTTGGAGAGTACTTCCGTTAGTGTTGGGGTAAGAAGCGTAGGAGTCCCAGAGGGGGTGCTTACAATTTAAGTCACCCACTATGAGTACCCTATTGTGCGTTCTTACAATATTATAAAAATCAGTTACAGTTAGTTTTTTGTTTGGTGTACTATATGCACCAACTATTTTTATTTTGTTGTCAATAAGTAACGAGATATGCTCAATTGATGAATTATTTGGTTGCAGGAGTTGAAATGTGATGTCTTTTTTGATTAATACTGCGAGACCACCCCCGCCGACACCGTCGGGGCGGTCAAGTCTATGCAGACTATATTCTGGGTTTCTAAAGTTCACGGTTTTGTTAGGTTTTAGGAGCGTCTCGCATAAAAAGAAAATATCTGGCTTTTGGATGTCGAAAAAATGTCTGATGAGTTGGAGTTTATTAATTACTCCATTTACATTACAAAAGATTATTTTAAGATGATTTCGTTTGTGAATTCCTGTTTTACCACCTACCTGCCTAGATATCATATTTATCAATCCCGGCGACAAAGTTATTGTATATAGTGAACTTCTCTAACTTGTTGGTGGCAGCTCTCATCTCATGTAATAGATCAGCAACTGCTCTAGTTAATTCATCGAGATTTACCATACTATGTAGCTCTTGAAACATCGAGTTTAATTGTGTGAATTTGTTTATGTCTGCAGTGGGAGTAGCGGATGTTCTATTTGCATTTATTTCATGATTAGCTCTGGTTTTGGGGATGTTTTGTTGTTGTGCTGGGATTGTTTGTTTAGTGGGAAGACTAGGAAATTCTTGTTGGGAAGGGGCATTTTTATTGTTCCAAGGGTTTGTCTTTGGGAGAGGAGCGGGGATAAATTTCGGAGTTGCATTTGATTGTCGCCGATACTCCCATTGTATTCTAGTGTGTTCCAACACCCTAACGTTTTTGTTTAAAAAATCTAGAGTGATTTTAGGTTCTGTGATTACAAGATACAAAGGCCTAGCTTTGGTGGTCATCCTGTATATGTCCTTAATAGTGATTTTGTACGTGTTTGTCAGTTCTTCTTTGATGTCATCAATTTGGAGGCCTTCTGCTAATCCTCTCAGTACAAATGCATGCGTCTTCTCATCTTTCCGGGTATATGTATGAAATGGTACTTTTTCACTTCTAAGAATGTGTTTTAGGTTATCAAAGTCAGTCGTCTCTTTTGTAAATATTATTGTGGAATTTGTAGTATATTTTATCTCAAATTCTTTTGAAACACATTCTTTAAGTTTGCCCACCATTTCTTTATGCGCTGATACATTCCCGTCTATGACTATAGGCGGACAGGACGATATGGTTTTTTTAACTGGCTTGCTGGCGTCTTCTTTTTGATTTGGTCGTTTGGTGGAGTGTATTCTGATAGCTTCATCTGAACTTTCATCCGATGCTACGTATTTTCGGAATTTAGTTTTTTTTCGTTTTTTTTGTTGTTGTTTAGTTGTATCCTCCACATCGGATTCTTCAGATAATGTATCGTATCTGTTTTTTGTGGTTGTTGTTGTTTGTTTTTTCTTATGTTTTAGTAGGGTATTAAATGTAACGACTTTTTTTGGCTTGATGAAGTCATCTTCGTGACTTGACACTTCCATATTTTCGTCGGGTATTTGGTGTATAGCGTTTATATCTTCAGTCTGTTGTTTGTTTTTCGTCATGTCCATTATTCTGGGCACTATTGTCTTCTTTGTAATTTTTTCATATTGCGATACGAAATTGTCCTTATTTGGTTCAACTAATAATTCATTTTCCACCTGATCAGCCCACGATTGATTTGCGTGGTGTACCATTGCATGTGTTGTCGTAATTATTGATTGGTTTTCTTCTATTGTGTTTTCCTCGTCATCAGAAGCACTGGAGATGTTTCCGATAGTATCCTCTCCCATTTTCGTATTTTGATTTTTATTAAATAAAGAAGTTTTATCAGGGGTAGAAGTTCTCTCAGAAATTTTGCCTCTATAAGTAGGAATTGATCGTTCAAATGATTGATATAATAAATTACTATCAATAGTATCCTTTACTGTAGGATTTTCGTTTTCGGTGTTTTCTATACACTTTTTATTTTTGGTTATTTCTATACACTTTTTTTTTTGTTGGTTTCCTAGACACTTTCCTATTGGTGTGTTTTCTAGACACTTTTCTATTGGTGTGATTTCTAGATGCGTATCGGATTGATTTGAGTCTCCTATACACTTTTTATTTTCAAAGTTTTCTATACACTTTTTGAAATCTGAACTTCCTAGACACTTTTTAGTGTCTGTTTGTCCTATACACTTTTCTTTCGGCTGTGCAAGTTCAATGCATTTATTAAAAATATTTATATCAATTGTGTCTAGGCAAGTTTTTGGTATGTTAATGCTGTTAGTATTTGGTTTAATTATGTTTTCAGAGTCTTTATCGTCAAAAAATACTATTTGATGATAATTTAAATTTCTCGACTTTAAATCTTGAGTTTTGGATTTAATCCTTTGAATCTCATCAGAGTATTTAGTGATTTGAGTGTTAGGAGATTCTGTGAGAAAAAGAGTGTCGTTTTTGTCTTGTGGAATCGATTTATCAAAACTTTTCCATTCACAAAGTTTTTTGTCAGTATGTGTATTATTGTTTTTTTGTGTGTTAAGTAGTTTGTGTCTTTTTATAGCTTTTAGTTTGAACGTACCTTTTTTAATTGATTTTCGTGGGTTTGTTTTAAAAAGTCTTTATTTACAATAATTTCTGGATTAAAATTTACAATACAATTACAAAACTATATATAAATATGATTACAACATACATATATATACTGCCGGTGTTTTGGCCGTCCTGAACTGTATTGATCATGTCTCGATGGGTTTATGGCTCCTTGCATAGCATAATCCATTAGTTTTTGTTCAGAAAATTACTTTGTCCCGTATTGATAGGTATGACTCCACTAGCTATTTCGACTGTTTTATCCCTAAAAAGCAGCTGAAAAACAGGGTTTCAAAACGAACTGGGTTTAGTTAATGAGAGAAGCAACATGACAGATGTTTATGTAACCATGAATTTCTAGGAAGTTTAGGGTATTCAGTTTTATATGGAATTGCCATACGTAGACACTTATTTTGCACCACCTGTAGAGTATGAAAGTTATGTTTTGTAGCGTTGTAATAGACTGGAGCGGCGTATGTTAGTGTAGGTCTAATGATTTGGCGATAAATCATTAATTTGTTGTGTACTGAAAGATAGCTGTTTTTGCATATCAAAGGGTACAATTTACTCATTGCCATCTTAGCCTTTTGAACTTGTTTCGTTATATGTGCGTTAGCATTAGTATTACTTTGCACTGTATATCCGAGGTATTTCAAAGTGAGACTAGGGGTGATGGTTTGCCCCTCAACACAAAGCTGAGATTGAAATGAGCGATTTTTCCCATGATTCCTCCTAAGTAATATGTACTCTGTCTTTGCAATCAATTTGCGTCAATTTGTTATCTCTCAGGTATGTAAGTATTTGAGTGTTTAAGTGTGATTGTATGTTTTGTAGCGCTGTGTCTGGTGTTGGTGCAGATGATACAAAACAAGTGTCGTCTGCATACATAGCTGTTAAAATATTTGGGGATGAGGGTAGGTCGTAGGTGAATAGGGAATATAACAAAGGTGAGAGAACTGAACCTTGTGGAACTCCAGCTTGAATAGGGTATGGACCCGTGGGTCTTTTTTAGGGAAAAATGTTATCGTTCAGTCTTCCGTCCGACTAGAAGTTTACTTGTTACCCCTCTGACCCCAGAGCAAAGCGCGTCGAACTCATAGGCTCCGCCCCTGCCAATCAAAACACATGCCTGCGCACCGAACCACGCGCGGATGTGTATAAATAGGCGGCGGGGAGCAACGGATCGGCAAGTGTTCTTATAAGGCTCAGTGAAATCGATAATATTTATCACTTTGTGACGAACGTTTTAATAAGTTTGTGTTTTTCAACGCATTTATTAAAAACGTTAAAAGCGAAATCAATATTGTGTTTTAACACAATATATATATTATTTATGAAATAGTGTTTTTTAACACTAAAAATTTTAAATATATTTCAGCAACGAAGATTAAAGAAATTGAAGAGAAGACACCAGAATGTAAGTTATTAATAGATAAATATTTTTCAGCACCTGCGGAGGAACAGGAGGCAGCCAAGATGGGAGATCCCAAACGTCAATCCTCACTGGAGAGGAAAAAGAGGACACTGGAAATCGAGGAAGAGAACCAGAAACTGAAGAGGACAAACAAGTACCTGCAAAAGACGATCGACGCCCTGACGAAGGAACTTTCCGAAGCCAGGAAAGAAGCCCACCAATTTCAAGAGGAAGCCAAGCGATTTCAGGAGGAAACAAGAAGATTCCAAGTCCAACTGATGACCCAACTGCGAGAGAGAAGCAGAAGCCCGAGAGACCGAAGCAAGAAGACAGCAGGACCAAGCAGCCAAAAACCAGCAGGACCTAGCAGCCCAGAAGAAGACTCATTCGACGCAATGGAAGCAATGGAGACTACTGGAGACGACTTCATCACAATCCAGAGGAACAGCCATCCTAGTGAAGACCGGACTGAACCACCACAGAATAACAACACCAGACCTCCTGACGATGGAAGCAACAATCATCGCAGTCCAAACAAGATTCGGAGAGGTACGAGTGGTATCAGCCTACAAGAGACCAGAAGACGAACTCCACGAAGAAGACGTCGAAGTCCTCCTCCCACCCGGCAACCAAGGAGTCCTGATGGGAGACCTCAACGCCAAATCCAGAGCCTGGAACAGCACGAGACAGAACCGAGCAGGAAGACAGCTGACGAACATCGCAGATAGAAGACCGGAGCTGCACATCGTAGGACCACCAGGACCGACGCACACACCAGCGGTAGGACGAGCAGAAGTACTGGACATCGCCATCCTTCAAGACATCACAGAAGAATGGGAAATAGCCAACGGAGAAGGAGGAACAGCACACGAGCCAGTCATCCTCACGCTGGGCGAAGGCGAGAGAACCACAGGAAAAGAGACGAAAAAGACAGACTGGAAGAAGTTCAAATGCAGAGCAGGCCAGCTGATAGGACCGGTACCGTTCATCACCAACGCAGCAGAACTGGAAGAGCAACAAAGACACATGGAAGAAGCAATCCAGCAAGCAATGGAAGACAGCACGACGACGAGGATGGTGGAAAATTACAATAGGTTCTCCAACATCAACGACGATCTACGAGAGCTCATCAGGGAGAAAAACAGAGTGAGAAGAAGAGCCAACAGAACACGAGACCCGGAAGACAAGAGAGAAGCAAATAGGCTGAACGAAGAGGTCAAGACGCAGCTGAAAACACACCGATCCAACGACTGGGACAGAAAACTAGAAGAACTGGACCCGAACCAACCTGGACTGTGGAAACTCGCCAAGATCCTGAGACAAGACAGAAGAGAAATCCCAACACTACACGGAGACAACGGACTAGCCCACACAGAGGAAGAAAAAGCAGAAGCCTTCAGAGGAACCATGGAGCTCCAATTCACCCTCAACGAGCACCCAGACGCGGACATGGACTTCCAAGACCGAGTAGAAGAGGACGTCCGAAACCAAGATGAAGAAGAAGACGACGACAACGGAAACCTAGGCTACACTACCCCTGAGGAAGTAGGCTACATCATCCGGACCAGCAACAGGAAGAAGGAACCAGGGAAAGATGGCATCACCAACAACGCCCTGAAAAACCTACCAAGACGAGGAGTGGTATTCCTGACGGCCATCATCAACGGAATACTAAGGACCAAACACTACCCAGAAGGATGGAAGGAAGCGGAGACGATCATGATAAAGAAGAGCGAAAAGGACCCGAAGTTTCCACAGAACTACAGGCCCATCCACCTCCTCCCAGCGATGAGCAAGATAGCCGAGAGAGTCATCATGAAGAAACTAGGAGAAGAAACAGAAGCCATCGGGATACTGCCAGAAGAACAGTTCGGATTCAGGAAGGAACGAAGCGCCGAAGACCAAGTACTGAAGATGGTAGAATACACCACCCAAGGATTCAACAGGAACCAATCAACAGGAGCCATCTTCTTGGATGTCAGCAAAGCCTTCGACCGAGTCTGGCAAGAAGGCCTGATATTCAAGATGAGAGAAGCAGGATACTCGAGAGCCCTAACGAAACTACTAAGAAGCTATCTGAAGAACAGAAGATTCCGGATCAAGATCAAGAAGACCAGGTCCGAACTAGGAATGATGGAAGCCGGAGTCCCGCAAGGAGCAGTCCTATCACCGGTACTCTACACCATCTACACCGCAGACATCCCCAAGACGGACAACACCATAATGACCCTCTACGCAGACGACACCGCCATCGCAACAAGGAGCACCCAACCAGAGATGGTGACAAGAAGACTTCAAGAAGCCGTGGACAGAATCGACGACTGGTGTACGACATGGAGGATCGAACTCAACTCAGAGAAGACACAAGCAGTCTACTTCAGGAAGACGCCAGAAGACAACCTGGACATCGCAGGAAACGAAATCAGATGGACCAACAAGGCGAAGTACCTAGGAGTCATCCTAGATCGAGGGCTGACGTTCAAGGACCACGTGGACTATGTCGTGGACAAGACCAGGAAAGCAAGAGGACGACTAGGAGGACTCATCGGAAGAAGATCCAAGTTGGAGCTGAAGACGAAGATCCACCTCATCAGAGCCATCCTGATACCAATCATGCTGTACGCATCCACGGCATGGGGGTACACCGCCAAGACCTACAAAAAGAAGTTAGAAGCCCAGCAGAATATCAGCCTGAGACAAGCCCTAGGTGTCCCATGGTACATCAGGAACCTGCAGATCCACAGAGAGCTAGACCAGAGGACGATCCAAGAGATGATGGAAGAAAAAGCCAGAAGAAGATTCGAAGCAATGAGGACCCACCCCAACGTCCAGATGAGGGAGTTGACCGACTACACCAGAGAAGACTACGCCAGGCATCCACGGCCAAGAAAACAGCTGGACCACGAACAGCAGTGAAGACATGTAGAAGAACAAGAAGAAAGAAAGAAGAGGGACCACCTAAGAGAGGGCCTGCTGATCCCATGAAAAGATCGGCAGGATCTCGATTAGGGACAGCTTTAGCAAGTGGATCCACTCTTTAAGGTCGTCTTTAGTCGTAGTAAGCCGGCTAAGGATTTGCCCCTTCTAGAGGCTGCGAAACACACACACCCAACGCGAACGTCAAGAACAGAAGGCAGAAGGAGTAAAGTGCATGCACTACCCTGAAGAAAAGAAGACAGCCAGACTCTTCCATGCAAAACCCAAGGAAGAGAATGGTTGAGCAACGTCAGCAGAGCAGACTGAGGCCCCATAAAAATCCTAAAATACATATATAAAACAAAGAAGGGGCGGGTTTGGACTGGTGTGTGTGTGTGTGTGCGGATCGGCAGTTCATCTTCGACCTCTAAAGAAGACGCAACGGCTCGCTTAGACGCTCTGGTACCGCTACGCTGTTGAGATATAGATCGAACTGGGCAAGTTGAATTATCTTGAATTGGCATTTCATTTACTTGCTCCCAGTTCCTCTGCGAGATAGTGGATTACGAGAGTCCTAAGGGATTTATAGTGAGATACGGAATTTTTTATATAATATACATATAAAAATATAATATTTATTTATGAAAATGTCGGACGTGAATAGTCATGACAGCCTGAGCCCTTTTCAGGGTTTTGGCAATCAGACAACGCCCACCCGACGACATGGCGCCCAACAAGTGGGATACACACCGACCCCTGAAGGAGGAGGCGAACACTACCACGCCGCTGAGCTAGCTGGAGGAAGGGTCCACCAGGTCCAAACACCAGGAGGAGAAGTCCACCAGGTCCGAACCCCAGTAGAAGGGGTCCACCAGGTCCCATTCCTAGGAGGAAGGGTCCACCAGGTCCGAACACCAGGAGGAGAGGTCCACCAGGCCCGAACCCCAGTAGGAGGGGTTTACCAGATCCCATTCCCAGGAGGAGGGTTCCACCAGGTCCAATTCCCAGAAGGAAGAGTCCACCAGGTCCGAACCCCAGGAGCAGAGGTCCACCAGGTCCGAACCCCAGGAGCAGAGGTCCACCAGGTCCGAACCCCAGGAGGAGAGGTCCAAACCCCAGGAGGAGAGGTCCACCAGGTCCAACTCCATAGAAGAGGCACCTACCAACCCCAACCGGGACCAAGGGAAGCCAAGCCGCTATCGGAGATCCTCAGAGCAGAGAGGACCAACAGACCAACCACAACATCAACACCAGCAGGCACCCACTACCAGACCCAACAGCAAGGAAGCCTACGGACAACCCAGGCTACCACATACCACCAGCCGCTTCCCAGTCCCTCAGCCGCGGTCCAGGCTGAAGCAATACTCCAGGCCTTGCAAAAACTGACCAACCAAGGATGGAAGCCAGAGCCACCGACGTTCAGCGGTAGGGAAGAAGAGGACCCCACGCAATTTCTTCAAGCCATGCAGAGACATCTACAGGCCCAACAAGTACCCCAAGAGGAATGGGTCAATGCCACCAAACAATGCCTCAGAGGGATGGCCAGCAAATGGTTAAACCAGTACCCGAGAACCAGAATGGAGTGGTATGCATTCACCAACCGGTTCCTAGATAAATTTAATCATCCATCAGACCTGGCCAAGCTGACGTCCGAGTTCTACGGCAAGTACCAGCAAGAGGACGAAGATCCATCAATCTTCATAGAAGAGAAAACAACACTAGCCTCAAGAGTAGCTCCACACATGACGGAGCAACAGCTAGTCCACCTTCTGATCGAGCAACTCAACCCAGAGATCAGAAGAAGCCTAAGAGCCCAACCACCAAGAACGATGGAAGATCTCCATAGAGCGGCAGTTGCCTTAGAAAGGAACATCCGGGAAGCAGCTAGGTTATACTCCCGTCCACCACAGATCCACGCCAGACCAACACCACCCCAGACACAGGCCAGGCAGCAACCAACATCCAGGCGTCAGCAACAGGGAAACGCCAATGGGGGCGGACACCAATAAACGATGTCCCAAACATATCACCGACCGGACAACAAGCGCTCCGCCCCACCACAGAACTCAACCCTATCACCGGAAAAGGTCCGGGCCGCCACCCTCTCCCGCAAATCCAGGCAGTCCTGCATGGCAAAAGCATCACCGTCCTGCTGGACACCGGTGCCACGAAGAATTTCGTCAGTCAGAGCCTGGTGCAGGAAATACCAAGTAGCCCGAAAACCTCCGTCGCACTCGCCTGCCACAACCACGAGGTCAAATCAGCGGGGACAACAGAGGATACCATAACCTTAGAAGGGGAACCATTTAAGATCAAATGCATTGTTTTGAAAGAACTCCAGCACCAGATGATCCTGAGACTGGAATGGATGCAAGAGCAGGAGGCCCTGCTCGACACCACCAGAGGCTGCATCCATTTCGGGAAGGAAAAAAGGATCATCTCCTATTGGTCCGGCCAACAGAGGTCCCGGAAACCAAGCCAAGCCATCGCCTTGAAAGAAGGCCAGGTACCCGCAGCCTACCAAGCTCAGGTAGAGGAAGTCCTGCACCGGTACCCTGAGGTCTTGGAAGATCAACTCAAACAGGCCACCACAAAGGCAACAGAGCACGTGATCCGCCTCAACGACCCCAAACCTATCAGGGTGAAACCATATAAATATTCACCAGAGAAAAAACGCATCATATACGACGATGTAGACAAGATGCTAGCTGCCGGAGTCATCCGACCAAGCCACTCTGAATATAACAGCCCGATCGTGGTGGTCCAAAAGAAAGACGGAGAACCGCGGTTCTGCGTTGACTACAGGAAACTTAACAACGCCACCGCAATCGAAGTTTCCAATCTCCCACCCATCCATGACACAATCAGAGACCTGGGTCAAGCAAAGGTTTTCAGCTCCATCGACCTCAAAAGTGGATTCTGGCAAGTCCCTATGGCAGACGACTCCATCCACCTCACAGCCTTCTCGACACCAGACGGGTCAGCCTACGAGTTCCTGGTTATGCCGTTCGGCCTGAAGAACGCCCCCACAACGTTCCAGAAACTGACCAATCAAGTCCTAGCTGGATATATAGACATATTCGCCAAGGTGTATATGGACGACATTATCATATACTCAAACACCTTGGCAGAACACATTCGTCATATCCAGTTAGTTCTAGAACGACTCCGAACCCATGGACTCTGGGCATCCCTCAAAAAGTGCCAATTCGCCTCTGACCAACTAGAATACCTAGGGCACACTATAACAGCGGAAGCGAACCTACCTCTGGAAAAACACGTCCTGAAGATTCAAGACTACCCCAGACCCACAACCAGGAAGCAACTACGAAGCTTCCTAGGAACAGTAGGCTGGCTCAGAGACTTCGTAAAGAACTACGCCGAGAAAACGTCCCCCCTCTCAGACCTCACGGCCGCCAAGAGGAAATTCAAATGGACTCCAGAGGCGGAAAGTTCCTTCCAGAGAATAAAAATAGAAGTCTCACAACCCCTCCAGCTGTCAAGACCGGACCCAAACCAGGGCTTCAGCCTCCAGACGGACGCTTCCACCACCGGTATGGGAGCAGTTCTCTTCCAGGGGGACCCCAACAACAGAAGGATAATCTATTACGCCAGCGCCAAGCTAAGCCCCGCTGAACGGAGGTACCATATCAACGAGATCGAATGTCTCGCCGTAGTATGGGGAATCAAGAGATTCAAGCACTACCTCCAAGACCAGCACTTCGACCTCTACACCGACAACAGGGCCCTAACCTGGCTGGACAGATTCAGGGAAGAGAGGACCAAACTCACAAGATGGGCACTCCTGTTACAAGAATACGATTTCAGCATCCACCACGTCCCAGGAAAGGCAAATGAACTTCCGGACCACCTCTCCAGGCTCCCGGAAACCGAGGAACCAACCACCAACAACTCATCCCAAGACGATGAAATCGAACGACTGTCCTGGCCCTCCATAGAAATCGACGAACCAGACAACTTCCCCCTCCTATGCCTCCTCGAGGACGAAGAAGAGGAAGAAGCCCAAGAGGACAACGCCAACCTCACGCTGGAAGAACGCATAGCGAAATCCCATAGGACACATCCTGGAATGCTGCGACTGAGACGTCGCCTAGAAGCCATCACCACCAGAGGCCCAGAAACCGAAGTGGAACAGACCCCAACACAGGACTTCTCAGTAAAACAGAGCACTTGCTTCTACACGGCGGGGCAACAACACCGGCTGGTCGTCCCCAAACGCTATCGAGAAGACGTGCTCAAGACCTACCACGAAGCCTCGGGCCACCCCGGAACAGACGAAACTACTAGAGCCATCAAACGAATATATTACTGGCCAACACTACAGAAGGATGCCAAGCAACATGTGAAGTCTTGCCTCATCTGCGCCACCACCAAGTCAGCAGCCAGACAGCCAGCAGCATCAATGGAAGCCAGAGAACCACAAGGACCGTGGAAGACCATCTCCTTCGACGTCCTAGGGCCATACCCAAAGTCAACCAGAGGCAATCGCTTCATACTGGTGGCCACAGACCTCTTCTCCAAATGGATAGAATACCGTTGCACCACATCAGGCAAGGCCAAAGCAGGGGTCCAGTTCTTAGAGGAGGAGGTCTGTCAAAGATGGGGCTACCCGGAATGCGTGATCACGGACAATGGAGGCCAATTCCGTGGCGGGGTGTTTGAAAGATTTCTAGACAGGAATCACATAAAACCAGTAAACTCCCCGATCTACCACCAAAGGGCAAACCCCGTGGAGAGGCGAGTCCAAGAAATTGAAAAGGGACTACGAGCCAGACTGGTCGGTAAACAGGAAAATAGATGGGAAGACCTCCTGGCGGACACAGTGTTCTCTCTCAGGACAAGGGCCTCAGCAGCCACTGAACAGACACCATGCCACTTACTGCTGGGCTACGAGCTCCGCCGCCCAGAAGAAGACCCAAAGCGACCAAGGCCACTCAACACCCCCGAAAAACGCCTCCAGCGACAAGAAGAGGCCAAACAGAAAGCCACCATCTACGCCAGGCGCCTGTTTCCCGACACACAAGCGCCGGCAAAAATACTCTCACCCGGAGAAAAGGTGGAATATTATGTTTTGGACATAATGAAAAATCACTGTTACAATCATATAATTTTTCATCATAACCCAAGTTTTTTTGAAATCATGTATCCGTTTTAATATGAACTTGTTTAGACTTGTCGGTTTTCGTTGATAAGGTATGTTATTAGTAACGAGAATCTATGACGTCATCGACTCAGATGAAAGTATAAATATGCAGAATAGACATCTGAGGAGATCTTTTTTTATGAATATTTTGAACCTTTTTATTTAGAGTTGCATAAAAAAAATTAATTAATATGGAAACATACACCCATATATAATTGTTTTTACTAGTAATTTTACTAGTCTGCGACGATGTAATAGTTTTTGTGGTAAGATCATCATTGTTTGTTATAAAAAGTGAAGGGATGTAGATAGATTTATGCAAAAAAGTTTAATTGATTGTCAATTGTTAAAAATTTTGGTTAGTAAAATATTAGACTAATAAATTTTTATTTCTAGTCTGACGTCCGAATCAGATGGGCTCTTCTAAAATCGCGATGACGTGTGGTACACAACAGCTCGCGCCTGGGGTGAAGATTGCTGCAGAAGAAAATAGGCAAACGAGTAAGTATCTTTTGAGTATTTACCTACAAAAATATTTATTGTTTTAGTTGTGATATATAATTTTGATAGCATACAATGAGGTTCCTTCGGGTATAAAAAGGGTACCGACTTTTCCTACACAGAGATATGACAGGTACCACACAGTGGGAGGAGTACAAAAAACTTAGGGTGTCGGTTAGACTCGATTACAACCCGAGCAGTCACCTTTTGAGTTATGTACGAATAGTATCCTTCTGTTATGGGGTAGAGTCGCCTAAAGGCTATTGAAGAGTGCCTATAACCTCATATGTAAATTTTATATAGATTTTTGAGATGTATTGTAGTTTGAATTGTAATTGAATTTTTGGTCGGAAAAAAAGTAGTGGGTCTCGTATATCGATTTCTCTTAACCATATAAGTATTTTTTGAGGTCTCTTCGGATATAAAACGGGGGATCGACTTTTTTCCGCACAGAAATACGGCAGTTACCACATTGTGGGATAAGTACTTAACTAGGATATCTGTAAGACATGCCTACAAAACATGCGGTTATCTATTAGTTCAAGTGCGTATAGTATTTTCTATGTTTTCATCACATATCAGGGAAAATTGTTGCCTAAAGGCTATTAAAGAATCTCCTTCGACCTCACATATAAAAAATAGATAATAAATAATAGTATATGTTTAACTATGGGTAAATAGACAATATAGACAAAATAATAAACAATTCGTGATCGACAAATTCAGGATTTCAATTTATAAATAATTTATTATTCTTTTAAAAAATACGTCGAATGGTGATTTGTTTCTCGTAATCAATGGTCCTGAAGGTTGTCGGAATATAATTTGTGGTCTAGCTAAATCGTAGTCTGCAGATACAGATCATTAACTTCTTATTTCACTGTTTGTTAATTGGAATCATTACTAGAATATATCATATCCTCCTCAAGTAAAAATATCATAATAGGCGAAAAGTTTTCAATTTATAAGTAATTTATTATTCTTTTACAATTCCTCGAATGGTAATTTTTTCTCATAATCAATGGTCCTGAAGGTTGCCGGAATGGAATTTGTAGTCTAGCTAAATCGTAGCCTACAGATACAGATCATAAACTTCTTGTTCCAATCACTGTTTGTTAATTGGAATCATTACTTGAATATATCATATCTTCCACAAATATTACGGTTAAAAAGTGTCAGACGCGGGTCTTTTTTAGAGAAAAATGTTATCGTTTAGTCTTCCGTCCGACTAGAAGTTTACTTGTTACCCCTCTGACCCCAGAGCAAAGCGCGTCGAACTCATAGGCTCCGCCCCTGCCAATCAAAACACATGCCTGCGCACCGAACCACGCGCGGATGTGTATAAATAGGCGGCGGGGAGCAACGGATCGGCAGTTCATCTTCGACCTCTAAAGAAGACGCAACGGCTCGCTTAGACGCTCTGGTACCGCTACGCTGTTGAGATATAGATCGAACTGGGCAAGTTGAATTATCTTGAATTGGCATTTCATTTACTTGCTCCCAGTTCCTCTGCGAGATAGTGGATTACGAGAGTCCTAAGGGATTTATAGTGAGATACGGAATTTTTTATATAATATACATATAAAAATATAATATTTATTTATGAAAATGTCGGACGTGAATAGTCATGACAGCCTGAGCTCTTTTCAGGGCTTTGGCAATCAGACAACGCCCACCCGACGACATGGCGCCCAACAAGTGGGATACACACCGACCCCTGAAGGAGGAGGCGAACACTACCACGCCGCTGAGCTAGCTGGAGGAAGGGTCCACCAGGTCCAAACACCAGGAGAAGAAGTCCACCAGGTCCGAACCCCAGTAGAAGGGGTCCACCAGGTCCCATTCCCAGGAGGAAGGGTCCACCAGGTCCGAACACCAGGAGGAGAGGTCCACCAGGCCCGAACCCCAGTAGGAGGGGTTTACCAGATCCCATTTCCAGGAGGAGGGTTCCACCAGGTCCAATTCCCAGAAGGAAGAGTCCACCAGGTCCGAACCCCAGGAGCAGAGGTCCACCAGGTCCGAACCCCAGGAGCAGAGGTCCACCAGGTCCGAACCCCAGAAGGAGAGGTCCACCAGGTCCAAATCCATAGAAGAGGCACCTACCAACCCCAACCGGGACCAAGGGAAGCCAAGCCGCTATCGGAGATCCTCAGGGCAGAGAGGACCAACCACAACATCCACACCAGCAGGCACCCACTACCAGACCCAACAGCAAGGAAGCCTACGGACAACCCAGGCTACCACATACCACCAGCCGCTTCCCAGTCCCTCAGCCGCGGTCCAGGCTGAAGCAATACTACAGGCCTTGCAGAAACTGACCAACCAAGGATGGGAGCCAGAGCCACCGACGTTCAGCGCTAGGGAAGAAGAGGACCCCACGCAATTTCTTCAAGCCATGCAGAGACATCTACAGGCCCAACAAGTACCCCAAGAGGAATGGGTCAATGCCACCAAACAATGCCTCAGAGGGATGGCCAGCAAATGGTTGAACCAGTACCCGAGAACCAGAATGGAGTGGTATGCATTCACCAACCGGTTCCTAGATAAATTTAATCATCCATCAGACCTGGCCAAGCTGACGTCCAAGTTCTACGGCAAGTACCAGCAAGAGGACGAAGATCCATCAATCTTCATAGAAGAGAAAACAACACTAGCCTCAAGAGTAGCTCCACACATGACGGAGCAACAGCTAGTCCACCTTCTGATCGAGCAACTCAACCCAGAGATCAGAAGAAGCCTAAGAGCCCAACCACCAAGAACGATGGAAGATCTCCATAGAGCGGCAGTTGCCTTAGAAAGGGACATCCGGGAAGCAGCTAGGTTATACTCCCGTCCACCACAGATCCACGCCAGACCAACACAACCCCAGACACAGGCCAGGCAGCAACCAACATCCAGGCGTCAGCAACAGGGAAACGCCAATGGGGGCGGACACCAATAAACGATATTTCCTTATGGTAGCGTAGTTGTTTGGCAGCACGAATTTTAGCTTCTCCGTAGTGTGGATCAGGATAATAACATTTATTTCAGGACTAGCGAGAACATTTGTTTTATATATTTAGCAACATCCCGAATTTTGACGACAATAGACCCCTGGAATTTACCGTACCTCCATCTGAGGCTACCTGGAACTCTCGACGAGGGAAGTCGAGGGGCCGTGGAGACAACCACGTTAAAAATTTGGCGCCCGAGAATGTGTAAGGTTTCAAAGGTGTCAGGAGTGACGTTTCCGAGGCGTTCCACGCGCAGTGCAGCGCGCAGTCATCGCCTCCTGGGGAGGAAAACGCGTCACAAGTTATACAGTTATACAGTTATACAGTTATACAGTTATACAGTTATACAGTTATACAGTTATACAGTTATACAGTTATACAGTTATACAGTTATACAGTTATACAGTTATACAGTTATACAGTCATACAGTTATACAGTTATACAGTTATACAGTTATACAGTTATACAGTTATACAGTTATACAGTTATACAGTTATGCAGTTATACAGTTATACAGTTATACAGTTATACAGTTATACAGTTATACAGTTATACAGTTATACAGTTATACAGTTATACAGTTATACAGTTATACAGTTATACAGTTATACAGTTATACAGTTATACAGTTATACAGTTATACAGTTATATAGTTATACAGTTATACAGTTATACAGTTATACAGTTATACAGTTATACAGTTATACAGTTATACAGTTATACAGTTATACAGTTATACAGTTATACAGTTATACAGTTATACAGTTATACAGTTATACAGTTATACAGTTATACAGTTATACAGTTATACAGTTATACAGTTATACAGTTATACAGTTATACAGTTATACAGTTATACAGTTATACAGTTATACAGTTATACAGTTATACAGTTATACAGTTATACAGTTATACAGTTATACAGTTATACAGTTATACAGTTATACAGTTATACAGTTATACAGTTATACAGTTATACAGTTATACAGTTATACAGTTATACAGTTATACAGTTATACAGTTATACAGTTATACAGTTATACAGTTATACAGTTATACAGTTATACAGTTATACAGTTATACAGTTATACAGTTATACAGTTATACAGTTATACAGTTATACAGTTATACAGTTATACAGTTATACAGTTATACAGTTATACAGTTATACAGTTATACAGTTATACAGTTATACAGTTATACAGTTATACAGTTATACAGTTATACAGTTATACAGTTATACAGTTATACAGTTATACAGTTATACAGTTATACAGTTATACAGTTATACAGTTATACAGTTATACAGTTATACAGTTATACATTTATACAGTTATACAGTTATACAGTTATACAGTTATACAGTTATACAGTTATACAGTTATACAGTTATACAGTTATACAGTTATACAGTTATACAGTTATACAGTTATACAGAAATACAGAAATACAGTTATACAGTTATACTTTATATAACTTATCTTTTAATTTACTGAAAACGTGTTTTTAAAAACTAACTTTATTTCTAAGACAAACTAATACAATAATTTCAAATACAAGACTGATATTTTTATTATAAACATGAATTTAAATAACCTCGTAACAAACACAAACTAAGCAATTCTACAATGATATAAATACTTAATCAGCACAATATACTGTCCACCTAAGGGCAATGGCGTAGGTGATACCTCCCCCTTTAGAAGGAAGCTTCTCCTGGAAGCTGGATCCCATCTTCCGTTGACTCCTGCTGACTCTTACTCGTCCTTCCTGAATGTTTCCTCTTGTACATGATCCACAGGAAGGCCACTATCAATGCTGTATAAAGAAGAATAGTCCAAATACTGGGAATGTGAAAGTTATGGTTTTCTGTGAATATTGGCGTTACCAGTTGATTTGGAATATCCTTTATTTTTAAACTTTTTAAATCAATCTTCATCGGAGAAACGTGTAATTGATTTAATTTCAATTTTAATTCATTTATTACAAAAGGTTGTCCAAAAGTTTTTTGTTGAAATATTAACTCTTGATTTCTAAATATAATTTTACATGCTGAATTTTCAATTAAATAAATGCCTTTAAGAGTTTTCACTTCAGTTTCTTGCTTACATTTTATGATTAATTTTTCTTCTACTGGAAATATTGCCAGAAATTGATTTATCTCCGGAATAATTTCAATCTGATTCTTAATTATTTAAATTTTTGTATATTGATAAAATGTAGAATTTCCTGCTAGCAATATGTTTTCTTCGCACCCATAATTATTATTGTCTTGCAAATGGTTAGGACATTGAAAAATATTGCCGCGAGTGCAAATGTCATTTAGAGGTTTAATGACATTATTTGATTTTAGTAAAAATTTTGAATTAGGTATTAATGTTACGTATTCTGATTCAATTTCTGTAGGTATAGGTAACATATAAAAAAGATTAAATAAAACATCATAATTAATAGGTATCGATAAAAAATATTGTATTTGATTATTTTCTACTTTACAAACTACGTCTATGACGGCTTCAAATTCTAAAATGTTTTTATGTTTTAATTCGAAAGGTAATTCCGTTTGATAGTAATAATGCATTTTTTGCAACTCTGCAAATAAGTCGTCAGATTTTATAATACTTGGATGTAATGTTTCAAGTTTACAGAAGGTTAATGAATTTTCTACCGTTTCTAAAACGTCTAAAATTACATTGAATGTGATAAGAAGTTCGTTGAATAGCTGTTTTAAATAAATAATATTTTCTGCATTTGCTTGAAAATCTAAAATATCTCTTATCTCAAATATTTTCGTTTTTAATATTTTTTCATTATACTGGATGTCCTGAATTGTCTTATTAAAATTATCAATTATTTGGTGACTAACAGAATATTGCATTTTAATTTGAGTTTGCAAGTTTTCTTGATTTTGTTTTAAATGTTCCATGATTGAATTAATTCTTTCTCCATCTTCAGAGTCCAAATTTCCCGTAATTGCTTTTACTATTGATCCAAGACCGTTAATTAACCCTCTCTTTGGTCTATCTAAGGTTGAATGAATATTAATGTTATTAAATTTATCATCTATACTATTCTTAGTGTACTCTATTATATTTACAATATTTTCTGTTTCAGTTAGAAAAAATGTATTATTAGACATATTATATTTAACGTGATTGTATTGTATACTTAACTTATTATATTCTACTAGTAGTGGACTTAAATTATAAAAATGAACAAAAGTATGGCGGGATTTCTGCAGTTTGGCATATCCAAGATTTATGGGAAGTATTCCCAAGTTATGGGTAACATCTTTTATTTTGATTGTTGCGTCTCCGACGGTGACGAACCTGAAATGAATTTATATGGAGTCTTTTTTGGACGTTTTATGTTTGAAAGATGAATATTTTCTGAAGTATTTTTGTGTCTAGCAGTGATTTATGCTGTTTTTAGTCGGATATTTTAACTTTTAATTTCTTCACTTTTATATTTATTTTTGGTTTTACCTTGTGCCTGTTTATTACGTACATACACTTTAGTGGGTATTGTATCTGGTAATTCTTCACGGCTTTTATTGGCTTTAGATATTACTTTTGATTTATTTTCCTGTAATTTTTGATTTAAATTCGAGTACAAAATTTTCATTTTATCTTTATGAGTTTGTATATAATTATTAACTACTTGTCGATCTAATTCTATATCGAAAGGTGTATTACTATCTATGTGTCCGGTAATTATTTCGTTAGGTTTCAATTTTGTTGCAGAATGAACACTATTATTATAGGCTAATAATGCATAAAGTATTTTATTTTCAATAGTCTCATTTTTAAAATCTTTTTGATTATTCAAAAGTCTGATGTGTTCAATAATTGTAGAGTGGAATCTTTCGGCAATTCCATTCGATTCTGGATGTTGAGAACTTATAAAATGAATTTTTATTTTATGCGTTTCTAATAATTCCCTTACAACAGAATTTTTCAACTCAGTTCCATTATCCGAAATTATTTGTTCTGGTATACAATGGTGTGTAAAATATTTAATTAGACTATGAGCTACTTCTATTCCTTGTCTAGATTTTAATTCATACATTTGACCATATTTAGAAAATGAATCTATTATCGTAATAAATTTACTATTTTCTAAGGTTATCGTGTCTAAATGCAAAATTTGGAAAGGTTTAGTCGCTGTAGGAGTAACATTTAATAATGGTTTTATTGGTTTTCTATCATATTTGCTCAACTGGCAAACTTCGCATTCGTTTATATAAGTTTGTATAGATGCTCTTTGATTAGGCCAATAATACAAAGCTTTTAATTGATTTTCAGTTTCATCTAGACCTCTATGATTAGTCTTACCCTCGTGGTAATTTTGAATAACTTCTTTAACTTCATTTAAAGGAACATCTATTAATTTTTTATGACATTTAACAAAGTCGATTTGAGAATCTTGAAAGTGATTTTGTAGAATGACACTGAATTTTTCATAAATTGGGTCTTCGAAATAGATAAAATATTCAGTTTTAGGTACTATGTATTCTTTCACGAAATTAATCACATCTTGCTCAAAATTATTTTTAGATAATTGTACAATGATTCTTTGTTTATTTTCATACAGTTTTATAATAGTGGGTACGGCTGGTTCGAAATTTACTTCTGAAAATATTAATTGATTTTTACCAATATTTATCGCTGAATCTGAAATTGGTATACCGATTACAGGATTCTCTTCATTTGTATGAACTGTGATGTCTTCGTCATCATCATCATTATTGTTACTTTCATTATCCGTTTCAACTATTAGAGATCTATTATCATCGGGAGATGATGAAAGTTTTTTATTAAATTTGTCCATATAAACTAATGAATTTTTAGAACATTGGATCTCTTGTAATTCAGTTTCATTAATATTTATTTGAATTCGGGACAAACAATCGCTATTGGTATTTAAAGCACCTTTTTTGTATACGATATCATAATCATATTCTTCAAGTTTCAAGCGCCATCTGACAAGCTTTGAACTTGGATCTTTAAGTGAGAATAACCATTGAAGTGGTTTATGGTCGGTAACTATTGTAAATTTTCTGCCAAAAAGATACGGGCGGAAGTATTTCGCTGCCCAAACTATGGCAAGAAGTTCTTTCTCGATTACAGAATAGTTGCATTCTGAATCATTTAAGGTTCTGCTGGCGTAAGCCACAGGTAAATCAGAGCCTATTTTGCCTTGGCTTAAAACAGCACCTAAAGCATAATTGCTGGCGTCTGTGGTAAGGTTAAAGGGTTTTGTAAAATCTGGATATTGAAGTATTGGTTCATTTATCATCAGATTTTTACACATTTCAAAACATTCGACATAATCTGAATCATTTACATTGATAATTGCATCTTTTTTCAATCTGATAGTTAATGGTTTAGTTAATTTTGAAAAATCTTTTATAAATTTTCGATAATACCCTAGGAGTCCTAGGAATCCTTTTAATTGTTTTGAATTTTTTGGTATCGGAAATTTTTGAATTGCTAAAATTTTATCTGGGTTCGGTTTTACACCTTCTGGCGTGACAATATGTCCTAGATATGCTACTTCTTTTCGCAAGAATTCGCATTTATCAATTTGTAATTTAAAATTAGAATCTCTTAATCTATTGAATACTTCTTTGAAATTTGTGATGTGTTCTTGTAAGCTGGTACTGAACACAATTATATCATCAAGGTACACCAAACATTTCTCGTTCTGTATACCTCTTAGGATATTGTCCATGACCCTTTGAAAGGTTGCAGGAGCCCCTTTCAGACCCATGGGCATGCGCACATATTCATAGTGCCCATTTTCAATATTAAAGGCTGTTTTCGGAATATCCTCCTCAGCCATCTCGATCTGATGGAAACCAGAAGCGAGATCTAATGTTGTAAAATATTGACAACGTCCAAGCTTATCTAGTAACGTTGTAATATCTGGTAATGGATATCGATCTCCAATTGTGATCTCATTCAGTTTTCGATAATCAACAACGAGTCGATACTTTGGCTTTTGAGAAGCATCTAGCTTCTTTGGAACTATGCAGATATTGCTCGACCACGGAGAGCTGGACGGCCTAATAATATTATCATTTAACATTTTTTGAATTTGTTTTTGAATTTCCGTTCGGTGAATCTCAGGATATCTGTATGATTTTGAATAAATAGGTATATCATTAGAAGTTTTAATATGATGTTTTATTTTACTTGTGAAAGTAAGCTGATTTCCTTCAACATGAAAAATATCACTATACTCTTGAACTAATTTTAATACAGATTGTTTCTCTTCGGAATTCATATGTTCAGTTCTAACTTTCGATATATCAAATTTAACATTTTCAGAATAAATATTATTAAAATTTGGGTTGAGGGTTTGTTCGTATTCATCGAATGTCTCAACACTAATAGAAGGGCTTAAGTCTACTCGAAAGCTGGATTCTGAAGGATTTAAAATTGTACATAAAGCTATATTATTTTCAACTTTTGTTAAACATTCCGGGATTTCTAATTTCCCAATTCGTGTATATGGTATAATTACATTACCATTAATTACATTACCATTTTTTACATTTTCAATATTTAATTTAATTACTTGTTCACAACGTGGATGCACTACTATACAATTCGTGGATCCGGTTTTAATGACAAAGTAATTCATTTCAATTTGACTATAAGGAGTCATAAGCAAATTATTATTTAAGTCAATAATTGCATTAAGTATTTTTAAATTATCTAATCCTAACAAGCAATCAAAATGATCGTGAAATTTGAAAACGCAATATTCTAAATTAAGCGGTTTCCTATAATTAAACATTTTTGGGACTGGAATAAAAGTGCAGATATTTTGTTGACTGCTACCAAAGGCAGATTTTACATGGAATGGTTTTTTGACATACGATTTTTTGAAATATTTTTCAGCTACAGCTGGTGTCACAAAGGATCTTGTGCTACCAGTATCAATTAAAACTTTTAGATTTTGTTCTGGGAAAATTATATAGGGTAACACACTTTCTGAATTATTTAAGTTTAATAATTCGATGATAATGTTTGATTCGGTTCCGAGGCTGGTGTCTCTAAAAAATTATCGGATTCATCTCTAATACAATCGGAATCGTCTATATTATGGAGTTCTTCCGAGATAAAATTTCTAGGTTGATTAGGATTGTGTTGGAACCGATTTTGATAATTTTGGGGTTGGGGTCTAGGTGTGTTTCTGGTAGACATACTCATTGGAGTTGGATTTGAAAATCTTTGATTTGGATTAGGTTTAAAAACGTTATGACCATTATTAGAAAGGTTTGTATTATTCCTATTAGAAGGATTATAAGAAGTTGATGGACGATTTTGTGGGTTTGATGCGGGATTTCGATTAGTGTGTTGATAATTCTGCATAGAATTTGGCTTAGGAGGTGGCTGCCTATGTGCCACGTTATTTTGGAAATTGGTTTTATTTTTATGAGAATAATTTTGCGTATTTAGATTTGAAAAAATATTTTTTGGATGATTATTCTGGGTCATATAAACTTGAAAATCATTAGTAAGAACATTTAAAGTAATATTTAAATTTTCTGGATTTTTCGTACGCATTAATGTACCTAAAGGTTCTTTTAAACCGCGTAGCAATACTCTGAGTGCCAAATTTTTAAAATAATTTCCTAAAATTAAATGTTCATTAACATTGGAATGTGTGATGAGATAAGAAATTTGAAGATTTAATAAATGTTGAATTCTATTATAAAATTCGAAAGGCGTTTCATTGCCTTGTTTCATTTCCGAAAGTTCTATATTTAGTGTGTAAATATCTCTTTTATCAGCATAAGTATTAAGAAGTGCATCTTTTAGATTTTCCCAAGTTCTTATCGTACAAGAAGAAATGTTTATAGCTGCTTCACCTTTTATTTTTGCTAAGATGCTGGACATCAAATATTCATTTTGAAAATCCCCTACATTTGCAGTATTATAAAACTTACTAACTAATTTCTCTGAAATTTCAAAAAATCTGGGAAGTAATGCATAGTTGCCATCAAATTCTGGTATCATATCCAGATATTCTTTTTTTAAAATTGGTAATTGTGGAGTAGCCATTTTATTAAAATTATTTATGTGAAAAAGTTTTGGTGATGCTAAAGTTAATTTTATTTTAGTGTTAGAAGAGTTTGAGCCTGAATTTGAATTATTTGAATCAGAATTTGAGTCAGAATCGTCAGATGTGTCAGAAAAATAATCAATATTCCCTCTATATGACATAAAAACACTTACAGTAATAGAACGAAGATCCTTTCCATTGGCTCGGACTGCACAGGAACAACCAATCTCCTCTTGATTCTTCCGGTTTCTCGCACAACACAGATCTTCTAGTTGAGTTACTCAGTTCGCCCAACTAAGAGTTCCAATAGTTAAAATTAACTTGTTCGAATAGTCAATAAATCGTAGAAACGAACCGAATGTTATATTCTTTAACTTTCGATTGACTATCCTACTGACTGCGCCACTTATCTTTTATTTTACTGAAAACGTGTTTTTAAAAACTAACTTTATTTCTAAGACAAACTAATACAATAATTTCAAATACAAGACTGATATTTTTATTATAAACATGAATTTAAATAACCTCGTGACAAACACAAACTAAGCAATTCTACAATGATATAAATACTTAATCAGCACAATATACTGTCCACCTAAGGGCAATGGCGTAGGTGACATATATTTATACAGTTATACAGTTACACAGTTATACAGTTACAGTCTTATAAAAATATAGGTAGGTATAATAAACGGATATTAAATCTGAGTTTTTTTTTAAATCAGAGATTGAAACATATAGAATTCAGTAAAGTACATACGTAATAATTATTGGGTACTGGAAAATAATAGAATAGGGTGCATAGGTAGGTACCTCTAAGTTGGCTGTGAGTGACTGACATTTCTTTGTGCATTGAATCTGACATTTAAAATTGAAATTGAGATCTTCCGACTATACCTAGGGTAAGCAAAAGTATTTATATTTAAGTATTGAACATTTTTAGGAAACTATGAGATTCTTTTTTAGATAACGGAATAGGTAGGTACATATAATTATAAAGATGGATTCCTCTGACGATCTCTCAGAAGATTATTTCGAAAATACACCACCAAACATATTACACGTAGCACAGAATGCTTCTAATGAATAATTGCCCCAAAAATCTGTGAATATTTACGAAACAAAATATAATTTGTTTAAAGAATGGTGTAGAATACAAAATATTCCGAAAGTGTCCCAGTGCACAAATTGCACCTTTAATATTAGTATTGTTAATAATTGAATTCGTCTGTTGTTTTGTTAGTTTGCTCTGATTTTGATTAAAATGTTCAAAATATTAACTAATATATAATATCTTTTATTGGGAATCAATAAAAGCGTTATAGCTTCTTCTGAAGAAAAATTAAACCTAGTTTAGTGCGCAAAGAAAATTACTATTAAACTTCTGTATTTTGATAAAATTTTCGGTAGTAGAAAAAATATTGTATGCAATTCGTGTGTAAATGCCTTTTTTCGACTCATGTGATTGTCGCATTCGTCGAAAAAAGGCTACTTTACACACTTTTTACATAAAAAACTATTATGCACTCATGTGTCAATTTTATGCACCGTTATGCCATCATTACAAACAAGTCTACGCCATTTTTAGTCCATTTAGAGCAACCTAAATTAGACATTTTTTGGTTTTTGCATGCCTGCGTCAATTTTTTCATTCGTGAAAGAAAGCACCACTTTATGCATTTGTTGCATAAATAACTATTCTGTTTCTGTCTACAGTAGTATATAAAAGGGCACATGTTTATTTTGTGTAAGATACCTATTTAAATGTAACAGGCTTTTTAGCTTAAAATTATAATTATTATACTCATTTCATAACTATCTCTGTTACGTTTCGGTTTTATTATTTGTTTTGAACCATCTTCCAATTTCAGTTACAACTGCGGTTTGGTCATATCAAAATATGCTTGAGCTAAAATCTAAAGATCGTTTAAAACAACTAATGAACTGAAACGTAATATTGTATTTTTGAATTTAATACTCCTTTTAAATGGCCGTAAACCACGACAAAATTTTTTATTTCATAGAACGGTCACTGATTACAAATTTAACTACTTCCTCATTTTATTTGTATAAAAATACACATGAGTAAAACTTTTAACACACCATTCATATCAACTTATTTTATTATCAGGTCATTGAACGAGTTTCTGCAGCTATGAAAGTTAATCAAAGAACGCTTTCCCGTATTAAAAAAAAAGCTCTGGCAGGAAGTAATGCTGACACTGATGTGCCTACTAAAAAACAAAGAACGTCAAGTATCCGTATGGATCAATTCGACAAAACTGTGCTTAGAAGGTGCATAATAAATTTTCACATATTCGAGAAAAAAGTACCCACGTTAATAAATGTACACCAAACCTTCGTAAATAGTTATGGCTTCGCAGGAAGTCACGATTCTCTGCGGAAACAAATACATTCTTTGGGTTTTCGTTGGACCAACATGAAAAACAACACAAGTTTGTTAATGGAACGTCACGAAATCAGACATTTACGCCTACTATATTTAAGAAACATAAAAAAGTGCAGAGAACAGAACAAACCTATCATTTATATGGATGAAACATACATTCATTCATGTCACACGAACCTTAAAGGATGGTGCGACAAGAGTGACGAAGGATTAAGAAAACCCGTTTCAAAAGGTAATAGGCTCATCATTGTCCATGCAGGAAGTGAAAATGGTTTTGTACCTAATGCTGGTATTATGTGGAACTCCCAGTCAAAAACAGGAGATTATCATAATGAAATAGCGTACGAAAATTATGAGAAGTGAGTACAAGAAAAACGTATTCTAAACCTGCCAAAAAACGCAGTTGTGGTAATTGATAACGCCCCATATCACAATGTTCTAAATGAAAAATTACCTACGACTGCTTGGACTAAACAACAATAAAAAAACTGGCTTTCTAAAAGAAACATATATTACAGTGAACAAATGTTAAAACCGGATCTTTATAACGTTGCAAAAATGTACAAACCGCAATATAAAACTTATAAAATTGATGAATTGTTTATTCGACATGGATTGCAAGTTTTAAGGCTACCCCCTTATCGCCCGTACTCAAATCCGATCGAGAGTGTTGGGGCGGCACTTAAAGAATATGTGGCCAAACGAAATGTTACCTTCAATTTAACAAGGTTAAATAATTCTGTAATGAATTTTTTGACACATTTTCTGCAAATGATCGGAAAGTTAAATGTGACCATGTTATAAAGATTGAAGATGAATTTATGAAGAATGAACCACTTTTAGATACTGTTGTAGATAATATTATTATTAATTTGGCCGAAGACGGAGATAGCGAGAATGATGAAGTTGATATCGAAAGTGATTTTGAAGAATCATTTGTAGATGCACATCTTTATATAGGTGTGACTATTTTTTGATTTTATGATACCGAAATTGGATCTTAAAGACGTAAATTACTAAAAAACAATATGTACGGCCTTATCTCCCTACATCAACTGATATTTTTTGGTTCAAAGACATATTTTTAACCCCAAACTCACGTATACGTTAGAAGCATAATTAAATTATAATCTACCCCCATCCATCGTTCGTATAAACTTTTTTAATGAAATTTTCACTAAAAAACAATATATACGGCCTTATCTTCCTACATTAACTTATATTTTTTGAAAAAACATCTAAAGAAATGTGTCATATTTCAACAAAAAAATATTTATTACTCACGCTTTAAGGGAACAACTTATCAGTTGCACACCTTATTTAACACTGAAAATATCAATTTTTAATACTCACGTCTTTGTCCATTCATTAAGCCGGTGACGTCGGCGGCTGCTTTACCAGGTTCAAATATCTAGAATACTTACGCTGCATATTCTGCACTATCAGCGTCTGGCTGGAACAACACACCATTCATTGCAACAATGTATCATAATGGTTTATTGTTAAAACCACATTCATCATACTTTGTAGTTATTTTTTGATTAGTGATAAGTTTCCTCAATTCATTTTGTTTTCTACGATTCGATTCAGTATTTTATTCATTGTGAGATATTGCGGTTGATTACTGATAATACGAAAATATTTTTTCTCCAATAAAGTAATCCAATATTAATTTTATATTAAGTAGAGACAAAATTATTAAAATCTTAGTAATCTATACGGCCGCCGACGTCACCGGCTTAATGAATGGACAAAGACGTGTGTATTAAAAATTGATATTTTCAGTGTTAAATAAGGTGTGCAAGTGATAAGTTGTTCCCTTAAAGCGTGAGTAATAAATATTTTTTTGTTGAAATATGACACATTTCTTTAGATGTTTTTTCAAAAAATATTAGTTAATGTAGGAAGATAAGGCCGTATATATTGTTTTTTAGTAAAAATTTCATAAAAAAAGTTTATACGAACGATGGATGGGGGTAGATTATAATTTAATTACGCTTCTAACGTATACGTGAGTTTGGGGTTAAAAATATGTCTTTGAACCAAAAAATATCAGTTGATGTAGGGAGATAAGGCCGTACATATTGTTTTTTAGTAATTTACGACTTTAAGATCCAATTTCGGTATCATAAAATCAAAAAATAGTCACACCTATATAAAGAGGTTTACCGAAAACTATTTCAGCCCTTTTTAATTTAATAGCTACTAGATTTTCATTAAAAATTGTACTATAATGTAACAAAGGAGTTGCAATGAAATGTTTTATGCTGTAGCGGCCGTTTCAAGATTTAAGTAATTTAACATAACGGTACTTTCGAGAATTTTCCATTGTTTTATTAATAAGTTTATGATGATTCAGAATCATTGTTTGCTAAATTTCTCAAATGGTTGTTTAAATCAATATGTCTTCAACCAAGAATTCCGCTCGAATTTTAGAAACCTATGTATCTTTTTCAATGTCAATCGTTTAGTGTCCGGTAGTGAATTTTATAATTATTTTTAAGATAATGGGTAGACAATAACTTTTTATATTTTGAACTAGGTGGAATATTATGTTTTGGACATAATGAAAAATCACTGTTACAATCATATAATTTTTCATCATAACCCAAGTTTTTTTGAAATCATGTATCCGTTTTAATATGAACTTGTTTGGACTTATCGGTTTTCGTTGATAAGGTATGTTATTAGTAACGAGAATCTATGACGTCATCGACTCAGATGAAAGTATAAATATGCATTGATTCTTATGTAGAATAGACATCTGAGGAGATCTTTTTTTATGAATATTTTGAACCTTTTTATTTAGAGTTGCATAAAAAAAATTAATTAATATGGAAATATACACCCATATATAATTGTTTTTACTAGTAATTTCACTAGTCTGCGACGATGTAATAGTTTTTGTGGTAAGATCATCATTGTTTGTTATAAAAAGTGAAGGGATGTAGATAGATTTATGCAAAAAAGTTTAATTGATTGTCAATTGGTAAAAATTTTGGTTAGTAAAATATTAGACTAATAAATTTTTATTTCTAGTCTGACGTCCGAATCAGATGGGCTCTTCTAAAATCGCGCTGACGTGTGGTACACAACAGCTCGCGCCTGGGGTGAAGATTGCTGCAGAAGAAAATAGGCAAACGAGTAAGTATCTTTTGAGTATTTACCTACAAAAATATTTATTGTTTTAGTTGTGATATATAATTTTGATAGCATACAATGAGGTTCCTTCGGGTATAAAAAGGGTACCGACTTTTCCTACACAGAGATATGACAGGTACCACACAGTGGGAGGAGTACAAAAAACTTAGGGTGTCGGTTAGGCTCGATTACAACCCGAGCAGTCACCTTTTGAGTTATGTACGAATAGTATCCTTCTGTTATGGGGTAGAGTCGCCTAAAGGCTATTGAAGAGTGCCTATAACCTCATATGTAAATTTTATATAGATTTTTGAGATGTATTGTAGTTTAAATTGTAATTGAATTTTTGGTCGGAAAAAGAGTAGTGGGTCTCGTATATCGATTTCTCTTAACCATATAAGTATTTTTTGAGGTCTCTTCGGATATAAAACGGTGGATCGACTTTTTTCCGCACAGAAATACGGCAGTTACCACATTGTGGGATAAGTACTTAACTAGGATATCTGTAAGACATGCCTACAAAACATGCGGTTATCTATTAGTTCAAGTGCGTATAGTATTTTCTGTACGTTTTCATCACATATCAGGGAAAATTGTTGCCTAAAGGCTATTAAAGAATCTCCTTCGACCTCACATATAAAAAATAGATAATAAATAATAGTATATGTTTAACTATGGGTAAATAGACAATATAGAAAAAATAATAAACAATTCGTGATCGACAAATTCAG
Source organism: Galeruca laticollis (assembly GCA_963921935.1). Taxonomy (NCBI): domain Eukaryota; kingdom Metazoa; phylum Arthropoda; class Insecta; order Coleoptera; family Chrysomelidae; genus Galeruca; species Galeruca laticollis. The sequence continues at coordinate 67,458,234 of OY998180.1, read as the reverse complement.
GATTTCAATTTATAAATAATTTATTATTCTTTTAAAAAATACGTCGAATGGTGATTTTTTTCTCGTAATCAATGGTCCTGAAGGTTGTCGGAATATAATTTGTGGTCTAGCTAAATCGTAGTCTGCAGATATAGATCATTAACTTCTTATTTCACTGTTTGTTAATTGGAATCATTACTAGAATATATCATATCCTCCTCAAGTAAAAATATCATAATGGGCGAAAAGTTTTCAATTTATAAGTAATTTATTATTCTTGTACAATTCCTCGAATGGTAATTTTTTCTCATAATCAATGGTCCTGAAGGTTGCCGGAATGGAATTTGTAGTCTAGCTAAATCGTAGACTACAGATACAGATCATAAACTTCTTGTTCCAATCACTGTTTGTTAATTGGAATCATTACTTGAATATATCATATCTTCCTCAAATATTACGGTTAAAAAGTGTCAGACGCGGGTTTTTTTTTTATTTTTTTAAAAATGGTCTTTATTATACAAATTATGATTCCCTTATACAATATAGAGAAAATTAAAGTATATAGTGCCGATGTTCTGGCCAATTTCCTCTATAATGTGAGTGTCTGACAGGTAAATATGGCTCCTTACTCTGTGGCATTATCCATTTGTTTTCACTTTCTGCAACAACTTTGTCCCTCGAATAGTTTGTGACTCCCAGAATATTTCGGCTAGGCTATACCTGAAAAGTAGCTGAAAAACAGGTTTTCAAAAATGACATGGGGTTTCTAGACTTGGGGGCGGCAACTTGGCTGATGTTGGTTTTGTGAAATTTAATTTATATGGAATTTATTTACATGCTTGTGTTGATAAGGGTTTGGAGTTAAACAACCTAGTTATGTAATTAACGTGCCATGCAGAAGTCTACACCCACTATCTCGGATGTCTCCTGCGCGATTTGCGTCTATGAGATTCTTACGAAGATCCTTTGGCAGACAATGATTATAAAAGTTCGTTGAAATTTTGGTTATGAAGTCTTTGATAGTGGGTAAATCAGCTTTCTCATGTAACCATGTGTTTTTGGGTAGTTTGGGGTAACAATTATGTTTAATCGCCATCCGGAGACACTTGTTTTGTACCACTTGCAGGGAGTTGAAGTTGTGTTTTGTGCCGTTGTAATAAACGGGAGCTGCATATGTAAGAATTGGACGAATTATATAAGTATAAGTAAGAATTTTGTTTTGTGTTGATAATTTGCTGTGAGTACAGATGAGTGGGTAAAGATTGCTCATTGCAATCTTGCCCTTGCGCACCTGTTGCACAATATGAGCGTTGGCATTTGTATTTCCTTGTATAGTATACCCTAAGTATTTTAGGGTATTACTAAGCTTAATATTGTGTCCATTTACGCAAAGCTGAGATTGCAATGATGTGTTTTTTGTGGTTATCCTTTTGAGTAGGATGTACTCAGTTTTGGATTCGTTGATGACTAGTTTTTGTTTGTGAAAGTAAGGTATTATATTTGAATTAATGTGTGCTTGTGTTATTTCTAGTGCCTGATCGGGATTCTTTGCAGAGGCAACAAAACAAGTGTCGTCGGCATACATTGCGGTTAGTAAATGAGGGGATGTTGGTAGGTCTTGAATGAATAGGGATTATAGCAAAGGTGATAACACCGACCCCTGCGGTACTCCTGCATGAATTGTGAAAGGTCCAGCTATATGATTATTTATTTTTGAATAAAAAGTCCTGTTTGTTAAATAAGAGTATAAAATTTTTATTAAGTATTCCGGAATTTCTAATTTTATTAATTTGTAAATCAAACCCTCGTGCCATACAGAATCGAAGGCCTTTTGGATGTCTAGGGTCACCATAACAGATTTATTTTTGTTTTGGAAACCTTCTCTAATATAATTAATTACTCGAATTATTTGAGCTACTGTACTTCGACCACTTCGAAATCCATATTGCTCGGTGGGGATTATATTGTGTTTGTGAACAAATTGATTCAGTCTAAAAAGGATTATTTTATCTATCACTTTCGCTATATTGTTTAGGAGGGATATAGGTCTATAGCTATCTATATAACTTGGTTGTTTATTTGCTTTGACAATGGGGATGACGTTGGCTGTTTTGAGCATATCGGGATATGTTCCTTTTTTGATAATAAAATTCGTGATGTAGGTTAACTGTACAATCGCTTTTTTTGGTAGATTTTTAAGTAGGATGTTATGTATGGTGTCAGAGCCGGGGGATGTTTTGTTTTTGAGTTGTTGTATTGTGTTGTATATTTCGGAGCATGTTGTTAGGTTTTTTGTATTTAAGGTGTTAAGTGAATTTATGTAATGCTGTACTGTGTGTGTGATGTCTTGGTGATATTGAGTGTGTTGAGAGTGATTCACAAAGTTGCTTTGGAAATACTCTCCGAACTTTTCTGCGATATCGGAGGAGTTTGTATATGTTTGGTCATTATAAATTATTTTTTTGATTTCGTTAATTTTGTTCCTAAAGTACCGAGCGATTTTCCATAAAGAATTGTCGTCTGGTTTTAATGTACTTAAAAATTCAACCCACTCGTTATTTTTGAATTCTTTTACTAATTTGTTAATAATGATTTGCTGGTTCTGTAATAATTTGTGATCGTATAAATCCCTTGTTCTCTGCCATATTTTTCTTAGTCTGTTTTTTTCTTTAATGGATAGTATTATATTGTTTGGTAACTTATTGCGTGTTTGTCTTATTTGAATGATTTCCGTAGTTTGGTCTCTAGCTTGGATTATTATGTTTTGCAGATTTATTATTGTATTACTTAATTGTTGTGAATTTTCAATTTTATCGTTTATTGTTAGGTTGTTGTTTATGTATTTTCTGTAATTAAGCCAATTTGTCTTTTTATAATTAAATGTTGTGGGATAGTTGGCGTTTTGGGTGTTATGGGAGATTTTGAGATGGATGAGGACGGGATCATGATCAGAGTTTAGGTCAGTAAGCGTTTTTATTTTTGAAATATTACTTATATTTTTACCTATAGCTATATCTAAAATGCTTGGAGTGTGATTTACCGCGTAAGGGAAGTACGTCGGTTCGTCGGTATGAAATACTTCACATTCCGAATTATCGCAGAACTTCATGAGCGTATTTCCATTAGCGTTTGGGTAGCTGGCGAATCGATCCCACTGCGGGTGTTTGCAGTTGAGATCGCCAACCACCAAAACTTTGTTGTGTGTGTTAAAAATATTATGTAAGTCTGTGTGTGTAATTTTGTTGTCAGGCGAGTTGTAAGCTCCCACTATCTTAACCTTATTATCTAAAAGGATCGCGATGTGTTCAATTGATGTATTATTTCGTTGCAGTAATTTGGAATTTATACCTTTTTTGATTAATAGAGCGATACCGCCACCGCCGGTATCATCAGCGCGGTCTTGTCTCATTAGACGATATTTTGGGTTTCAGAAATTTACAGTTTTGTGAGATTTAAGAAATGTCTCCATTAAAAGAAAATATCTGGTTGATGAATTTCGAGAAAATGTCTGATTATGGGTAATTTATTTTGTACTCCACGTACATTGCAGAATATTAATTTGATGTTATATCGTTTTTGAAAATCTGTTTTTCCACATACCTGCCTATATGTCATAGTTGTCTATTCCAGTCACAAAATTGTTGTAGATTGTAAACTTGTCCATTTTGGAAGTGGCTTTTTGCATTTCTCTCAATAGATCTCCTACTGCTCTTGCGAGTTCGTCTAAATTTACCAATTAATGTAATTATCGGAACATTTGATTAATCTCTGTAAATTTATTAATATCAGTGTTTATTATTTGATTATTGGATTGGGTGGTAAGTTTAGTTGCTTGGGGTTGTGAGGTAGATGCTGAGGGAGTAATTTGAGGATGGGATTTTGTGGGCAGGCTAGGAAAATCTGTCTTATTTTTGTTCTGAGTCCAGGGGTTGGTTTTTGGAAGGGGTACAGGGATGAACTTTTGAGGGGTAGGCTTGGATTTTTGGTTAGCTGATCTCTTTTCATCTATCCATATTTTTCTTTTTATAAATTCCGGGCAGATTTCGGCATTCGCCGGGTGATCCCCATCACAGTTGGCACATTTTGCCGGAGTGGTTCTTGTTTTTGAACATTCTGGAGTGAGATGTGGTCCCGCACACTTTAGGCATCTGGGAGTTCGGCCACAGTTGGATGTAGCGTGTCCCCAAAGCTGACAAATGTGGCATTGGATAATTGGCTTGCTTTGTTTCCTGAACTCCCAGAGTACCCTTGTGTGTTCAATTACTCTCACATTTTTATTTAAAAAGTCGAGGGTTACTTTGTTATCTGTGACTACCAGATACAAAGGACGACCTTTCGTTGTCATCCCATATATGTCTTTGATTAGTATTTTGTGTGTCTTCTCCATCTCTTCTTTAATTTCGATTAACTGCATGCCTTCAGTCAGTCCCCTCAACACAAAGGCATGAGTTTTTTCTTCGCGTCTTGCGTAGGTGTGGTATTGAACCTTTTCATTTCTTAAGACTTTTTTAAGTTTTTCCAAATCGCTTACATCTTTTGTAAACACAATTGATGAGCTATTTGTGTATTTAATTTCAAAAGGCGACTTGATCTCATCTTTTAACTTGTTAACCATCTCCCGATGGTGAGACACGTTCCCATCGATAACGATTGGGGGACAGTTGGTGGTTGTTTTTTTTGCCACTTGGGGGATGGTTTTTGACCTTTTAGGCTCTTGGTGTGAGACTTCTTCTTCCTCGTCTGTTGAAACATCTGTGGTGACGAATTTTCGGAATCTGGTTTTTTTCCTTTTTTTTTGTGTTGTTGTTGTTGTTTTTTTTGAGTCATCAGATATGTCCGATAGAGACTCATAAGTGTTGCTGGTAGGTATAGGCTGTTTTTTTCGAATGGTCTGGCTTAGTATTTTATTAAATGTTGCTTTCTTTTTTGGGTATTGAAATTCTGTTGAGTCATTGTCATTTGTATCCATTGGAATCGTTATAATTTCGTTTATATCTTGTTTTGGATTGTTGTTATTGTTGTATAGTGATCTGGCTTTAATTTGTGTTGCGTTTTTGTTTAATGATTGGTATTGGGAAATGAATGTGTCTTTTCCCTGGTTTTTTTCGCCTTCTACTTCGTCCGCCCACGATTTATTCGCTGTTTGGTGGACGATTGCCTGTACCGTCGCTATCTGGTTTGACGCTAATTCTGCATTTTCGTCATCGTCTGAGGAATTATGGCTATTTCCCGGCCCTAATGTGTCATCTTCCATGTTGTCAGGGTTTTCTATATTAATATTGTTGTTGTTAGGGGTCGATGTACTATTAGTGTTATTACCGCGACAAACAGGTATGGTTATGGTCAGACGCTATAGGGAGAAACATAAATACAATAACAAAAATGAAAACCATTCCGGATTTGAACTCTGACCACGACCCCATCCTTCTAGAATTAAAAATGTCCCACTCTATACACTCTCCCCCGATTAAAAAATACGATTATACAACAACAAATTGGAAATTATTCGAAAAATATATTAATGAAAAACTTATCATCGTAGACAAAATAGAAAATATAAATCAATCAACTAACACTATTCAAAATCTTCAAAATATCATAATCACTGCTCGAAACACATCAACATCCTTAAAACATAAATTAAACCTCCAAAATTCTCTTCCCGATTACATTTTAAACATAATTAAAGACAAAAATAAAATCCGCAAAAGATGGCAAATAAACAGAAATAATGACGACAGACAATCATTAAAATATTATCAAAACTTAATAAACACATTAATAAATGAATATAGAAACTACAACTGGAAAGTGTTTCTAGAAAAACTTACCACAAAACATAATTCACTATGGAAAATAACTAAACAATTAAAAAGTAAACGAGAAGAATTAACAAAAATAGTAGTAAATGGCAACACTATAACCCAAAAATCCAATATTGCACAAGCCTTTGGAGAGTACTTTCAGGACAATTTTATCAATAATACATCAAACACACAATATCACCTAAATATAAATCAAATAGTCACAGATTACTTAAAAAATGTACGAACAACACACAACACAAATTTAGTAACCACATCAGAAATAACAAGCACCATTGGCACACTCAAAAACAAGACTGCGCCGGGGGTGGATGGGATTACAAATGTATTACTAAAAAGTCTTCCTAAAAAAGCAATAGTGCAAGTTACACATATTGTAAACTATATAATTAAAAATGGTATCTATCCCGATATGCTCAAGATTGCCAATGTTATACCGATTATCAAAGCCAACAAACAACCCTGTTATGTGGACAGTTATAGACCTATCTCCTTACTTAACAATATAGCAAAGGTGATAGACAAAGTTATTCTCACTAGAATTCAAAAATATGTTGATAAACATAATATTATACCCCAAGAGCAATACGGTTTCAGAGGCGGTCATAGTACAGTCGCGCAAATTATAAGAGTATTTAATCACATTAGAGAAGAGTTCTACAAAAAAAATAAATCAATAATGACCACTATTGACATTCAAAAAGCCTTTGATACCGTATGGCACGAGGGGCTAATATATAAACTTATTAAACTCAAATTTCCAGAATACCTAATTAAAATTATTAAATCTTATATTACTAATAGAAAATTTTATTCTTGTGTGAACGAAGGTGTAGCAGGGCCATACTCCATACTCGCCGGAGTTCCACAAGGGTCGGTACTTTCACCCTTGCTGTATTCCCTATTTACCCACGATTTTCCCTCCTCACCGCAAATTCTAACCGCCATGTACGCAGACGACACATGTTTTGTATCATCTGCAACGACTCCAGACTTTGCACTACAAAACATTCAAACACACATAAATACACAAATACTGACATACATGAGGGACAACAAACTTACTATCAACCCCTCCAAAACAGAGTACTTGTTACTCAGGAGGATGGGGAGGAACAAGTGCTCATTGCAATCTCAGCTATGTGTAGATGGGCAAATTATATCACCCAGTAACACACTAAAATACTTGGGATATACAGTGCAGGGCAATACTAATGCCAATGCACACATTATGAAACAAGTACAAAAAGCGAAGATGGCAATGAGCAAATTGTACCCACTGATTTGTAAGAAAAGCTGTCTCTCACCACATAACAAATTGATCATATACAGGCAAGTTATTAGACCAATACTAACATACGCCGCTCCGGCCTACTACACAGCCACTAAACACAATTTTCATACACTGCAGGTGGTGCAAAACAAGTGCTTACGTATGGCAATACCACACAAAACAGTTTACCCTAAACTTCCAAAAAATACATGGTTACATGATCAAGCAGACTTACCCACTATTAAGGACTTTATAACAAAAATATCCAAAAATTTTCATAAACATTGCTTACCCAAAAATCTTCGAGAAACTCTCAAAGCCGCCAGTCGCGCAGAAGACACCCGTGATAGTGGGTGTAGGCTTCTGCATGGTTACTTGTTCACATAACTAGTTGTTTTATTTCAACAACCAAAGACATCGAATCAAAGGTACTAGTTACCTCTGATCACCCTTAAAAATTTTTAAGCACACATATTCTATAATACACAATAAAAACATCTGTCATGTTGCCTCTACTCATAACTTAATCTCTCATTCCGTTTTAAAACCCTGTTTTTCAGCTGCTTTTCAGGGATTTACTAGTCGAAATAGCCATGGAATCATATTTGTGAATACGGGACAAAGGAAGTTATAAAATCATAGTAAATGGATTATGCAGAAACGCAAGGCGCCATATACACAAACAACAAGACGAACGATTGTACCAAGATTGCCAGAACATCGGCCTCACTATCTTGTATACAATTGTATATAATCAATGTAAAATTATTGTTAATAAAGACGTTTTAAAACAAACAAACATGGTCAGACGCGGGTTTTTTTTTTTTTTAAAAAGGTGCTTTGTCAGACGCGGGTTTGTTTGTTTTAAAAAGTCTTTATTTACAATAATTTCTGGATTAAAATTTACAATACAATTACAAAACTATATATAAATATGATTACAACATACATATATATACTGCCGGTGTTTTGGCCGTCCTGAACTGTATTGATCATGTCTCGATGGGTTTATGGCTCCTTGCATAGCATAATCCATTAGTTTTTGTTTAGAAAATTACTTTGTCCCGTATTGATAGGTATGACTCCACTAGCTATTTCGACTGTTTTATCCCTGAAAAGCAGCTGAAAAACAGGGTTTCAAAACGAACTGGGTTCAGTTAATGAGAGAAGCAACATGACAGATGTTCTTTATATTGGGGTATAGATTTGTATGTGAATAAATTTGGTTGATTAGGGGTAGCAGTTACCCTCTAATTCGATGTTTGGTAGTTGGAGATTTAACAACTAGTTATGTGAATAAGTTACCATGCAAAAGCCTACACCCACTATCACGGGTGTCTTTTGCGCGACTTGCGGCTCTGAGTGTTTCTCGAAGATTTTCTGGCAAACAGTAATTATAAAAGTTTTGTGATATTTTAATTATAAAGTCCTTAATAGTGGGTATATCCGCTTGTTCATGTAACCATGAATTTCTAGGAAGTTTGGGGTATTCAGTTTTATATGGAATTGCCATACGTAGACACTTATTTTGCACCACCTGTAGAGTATGAAAGTTATGTTTTGTAGCGTTGTAATAGACTGGAGCGGCGTATGTTAGTGTAGGTCTAATGATTTGGCGATAAATCATTAATTTGTTGTGTACTGAAAGATAGCTGTTTTTACATATCAAAGGGTACAATTTACTCATTGCCATCTTGGCCTTTTGAACTTGTTTCGTTATATGTGCGTTAGCATTAGTATTACTTTGCACTGTATATCCGAGGTATTTCAAAGTGAGACTAGGGGTGATGGTTTGCCCCTCAACACAAAGCTGAGATTGAAATGAGCGATTTTTCCCCTGATTCCTCCTGAGTAACATGTACTCTGTCTTTGCAGGATTGATAGTCAATTTGTTATCTCTCAGGTATATAAGTATTTGAGTGTTTAAGTGTGATTGTATGTTTTGTAGCGCTGTGTCTGGTGTTGGTGCAGATGATACAAAACAAGTGTCGTCTGCATACATAGCTGTTAAAATATTTGGGGATGAGGGTAGGTCGTAGGTGAATAGGGAATATAACAAAGGTGAGAGAACTGAACCTTGTGGAACTCCAGCTTGAATAGGGTATGGACCCGCTAAGCCTTCATTCACACAAGAGTAAAATTTTCTGTTATGTATATATGCGTTTATAATTTTTATTAAATATTCAGGGAAATTTAGTTTGATTAGTTTAAATATCAGTCCTTCATGCCAAACAGTATCGAAGGCTTTTTTAATGTCAATCGTTACCATTATTGTTTTGTTTTTCTTAAAAATTTCTTCTCTAATATGGTTGAAGACTCTAATTATTTGAGCTACAGTGCTGTGTCCACTTCTGAACCCATACTGCTTTTTAGGAAGGATGTTTTGGCTGTCTACAAATTGTTGCATTCTTTGAAGAATGATTTTATCAATCACCTTTGCTATATTATTAAGTAAAGAAATTGGTCTGTAGCTATCCACATAACATGATTGTTTATTGGCTTTGATAATAGGGATAACATTGGCAACTTTGAGCATATCAGGGTAATTATCAGTTTTTATTATGTAGTTAACGATGTAGGTAATTTGCACAATCGCTTTTTTAGGTAAGCTTTTAAGGAGGATGTTTGCAATACCATCCATCCCTGGGGCTGTTTTATTTTTAAGTGACATAATTACGGAATATATTTCAGCGGTGGTTGCTAACTTAAATTTAGTTGACGCACTGCAGCTAATAAAATAATTTGATACTATTGTTGAAATTTTATTGTGCAGTTGTGAATTAAGTATACTATTTTTAAAATTGTCCTGAAAATACTCTCCAAAGGCCTCAGCGATCTTCGATTTTTGAGTGATTGTTTCACCATTGGATGATATTTTCGTTATTTCTTGTCTTTTATTTTTTAATTTTTTGGTGATTTTCCATAGCGAGTTGTCTTTTATGGATAGAGTTTCAAGAAATGATTTCCATTCATAATTTCGATGTTCTTTTATTTCAGTATTTAGTATGTTTTGGTAATCTTTTAAAAGTTGTCTATCAGTATCACTTCGGCTTTGTTGCCACCTTTTTCGTATTTTGTTTTTTTCCTTTATAATATTTACAATACGGTCAGGGAGGATATTTAGTGATTTAGGTTTGGGTTTAATAGTTGTGGTTTTGTTTCTGGCTGTTATTATGATATTTTGTAAGTTTTGAATAGTTTGTGTTAAATGCCTTTCATTTTCAATAATGTTTGTAATTTTTAATGTTTCATTTATAAGTTTTTTGTATAATGTCCAGTTAGTGGTTGTATAATCGTGTATTTTACGTGTATGTGATTGTATATTGTGTGTTATTTTTAGTTCGATCAGTATTGGGTCATGATCTGAGTTTAAGTCTGGGAGAGTCATCATTTTAGTTATAGTGTTGATATTTTTACCAACCGCTATATCTAAAGTGCTTGGGGTATAACCTGAAAAGGGAAAATGAGTGGGATCTTCCGTACTGTAAATATTACAGTCCGAATTATCACAGAACCTTTGGAGAGTACTTCCGTTAGTGTTGGGGTAAGAAGCGTAGGAGTCCCAGAGGGGGTGCTTACAATTTAAGTCACCCACTATGAGTACCCTATTGTGCGTTCTTACAATATTATAAAAATCAGTTTCAGTTAGTTTATTGTTTGGTGTACTATATGCACCAACTATTTTTATTTTGTTGTCAATAAGTAACGAGATATGCTCAATTGATGAATTATTTGGTTGCAGGAGTTGAAATGTGATGTCTTTTTTGATTAATACTGCGAGACCACCCCCGCCGACACCGTCGGGGCGGTCAAGTCTATGCAGACTATATTCTGGGTTTCTAAAGTTCACGATTTTGTTAGGTTTTAGGAGCGTCTCGCATAAAAAGAAAATATCTGGCTTTTGGATGTCGAGAAAATGTCTGATGAGTTGGAGTTTATTAATTACTCCATTTACATTACAAAAGATTATTTTAAGATGATTTCGTTTGTGAATTCCTGTTTTACCACCTACCTGCCTAGATATCATATTTATCAATCCCGGCGACAAAGTTATTGTATATAGTGAACTTCTCTAACTTGTTGGTGGCAGCTCTCATCTCATGTAGTAGATCAGCAACTGCTCTAGTTAATTCATCGAGATTTACCATACTATGTAGCTCTTGAAACATCGAGTTTAATTGTGTGAATTTGTTTATGTCTGCAGTGGGAGTAGCGGATGTTCGATTTGCATTTGTTTCATGATTAGCTCTGGTTTTGGGGATGTTTTGTTGTTGTGCTGGGATTGTGTGTTTAGTGGGAAGACTAGGAAATTCTTGTTGGGAAGGGGCATTTTTATTGTTCCAAGGGTTTGTCTTTGGAAGAGGAGCGGGGATAAATTTCGGAGTTGCATTATTAGGTATTTTTGACCTTTTCGCTTCGAGCCAATCTCGTCTTTTGATATATTCCGGGCATATCATAGCGTTAGCCGGATGATCACCTATACAATTCACGCATTTGGCTGGTATGGACCTATCCTTAGGGCATTCGGGGGTTAAATGCGAAGCTGCACATTTTAGACACCTGGGTGCCCTGCCACAATTAGAGGTGGCATGACCCCAAAGCTGGCAAATGTGGCATTGGATTATCGGCTTTGATTGTCGCCGATACTCCCATTGTATTCTAGTGTGTTCCAACACCCTAACGTTTTTGTTTAAAAAATCTAGAGTGATTTTAGGTTCTGTGATTACAAGATACAAAGGCCTAGCTTTGGTGGTCATCCTGTATATGTCCTTAATAGTGATTTTGTACGTGTTTGTCAGTTCTTCTTTGATGTCATCAATTTGGAGGCCTTCTGCTAATCCTCTCAGTACAAATGCATGCGTCTTCTCATCTTTCCGGGTGTAAGTATGAAATGGTACTTTTTCACTTCTAAGAATGTGTTTTAGGTTATCAAAGTCAGTCGTCTCTTCTGTAAATATTATTGTGGAATTTGTAGTATATTTTATCTCAAATTCTTTTGAAACACATTCTTTAAGTTTGCCCACCATTTCTTTATGGGCTGATACATTCCCGTCTATGACTATAGGCGGACAGGACGATATGGTTTTTTTAACTGGCTTGCTGGCGTCTTCTTTTTGCTTTGGTCGTTTGGTGGAGTGTATTCTGATAGCTTCATCTGAACTTTCATCCGATGCTACGTATTTTCGGAATTTAGTTTTTTTTCGTTTTTTTTGTTGTTGTTTAGTTGTATCCTCCACATCGGATTCTTCAGATAATGTATCGTATCTGTTTTTTGTGGTTGTTGTTGTTTGTTTTTTCTTATGTTTTAGTAGGGTATTAAATGTAACGACTTTTTTTGGCTTCATGAAGTCATCTTCGTGACTTGACTCTTCCATATTTTCGTCGGGTATTTGGTGTATAGCGTTTATATCTTCAGTCTGTTGTTTGTTTTTCGTCATGTCCATTATTCTAGGCACTATTGTCTTCTTTGTAATTTTTTCATATTGCGATACGAAATTGTCCTTATTTGGTTCAACTAATAATTCATTTTACACCTGATCAGCCCACGATTGATTTGCGTGGTGTACCATTGCATGTGTTGTCGTAATTTTTGATTGGTTTTCTTCTATTGTGTTTTCCTCGTCATCAGAAGCACTGGAGATGTTTCCGATAGTATCCTCTCCCATTTTCGTATTTTGATTTTTATTGAATAAAGAAGTTTTATCAGGGGTAGAAGTTCTCTCAGAAATTTTGCCTCTATAAGTAGGAATTGATCGTTCAAATGATTGATATAATAAATTACTATCAGTAGTATCCTTCACTGTAGGATTTTCGTTTTCGGTGTTTTCTATACACTTTTTATTTTTGGTTATTTCTATACACTTTTTTTCTTGTTGATTTCCTAGACACTTTTCTATTGGTGTGTTTTCTAGACACTTTTCTATTGGTGTGATTTCTAACTGCGTATCGGATTGATTTGAGTCTCCTATACACTTTTTATTTTCAAAGTTTTCTATACACTTTTTTAAATCTGAACTTCCTAGACACTTTTTAGTGTCTGTTTGTCCTATACACTTTTCTTTCGGCTGTGCAAGTTCAATGCATTTATTAAGAATATTTATATCAATTGTGTCTAGGCAAGTTTTTGGTATGTTAATGCTGTTAGTATTTGGTTTAATTATGTTTTCAGAGTCTTTATCGTCAAAAAATACTATTTGATGATAATTTAAATTTCTCGACTTTAAATCTTGAGTTTTGGATTTAATCCTTTGAATCTCATCAGAGTATTTAGTGATTTGAGTGTTAGGAGATTCTGTGAGAAAAAGAGTGTCGTTTTTGTCTTGTGGAATCGATTTATCAAAACTTTTCCATTCACAAAGTTTTTTGTCAGTATGTGTATTATTGTTTTTTTGTGTGTTAAGTAGTTTGTGTCTTTTTATAGCTTTTAGTTTGAACGTACCTTTTTTAATTGATTTTCGTGGGGAGGTTTTCACTTTAATTAAATGTTTAGGGTAGTTTTTAACTGACACAGTTTTATCACTTTTTAAATTTTCACTTTCGAAAATGTTTGGTTTGGCACTATTTAGTTTATGAATTTTTTCACGCAGTCGGCGAGTGTATTCGGTAGGGTACGGGGTACCCGTGATTGGGGGTGAGGATAGCGGTGAGAAGTCTATGAGTATAACTCTATAGATTCTCTAGAACAAACTCTTTCTAATTTAACGATTTATAATTTAAAGATAAAGATAACTATTTTCCAATATAAAATATTCAACCGTAGCACTTGAATGTTTGCATGGAATTCCGTCAGACGCGGGTTTTAATTTTAATTAAATGGTCTTTATTATACAAATTATAATTCCCTTATACAATGTAGTGGAAATTAATACATAGTGCCGATGTTCTGGCCAATTTCCTCTATAATGTGAGTGTCTGACAGGTAAATATGGCTCCTTACTCTGTGGCATTATCCATTTGTTTTCACTTTCTGCAACAACTTTGTCCCTCGAATAGTTTGTGACTCCCAGAATATTTCGGCTAGGCTATACCTGAAAAGTAGCTAAAAAACAGGTTTTCAAAAATGACATGGGGTTTCTAGACTTGGGGGCGGCAACTTGGCTGATGTTGGTTTGGTGAAATTTAATTTATAAGGAATTTATTTACATGCTTGTGTTGATAAGGGTTTGGAGTTAAACAACCTAGTTATGTAATTAACGTGCCATGCAGAAGTCTACACCCACTATCTCGGATGTCTTCGGCGCGATTTGCGTCTATGAGATTCTTACGAAGATCCTTTGGCAGACAATGATTATAAAAGTTCGTTGAAATTTTGGTTATAAAGTCTTTGATAGTGGGTAAATCAGCTTTCTCATGTAACCATGTGTTTCTAGGTAGTTTGGGGTAACAGCAATTATGTTTAATCGCCATCCGGAGACACTTGTTTTGTACCACTTGCAGGGAGTTGAAGTTATGTTTTGTGCCGTTGTAATAAACGGGAGCTGCATATGTAAGAATTGGACGAATTATATAAGTATAAGTAAGAATTTTGTTTTGTGTTGATAATTTGCTGTGAGTACAAATAAGTGGGTAAAGATTGCTCATTGCAATCTTGGCCTTGCGCACCTGTTGCACAATATGAGCGTTGGCGTTTGTATTTCCTTGTATAGTATACCCTAAGTATTTTAGGGTATTACTAAGCTTAATATTGTGTCCATTTACGCAAAGCTGAGATTGCAATGATGTGTTTTTTGTGGTTATCCTTTTGAGTAGGATGTACTCAGTTTTGGATTCGTTGATGACTAGTTTTTGTTTGTGAAAGTAAGGTATTATGTTTGAATTAATGTGTGTTTGTGTTATTTCTAGTGCCTGATCGGGATTCTTTGCAGAGGCAACAAAACAAGTGTCGTCGGCATACATTGCGGTTAGTAATTGAGGGGATGTTGGTAGGTCTTGAATGAATAGGGAGTATAGCAAAGGTGATAACACCGACCCCTGCGGTACTCCTGCATGAATTGTGAAAGGTCCAGCTATATGATTATTTATTTTTGAATAAAAAGTCCTTTTTGTTAAATAAGAGTATAAAATTTTTGTTAAGTATTCCGGTATTTCTAATTTTATTAATTTGTAAATCAAACCCTCATGCCATACAGAATCGAATGCCTTTTGGATGTCTAGGGTCACCATAACAGATATATTTTTGTTTAGGAAACCTTCTCTAATATAATTAATTACTCGAATTATTTGAGCTACTGTACTTCGGCCACTTCGAAAACCATATTGCTCAGAGGGGATTATATTTTGTTTGTCAACAAATTGATTCAGTCTAAAAAGGATTATTTTATCTATCACCTTCGCTATATTGTTTAGGAGGGATATAGGTCTATAGCTATCTATATAACTTGGTTGTTTATTTGCTTTGACAATGGGGATGACGTTGGCTGTTTTGAGCATATCGGGATATGTTCCTTTTTTGATAATAAAATTCGTGATGTAGGTTAACTGTACAATCGCTTTTTTTGGTAGATTTTTAAGTAAGATGTTATGTATGGTGTCAGAGCCGGGGGATGTTTTGTTTTTGAGTTGTTGTATTGTGTTGTATATTTCGGAGCATGTTGTTAAGTTTTTTGTATTTAAGGTGTTAAGTGAATTTATGTAATGCTGTACTAGGTGTGTGATGTCTTGGTGATATTGAGTGTGTTGAGAGTGATTCACAAAGTTGCTTTGGAAATACTCTCCGAACTTTTCTGCGATATCGGAGGAGTGTGTATATGTTTGGTCATTATAAATTATTTTATTGATTTCGTTAATTTTGTTTCTAAAGTACCGAGCGATTTTCCATAAAGAATTGTCGTACTTAAAAATTCAACCCACTCGTTATTTTTGAATTCTTTTACTAATTTGTTAATAATGATTTGCTGGTTCTGTAATAATTTGTGATCGTTTAAATCCCTTGTTCTCTGCCATATTTTTCTTAGTCTGTTTTTTTCTTTAATGGATAGTATTATATTGTTTGGTAACTTATTGCGTGTTTGTCTTATTTGAATGATTTCCGTAGTTTGGTCTCTAGCTTGGATTATTATGTTTTGCAGATTTATTATTGTATTACTTAATTGTTCTGAATTTTCAATTTTATCGTTTATTGTTAGGTTGTTGTTTATGTATTTTCTGTAATTAAGCCAATTTGTTTTTTTATAATTAAATGTTGTGGGATAGTTGGCGTTTTGGGTGTTATGGGAGATTTTGAGATGGATGAGGACGGGATCATGATCAGAGTTTAGGTCAGTAAGCGTTTTTATTTTTGTAATATTACTTATATTTTTACCTATAGCTATATCTAAAATGCTTGGAGTGTGATTTACCGCGTAAGGGAAGTACGTCGGTTCGTCGGTATGAAATACTTCACATTCCGAATTATCGCAGAACTTCATGAGCGTATTTCCATTAGCGTTTGGGTAGCTGGCGAATCGATCCCACTGCGGGTGTTTGCAGTTGAGATCGCCAACCACCAAAACTTTGTTGTGTGTGTTAAAAATGTTATGTAAGTCTGTGTGTGTAATTTTGTTGTCAGGCGAGTTGTAAGCTCCCACTATCTTAACCCTATTATCAAAAAGGATCGCGATATGTTCAATTGATGTATTATTTTGTTGCAGTATTTTGAAATTTATACCTTTTTTGATTAATAGAGCGACACCGCCACCGCCGGTATCATCAGCGCGGTCTTGTCTAATTAGACGATATTTTGGGTTTCTGAAATTTACAGTTTTGTGAGATTTTAGAAATGTCTCCATTAAAAAGAAAATATCTGGTTGATGAATTTCGAGAAAATGTCTGATTATGGGTAATTTATTTTGTACTCCACGTACATTGCAGAATATTAATTTGATGTTATATCGTTTTTGAAAATCTGTTTTTCCACATACCTGCCTATATGTCATAGTTGTCTATTCCAGCTACAAAGTTGTTATAGATGTTGAACTTGTCGATTTTGGATGTGGCTTTTTTCATCTGTCTCAGCAAATCGCCAACAGCCCTGGCTAATTCGTCCATGTTAACCAGCTCATGGAGCTCTTTGAACATATCGTTGAGTTCTACAAATTTATTAATTTCATTATTATTTGTATTATTGGTGGATAGGGAGGATGGTCTGTTTGACTGGGGTTGAGGGTGAGAGTTTTGAGGGGTTATTGTAGGGTGAGACTTTGGTGGCAGACTGGGATATTCGGCGTCGTTCTTGTTTTGAGTCCAAGGGTTGATTCTTGGGGGGGGAGCAGGGATAAATTTTTGAGAAGAGGGTTTGGTTTTTTGAATCATTGCTTTTTTTTCGTCGAGCCAAATCTTCCTTTTCACATATTCAGCGCAGATTTCGGCGTTTGCCGGGTGATCACCTCGGCAATTAGCACATCTGGCTGGGGTTGCTCTATTTTTAGTACACTCGGGGGTAAGATGATCACCGGCACACTTCAAGCATCTGGGACTTCTTCCACAATTCGAGGTGGCGTGCCCCCACAATTGGCATCGATGACATTGAATAATTGGTTTATTACTTCTTCTAAATTCCCAGATAACTCTTGTGTGTTCAATCACCCTGACGTTTTTGTTTAGGTAATCTAAAGTTACCTTCGCATCTGTTACGATGAGGTAGAGCGGTCGTCCTTTTGTAGTCATACGAAATATGTCTTTGACTTGGACTTTATATATTTTTTCCAGTTCTTCGCGTATGTCAATTAGTTGCAGTCCCTCTGTCAGCCCTCTGAGAACAAATGCATGTGTTTTGTCCTCACGTCTAGCATAGGTATGAAATTGTATTTTTTCGTTTTTCATAATGTTTTTCAATTTTTCGAAGTCTTCAACATCTGTCGTAAACACAATTGTAGAATTGTTGGTGTATTTTATCTCAAAATTTTGTTTAATTACGTCCTTAATTGTATTGACCATATCGCGGTGATGGGAAACATTCCCATCAATCACAATGGGAGGGCAATTTGTTGATTTTTTTTTGCTAGCGGGTGTAGTTTTAGGTTTTTTGTTGTTTTGACGAGTTGCATTGTCTTCCTCATCTGATGAAGCATCGGAAACTAAGATTTTTCGGAAGCGAGTTTTTTTACGCTTTTTTTGTATTGTTGTTGTTTTTTTTATATTATTATTTTTTTTTTCGTTATCATCCGATATTTCTGATAACGAGTCGTAACTATTCTGAACAGTTATCGAGTCTTGTCTGTTTGTCCCTTGCCTTAATATATTACGAAACTTAGCTACTTTTTTTGGATAGATAAAATCTGTTGGGTTGCTATCCCCCGTCTCCATTGGTATTGCGGTAATTGCATTTAAGTCTTGTAACTCCTTTTGATTTTGCGGGTATAGTTGTCTAGCGTTGATTTGTTTGTATTTCTTATTCATTTCCATGTATTGCGATGTAAATTTGTCGTTGTCGCCCTTTTCAGCATTTTCCACTTCATCTGCCCAGGATTGATTCGCGGGTTTGTGAACCAAAGCCTCAACTGTAGTTGTTTTCACAGGGTTTAGCTGTGATTTTTGACTATCTTCCTCTTCCTCCGACGTGATAGAATTGGATTTTAATTCTGTGGTGTCGTCTCCCATTATAGTGTTTTTAATATTGCCCAAATTGGGGTGGATGGGGGTGGACGATTTATTAGAATCGTTACCACGACATATAACCGGGGATGATTCGATATTAAAGAAATTATTCTTATTTTTAATGTTTACAGATTTTCCTATACACTTTTCTATTGTTACTGTACACTTTTTATTATTCTCATTACCTATACACTTTTCTATTGTTTCTAAGTTTCCTATGCACCTTTTCTGGGTGTCTGTTTCTAGACACTTTTCAGTGTTATCGCGACACTTTTTGTTATCATTGACCGATTTCAATGTTTCCTTAATTATATTAATATCGATATTGTCTAAGCACTTTTGAGGAATAGTAAACGTTGAAGTTTCGTTATTGTCTGTAATATTGTTCACTGCTTCGTCATCAATATAGACTAGCTTGAGATAATTTTTATTTTTGAGTTGCCGAGTTTTATTTTTGATTCTTTCTATTTCTTCACTATATTTAGATGAATGATTATTTTCACTAGTTAGGGCTGAAGGCTCATTATTGTCTTTTGTTACACTTTTCGCGTCACTTTTTTTAACTATAATGTTTTTATGAACGGAAAGTTTTGACCTAATGCCGGTCTTTTTTTTATTAATTTTATGTTTGGACGTACCTTTAGAAAGTCTGGTTGATTTAGGCGATGTTTTAACAGTCACTATTGTTTTACGAACTCTCACATTTGAATCATTTATTAAGTTTTCACTAGTAAAAATGTCAGGTTTTATTACGTTTAAGGAATGAATTTTGGCTTTCAACCTTCGCGTATATTCTGTTTCATACGGGATGGTTCCCGCCGATGGCGGTGATGGGAGATCTATTGTATCAATAAGCACTAGCTTAATTGATATTTAATACCAAACACAGTATATATTAATGAATTATAAAAATATTTTAAACACTTTATTATCGTTAATAAACCAAAACCAAACAGTCAGTCTGGGGATTAGCATCGAACGCGGGTCTTTTTTAGGGAAAAATGTTATCGTTCAGTCTTCCGTCCGACTAGAAGTTTACTTGTTACCCCATCTGACCCCAGAGCAGACTTCCATGCAAACATTCAAGTGCTACGGTTGAATATTTTATATTGGAAAATAGTTATCTTTATCTTTAAATTATAAATCGTTAAATTAGAAAGAGTTTGTTCTAGAGAATCTATAGAGTTATACTCATAGACTTCTCACCGCTACCCTCACCCCCAATCACGGGTACCCCGTACCCTACCGAATACACTCGCCGACTGCGTGAAAAAATTCATAAACTAAATAGTGCCAAACCAAACTTTTTCGAAAGTGAAAATTTAAAAAGTGATAAAACTGTGTCTGTTAAAAACCACCCTAAACATTTAATTAAAGTGAAAACCTCCCCACGAAAATCAATTAAAAAAGGTACGTTCAAACTAATAGCTATAAAAAGACACAAACTACTTAACACACAAAAAAACAATAATACACATACTGACAAAAAACTTTGTGAATGGAAAAGTTTTGATAAATCGATTCCACAAGACAAAAACGACACTCTTTTTCTCACAGAATCCCCTAACACTCAAATCACTAAATACTCTGATGAGATTCAAAGGATTAAATCCAAAACTCAAGATTTAAAGTCGAGAAATTTAAATTATCATCAAATAGTATTTTTTGACGATAAAGACTCTGAAAACATAATTAAACCAAATACTTACAGCATTAACATACCAAAAACTTGCCTAGACACAATTGATATAAATATTCTTAATAAATGCATTGAACTTGCACAGCCGAAAGAAAAGTGTATAGGACAAACAGACACTAAAAAGTGTCTAGGAAGTTCAGATTTAAAAAAGTGTATAGAAAACTTTGAAAATAAAAAGTGTATAGGAGACTCAAATCAATCCGATACGCATCTAGAAATTACACCAATAGAAAAGTGTCTAGAAAACACACCAATAGAAAAGTGTCTAGGAAACCTACAAGAAAAAAAGTGTATAGAAATAACCAAA
Organism: Galeruca laticollis; assembly: GCA_963921935.1. Taxonomy (NCBI): domain Eukaryota; kingdom Metazoa; phylum Arthropoda; class Insecta; order Coleoptera; family Chrysomelidae; genus Galeruca; species Galeruca laticollis. The sequence continues at coordinate 67,437,577 of OY998180.1, read as the reverse complement.
AATAAAAAGTGTATAGAAAACACCGAAAACGAAAATCCTACAGTAAAGGATACTATTGATAGTAATTTATTATATCAATCATTTGAACGATCAATTCCTACTTATAGAGGCAAAATTTCTGAGAGAACTTCTACCCCTGATAAAACTTCTTCATTTAATAAAAATCAAAATACGAAAATGGGAGAGGATACTATCGGAAACATCTCCAGTGCTTCTGATGACGAGGAAAACACAATAGAAGAAAACCAATCAATAATTACGACAACACATGCAATGGTACACCACGCAAATCAATCGTGGGCTGATCAGGTGGAAAATGAATTATTAGTTGAACCAAATAAGGACAATTTCGTATCACAATATGAAAAAATTACAAACAAGACAATAGTGCCCAGAATAATGGACATGACGAAAAACAAACAACAGACTGAAGATATAAACGCTATACACCAAATACCCGACGAAAATATGGAAGTGTCAAGTCACGAAGATGACTTCATCAAGCCAAAAAAAGTCGTTACATTTAATACCCTACTAAAACATAAGAAAAAACAAACAACAACAACCACAAAAAACAGATACGATACATTATCTGAAGAATCCGATGTGGAGGATAAAACTAAACAACAACAAAAAAAAACGAAAAAAAACTAAATTCCGAAAATACGTTGCATCGGATGAAAGTTCAGATGAAGCTATCAGAATACACTCCACCAAACGACCAAAGCAAAAAGAAGACGCCAGCAAGCCAGTTAAAAAAACCATATCGTCCTGTCCGCCTATAGTCATAGACGGGAATGTATCAGCGCATAAAGAAATGGTGGGCAAACTTAAAGAATGTGTTTCAAAAGAATTTGAGATAAAATATACTACAAATTCCACAATAATATTTACTAAAGAGACGACTGACTTTGATAACCTAAAACACATTCTTAGAAGTGAAAAAGTACCATTTCATACATATACCCGGAAAGATGAGAAGACGCATGCATTTGTACTGAGAGGATTAGCAGAAGGCCTCCAAATTGAGGACATCAAAGAAGAACTGACAAACACGTACAAAATCACTATTAAGGACATATACAGGATGACCACCAAAGCTAGGCCTTTGTATCTTGTAATCACAGAACCTAAAATCACTCTAGATTTTTTTAACAAAAACGTTAGGGTGTTGGAACACACTAGAATACAATGGGAGTATCGGCGACAATCAAAGCCGATAATCCAATGCCACATTTGCCAGCTTTGGGGTCATGCCACCTCTAATTGTGGCAGGGCACCCAGGTGTCTAGAATGTGCAGCTTCGCATTTAACCCCCGAATGCCCTAAGGATAGGTCCATACCAGCCAAATGCGTGAATTGTAAAGGTGATCATCCGGCTAACGCTATGATATGCCCGGAATATATCAAAAGACGAGATTGGCTCGAAGCGAAAAGGTCAAAAATACCTAATAATGCAACTCCGAAATTTATCCCCGCTCCTCTCCCAAAGACAAACCCTTGGAACAATAAAAATGCCCCTTCCCAACAAGAATTTCCTAGTCTTCCCACTAAACAAACAATCCCAGCACAACAACAAAACATCCCCAAAACCAGAGCTAATCATGAAACAAATGCAAATCGAACATCCGCTACTCCCACTGCAGACATAAACAAATTCACACAATTAAACTCGATGTTTCAAGAGCTACATAGTATGGTAAATCTCGATTAATTAACTAGAGCAGTTGCTGATCTATTACATGAGATGAGAGCTGCCACCAACAAGTTAGAGAAGTTCACTATATACAATAACTTTGTCGCCGGGATTGATAAATATGGGCAGGTAGGTGGTAAAACAGGAATTCACAAACGAAATCATCTTAAAATAATCTTTTGTAATGTAAATGGAGTAATTAATAAACTCCAACTCATCAGACATTTTCTCGACATCCAAAAGCCAGATATTTTCTTTTTATGCGAGACGCTCCTAAAACCTAACAAAACCGTGAACTTTAGAAACCCAGAATATAGTCTGCATAGACTTGACCGCCCCGACGGTGTCGGCGGGGGTGGTCTCGCAGTATTAATAAAAAAAGACATCACATTTCAACTCCTGCAACCAAATAATTCATCAATTGAGCATATCTCGTTACTTATTGACAACAAAATAAAAATAGTTGGTGCATATAGTACACCAAACAAAAAACTAACTGAAACTGATTTTTATAATATTGTAAGAACGCACAATAGGGTACTCATAGTGGGTGACTTAAATTGTAAGCACCCCCTCTGGGACTCCTACGCTTCTTACCCCAACACTAACGGAAGTACTCTCCAAAGGTTCTGTGATAATTCGGACTGTAATATTTACAGTACGGAAGATCCCACTCATTTTCCCTTTTCAGGTTATACCCCAAGCACTTTAGATATAGCTGTTGGTAAAAATATCAACACTATAACTAAAATGAAGACTCTCCCAGACTTAAACTCAGATCATGACCCAATACTGATCGAACTAAAAATAACACACAATATACAATCACATACACGTAAAATACACGATTATACAACCACTAACTGGACATTATACAAAAAACTCATAAATGAAACATTAAAAATTACAAACATTATTGAAAATGAAAGGCATTTAACACAAACTATTCAAAACTTACAAAATATCATAATAACAGCCAGAAACAAAACCACAACTATTAAACCCAAACCTAAATCACTAAATATCCTCCCTGACCGTATTGTAAATATTATAAAGGAAAAAAACAAAATACGAAAAAGGTGGCAACAAAGCCGAAGTGATACTGATAGACAACTTTTAAAAGATTACCAAAACTTACTAAATACTGAAATAAAAGAACATCGAAATTATGAATGGAAATCATTTCTTGAAACTCTATCTATAAAAGACAACTTGCTATGGAAAATCACCAAAAAATTAAAACATAAAAGACAAGAAATAACGAAAATATCATCCAATGGTAAAACAATCACTCAAAAATCGAAGATCGCTGAGGCCTTTGGAGAGTATTTTCAGGACAATTTTAAAAATAGTATAGTTAATTCACAACTGCACAATAAAATTTCAACAATAGTATCAAATTATTTTAATAGCTGCAGTGCGTCAACTAAATATAAGTTAGCAACCACCGCTGAAATATATTCCGTAATTATGTCACTTAAAAATAAAACAGCCCCAGGGATGGATGGTATTGCAAACATCCTCCTTAAAAGCTTACCTAAAAAAGCGATTGTGCAAATTACCTACATCGTTAACTACATAATAAAAACTGGTAATTACCCTGATATGCTCAAAGTTGCCAATGTTATCCCTATTATCAAAGCCAATAAACAATCATGTTATGTGGATAGCTACAGACCAATTTCTCTACTTAATAATATAGCAAAGGTGATTGATAAAATCATTCTTCAAAGAATGCAACAATTTGTAGACAGCCAAAACATCCTTCCTAAAGAGCAGTATGGGTTCAGAAGTGGACACAGCACGGTAGCTCAAATAATTAGAGTCTTCAACCATATTAGAGAAGAAATTTTTAAGAAAAACAAAACAATAATGGTAACAATTGACATTAAAAAAGCTTTCGATACTGTTTGGCATGAAGGACTGATATTTAAACTAATCAAACTAAATTTCCCTGAATATTTAATAAAAATTATAAACGCATATATACATAACAGAAAATTTTACTCTTGTGTGAATGAAGGCTTAGCGGGTCCATACCCTATTCAAGCTGGAGTTCCACAAGGTTCAGTTCTCTCACCTTTGTTATATTCCCTATTCACCTACGACCTACCCTCATCCCCAAATATTTTAACAGCTATGTATGCAGACGACACTTATTTTGTATCATCTGCACCAACACCAGACACAGCGCTACAAAACATACAATCACACTTAAACACTCAAATACTTACATACCTGAGAGATAACAAATTGACTATCAATCCTGCAAAGACAGAGTACATGTTACTCAGGAGGAATCATGGGAAAAATCGCTCATTTCAATCTCAGCTTTGTGTTGAGGGGCAAACCATCACCCCTAGTCTCACTTTGAAATACCTCGGATATACAGTGCAAAGTAATACTAATGCTAACGCACATATAACGAAACAAGTTCAAAAGGCCAAGATGGCAATGAGTAAATTGTACCCTTTGATATGTAAAAACAGCTATCTTTCAGTACACAACAAATTAATGATTTATCGCCAAATCATTAGACCTACACTAACATACGCCGCTCCAGTCTATTACAACGCTACAAAACATAACTTTCATACTCTACAGGTGGTGCAAAATAAGTGTCTACGTATGGCAATTCCATATAAAACTGAATACCCTAAACTTCCTAGAAATTCATGGTTACATGAACAAGCGGATATACCCACTATTAAGGACTTCATAACTAAAATATCACAAAACTTTTATAATTACTGTTTGCCAGAAAATCTTCGAGAAACACTCAGAGCCGCAAGTCGCGCAAAAGACACCCGTGATAGTGGGTGTAGGCTTTTGCATGGTAACTTATTCACATAACTAGTTGTTAAATCTCCAACTACCAAACATCGAATTAGAGGGTAACTGCTACCCCTAATCAACCAAATTTATTCACATACAAATCATATACCCCAATAAAAAGAACATCTGTCATGTTGCTTCTCTCATTAACTAAACCCAGTTCGTTTTGAAACCCTGTTTTTCAGCTGCTTTTCAGGGATAAAACAGTCGAAATAGCTAGTGGAGTCATACCTATCAATACGGGACAAAGTAATTTTCTAAACAAAAACTAATGGATTATGCTATGCAAGGAGCCATAAACCCATCGAGACATGATCGATACAGTTTAGGACGGCCAAAACACCGGCAGTATATATATGTATGTTGTAATCATATTTATATATAGTTTTGTAATTGTATTGTAAATTTTAATCCAGTAATTATTGTAAATAAAGACTTTTTAAAACAAACAAACCCCAGAGCAAAGCGCGTCGAACTCATAGGCTCCGCCCCTGCCAATCAAAACACATGCCTGCGCACCGAACCACGCGCGGATGTGTATAAATAGGCGGCGGGGAGCAACGGATCGGCAGTTAATCTTCGACCTCTAAAAAAGACGCAACGGCTCGCTTAGACGCTCTGGTACCGCTACGCTGTTGAGATATAGATCGAACTGGGCAAGTTGAATTATCTTGAATTGGCATTTCATTTACTTGCTCCCAGTTCCTCTGCGAGATAGTGGATTACGAGAGTCCTAAGGGATTTATAGTGAGATACGGAATTTTTTATATAATATACATATAAAAATATAATATTTATTTATGAAAATGTCGGACGTGAATAGTCATGACAGCCTGAGCCCTTTTCAGGGCTTCAGGGCACCGGCTTAATGAATGGACAAAGACGTGTGTATTAAAAATTGATATTTTCAGTGTTAAATAAGGTGTGCAAGTGATAAGTTGTTCCCTTAAAGCGTGAGTAATAAATATTTTGTTGTTGAAATATGACACATTTCTTTAGATGTTTTTTCAAAAAATATTAGTTAATGTAGGAAGATAAGGCCGTATATATTGTTTTTTAGTAAAAATTTCATTAAAAAAGTTTATACGAACGATGGATGGGGGTAGATTATAATTTAATTACGCTTCTAACGTATACGTGAGTTTGGGGTTAAAAATATGTCTTTGAACCAAAAAATATCAGTTGATGTAGGGAGATAAGGCCGTACATATTGTTTTTTAGTAATTTACGTCTTTAAGATCCAATTTCGGTATCATAAAATCAAAAAATAGTCACACCTATATAAAGAGGTTTACCGAAAACTATTTCAGCCCTTTTTAATTTAATAGCTACTAGATTTTCATTAAAAATTGTACTATAATGTAACAAAGGAATTGCAATGAAATGTTTTATGCTGTAGCGGCCGTTTCAAGATTTAAGTAATTTAACATAACGGTACTTTCGAGAATTTTCCATTGTTTTATTAATAAGTTTATTATGATTCAGAATCATTGTTTGCTAAATTTCTCAAATGGTTGTTTAAATCAATATGTCTTCAACCAAGAATTCCGCTCGAATTTTAGAAACCTATGTATTTTTTTCAATGTCAATCGTTTAGTGTCCGGTAGTGAATTTTATAATTATTTTTAGGATAATGGGTAGACAATAACTTTTTATATTTTGAACTAGGTGGAATATTATGTTTTGGACATAATAAAAAATCACTGTTACAATCATATAATTTTTCATCATAACCCAAGTTTTTTTGAAATCATGTATCCGTTTTAATATGAACTTGTTTGGACTTGTCGGTTTTCGTTGATAAGGTATGTTATTAGTAACGAGAATCTATGACGTCATCGACTCAGATGAAAGTATAAATATGCATTGATTCTTATGTAGAATAGACATCTGAGGAGATCTTTTTTTATGAATATTTTGATCCTTTTTATTTAGAGTTGCATAAAAAAAATTCATTAATATGGAAATATACACCCATATATAATTGTTTTTACTAGTAATTTCACTAGTCTGCGACGATGTAATAGTTTTTGTGGTAAGATCATCATTGTTTGTTATAAAAAGTGAAGGAATGTAGATAGATTTATGCAAAAAAGTTTAATTGATTGTCAATTGTTAAAAATTTTGGTTAGTAAAATATTAGACTAATAAATTTCTATTTCTAGTCTGGCGTCCGAATCAGATGGGCTCTTCTAAAATCGCGATGACGTGTGGTACACAACAGCTCGCGCCTGGGGTGAAGATTGCTGCAGAAGAAAATAGGCAAACGAGTAAGTATCTTTTGAGTATTTACCTACAAAAATATTTATTGTTTTGGTTGTGATATATAATTTTGATAGCATACAATGAGGTTCCTTCGGGTATAAAAAGGGTACCGACTTTTCCTACACAGAGATATGACAGGTACCACACAGTGGGGGGAGTACAAAAAACTTAGGGTGTCGGTTAGACTCGATTACAACCCGAGCAGTCACCTTTTGAGTTATGTACGAATAGTATCCTTCTGTTATGGGGTAGAGTCGCCTAAAGGCTATTGAAGAGTGCCTATAACCTCATATGTAAATTTTATATAGATTTTTGAGATGTATTGTAGTTTAAATTGTAATTGAATTTTTGGTCGGAAAAAAAGTAGTGGGTCTCGTATATCGATTTCTCTTAACCATATAAGTATTTTTTGAGGTCTCTTCGGATATAAAACGGGGGATCGACTTTTTTCCGCACAGAAATACGGCAGTTACCACATTGTGGGATAAGTACTTAACTAGGATATCTGTAAGACATGCCTACAAAACATGCGGTTATCTATTAGTTCAAGTGCGTATAGTATTTTCTGTATGTTTTCATCACATATCAGGGAAAATTGTTGCCTAAAGGCTATTAAAGAATCTCCTTCGACCTCACATATAAAAAATAGATAATAGATAATAGCATATGATTAACTATGGGTAAATACACAATATAGAAAAAATAATAAACAATTCGTGATCGACAAATTCAGGATTTCAATTTATAAATAATTTCTTATTCTTTTGAAAAATACGTCGAATGGTGATTTTTTTCTCGTAATCAATGGTCCTGAAGGTTGTCGGAATATAATTTGTGGTCTAGCTAAATCGTAGTCTGCAGATACAGATCATTAACTTCTTATTTCACTGTTTGTTAATTGGAATCATTACTAGAATATATCATATCCTTCTCAAGTAAAAATATCATAATAGGCGAAAAGTTTTCAATTTATAAGTAATTTATTATTCTTTTACAATTCCTCGAATGGTAATTTTTTCTCATAATCAATGGTCCTGAAGGTTGCCGGAATGGAATTTGTAGTCTAGCTAAATCGTAGCCTACAGATACAGATCATAAACTTCTTGTTCCAATCACTGTTTGTTAATTGGAATCATTACTTGAATATATCATATCTTCCCCAAATATCACGGTTAAAAAGTGTCAGACGCGGGTTTTCAATTCAATTCAAAAAGGTCTTTATTTTAAACTATTACTCCCTTTACATTAGTCAAGAAAAATACAGTAAATGAGGCCGATGTTCTGGCGAATTTTTCTTGATCCTGTTTAAATCTACTATATCAATGGCTCCTTGCAACAGCATCATCCATTGGTAATCGCAGTACACAATAACTTTGTCCCGTATTGGATTTTGACACCTAGTATATTTCGGCTGTTATATCACTGAAAAATAGCTAAAAAACAGTGACTCAAATTGATATGGGGTTTAGTTTTGGAGGTGGCAACGTGACTGACGTTAATTTAGTTTATTTATTTACTGTAATGAGTTGATTGCACAATTTTGTGTGAATATAGGTTTGGAGTTAATCACCCTAGTTATGTAATTAGCGAGCCATGCAGAAGTCTACACCCACTATCGCGGATGTCTCCTGCGCGATTTGCGTCTTTGAGATTTTTACAAAGATCATCTGGCAGACAGTTGTTATAAAAGTTTCGTGATATTTTAGATATGAAGTCTCTGATAGTGGGTATATCGGCTTTGTCATGAATCCAAGAGGTTTTGGGTAATTTGGGATAAGTATTGTGTTTAATTGCCATCCTCAAACACTTATTCTGTATCACCTGTAGGGAGTGGAAGTTGTGTTTAGTCCCGTTATAATAAACGGGAGCTGCATATGTAAGGATTGGTCTTATGATGTAAGTATAAGTGAGAATTTTGTTTTGTGTTGTTAAGTTACTGCGTGTACAAATGAGTGGATAAAGTTGTTTCATTGCGATCTTTGCCTTGTGCACCTGTTGCATGATATGAGCATTCGCGTTTGTGTTTGCTTGAATAGTATACCCTAAGTATTTTAGGGTATTACTAGGCTGTATATTGTGCCCATTTACACACAGCAAAGACTGCAATGATGTGTTTTTCTTAGCTATTCTCCTGAGTAATAAATACTCTGTTTTGGATTCATTAATAGCTAATTTGTATTCGTGAAAGTAAGGTATTATTTTTGTATTAATATGTGTTTGAACTGTGTTGAGTGCATCATTTTGATTCTGTGCAGATGATACAAAACAAGACGCGGGTCTTTTTTAGGGAAAAATGTTATCGTTCAGTCTTCCGTCCGACTAGAAGTTTACTTGTTACCCTTCTGACCCCAGAGCAAAGCGCGTCGAACTCATAGGCTCCGCCCCTGCCAATCAAAACACATGCCTGCGCACCGAACCACGCGCGGATGTGTATAAATAGGCGGCGGGGAGCAACGGATCGGCAAGTGTTCTTATAAGGCTCAGTGAAATCGATAATATTTATCACTTTGTGCAAGCATAGTGAAGTCTGCGACGAACGTTTTAATAAGTTTGTGTTTTTCAACGCATTTATTAAAAACGTTAAAAGCGAAATCAATATTGTGTTTTAACACAATATATATATTATTTATGAAATAGTGTTTTTTAACACTAAAAACTTTAAATATATTTCAGCAACGAAGATTAAAGGAACTGAAGAGACAGACCATTGGAAATAAGGAAGAAATTGAAGAGAAGACACCAGAAGGTAAGTTATTAATAGATAAATATTTTTCAGCACCTGCGGAGGAATAGGAGGCAGCCAAGATGGGAGATCCCAAACGTCAATCCTCACTGGGGAGGAAAAAGAGGACACTGGAAATCGAGGAAGAGAACCAGAAACTGAAGAGGACAAACAAGTACCTGCAACATACGATCGACGCCCTGACGAAGGAACTTTCCGAAGCCAGGAAAGAAGCCCACCAATTTCAAGAGGAAGCCAAGCGATTTCAGGAGGAAACAAGAAGATTCCAAGTCCAACTGATGACCCAACTGCGAGAGAGAAGCAGAAGCCCGAGAGACCGAAGCAAGAAGACAGCAGGACCAAGCAGCCAAAAACCAGCAGGACCTAGCAGCCCAGAAGAAGACTCATTCGACGCAATGGAAGCAATGGAGACTACTGGAGACGACTTCATCACAATCCAGAGGAAGCAGAAGAAAGAATGGAGAGAGGAAAGAAAACAAGAAAAAGAAGCAGCTCCAACGAGGCAAGCAGAGACCACGACGACCCAACCGAAATCGAAGAGACCACCCCCGGTCTTCATCAAGACGACGAAGGACTTCCCGAGGATCCGGAAAGAAGCACAAGCCAGAGGTATCCAGGTGAGATATACCTACACCGAAAGAAATGGAGTGAAGATCACCCTGGACTCAATCGAAGAATACCGGAAGATGACCCGATACCTGGAGGAGCTCAAAGGACAAGAAGTGAACTGGTACACGTTCACTGACCCAGAAGAGAAGACAGCGAAGGTCGTCTTCAAAGGACTCTCCCCAGATGAAGATATCGAAGATATCAAAGAAGACCTACAAAACCAAGGGATCCAGGTCAAGAGGATCACGCAGCTGCACTCAAGGTTCGGGGAAAAGAAAAGACTGCCGATCTTCATGGTGGACTACGCCAAAGAAGACAGCGAAAAAATGAAGAAGGTGGAATTCGTCCTCAGCGCCAAGGTACGAAAAGAAGCCCCAAAGAAAGCAAATGGACCAACGCAGTGCTACAACTGCCAGAACTACCACCACGGACAGTCAACCTGCCACATGGACACAAGATGTGTCAGATGCGGAGGAAGCCACAGATCCGGAGAGTGCGAACGACCAAGGAACAGCCCAGCAACCTGTGCCAACTGCGACGGAGAACATCCAGCCAATTACCGAGGGTGTCCCAAAGCACCAAAGAAAAAGATGACCACCACCAAGACGACAGCAGCCCCACCAGCCACTACACAGAAGACGACCGCCAACCAACCAACTGCCACGAGGAGAGCAGGAACAAGCTACGCCAACGCAGCAAAGAAGACAGCACCCACTGAACAACAGCCAGACATGTTCGAGGCTATGAAGCTCTTCTCATCCCACATGCAGCAGATGCAGAACATCTTCCAAAGTCTGATGAACCGTTAATGGATCCACACCCTAACGTACCACACCAGATGAAGATAGGAACCTGGAACAGCGGAGGACTACGGACCAACGTCAACCTGATGGGAACCATACTGGAAGAAGAAGACCTGGACATACTAGCCTTACAAGAAACCAAGCTACCAGGAGAAGAATTCGAGATGAGGTGGCCAAGCTACAACATCTACAGAGACGACAACAACAGAAGAAGCGGAGGAACAGCCATCCTAGTGAAGACCGGACTGAACCACCACAGAATAACAACACCAGACCTCCTGACGATGGAAGCAACAATCATCGCAAACCAAACAAGATTCGGAGAGGTACGAGTGGTATCAGCCTACAAGAGACCGGAAGACGAACTCCACGAAGAAGACGTCGAAGTCCTCCTCCCACCCGGCAACCAAGGAGTCCTGATGGGAGACCTCAACGCCAAATCCAGAGCCTGGAACAGCACGAGACAGAACCGAGCAGGAAGACAGCTGACGAACATCGCAGATAGAAGACCGGAGCTGCACATCGTAGGACCACCAGGACCGACGCACACACCAGCGGTAGGACGAGCAGAAGTACTGGACATCGCCATCCTTCAAGACATCACAGAAGAATGGGAAATAGCCAACGGAGAAGGAGGAACAGCACACGAGCCAGTCATCCTCACGCTGGGCGAAGGCGAGAGAACCACAGGAAGAGAGACGAAAAAGACAGACTGGAAGAAGTTCAAATGCAGAGCAGGCCAGCTGATAGGACCGGTACCGTTCATCACCAACGCAGCAGAACTGGAAGAGCAACAAAGACACATGGAAGAAGCAATCCAGCAAGCAATGGAAGACAGCACGACGACGAGGATGGTGGAAAATTACAATAGGTTCTCCAACATCAACGACGATCTACGAGAGCTCATCAGGGAGAAAAACAGAGTGAGAAGAAGAGCCAACAGAACACGAGACCCGGAAGACAAGAGAGAAGCAAATAGGCTGAACGAAGAGGTCAAGACGCAGCTGAAAACACACCGATCCAACGACTGGGACAGAAAACTAGAAGAACTGGACCCGAACCAACCTGGACTGTGGAAACTCGCCAAGATCCTGAGACAAGACAGAAGAGAAATCCCAACACTACACGGAGACAACGGACTAGCCCACACAGAGGAAGAAAAAGCAGAAGCCTTCAGAGGAACCATGGAGCTCCAATTCACCCTCAACGAGCACCCAGACGCGGACATGGACTTCCAAGACCGAGTAGAAGAGGACGTCCGAAACCAAGATGAAGAAGAAGACGACGACAACGGAAACCTAGGCTACACTACCCCTGAGGAAGTAGGCTACATCATCCGGACCAGCAACAGGAAGAAGGCACCAGGGAAAGATGGCATCACCAACAACGCCCTGAAAAACCTACCAAGACGAGGAGTGGTATTCCTGACGGCCATCATCAACGGAATACTAAGGACCAAACACTACCCAGAAGGATGGAAGGAAGCGGAGACGATCATGATAAAGAAGAGCGAAAAGGACCCGAAGTTTCCACAGAACTACAGGCCCATCCACCTCCTCCCAGCGATGAGCAAGATAGCCGAGAGAGTCATCATGAAGAAACTAGGAAAAGAAACAGAAGCCATCGGGATACTGCCAGAAGAACAGTTCGGATTCAGGAAGGAACGAAGCGCCGAAGACCAAGTACTGAAGATGGTAGAATACACCACCCAAGGATTCAACAGGAACCAACCAACAGGAGCCATCTTCTTGGATGTCAGCAAAGCCTTCGACCGAGTCTGGCAAGAAGGCCTGATATTCAAGATGAGAGAAGCAGGATACTCGAGAGCCCTAACGAAACTACTAAGAAGCTATCTGAAGAACAGAAGATTCCGGATCAAGATCAAGAAGACCAGGTCCGAACTAGGAATGATGGAAGCCGGAGTCCCGCAAGGAGCAGTCCTATCACCGGTACTCTACACCATCTACACCGCAGACATCCCCAAGACGGACAACACCATGATGACCCTCTACGCAGACGACACCGCCATCGCAACAAGGAGCACCCAACCAGAGATGGTGACAAGAAGACTTCAAGAAGCCGTGGACAGAATCGACGACTGGTGTACGACATGGAGGATCGAACTCAACTCAGAGAAGACACAAGCAGTCTACTTCAGGAAGACGCCAGAAGACAACCTGGACATCGCAGGAAACGAAATCAGATGGACCAACAAGGCGAAGTACCTAGGAGTCATCCTAGATCGAGGGCTGACGTTCAAGGACCACGTGGACTATGTCGTGGACAAGACCAGGAAAGCAAGAGGACGACTAGGAGGACTCATCGGAAGAAGATCCAATTTGGAGCTGAAGACGAAGATCCACCTCATCAGAGCCATCCTGATACCAATCATGCTGTACGCATCCACGGCATGGGGGTACACCGCCAAGACCTACAAAAAGAAGTTAGAAGCCCAGCAGAATATCAGCCTGAGACAAGCCCTAGGTACCCCATGGTACATCAGGAACCTGCAGATCCACAGAGATGTTGAGATATAGATCGAACTGGGCAAGTTGAATTATCTTGAATTGGCATTTCATTTACTTGCTCCCAGTTCCTCTGCGAGATAGTGGATTACGAGAGTCCTAAGGGATTTATAGTGAGATACGGAATTTTTTATATAATATACATATAAAAATATAATATTTATTTATGAAAATGTCGGACGTGAATAGTCATGACAGCCTGAGCCCTTTTCAGGGCTTTGGCAATCAGACAACGCCCACCCGACGACATGGCGCCCAACAAGTGGGATACACACCGACCCCTGAAGGAGGAGGCGAACACTACCACGCCGTCTGATGAGTTGGAGTTTATTAATTACTCCATTTACATTACAAAAGATTATTTTAAGATGATTTCGTTTGTGAATTCCTGTTTTACCACCTACCTGCCCATATTTATCAATCCCGGCGACAAAGTTATTGTATATAGTGAACTTCTCTAACTTGTTGGTGGCAGCTCTCATCTCATGTAATAGATCAGCAACTGCTCTAGTTAATTCATCGAGATTTACCATACTATGTAGCTCTTGAAACATCGAGTTTAATTGTGTGAATTTGTTTATGTCTGCAGTGGGAGTAGCGGATGTTCGATTTGCATTTGTTTCATGATTAGCTCTGGTTTTGGGGATGTTTTGTTGTTGTGCTGGGATTGTTTGTTTAGTGGGAAGACTAGGAAATTCTTGTTGGGAAGGGGCATTTTTATTGTTCCAAGGGTTTGTCTTTGGGAGAGGAGCGGGGATAAATTTCGGAGTTGCATTATTAGGTATTTTTGACCTTTTCGCTTCGAGCCAATCTCGTCTTTTGATATATTCCGGGCATATCATAGCGTTAGCCAGATGATCACCTTAACAATTCACGCATTTGGCTGGTATGGACCTATCCTTAGGGCATTCGGGGGTTAAATGCGAAGCTGCACATTTTAGACACCTGGGTGCCCTGCCACAATTAGAGGTGGCATGACCCCAAAGCTGGCAAATGTGGCATTGGATTATCGGCTTTGATTGTCGCCGATACTCCCATTGTATTCTAGTGTGTTCCAACACCCTAAGGTTTTTGTTTAAAAAATCTAGAGTGATTTTAGGTTCTGTGATTACAAGATACAAAGGCCTAGCTTTGGTGGTCATCCTGTATATGTCCTTAATAGTGATTTTGTACGTGTTAGTCAGTTCTTCTTTGATGTCATCAATTTGGAGGCCTTCTGCTAATCCTCTCAGTACAAATGCATGCGTCTTCTCATCTTTCCGGGTATATGTATGAAATGGTACTTTTTCACTTCTAAGAATGTGTTTTAGGTTATCAAAGTCAGTCGTCTCTTTTGTAAATATTATTGTGGAATTTGTAGTATATTTTATCTCAAATTCTTTTGAAACACATTCTTTCAGTTTGCCCACCATTTCTTTATGCGCTGATACATTCCCGTCTATGACTATAGGCGGACAGGACGATATGGTTTTTTTAACTGGCTCGCTGGCGTCTTCTTTTTGCTTTGGTCGTTTGGTGGAGTGTATTCTGATAGCTTCATCTGAACTTTCATCCGATGCTACGTATTTTCGGAATTTAGTTTTTTTCGTTTTTTTTGTTGTTGTTTAGTTGTATCCTCCACATCGGATTCTTCAGATAATGTATCGTATCTGTTTTTTGTGGTTGTTGTTGTTTGTTTTTTCTTATGTTTTAGTAGAGTATTAAATGTAACGACTTTTTTTGGCTTGATGAAGTCATCTTCGTGACTTGACACTTCCATATTTTCGTCGGGTATTTGGTGTATAGTGTTTATATCTTCAGTCTGTTGTTTGTTTTTCGTCATGTCCATTATTCTGGGCACTATTGTCTTCTTTGCAATTTTTTCATATTGCGATACGAAATTGTCCTTATTTGGTTCAACTAATAATTCATTTTCCACCTGATCAGCCCACGATTGATTTGCGTGGTGTACCATTGCATGTGTTGTCGTAATTATTGATTGGTTTTCTTCTATTGTGTTTTCCTCGTCATCAGAAGCACTGGAGATGTTTCCGATAGTATCCTCTCCCATTTTCGTATTTTGATTTTTATTAAATAAAGAAGTTTTATCAGGGGTAGAAGTTCTCTCAGAAATTTTGCCTCTATAAGTAGGAATTGATCGTTCAAATGATTGATATAATAAATTACTATCAATAGTATCCTTTACTGTAGGATTTTCGTTTTCGGTGTTTTCTATACACTTTTTATTTTTGGTTATTTCTATACACTTTTTTTCTTGTTGGTTTCCTAGACACTTTTCTATTGGTGTGATTTCTAGATGCGTATCGGATTGATTTGAGTCTCCTATACACTTTTTATTTTCAAAGTTTTCTATACACGTTTTTAAATCTGAACTTCCTAGACACTTTTTAGTGTCTGTTTGTCCTATACACTTTTCTTTCGGCTGTGCAAGTTCAATGCGTTTATTAAGAATATTTATATCAATTGTGTCTAGGCAAGTTTTTGGTATGTTAATGCTGTTAGTATTTGGTTTAATTATGTTTTCAGAGTCTTTATCGTCAAAAAATACTATTTGATGATAATTTAAATTTCTCGACTTTAAATCTTGAGTTTTGGATTTAATCCTTTGAATCTCATCAGAGTATTTAGTGATTTGAGTGTTAGGAGATTCTGTGAGAAAAAGAGTGTCGTTTATGTCTTGTGGAATCGATTTATCAAAACTTTTCCATTCACAAAGTTTTTTGTCAGTATGTGTATTATTGTTTTTTTGTGTGTTAAGTAGTTTGTGTCTTTTTATAGCTTTTAGTTTGAACGTACCTTTTTTAATTGATTTTCGTGGGGAGGTTTTCACTTTAATTAAATGTTTAGGGTGGTTTTTAACAGACACAGTTTTATCACTTTTTGAATTTTCACTTTCGAAAAAGTTTGGTTTGGCACTATTTAGTTTATGAATTTTTTCACGCAGTCGGCGAGTGTATTCGGTAGGGTACGGGGTACCCGTGATTGGGGGTGAGGGTAGCGGTGAGAAGTCTATGAGTATAACTCTATAGATTCTCTAGAACAAACTCTTTCTAATTTAACGATTTATAATTTAAAGATAAAGATAACTATTTTCCAATATAAAATATTCAACCGTAGCACTTGAATGTTTGCATGGAAGTGTCAGACGCGGGTATTATTATTAAAAAGGTGCTTTATTTTTACAATTTTGCTTCCCTTATACAGAAAGGGTGGAAATTACATGTCAAATGTCTGCCGATGTTCTGACCTTTTTCCATCATTTCTGTGTGTCGTGTCTTCTGTGATCTATGGCTCCTTGCCGTAGCACTATCCATAGGTAATCATTTTCTACAATAGCTTTGTCCCGCAATATGATTATGGCTCCTAGCATATTTCGGCTGTGTATTCCCTGGAAAGTAGCTAAAAAACAGGGTCTCAAAACGATAAGGGGTTTAGTTTTCGAGAAGGCAACATGACTGACGTTGATTTTGCATAATAATAATTATTTACTTGGATTGATTTACACTTATGTGTGAAATAGGCTTGGAGTTAATCAACCTTGTTATGTAATTAGTGTTCCATGCAGAAGTCTACACCCACTATCTCGGATGCCTTCTGCGCGATTTGCGTCTATGAGATTCTTTCGAAGATCATCTGGCAGACAGTAATCATAAAAATTCGATGAAATTTTTGTTATAAAGTCTTTGATAGTAGGCGTATCGGCTTTGTCATGTAACCAAGAATTTTTGGGTAGTTTGGGGTAGCAGTTATGTTTTATTGCCATCCGTAAACACTTGTTTTGAACCACTTGCAGGGAGTGGAAATCATGTTTAGTCCCGTTAAAATAAACAGGAGCTGCGTAAGTCAGTATAGGGCGTATAATGTATTTATATGTAAGAATTTTGTTTTGACTTGTTAAGCTACTGTGAGTACAAATGAGTGGATATAGTTTTCCCATTGCAATCTTGGCCTTGCGTACCTGTTGCATAATATGTGCGTTCGCATTAGTATTGCCTTGAACAGTATACCCTAAATATTTTAGGGTACTACTTGGCTGTATAATATGCCCATCTACGCAAAGCTGAGTTTGCAATGGTGTGTTTTTATTAGTCATTCTCCTGAGTAATAAATACTCTGTTTTGGAGGCGTTAATAACTAATTTGTGTTCGTGTAAATAAGGTAAAATTGTCGTGTTTATGTGTGTTTGTACTGTTTCCAGTGCGTAATTTGGATTCTGTGCTGTGGCTACAAAACAAGTATCGTCGGCATACATTGCAGTTAACAATTGTGGGGAGGTTGGGAGATCGTGGATGAATAGGGAGTAAAGCAAAGGTGATAAAACAGAACCTTGCGGAACTCCGGCTATCATTACGTAAGGTCCGGCTGAATGATTATCAATTTTGGTGTAAAATTTTCGATTGCTTAAATAGGAATTTAGTATTTTAATTAAATAATTAGGAACTTCGACTTTTATCAGTTTGTTTATTAAACCCTCGAGCCATACGGAGTCAAAGGCCTTCTGAATGTCCAATGTAACCATAATGGCTTTATCTTTTCTTACAAATCCTTCCCTTATATAATTTATTACCCTTATTATTTGTGCTATCGTGCTATGGCCGCTTCTGGATCCGTATTGCTCTGAGGGTAAAATGTTTTGTTTGTCGATAAATTGTCGTAGTCTATATAAAATTATTTTATCTATCACCTTTGCTATGTTGTTAAGGAGAGATATTGGTCTGTATTTATCTACATAACATGGTTGTTTATTTGCTTTGATAATGGGAACGACGTTGGCTATCTTAAGCATATCGGGATATTGTCCTGTTTTGAGAATAAAATTTGTTATGTATGTTATTTGTACAATAGCTTTTTTTGGAATATTTTTTAATAGTATGTTGTGTATAGTGTCTGTTCCTGGGGCTGTTTTGTTTTTCAGCTGCTGTATCGTGTTGTATATTTCAGAGCATGTTGTTAGATTTTTTGTATTTGTTGTGGTGAGTGAATTTATGTATTGTTTAACTGTGTGTGTTATGTTTTGATGAAATTGTGTGTGTTGTGTGTGATTTACAAAGTTGCTTTGAAAATACTCTCCGAACTGTTCTGCGATGTCGGGGGTGTTATAGTAGGTTTTATTATTGTGTATAATTTTGTTTATCTCACTCTGTTTTTTCCTAAAATGCCGGGCGATTTTCCATAGTGAGTTATCTCCTGGTTTCAGTGTTTTTATGAATGCTGACCATTCGCTGTTTTTGTGATCTTTAATTAACTGATTAATTTGTTGTTGATGCTGATTTAATTCTTTGTGATAAATTGGGTCTCTGGTATGTTGCCATTTTTTTCTAATTTTGTTTTTATTTTGAATTAATTGTATTATGTTATCAGGAAGGATATATTTATTATGTGATTGTTTTTTTATGGTTGTAGAATGATCTCTGGCTTTGATTATTATATTTTGCAGATTTTCTATTGTTTTATTTAATTGAATTATGTTTTCTATATTATCAGTGATTGTTAAATTGTCATTTATGTATTTTCTGAATTTATTCCAGTTTGTTTTATTGTAATTAAATATTTTTTTATTGTTAGGGTTGATAGTGTGGAATAGTTTGAGGTTGATGAGTATAGGATCGTGGTCAGAGTTTAGGTCGGGGAGTGTTTTCATATTGTTTATGAAGTTAATATTTTTCGCAACTACTATATCTAGTATGCAGGGTGTTTGATTTGCCATAAAAGGGTGATAAGTGGGTTCAATTGTATGATATATGTTGCAGTCCGTATTATCGCAGAACTTCATGAGAGTATTGCCGTTAGCGTTTGGGTAGTTGGAGTAATGATCCCACTGTGGATGTTTACAGTTAAGATCTCCAACCACCAAAACTTTGTTGTGTGTAGTAAAAATGTTGTGAAAGTCTGTGAGTGTGAGTTTATTGCCGGGTGGATTGTATACTCCGACAATTTTGATTTTATCCTCCAACAGGATCGCGATATGCTCAATTGATGTGTTATTTTGTTGCAGGACTTTGAAATTCATACCTTTTTTGATTAATAAAGCGACACCACCCCCACCGGTATCGCCGGGGCGGTCTTGTCTATAAAGACGATAATCTGGATTTCTAAAGTTTATTGTTTTATGAGATTTTAGGAGTGTCTCAGCTAAGAAAAATAAGTCTGGTTTGTGAAAGTCGAGAAATTGTCTGATTAATGGGATTTTGCTTTGTACTCCACATACATTGCAATAAATTATTTTGAGATTATATCGTTTGTGAAATTCTGTTTTTTCGCTTACCTGCCTATATGGCATAGTTGTCTATTCCGGTAACAAAGCTATTGTAGATCATGAATTTTTCAATTTTATTGGTGGCCTTCCTCATTTCTTGAAGAAGATCTGAAACCGCTCTCGTCAATTCGTCCAAATTTACAAGGGTGTGCAATTCTTGGAACATCTTGTTAAGTTCAGTAAATTTACCAATATCGTTGTTTGAACTGGTGGGATGGCTGACAGTTTTGTTTGTAGGGGGTTGGGGGTGAGAATTTTGAGGGGTGGTTTGGGGGATGTTTTTCGTAGGAAGACTAGGATAATCTTTATTAACATTGTTTGTGTTTTTCGTCCAAGGGTTGATTTTAGGAGGGGGTGCAGGGATGAATTTAGGGGCTGGTTTAGGATTTTGAGTAGCTCTTTTTTCTTCGTTCCATATTTTCCTCTTAACGAATTCCGGGCAAATCTCCGCGTTGGCAGGATGGTCTCCCTGGCAGTTGGCACAACGGGCTGGGGTAGTTCTATCTTTTGTACACTCGGGGGTGAGATGTTCTCCTGCGCATTTTAGGCACCTGGGTGCTCGACCGCAGTTGGAAGTGGCGTGTCCCCACTGCTGACAGATATGACACTGGATGACAGGTTTGCTCTGACGTCTGTGTTCCCATATAATTCTTGTGTGTTCTAATATGCGAACATTTTTGTTTAAATAATCTAGTGTGACTTTCGAGTTTGTCACAACTAGATAAAGTGGTCTGCTTTTCGTAGTCATCCTGTATACATCTTTGATTTCTATCTTATATATTTCTTCTAGTTCTTCCTTGATGTCAATCAACTGAACTCCTTCTGCAAGGCCTCTTAGTACAAACGCATGCGTTTTTTCATCTCTTTTTGTATATGTATGATGTTGTACTTTTTCTTTGCGGAAAATCGATTTTAATTTTTCAAAGTCTTGATCGTTTTTGGTAAATATTATTGAAGAACGATTAGTGTATTTTATTTCAAATGGGTTAGTTATCGCCTCTTTCAATTTATTTACCATATCTCTGTGGTGGGTTACGTTACCATCGATAACTATTGGTGGACATTGATTTTGTTTTTTTGAGGTTTTAAGGGTAGCTTTCGGTCTCTTGTTTTCTTGTTGGTTGGTACTCTCCTCATCGGAACTTTGTTCATTTGGATTAAATCTGCGGAAGTGGATTTTTTTTCTTTTTTTCTGTGTGATTACTTTCGCTGAGTCTTCCTCAGATAAATCTGATAATGACTCGTATGGATTATGTGTTGTCGTCTGGGGCGGTGCTTTGTTAACTTGGTTAAATAGTTTGCTGAACGAGTTGTATTTGCGTGGTTTTGAAAATCCCGGTGGAATATTGTCTTGAACTTCCATTGGGGTGACTACTTTAATTTCATCCAAATCTACTTGATTTTTGGACATATTTAGTGTTTTAGCAGTTATTTGTGGACCTTTTTTGATGAGTTTAGCGTATTGCGAAGTAAACTCGTCTTCCGCTACTTTTTTATTATTTGTCGAATTTTCAATCTCTTGTACCCAAGATAAGTTGGCCGGTTTATGCACTTGGACCACTTCTACTTCAATATTTTGATTTTGAGCATTGAGGTTTTCGTCATCATCGGTTGTGTTGTTTTCGTTGCTATTGCCTATGGTGTCTTCCTCCATATTCTCAAATTGAATTTTTTTGTTGTTTTCAATTTTGTTAGGGGTTGATGAGATTTTAGTGTCGCTTCCTCTACACTGTGGTATTAGGTTTTCGGAATTGTAAGACTTGGTGTTCGTGTCACTTTCAAGAGATATGTTATCGTTTTCTATATACTTTTTGTTTTCTTCTAAACACTTTTTAGAGTTATCGCGACACTTTTTATTGTTTTCTATACACTTTTCTATCGTTGGTTCGACGTATTCTGTAGATGTAACGTGTGTTGGAGTGATTGGTTTTAGAAACTCTATGCACTTTGATATGGTAGCAACGTCAAGTGTTTCTATGCACTTTTCTGGAATTTTGAATTTTTCAGAAATTTTGGTTGATTTTATGTTTTCAGTATTACTATCTGAATAATTCTCATCTATGTAGACTAATTTGTGGTAGTTTCTATTTTTTTCAACTAGTTCTAACTTTTTATTTTTCATTCTAGTAATTTCGTCTGAGTATTTCGACGGAGATTTTGTTTCAGAGGATTCTGGAGAGGATTTTGACCTTTCAGAATCTTTTGATTCGTCTTTCTCTTTTTTATTACTTTTTCTTACAGACTTTTTTTTAGACAATCTTTTTATCTTATTATTGTTTTTTTTATATAGTGGTTTTACATTTTTGCACGTACCTTTGGTTTTATATCTGGATGAACTTGTCACTGTATTTAAGGGTTTATTTACACACACGTTACTATCGTTAACTAAACTTTCACTGGTGAAAAGCTCTGGCTTTTGTTCCTGAAGCTTTATGATTTTGTTTTTGAGCCGCCGAGTGTACTCGGTGGGATATGGTACAGACCCCGTAATTGGGGGTGAAGGCAGCGTTATGAACTCAATGAGCACTAACTCTATTGAATTCTTTACATAAAAACTGTAACTTTATAGATAACTTAAAATTTGCAATAAACTTTTGTTCACAATAATATCCAATAATCAAACCGACAGGCTTGAATATTAGCATAGGAGTGGTCAGACGCGGGTTTTGTTTGTTTTAAAAAGTCTATATTACAATCATTTCTGATTTTAAAATTTACAATATCTGTACAAAACAATATATAAATACGAACACAACATAAATATATATTCTGCCGGTGTTCTGGCCGTTTTCATGACAGTATTGCTTATGTCTCGATAAGTTCATGGCACCTTGCGTAGCATTATCCATTAATTTTGTCTTGAAAATTACTTTGTCCCGTATTAAAAAGTATGACTCCACTAGCTATTTCGACTTATTTGTCCCTGAAAAGCAGCTGAAAAACAGGGTTTCAAAACGAACTGGGTTTAGTTAATGAAGGAAAGCAACATGACAGATGTTCCTTTTAATAGGGTATATGTTTTGTGTGTGTATATATTTGGTAGATTAGGGGTAGTAAGATACCCTCTAATTCGATGTTTGGTAGATTTGGGGTTAAACAACTAGTTATGTAAATAAATTACCATGCAAAAGCCTACTCCCACTATCACGGGTGTCTTTTGCGCGATTGGCGGCTCTGAGTGTTTCTCGAAGATTTTCGGGCAGACAATAATTATAAAAGTTTTGTGATATTTTAGTTATAAAGTCCTTGATAGTGGGTATTTCGGCTTGTTCATGTAGCCATGAGTTTCTAGGAAGTTTTGGGTATTCAGTTGTATGAGGTATTGCCATACGCAGACACTTATTTTGCACCACCTGTAGTGTGTGAAAGTTATGTTTTGTAGCGGTGTAATAAACTGGGGCGGCGTAAGTCAGTGTAGGTCTAATGATTTGGCGATATATCATAAGTTTGTTGTGTACAGAGAGATAACTTTTTTTGCAAATCAAAGGGTATAATTTGCTCATTGCTATCTTGGCCTTTTGAACTTGCTTAGTTATATGTGCGTTGGCGTTTGTATTGCTTTGCACTGTATAACCGAGGTATTTCAATGTGAGACTAGGGGTGATGGTTTGCCCCTCAACACAAAGCTGAGATTGCAATGAGCCATTTTTCCCATTTCTCCTCCTGAGTAACATGTACTCTGTTTTTGAAGGATTGATTGTCAATTTGTTATCTCTCATGTATGTGAGTATTTGTGTGTTTAAGTGTGATTGAATATTTTGTAGTGCTTTGTCTGGTGTTGGTGCAGATGATACAAAACAAGTGTCGTCTGCATACATAGCTGTTAAAATGTTTGGGGCTGAGGGTAGATCGTAGGTAAATAGGGAGTATAGCAAAGGTGAAAGAACTGATCCTTGTGGAACTCCAGCTTGGATAGGGTATGGACCCGCTAAGCCTTCATTCACACAAGAATAGAATTTTCTATTATGTATATAAGTATTTATAATTTTTATTAAATATTCTGGAAAATTAAGTTTTATTAGTTTAAATATCAGACCTTCGTGCCACACCGTGTCGAAGGCTTTTTGTATGTCTATTGTTACCATTATTGTTTTGTTTTTATTAAAGAATTCTTCTCTGATATGGTTGAAGACTCTAATTATTTGAGCAACAGTACTGTGTCCACTTCTGAACCCATACTGCTCTTTTGGAAGAATATTATGGCTATCTACGAATTGTTGCATTCTTTTAAGAATGATTTTATCAATCACCTTTGCTATGTTATTAAGAAGGGATATTGGTCTGTAGCTATCCACATAACATGATTGTTTGTTGGCTTTAATAATAGGGATAACATTGGCTGTTTTGAGCATATCAGGGTAGTTGCCAGTTTTAATTATATAATTGACGATGTAAGTCATTTGTACTATCGCTTTTTTAGGTAAGCTTTTAAGTAACACGTTTGAAATACCGTCAGTCCCTGGGGCTGTTTTGTTTTTAAGTGACTTAATTGTGGTGTATATTTCATCAGTGGTTGCTAAATTAAATTTAATTGATGAATTGAGATTATTGAAATAATTTGATACTATTGTAGATATTTTATTGTGAAGTTGAGTGTTAGTTATATTGTTTTTAAAATTGTCCTGAAAATACTCTCCAAAGGCCTCTGCGATCTTCGATTTTTGAGTGATGGTTTTACCATTTGATGTTATTTTGGTTATTTCATGTCTCTTATTTTTTAATTTTTTTGTGATTTTCCATAGAGAATTATCTTTAGTTGTTAGTGTTTCCAGAAATAATTTCCATTCGTTATTTCGATGTTCTTTTATTTCTGAATTTACCAAATTTTGATATTCTTTTAAAAGTTGTTTATCTGAATCACTACGGCTTTGCTGCCATCTTTTGCGTATTTTATTTTTTTCCTTTATAATATTTACAATACGGTCCGGGAGGATGTTTATTGATTTAGGTTTGGGTTTTATAGTTGTGGTTTTGTTTCTTGCTGTTATTATGATATTTTGTAAGTTTTGAATCGATTGTGTTAATTGACTTTGATTTTCAATATTATTTGTGATTGTTAATGTTTCATTTATAAGTTTTTTAAATGCTGTCCAATTGGTTGTTGTGTAATCGTGTATTTTGCGTGTATGTGAATGTGTGTTGTGTGTAATTTTTAGTTCAATAAGAATTGGATCATGGACTGAATTTAAGTCTGGGAGGGTCTTCATCTTAGTTATAGTGTTGACATTTCTGCCAACCGCTATATCTAATGTGCTTGGGGTATTACCGGAAAAGGGAAAATGGGTGGGATCATCCGTACTGTAAATATTACAATCCGAATTATCACAGAACCTTTGGAGGGTATTTCCGTTGGTATTAGGGTAAGAAGCATATGAATCCCAGAGGGGGTGCCTACAATTTAAGTCACCCACTAAGAGTACCCTGTTATGCGTTCTTATTATGTTATAAAAGTCGGTATCTAAAAGTTTTTTGTTTGGTGAATTGTATGCACCCACAATTTTTATTTTGTTGTCTATGAGTAGGGAGATATGCTCAATTGAAGAATTATTTTGTTGCAGGATTTGATATGTGATGTCTTTTTTGATTAATACTGCGAGACCGCCACCGCCGACTCCATCGGGGCGGTCAAGTCTATGCAGACTATATTCTGGGTTTCTAAAATTCACGGATTTATTAGGTTTTAGGAGCGTCTCGCATAAAAAGAAAATGTCTGGTTTTTGAATGTCGAGAAAATGTCTGATGAGTTGGAGTTTATTTATTACTCCATTTACATTACAGAAAATTATTTTAAGATGATTACGTTTTTGAATTCCTGTTTTATCACCTACCTGCCTAGATGTCATACTTATCAATTCCGGCGACAAAGTTATTATAGATGGTAAACTTCTCTAATTTGTTGGTGGCTGCTCTCATCTCATGTAACAGGTCTGCGACTGCTCTTGTTAGCTCATCGAGGTTGACCATGCTTTGTAATTCTTGAAACATCGTGTTTAATTTCGAAAATTTATTTATATCAGCCGTGGGGGTGGCTGAGGCATTTGTTTCAGGAGTAACTCGGGTTTTGAGGATACTTTGTTGTTGGGAGGGAATTGTTTGTTTGGAGGGTAAACTGGGGTATTCTTGTAGAGATGGGGCATTTTTGTTGTTCCAAGGGTTTGTTTTTGGAAGAGGAGCGGGGATGAATTTCGGGGCTGCATTATTTGGAGTTTTTGTTCTTTTAGCTTCGAGCCAGTCTCTTCGTTTGATGAACTCTGGACATATCGTAGCGTTGGCAGGATGATCGCCTTTGCAGTTTGCACATTTGGCCGGTGTAGACCTGTCCTTTGGGCATTCAGGTGTTAAGTGGGAAGCTGCACATTTTAAACATCGGGGTGCCCTGCCACAGTTGGAAGTGGCGTGTCCCCAAAGCTGGCAAATGTGACACTGTATTATCGGCTTCGACTGACGCCGATATTCCCATAGGATTCTGGTGTGTTCCAAAACTCGAACGTTTTTATTCAGGAAATCCAGTGTGATTTTTGGGTCAGTAATAACTAAATACAGTGGCCTCGCTTTGGTGGTCATCCTGTATATATCCTTGACGTCAATTTTATATGTATTTGTCAGCTCTTCCTTGATTTCATCTAACTGAAGGCCTTCGGCTAGACCTCTCAGCACGAATGCGTGGGTTTTTTCTTCCTTCCTCGTGTAGGTGTGGAAAGGAACTTTTTCGCTTCTTAAAATTTGTTTTAGATTATCGAAGTCTGCCGTCTCTTTGGTGAAAATAATTATTGAATTAGCGGTGTATTTCATTTCAAATGTCTCGGTTACACATTCTTTCAATTTACTAACCATATCTTTATGTGCGGATACGTTCCCATCGATTACAATGGGAGGGCAGTAAGATGTGGTTTTTTTAGCTGATTTTGTCGTCGTGGCTTCTTTTTGTTTGGGACGTTTACTCGTGTGTATTTTATTATTGTCATCTGAGCTGTCTTCGGTTGCAACAAATTTACGAAATTTCGTTTTTTTCCGTTTTTTTTGTTGTTTAGTCGTAGTCTCCTCCCCCTCTGAGTCTTCTGATAGCGATTCATATCTGTTTTTTGTTGATGTTATTGTCTGTTTTTTTGTATGTTTTAAGATATTTTTAAATGTTTTAATTTTTTTTGGTTTTTGAAATTCGTCTTCATTATTTGAAACTTCCATTCGATCATCCGGGATGGCAACTATCGCATTTATGTCTTCCGTCTGTTTTTTCTTGTTTGTCATGTCCATGAGTCTTGGCACAATCGTTTTTTGGTCATACTATCATATTGGGATACAAATTTGTCATTTGTAGGGTTATCTTGTATTACATTTTCATTTTCGACTTCATCTGCCCAAGATTGGTCGGCTTGGTTATGTATCACCACTTGAGTCGTTTTTGTAATTGGTGGATTTTCTTCTAAATTATTGCTTTCGGCGTCTGAGGCACTTGAGTTGGTACCTATGGTATCCTCTCCCATTTTTAATTTCTTTTGTTTTTTAAATAAATTAGATGTTTTGTCGGGGGTGGAGGTTCTCGCTGATATTCTCCCTCTATATAAAGGTATTAAAAATTCCAAGGATTGGTCTAAAGTGTAACTTCCCGCAGTATCCTTTTCTGTATATTTGTCGTTTTCAAAATTTTCTATACACTTTTTATATGTTGAGGTTTCTATACACTTTTTAACCTTCGGGTTTTCTAGACACTTTTTTTCGTTATTGTATTCTAGACACTTTGTTAATTTCTGAACTGTTTCCTCGTCTGGTAGATTATCGTTGTTAGTATTACTTGAAGATTCTCCTATACACTTTTTATCGTTTGTGTTTACTAGACACTTTTCTTTATCTATGTGTTCTAGACACTTTTTATGATTGGGGCTTTCTAGACACTTTTTAGTGTCTGATTGTCCTATACACTTTTCTTTGTTTTTGGTAAGTTCAATACATTTATTTAGACGCGGGTCTTTTTTAGGGAAAAATGTTATCGTTCAGTATTCCGTCCGACTAGAAGTTTACTTGTTACCCCTCTGACCCCAGAGCAAAGCGCGTCGAACTCATAGGCTCCGCCCCTGCCAATCAAAACACATGCCTGCGCACCGAACCACGCGCGGATGTGTATAAATAGGCGGCGGGAAGCAACGGATCGGCAGTTCATCTTCGACCTCTAAAGAAGACGCAACGGCTCGCTTAGACGCTCTGGTACCGCTACGCTGTTGAGATATAGATCGAGCTGGGCAAGTTTAATTATCTTGAATTGGCATTTCATTTTTTTGCTCCCAGTTCCTCTGCGAGATAGTGGAGTACGAGAGTCCTAAGGGATTTATAGTGAGATACGGAATTTTTTATATAATATACATATAAAAATATAATATTTATTTATGAAAATGTCGGACGTGAATAGTCATGACAGCCTGAGCCCTTTTCAGGGCTTTGGCAATCAGACAACGCCCACCCGACGACATGGCGCCCAACAAGTGGGATACACACCGACCCCTGAAGGAGGAGGCGAACACTACCACGCCGCTGTGCTAGCTGGAGGAAGGGTCCACCAGGTCCAAACACCAGGAGGAGAAGTCCACCAGGTCCGAACCCCAGTAGAAGGGTTCCACCAGGTCCCATTCCCAGGAGGAAGGGTCCACCAGGTCCGAACACCAGGAGGAGAGGTCCACCAGGCCCGAACCCCAGTAGGAGGGGTTTACCAGATCCCATTCCCAGGAGGAGGGTTCCACCAGGTCCAATTCCCAGAAGGAAGAGTCCAACAGGTCCGAACCCCAGGAGCAGAGGTCCACCAGGTCCGAACCCCAGTAGCAGAGGTCTACCAGGTCCGAACCCCAGAAGGAGAGGTCCACCAGGTCCAAATCCATAGAAGAGGCACCTACCAACCCCAACCGGGACCAAGGGAAGCCAAGCCGCTATCGGAGATCCTCAGGGCAGAGAGGACCAACAGACCAACCACAACATCAACACCAGCAGGCACCCACTACCAGACCCAACAGCAAGGAAGCCTACGGACAACCCAGGCTACCACATACCTCCAGCCGCTTCCCAGTCCCTCAGCCGCGGTCCAGGCTGAAGCAATACTCCAGGCCTTGCAGAAACTGACCAACCAAGGATGGAAGCCAGAGCCACCGACGTTCAGCGGTAGGGAAGAAGAGGACCCCACGCAATTTCTTCAAGCCATGCAGAGACATCTACAGGCCCAACAAGTACCCCAAGAGGAATGGGTCAATGCCACCAAACAATGCCTCAGAGGGATGGCCAGCAAATGGTTTAACCAGTACCCGAGAACCAGAATGGAGTGGTATGCATTCACCAACCGGTTCTTAGATAAATTTAATCATCCATCAGACCTGGCCAAGCTGACGTCCAAGTTCTACGGCAAGTACCAGCAAGAGGACGAAGATCCATCAATCTTTATAGAAGAGAAAACAACACTAGCCTCAAGAGTAGCTCCACACATGACGGAGCAACAGCTAGTCCACCTTCTGATCGAGCAACTCAACCCAGAGATCAGAAGAAGCCTAAGAGCCCAACCACCAAGAACGATGGAAGATCTCCAAAGAGCGGCAGTTGCCTTAGAAAGGGACATCCGGGAAGCAGCTAGGTCATACTCCCGTCCACCACAGATGCACGCCAGACCAACACCACCCCAGACACAGGCCAGGCAGCAACCAACATCCAGGCGTCAGCAACAGGGAAACGCCAATGGGGGCGGACACCAATAAACGATGTCTCAAACATATCACCGACCGGACAACAAGCGCTCCGCCCCACCACAGAACTCAACCCTATCACCGGAAAAGGTCCGGGCCGCCACCCTCTCCCGCAAATCCAGGCAGTCCTGCATGGCAAAAGCATCACCGTCCTGCTGGACACCGGTGCCACGAAGAATTTCGTCAGTCAGAGCCTGGTGCAGGAAATACCAAGTAGCCCGAAAACCTCCGTCGCACTCGCCTGCCACAACCACGAGGTCAAATCAGCGGGGACAACAGAGGAGACCATAACCTTAGAAGGGGAACCATTTAAGATCAAATGCATTGTTTTGAAAGAACTCCAGCACCAGATGATCCTGGGACTGGAATGGATGCAAGAGCAGGAGGCCCTGCTCGACACCACCAGAGGCTGCATCCATTTCGGGAAGGAAAAAAGGATCATCTCCTATTGGTCCGGCCAACAGAGGTCCCGGAAACCAAGCCAAGCCATCGCCTTGAAAGAAGGCCAGGTACCCGCAGCCTACCAAGCTCAGGTAGAGGAAGTCCTGCACCGGTACCCTGAGGTCTTGGAAGATCAACTCAAACAGGCCACCACAAAGGCAACAGAGCACGTGATCCGCCTCAACGACCCCAAACCTATCAGGGTGAAACCATATAAATATTCACCAGAGAAAAAACGCATCATATACGACGAGGTAGACAAGATGCTAGCTGCCGGAGTCATCCGACCAAGCCACTCTGAATATAACAGCCCGATCGTGGTGGTCCAAAAGAAAGACGGAGAACCGCGGTTCTGCGTTGACTACAGGAAACTTAACAACGCCACCGCAACCGAAGTTTCCAATCTCCCACCCATCCATGACACAATCAGAGACCTGGGTCAAGCAAAGGTTTTCAGCTCCATCGACCTCAAAATTGGATTCTGGCAAGTCCCTATGGCAGACGACTCCATCCACCTCACAGCCTTCTCGACACCAAACGGGTCAGCCTACGAGTTCCTGGTTATGCCGTTCGGCCTGAAGAACGCCCCCACAACGTTCCAGAAACTGGCCAATCAAGTCCTAGCTGGATATATAGACATATTCGCCAAGGTGTATATGGACGACATTATCATATACTCAAACACCTTGGCAGAACACATTCGTCATATCCAGTTAGTTCTAGAACGACTCCGAACCCATGGACTCTGGGCATCCCTCAAAAAGTGCCAATTCGCCTCTGACCAACTAGAATACCTAGGGCACACTATAACAGCGGAAGCGAACCTACCTCTGGAAAAACACGTCCTGAAGATTCAAGACTACCCCAGACCCACAACCAGGAAGCAACTACGAAGCTTCCTAGGAACAGCACGCTGGCTCAGAGACTTCGTAAAGAACTACGCCGAGAAAACGTCCCCCCTCTCAGACCTCACGGCCGCCAAGAGGAAATTCAAATGGACTCCAGAGGCGGCAAGTTCCTTCCAGAGAATAAAACGAGAAGTCTCACAACCCCTCCAGCTGTCAAGACCGAACCCAAACCAGGGCTTCAGCCTCCAGACGGACGCTTCCACCACCGGTATGGGAGCAGTTCTCTTCCAGGGGGACCCCAACAACAGAAGGATAATCTGTTACGCCAGCGCCAAGCTAAGCCCCGCTGAACGGAGGTACCATATCAACGAGATCGAATGTCTCGCCGTAGTATGGGGAATCAAGAGATTCAAGCACTACCTCCAAGACCAGCACTCTACACCGACAACAGGGCCCTAACCTGGCTGGACAGATTCAGGGAAGAGAGGCCCAAACTCACAATATGGGCACTCCTGTTACAAGAATACGATTTCAGCATCCACCACGTCCCAGGGAAGGCAAATGAACTTCCGGACCACCTCTCCAGGCTCCCGGAAACCGAGGAACCAACCACCAACAACTCATCCCAAGACGATGAAATCGAACGACTGTCCTGGCCCTCCATAGAAATAGACGAACCAGACAACTTCCCCCTCCTATGCCTCCTCGAAGACGAAGAAGAGGAAGAAGCCCAAGAGGACAACGCTGGAAGAACGCATAGCGAAATCCCATAGGACACATCCTGGAATGCTGCGACGGAGACGTCGCCTAGAAGCCATCACCACCAGAGGCCCAGAAACCGAAGTGGAACAGACCCTAACACAGGACTTCTCAGTAAAACGGAGCACTTGCTTCTACACGGCGGGGCAACAACACCGGCTGGTCGTCCCCAAACGCTATCGAGAAGACGTGCTCAAGACCTACCACGAAGCCTCGGGCCACCTCGGGATAGACGAAACTACTAGAGCCATCAAACGAATATATTACTGGCCAACACTACAGAAGGATGCCAAGCAACATGTGAAGTCTTGCCTCATCTGCGCCACCACCAAGTCAGCAGCCAGACAGCCAACAGCATCAATGGAAGCCAGAGAACCACAAGGACCGTGGAAGACCATCTCCTTCGACGTCCTAGGGCCATACCCAAAGTCAACCAGAGGCAATCGCTTCATCCTGGTGGCCACAGACCTCTTCTCCAAATGGATAGAATACCGTTGCACCACATCAGGCAAGGCCAAAGCAGTGGTCCAGTTCTTAGAGGAGGAGGTCTGTCAAAGATGGGGCTACCCGGAATGCGTGATCACGGACAATGGAGGCCAATTCCGTGGCGGGGTGTTTGAAAGATTTCTAGACAGGAATCACATAAAACCAGTAAACTCCCCGATCTACCACCAAAGGGCAAACCCCGTGGAGAGGCGAGTCCAAGAAATTAAAAAGGGACTACGAGCCAGACTGGTCGGTAAACAGGAAAATAGATGGGAAGACCTCCTGGCGGACACAGTGTTCTCTCTCAGGACAAGGGCCTCAGCAGCCACTGAACAGACACCATGCCACTTACTGCTGGGCTACGAGCTCCGCCGCCCAGAAGAAAACCCAAAGCGACCAAGGCCACTCAACACCCCCGAAAAACGCCTCCAGCGACAAGAAGAGGCCAAACAGAAGGCCACCATCTACGCCAGGCGCCTGTTTCCCGACACACAAGCGCCGGCAAAAATATTCTCACCCGGAGAAAAGGTGCTCGTCCGGAACTTCGCCAAATCCAACTTCGGCCAAACATGGACCGGACCCCATGAAATACTAGAACAATTAGGCCCTAACACCTACAATGTGCTCAAGGACGGCGGCCACAAGCTGATCTACGTCGACGATATAAGGCCATCACCACCACCAAGAGCACCACCAGAGGACAACTAAACAGTCTATTGTATATACCACATTTTCTCCTTTTTCCCCTCAATTTTAATCTTCTCTGTCCATATCTCAACCTTATTTACATCATACTTTATTTTTACATTTTATACAAATTTCATACACTTTAATTTTAATAAAGCAAACATTCCCAGTTCGATCTTCGGAGCGGGGGGGTGACCCCAGAGCAAAGCGCGTCGAACTCATAGGCTCCGCCCCTGCCAATCAAAACACATGCCTGCGCACCGAACCACGCGCGAATGTGTATAAATAGGCGGCGGGAGCAACGGATCGGCAGTTCATCTTCGACCTCTAAAGAAGACGCAACGGCTCGCTTAGACGCTCTGGTACCGCTACGCTGTTGAGATATAGATCGAACTGGGCAAGTTGAATTATCTTAAATTGGCATTTCATTTACTTGCTCCCAGTTCTTCTGCGAGATAGTGGATTACGAGAGTCCTAAGGGATTTATAGTGAGATACGGAATTTTCTATATAATATACATATAAAAATATAATATTTATTTATGAAAATGTCGGACGTGAATAGTCATGACAGCCTGAGCCCTTTTCAGGGCTTTGGCAATCAGACAACGCCCACCCGACGACATGGCGCCCAACAAGTGGGATACACACCGACCCCTGAAGGAGGAGGCGAACACTACCACGCCGCTGAGCTAGCTGGAGGAAGGGTCCACCAGGTCCAAACACCAGGAGGAGAAGTTGAAACGTTCACTTAGCAGTTAACATTTCTAATAGAGTTTTAAATAAATAATTCAGCGATGCATGTTAAATGTATTGGTGGAATAGACCACACGTCCTTCCTTGCCAATGTTTTAAACAACTATTTAAATGTTGGTGGAATAAACTGTATAGATATCTCACAGAAAAAAAATCCTGAATAGAAATTCGGAATGCGGCACTATACGAGAGATTGTAATAGAGAATGGTAGTCGCAGAAATCCTGATAAAAGTTTTAAATATTCTGTATGGTTATTAAAAAAACTTGTTCTAAGAACAAATTCGCAGGGATTACTGGTAGGTTTTATTTTTTTTGTGTAATATTTTCTTAAATTGATAAAGGTTTTTGTCCAGGACAAATCATTAAACTAGATTGTATATTTGTAAAAAAATAATAAGTACAGTTTCATATATGTCACTGGACAGATATCTAATTATCGTGTTAATTAAAAAAAGGTCTATCTGTAACACACTTGGTGTTCTTGTAGCGATACCGCCTGGAATAATTTAACTATTCCGGTAAATTTAACTAAAATCACCCGACGGAAGAACTAAGGTGAAGATTTGTCGGCAATTTGCATTGACTCACAAGAAATGGTGTTTCCATAAGAGCCAATTCATGATCTAGATACTCAACTATGTATTATACTGAGAATTATTTAACCTAGGAAGATTTTATGGAGAATCGACTTCGACTTGCTACTTCAAGATAAGTAAAATTATATTGTATGGCTTCACCATTCATATTTGTACAGCTTGTCTTAGTTTTTATTTATACTTTCTTTTTCGTCTCACATACACACTTTTACTAACCCATTATTGTCAAACTATGTAGGGGAGGGGCGGGCAAAGCGAAATGGGCGGGCAAAGTGAAATTTCTAGTTTAAATTTTTGGTTGTTACTGTGGCTACCATCTAGTGCCATTTATTTGTAGATTAAGACAGTTGGCACCGCTAGAAACTAGTATGGCGGCAATCTTATTGCAGGTATCTTTGTCGTTCGTGTTTTTGTGTTTTCTTCGATAAAATTGTAAGTATATATTAATGTTTCCGATGCTCTGACATTTCTGTTATAATGCCTGTTTTGGTTTACTTATAATGACTACATAAAATAATGAATTGAGAACATATTTACTAATAATCATCTCGTTATTACGGCTATGTAAAAAGTTATTAATGTTTGCATAATTTTTAAACAGGGCGGGCAAAGTGGAATGGGATGTGGCGGGCAATATGAAATTATTTCACTTTGCCCGCCATGTTTAAGAATGGTTTTTTCTAATTCTTTGCAGGTAAGAATGGTTCATCAATACAACAGAAAAAGTAATCAACAAGCATGGGAAGAAGACTGTATGAAGGCTGCGATAAATGCAGTTCGGGAAGGTACTAACAGTATTAATGCAGCTGCAAAAAATTACCACATTCCAGTAGCAACATTATTTCGAAGATTAAAAAAACCTGAAAATCTAGCATCAAAAAAACCTGAAAATCTAGCATCAAAAAAAGGTTTGGGACGCTTTCGGACCGTATTTACTTCCGTACAAGAAAACATCTTGGTTGACTATATCCTTACCATGGAATCTCGACTTTTTGGTTTGACGATATCAGATCTAAAGTATCTTGCCTTTCAATTTGCGGAACACAATAAAATAGTTAACAACTTTAATAAAAGAGACAAAAAGGCAGGAAAGGACTGGGTAAAGGGGTTTCTAAGACGACATCCTGAACTCTCTCTACGACTTCCTGAGAAAACATCTGCAGCACGGGCTTCTGCGTTCAACAAAGTTAACGTTAATAAGTTTTTTGACCTTCTTGAAGGATTATACGAATCTCATCACTACACTCCTGATAGAGTGTACAATTGTGATGAAACTGGTATTAGCACAGTGCCGAACAGACCGTCAAAGATATTATCTCGAAAGGGGAAGAAGCAGGTGGGTGTTTTGTCATCAGCTGAAAGAGGATCTCTAGTGACGGCCGAAATTTGCTTCAGCGCTACCGGAAACTACATTCCTCCTTCACTTATTTTTCCGAGAGTTCGAGCTAATCCATTGTTTGAAAAAGGTCTCCCTCCAAACACCAAAGTTTTCACACATCCGTCCGGGTGGATGCAGTCGGAAATATTCGTAGAATGGTTTAAACATTTTATGAAATATTCCAAACCTACAGCTGAAGAGCGCGTTTTGTTAATTCTCGACGGACATGCTACACACGTCAATAATCTGGAAGTGATGATGTTGGCAAAGGAAAATAATGTTGATATTTTAGTACTACCTCCACAGTGCACTCACCGGTTGCAGCCATTGGATGTGGCATTCATGTTCCCTCTCTCAGCTTACTATGAGCAGGCTGTAAGGATATGGCTGAGAGAGAATCCTGGTAAAGTGGTCACTATTCGCGAAATTGGACCCCTTTTTGGTGAAGCATATCTAAAGGCAGCCACCTTACAAAATGCAATTTCAGGCTTTCAAAAAACCGGCATATACCCTTTCCAACGAGTTTTTCCTGATGATGCTTTCTCAGCTGCTGAAACAACTAATCGTTCACTTAGTAATGCAAAAATTGAAATTGTTTCACCTCATGACATTTTACCTAATCCTCATGTGGACAGCAGAAATAATGAAATTGCAGAGGGGTCAAAAACGCGTAAGAGTCGTAAAGGTGTTACCGTTGTAGCTACCAGCACACCTTTTATTGACGAACTCAAAAGAAAAAAGGACGAAAAAGAGAAAAAGGAACAAGAAAAAAGAGAAAAAATAAGAAAAAAGAAAGTCAGGAAGGTCACAAAACAACTATTTGCCTCAGATACAGAGAGTGAAACGAGCCTTAAATTAGACGACAGTGATTCTGAGGAGAGCTTTTCAGATGAAGAAACTGAAAACAAAATAGTAACTAAACGGACTCTCTCATCAGAAATGATTCATGAAGGACGTTGGGTTGTGGTCCAGTATGAGGGACAATTTTTCCCAGGGCTGGTTGTAAATAAAACAACAGATAGAGTGACAGTTAAATGTATGGAAAAAACTCAAAAATATTTCCGATGGCCTGCAAAAGAGGACCTGATGTCATATTCATATCAAGATCTCCATATGAATATAAACGAACCAAAACAGCTATGAAGAGGTTTCTTCCATATCCCGGAACTCAGTCAGTTTGTTAATATGTAAGACTAAAACCTACCTATTGTAGAAAAATGTGCCTTTTAATTTTTTTAAGAATAATCTGTTATTTTTTAGTTAAAATTTGAACTATGACTTCATTTGATAATAAAGTAATATCTTTTGTGTTACCAAATTCATTAATTGTGTTAAATTTTCCAGCTATTGCTGCATTCCACTTTACCCTCCCCAAAATTCCACTTTGCCCGCATTAGTGCGGGCAAAGTGAAATTTCACAAAGATGAAAAAATATCGCGATTTCAAGCAGATGCGTTCAGTTGAGAGGGTGAATATTTCAGATCTTAAAGGCCAATAATATGTTAGTTGAATGAGCAAAAATCTAAATTTTTTAGATTTATTTTTACTTTGTAAGAGCCAGTCAAACGTAAACTATGTCACTTTGCCCGCCCTTCCCCTAACACGTTTAAATATTTTTTCATTCATTATATTCATACATATTAGTAGTTTGTTGTTTTATTTATTATACAGAAAGACCTGTGAAATAGCCTTCAGTACATTTTTTTTGCATAAGTATTGTCTAAAAACTAGCAGAGCACAGCAGATAAGAGTTGACTGATTAAGGAGGTTGATTTCTTTCTAATTTTGTTTAGGAACAAAGTTAGTGGCGCCCTTACTATTGATGTAACTTTACTGTTTTTTAGTTTTTCTCTCTCTCTCTCTTTCTCTTTCTTTTTCACATTTTTTTTCTTTAATTAAACTTCCTTCAGATAACAGAGCCCTGAGAACTGGCTCCGTTATCTCCAATCTCTTTGTCAGTTTGGAAAGAACCTACTCTTTTTTAATACTTTCAATTATTTAAATAATTTTTACCCTGAGAGTAAGAGGTTTTTGTTTCATTGGCGCTCCAACGTGTATTAACTCTTACATGTTGTTATCTGCTATTTCTTTTTGGTAAAAAATTTTTAATACTTGAAAATTTTTTTTCCCTGCTATTAGGGGGGAAATATCTTTGATATAATGTTCACTGTTTAACTTTTAATTATATTTTATGCTTTCTGCTTTTATAAAACAGGTCCTGTGTAATAAATATATACATCTTTTTCGTTGTTTGAAATATTATATGATATATGTTATATTATATTTATAACTGGTGTGAAGCTTAACGATTCATATATTACCCAGTTTTTATATCAATTCATTTGTTACCTTTCAGTGACCTTCAAATTGTAAATTAATGTTGTTGAGTATTTGTTTCAAAATTTTTTTTCTATCATTAGAGTATAAAATTTTAACTTAACTTTAATTACCAAGAAAACTGTATTGAATTTAATTACAAAAATGTCTTTGCCTTATAAATTGAAGGTCGAATATTTATTATCTCATGAGCTGGAACACGAATTGGCATATAGAAATGTTGAAGTATTACCGACAGTAGCGGAGCGTAGAAAATTGTTGAGGGGTATTTTAGCTCAAGAAGCATCCGGTCGCAGTTCTATTTTATATGAGAATAGTCAATTGAATTTTGATAGTGAAATAAACAGTATAGAGTTAACTTTATCTGATTTGAGCAGAAAAATTTCAGAATTTGTAGGATCAGATAGGGACAATGAATATCTCAGATTAACATGTAGATTAGCTCATGCAAATAATCGGGTGTCTCGTTTGTCATGTAATAATGATGAGGAAGAATTAAAGAAAAAACAGTTTGCTACTCAGATTTTGTTGTTAGAGGGTGAACTTGATGGTAGATTACCGGGCACTATTCAGGCTCAATCAACTCCTGTGGGTCAGAACCAAAGCTTTACTTTCTCTAAGCCAGTACCTATATATAAATGGGGAATACATTTCTCAGGAATTGCAGAAAATGAATCTTTGGCAGGATTTTTAGAACGTGTAGAGTGTTTAAAGATTTCTCGAGGGGTAACAGATAACGAATTATTTTCTAGCGCTGCAGATCTCTTCACTGATCAGGCATTTTATTGGTATTTAAATAATAGAAGTCAATTTCAAAATTGGTCAGAGTTAGTTTCTAAATTAAAGTCAGATTTTCTCCCATATAATTATCAGGAAGATTTATTGGATGAAATTAAAAATAGAAAACAAAATATTAATGAAAAAGTTACCTTATATATAAATTCTATGTGTAGTCTATTTAATCGATTAGAAATAAAACAGGATGAATCATCAAAAATTAGAATCATTAAGAGAAATTTGCTTTCTAACTATGTTCAACCGCTAGCTTTATTAGATATTACCAGTATCGAAGAGTTAACCGATAAATGTAAAAAGTTGGAAGAATCTTTTACCTACTCACAAAATTCTCAGAATTCAAGTATTAGTTCGAGCAAACCTAAAATATATCTAGAACCACAGTTAAATAATACTTTTACCTCATCTTATCGGTCTAGGAATCATAATAATTCAAGGCATCTATCTACAGTGTCTACAGTAAGTTCACATAAAGTTTGCTGGAATTGTGGTGAACAGAATCATTTTTATCCGCAATGTAAATACGCTTTAAAAGTATTCTGTTATGGATGTGGAAATCCTGGATTTATAAAATCTAAATGTCCAAATTGTTCAAAAAACGAACCAAGCGGTCAGGTCAATGCTTTGGTGACACCTACCGCTCCTCAAAATCCTTCAGGATCCACACATCCAAAGCAAAAAAATTCAAAAAAAACAATCAAAGTCAAGAACAGTTTCCGAAATAACGCCTTCAACCAGCAACCAATAAGTGAAATTTATTCCTTACCTAATCTATCTAAAAATTCAAATAAAACTAACTTATCTTATTTCAATAAAAATGATTGGTTAGCTTGGTTAAATATAGTAAGATCGTTTTACAAACCAAGCAAAGTAAATAAATTTCAGAATTCTATAAATACTCAATTATCTAGTAATTACTTTTTAGACTTGTTATATCGAAAAGATAATGATAACAGGCCTTATGTGGATATTATTATTTTTGGGAAGACATTCTCTTGTTTGATTGATACAGGAAGTAATCTGAGTGTTTTGGGTTCTCTAGGTCTTGAGTTTCTTAAGAATTTATCTATACCTATTTCTATTACCGAACAGTTTCAAGTTTCGACTGCTGATGGTACATACCATGATGTTGGTGGTTTTGTAGAAACTTATGTCACAGTGGATAAGTTATCTCGGATTTTAAAATTATATCTTTTACCTTCAGTTACTCAAACAGTTATCTTAGGAATGGATTTTTTAAAGACATTCAATATTAAAATAGATTTTTCTAAATTTACTATGAATTTAAATGCCTTATCTTTAAATGTCATCAATACTGTTAAGGACGTCACAACTTTATCAAATGATGAAAAAATTAAACTTGATGTTGTTATCGAAAAATTTAAAAGCATTAGCCCCAAGGATAAAATTGGTAGGACACATATCTTAGAGCATTTTATCGACACAGGAAATTCTCCTCCATTTAAAATAAAACAGTATCCATTGCCTCAAGCTATGGAAGTTCATGTGAATAATGAGATAGATACATTATTAAAATTAGGGGTTATTGAACCAAGTACATCTCCTTATTGTTCTCCAATCTGTTTAACTCATAAACCTGATGGTAGTATAAGGTTACTTCTTGATGCTAGATTTTTAAACAAGCAAACTAAAGCAGATTCGTATATGATTCCAAATATCGAGGTAATTCTTAGTCAACTAAGGGATACGCGATATATTTCTAGTATCGATTTAAAACATGCTTTCTATCAAATACCTTTAGAAAAGTCGTCTCGTTCAAAAACAGCTTTCGCAATACGTTCTAGAGGACTATTTCAATTTACAAGTACACCATTTGGTTTAATCTCAAGTTCAGCTACCATGTCACGATTAATGGATATGGTAATAGGTCCATCTTTAGAACCATATTGTTTTTATTATCTTGATGATATAATTGTTTGTACATCACAGTTTGATAAACATGTTGAAATTTTGTCTAAAGTTTATGAGAAATTAAAAGAGGCTAATTTAACGGTAAATATTGATAAATGTCATTTTTGTCGTCCTTCTCTTCGCTATTTAGGTTATACCTTGGATGAAAACGGGTTAAGTATTGACGGTGAAAAAACTAAAGCTATTACTAACTATCCTGTACCGAGGACAACTACAGAGGTGCGTAGATTTTTAGGTGTTGTTTCATATTATCGTCGTTTTTTAAATAATTTTTCTACTTTATCTGCTCCCATTTCTGATCTTTTATCTAATAGAAAAAAAAATCAACCAATAAGTTGGACACCGGAAGCTCAAAAAGCTTTCGATGATATAAAAACTGTCTTAACTACCGCTCCTGTACTTTGTAGTCCTGATTTTGACAAATCATTTTATCTAATGTGTGATGCAAGTGATGTAGGTATTGGAAGTGTGCTTTTTCAGTTGGAAGATGGGTTGGAACATCCAGTAGCTTATTATAGTAAAAAATTGAATAAATGTCAAAAGAAATACACAACTACTGAAAAAGAAGCCCTTGCAGTCCTATTATCTATTGATCATTTTCGTTATTATCTTCTGGGACGACATTTTACTGTCATCACCGATCACTCTTCTCTTGTTTGGTTAAATAACATGAAGAAACCATCACCACGATTAGCTAGGTGGATTCTACAACTTTCACAATACAATTTTTCGATAGTCCATCGTAGAGCAACGGGTACCGTACCAGCAGATTTTCTATCAAGGGTGCCGGAAATAAATGTATTAGATTTATCTTTACTAAAACCTGATAATTGGTATAAAATTATGATAAATAAGGTTCAATCCGATCCGGATAGTTATCCTAATTTCAAGGTGGAAAATAATATCCTATATAAGCATGTCTTTAACAAGTATGCCAATATTTGCAATTTAACTGACTGGAAAATTGTAGTTCCAACGGAAAACAGACTTGAATTGTTATCGAAATTTCATGATGATCCTACTGCAGCTCATTTCGGTGTTTTCAAAACATTAGAGAGAATCTCAGAGTTATATTATTGGCCCAGAATGAGACAGAGTGTACAAAAATATGTGAGGCGCTGTAAAGTTTGTGCTGCCTGTAAGCCCACAAATTTGCCACAAGCTGGTCTCATGGGTAAATATCGTAACATAGGGTTTCCTTTCCAGTTAATTTCCTGTGATTTAATAGGCCTATATCCTAGATCTCGCCAGGGAAATACGTGTGCATTGGTCATTGTTGATTTCTTCTCTAAATTTGTTTTAATTCAACCTTTAAAACAAGCTACCTCTTCTGCGATTGTGAAATTTATTGAAAATAATGTTTTTCTAATTTTTGGAGTTCCTCAAATAGTAGCTGTAGACAATGGTAAACAGTTCACTAGTCAGTTGTTTAAAAGTTTGATGTCTAAGTACAATGTCCAAAGTATTTGGTACACTGCAAATTACACTCCTCAAGCCAATCATACTGAGCGTGTGAATAAATCTATTGTCACTGCAATACGTTCATATTGTTTTTCTGATCATAGAACTTGGGATGTAGAATTACAGAAAATAGCTCAGGCAATTCGTTTGTCTAAACATGAAGTCACAGAATTTCCACCATCTTTTCTTGTGTTTGCTAGAAACGTACCTGTATCAGGGTCATTCTTCGGGAATATTGCAGAAAATGCAAATAATCAGCCTGCAA
Source organism: Galeruca laticollis (assembly GCA_963921935.1). Classification (NCBI taxonomy): domain Eukaryota; kingdom Metazoa; phylum Arthropoda; class Insecta; order Coleoptera; family Chrysomelidae; genus Galeruca; species Galeruca laticollis. Next base: position 67,395,388 of record OY998180.1, on the reverse strand, counting down.
TTGCTGATAAAATACACCGTTTACAGGATACTCAAGAAATGCCAAAAATTTTCGAAGATGTTAGAAAAAAATTACACAAGGCTTACATAAAATCGAGTAACCGTTATAATCTTCGTAAGCGCGATATTAAATTTCATGTAGGTGATCATGTTTGGAAAAAGAATTATCAGAAATCTGATAAAGCTCAATTTATTTCTGCAAAATTTATGCCTAAATATATACATTGTACTGTTAACCGTGTTATATCTCCCTTGATTTATGAACTTAAAGATAGTAATGGCAAAAATATAGGACGATGGCATATTAAAGATCTAAAAGAATATAACTTATCTACTGATGAATCAAGTGACTCTACCGATGATGAAAATAATCCTGACTCAGTACCTTCGGATAGTGAATGAACATTTGTTAGATGAACACATTTTTACCTTATCTGCAAAAGTAATTTTACTGTAGATTTTTCTGTGTTGTGCTGAGAGTTAAAAATAATCTCTTGGCTAAATTAATTTGTTGGTAACCTAGGTTTATCTTGTAGATTATATTTTTGGAATTAGAAAGTATTAAGAAATTAATATTATTTTTGTTTACTGAATTAGAGTTATGTGATGTTGGAACGGTAATTAGTATCACTAAAATTTGAATGTTCCATATTATATTTCTAATTTGTAGACTTATCTTTTCAGTCGAAATGTGTAGTTACACATACTGAAAAATATTATCTTATCTTATAGTTTTCAGTTGAATTGTGTCAAATGACACAAACTGAAATAATTTATCTTACCTAGGGTTTTTGTGTGTTAGAGAGAATGATACACAGAGCTTTATCTTTACCTTATTTTATCTTGTGTCGAAAATTTATCTTTACCTTATCTTATCTTGTGTCGCAGCAGACATAAATCGTGCGTCTTCTGTACATTTAAATATTGTCCCACCAGACATCTATTGTATAGTATATATCCTAGCTTGCTATAATAGTTATAGCAAATTTGACTCTTACCTCTTTTGGCACAGCAACACAGAAATGATCTATCTATGTTACTTAATAGTTGGTTTAATTTTATCTTAAAATTTTTATCTTTATCTTTTCTAGTTAGATTCCAAATGAATCCAGTTCATTGTAAGGAATTTAATTTTCAGTGTTCTTAAACGCTTATCTCTATCTAACAAATAGTTATTTTCACTATTCAAAAATATCTATAATTATCTTGATATATCTTACCGTAGAAATTAAAATTTCTATCTGTCAAGAAAACATATTTTCTTTATCTTATAGTAAGGGAATTTGAGAGGATAGAACAAATAAGTTTGGAGTTTATTGCCTCACCTTTAGAATATGACATGTTGTTGTTAAATATGTTAGTGCTGGAATAATCGTCCATTCCTTTGTGACAGTATTTGTATTTCCTCTAATTTACTTTCTCTCTGTTTGCTATTTAGGATTCTTACGAATTCTTATTATTATCTACATAGAAACATCAAAATATCTTTTTGATATTTCTTTACCTGACTATGACTCATATACACTAGATTATAATATTAATCTAGGCATTAAAAACACAATATCTTTACCTTAATGATTCGCAATATCGAAAAGTAGATACGAATAAGTTTGGAGTTGGTTACCTCACCATTAGATAATGACTTGTTGTTGTTAAATATGTTAGTGCAGGAATCATCGTCCATTCCCTTGTGACAGTATTTGTATTTTCTTTAAAGTTTACTTCTTCCCTCTTGTGAATATTGCGAAGTGTTTTTGATGTTCCTTTACCTGATTGTGACGTCTATATTCTCAATGAGAATAGTAAGTTTTTTTATTTTTTTTCTTTTCTTTCCTTTCATTAGTTATAGGATACGACAATTAGTTATGAGTTTTATCGACCTATTTATCTGAGCCATATTATGTTATTCTTTTCTCTTCCTATTATCATTTTATTTTAACTTTTATTTTTGATTTAAAGAATTTATCTGGGGTAGTATTCTTGTGAGTTTATTCTCACCAGTGTTGCTTGCAGTTCGGTCTACGGATAACGAGGGGCAACCCTGAAATATCACTCCTGGGCAAATGTCTTTTCCTATATTCCTTACCTTCAGAACAAATATGCACTCAGTGAATAAGGTTCGTGACAAATACCTAACTTGTCTTTCATATAATGGGTGGTTAATGTTGGACCATCTTAATAAATTTCCAACTTTTAATCTTTTTCTATATCTTTTTATGTTTCTTCCCGACTTTGTCTTTTTGGTATCATTTAATAACCCTTCAGGTTATTATTTTAGCGTTAATGATATGCTAGAATATCATTGAGTGTGCAGTACTCTGAACTGGACGTTGTGTAGTGTCTTCGTTCGAGCTACATTGCGGTGTGGGGTGTTTGAAGTTGTTATGGGGCAATGTGGAAGCAGTTGAATCGGAATACGAGGCTCTCTTTGCTGCTAAGTTTGCGCAATTTCGGTCTTGTGTGATCACTTACAACTTGGCACACCTTCTGTTTCTAGATTGAGCCATGGGGATTCTCAGCATCTGACCTGACGGTGGATATCGGATGCAGACAGTGCAGAACATGTATGAGGGTGTGTTTTTTATCTTTCATTTTTTTTTGTCTAAAATTTTCTTTTGTTATGCTGTATTTTAAGGGTTTGAGTAAGTTCAGTTACTAAACGGGTAGACTGTTCCCTTGTATCAGTACTTAAGTCCCTGAAAATGCATATCTGGGTTTTTGGTTTTCCTAATGTATATTTTTTTCATATTCGATTTAGGGTTCTATGTTGATAAGTAAGAGCAGTTACTAATTGGGTAGACTGTTCCTTTGAATAAGTACTTAATAACACAGAAGCTTAAAGTTTATGTTAGTCTCTATATGGGGATGAACTTTATTGGGGGTGTATAAATATGTACAAAATATGTATGTATATATATATATATATATATATTAATATTGACTTCATCAATGTTTTTTTTAAAAATAGTAAGGACTTTCCTTTTTACTCATACGTGATTCTCATATTTTAAAGTTTCTATTTTAAATTTTCTTCCCTCGTTTTTTTTTGGTCTCAATAGTTTAATTATATAACAAAAAATTTTTTTTGAAAATTTTTTTTCTTGGCTGTTAGGGGTATGAAACGTTCACTTAGCAGTTAACATTTCTAATAGAGTTTTAAATAAATAATTCAGCGATGCATGTTAAATGTATTGGTGGAATAGACCACACGTCCTTCCTTGCCAATGTTTTAAACAACTATTTAAATGTTGGTGGAATAAACTGTATAGATATCTCACAGAAAAAAAATCCTGAATAGAAATTCGGAATGCGGCACTATACGAGAGATTGTAATAGAGAATGGTAGTCGCAGAAATCCTGATAAAAGTTTTAAATATTCTGTATGGTTATTAAAAAAACTGGTTCTAAGAACAAATTCGCAGGGATTACTGGTAGGTTTTATTTTTTTTGTGTAATATTTTCTTAAATTGATAAAGGTTTTTGTCCAGGACAAATCATTAAACTAGATTGTATATTTGTAAAAAAATAATAAGTACAGTTTCATATATGTCACTGGACAGATATCTAATTATCGTGTTAATTAAAAAAAGGTCTATCTGTAACACACTTGGTGTTCTTGTAGCGATACCGCCTGGAATAATTTAACTATTCCGGTAAATTTAACTAAAATCACCCGACGGAAGAACTAAGGTGAAGATTTGTCGGCAATTTGCATTGACTCACAAGAAATGGTGTTTCCATAAGAGCCAATTCATGATCTAGATACTCAACTATGTATTATACTGAGAATTATTTAACCTAGGAAGATTTTATGGAGAATCGACTTCGACTTGCTACTTCAAGATAAGTAAAATTATATTGTATGGCTTCACCATTCATATTTGTACAGCTTGTCTTAGTTTTTATTTATACTTTCTTTTTCGTCTCACATACACACTTTTACTAACCCATTATTGTCAAACTATGTAACACGTTTAAATATTTTTTCATTCATTATATTCATACATATTAGTAGTTTGTTGTTTTATTTATTATACAGAAAGACCTGTGAAATAGCCTTCAGTACATTTTTTTTGCATAAGTATTGTCTAAAAACTAGCAGAGCACAGCAGGTAAGAGTTGACTGATTAAGGAGGTTGATTTCTTTCTAATTTTGTTTAGGAACAAAGTTAGTGGCGCCCTTACTATTGATGTAACTTTACTGTTTTTTAGTTTTTCTCTCTCTCTCTCTTTCTCTTTCTTTTTCACATTTTTTTTCTTTAATTAAACTTCCTTCAGATAACAGAGCCCTGAGAACTGGCTCCGTTATCTCCAATCTCTTTGTCAGTTTGGAAAGAACCTACTCTTTTTTAATACTTTCAATTATTTAAATAATTTTTACCCTGAGAGTAAGAGGTTTTTGTTTCAAAGTCCCCCAGGTCCGAACCCCAGTAGAAGGGGTCCACCAGGTCCCATTCCCAGGAGGAAGGGTCCACCAGGTCCGAACACCAGGAGGAGAGGTCCACCAGGCCCGAACCCCAGTAGGAGGGGTTTACCAGATCCCATTCCCAGGAGGAGGGTTCCACCAGGTCCAATTCCCAGAAGGAAGAGTCCACCAGGTCCGAACCCCATTCTAAACCTGCCAAAAAACGCAGTTGTGGTAATTGGTAACGCCCATATCACAATGTTCTAAATGAAAAATTACCTACGACTGCTTGGACTAAACAACAATAAAAAAACTGGCTTTCTAAAAGAAACATATATTACAGTGAACAAATGTTAAAATCGGATCTTTATAACGTTGCCAAAATGTACAAACCGCAATATAAAACTTATAAAATTGATGAATTGTTTATTCGACATGGATTGCAAGTTTTAAGGCTACCCCCTTATCACCCGTACTTAAATCCGATCGAGAGTGTTGGGGCGGCACTTAAAGAATATGTGGCCAAACGAAATGTTACCTTCAATTTAACAAGGTTAAATAATTCTGTAATGAATTTTTTGACACATTTTCTGCAAATGATCGGAAAGTTAAATGTGACAATGTTATAAAGATTGAAGATGAATTTATGAACAATGAACCACTTTTAGATACTGTTGTAGATATTATTATTAATTTGGCCGAAGACGGAGATAGCGAGAATGATGAAGTTGATATCGAAAGTGATTTTGAAGAATCATTTGTAGATGCACATCTTTATATAGGTGTGACTATTTTTTGATTTTATTATACCGAAATTGGATCTTAAAGACGTAAAATACTAAAAAACAATATGTACGGCCTTATCTCCCTACATCAACTGATATTTTTTGGTTCAAAGACATATTTTTAACCCCAAACTCACGTATACGTTAGAAGCGTAATTAAATTATAATCTACCCCCATCCATCGTTCGTATAAACTTTTTTAATGAAATTTTTACTAAAAAACAATATATACGGCCTTATCTTCCTACATTAACTGATATTTTTTGAAAAAACATCTAAAGAAATGTGTCATATTTCAACAAAAAAATATTTATTACTCACGCTTTAAGGGAACAACTTATCACTTGCACACCTTATTTAACACTGAAAATATCAATTTTTAATACACACGTCTTTGTCCATTCATTAAGCCGGTGACGTCGGCGGCTGCTTTACCAGGGTCAAATATCTAGAATACTTACGCTGCATATTCTGCACTATCAGCGTCTGGCTGGAACAACACACCATTCATTGCAACAATGTATCATAATGGTTTATTGTTAAAACCACATTCATCATACTTTGTAGTTATTTTTTGATTAGTGATAAGTTTCCTCAATTCATTTTGTTTTCTACGATTCGATTCAGTATTTTATTCATTGTGAGATATTGCGGTTGATTACTGATAATACGAAAATATTTTTTCTCCAATAAAGTAATCCAATATTAATTTTATATTAAGTAGAGACAAAATTATTAAAATCTTAGTAATCTATACGGCCGCCGACGTCACCGGCTTAATGAATGGACCAAGACGTGTGTATTAAAAATTGATATTTTCAGTGTTAAATAAGGTGTGCAAGTGATAAGTTGTTCCCTTAAAGCGTGAGTAATAACTATTTTTTTGTTGAAATATGACACATTTCTTTAGATGTTTTTTCAAAAAATATTAGTTAATGTAGGAAGATAAGGCCGTATATATTGTTTTTTAGTAAAAATTTCATTAAAAAAGTTTATACGAACGATGGATGGGGGTAGATTATAATTTAATTACGCTTCTAACGTATACGTGAGTTTGGGGTTAAAAATATGTCTTTGAACCAAAAAATATCAGTTGATGTAGGGAGATAAGGCCGTACATATTGTTTTTTAGTAATTTACGTCTTTAAGATCCAATTTCGGTATCATAAAATCAAAAAATAGTCACACTTATATAAAGAGGTTTACCGAAAACTATTTCAGCCCTTTTTAATTTAATAGCTACTAGATTTTCATTAAAAATTGTACTATAATGTAACAAAGGAATTGCAATGAAATGTTTTATGCTGTAGCGGCCGTTTCAAGATTTAAGTAATTTAACATAACGGTACTTTCGAGAATTTTCCATTGTTTTATTAATAAGTTTATGATGATTCAGAATCATTGTTTGCTAAATTTCTCAAATGGTTGTTTAAATCAATATGTCTTCAACCAAGAATTCCGCTCGAATTTTAGAAACCTATGTATCTTTTTCAATGTCAATCGTTTAGTGTCCGGTAGTGAATTTTATAATTATTTTTAGGATAATGGGTAGACAATAACTTTTTATATTTTGAACTAGGTGGAATATTATGTTTTGGACATAATGAAAAATCACTGTTACAATCATATAATTTTTCATCATAACCCAAGTTTTTTTGAAATCATGTATCCGTTTTAATATGAACTTGTTTGGACTTGTCGGTTTTCGTTGATAAGGTATGTTATTAGTAACGAGAATCTATGACGTCATCGACTCAGATGAAAGTATAAATATGCATTGATCCTTATGTAGAATAGACATCTGAGGAGATCTTTTTTTATGAATATTTTGAACCTTTTTATTTAGAGTTGCATAAAAAAAATTAATTAATATGGAAATATACACCCATATATAATTGTTTTTACTAGTAATTTCACTAGTCTGCGACGATGTAATAGTTTTTGTGGTAAGATCATCATTGTTTGTTATAAAAAGTGAAGGGATGTAGATAGATTTATGCAAAATAGTTTAATTGATTGTCAATTGTTAAAAATTTTGGTTAAAAAAATATAAGACTAATAAATTTTTATTTCTAGTCTGACGTCCGAATTAGATGGGCTCTTCTAAAATCGCGATGACGTGTGGTACACAACAGCTCGCGCCTGGGGTGAAGATTGCTGCAGAAGAAAATAGGCAAACGAGTAAGTATCTTTTGAGTATTTACCTACAAAAATATTTATTGTTTTAGTTGTGATATATAATTTTGATAGCATACAATGAGGTTCCTTCGGGTATAAAAAGGGTACCGACTTTTCCTACACAGAGATATGACAGGTACCACACAGTGGGAGGAGTACAAAAAACTTAGGGTGTCGGTTAGACTCGATTACAACCCGAGCAGTCACCTTTTGAGTTATGTACGAATAGTATCCTTCTGTTATGGGGTAGAGTCGCCTAAAGGCTATTGAAGAGTGCCTATAACCTCATATGTAAATTTTATATAGATTTTTGAGATGTATTGTAGTTTGAATTGTAATTGAATTTTTGGTCGGAAAAAAAGTAGTGGGTCTCGTATATCGATTTCTCTTAACCATATAAGTATTTTTTGAGGTCTCTTCGGATATAAAACGGGGGATCGACTTTTTTCCGCACAGAAATACGGCAGTTACCACATTGTGGGATAAGTACTTAACTAGGATATCTGTAAGACATGCCTACAAAACATGCGGTTATCTATTAGTTCAAGTGCGTATAGTATTTTCTGTATGTTTTCATCACATATCAGGGAAAATTGTTGCCTAAAGGCTATTAAAGAATCTCCTTCGACCTCACATATAAAAAATAGATAATAGATAATAGTATATGTTTAACTATGGGTAAATACACAATATAGAAAAAATAATAAACAATTCGTGATCGACAAATTCAGGATTTCAATTTATAAATAATTTCTTATTCTTTTAAAAAATACGTCGAATGGTGATTTTTTTCTCGTAATCAATGGTCCTGAAGGTTGTCGGAATATAATTTGTGGTCTAGCTAAATCGTAGTCTGCAGATACAGATCATTAACTTCTTATTTCACTGTTTGTTAATTGGAATCATTACTAGAATATATCATATCCTCCTCAAGTAAAAATATCATAATAGGCGAAAAGTTTTCAATTTATAAGTAATTTATTATTCTTTTACAATTCCTCGAATGGTAATTTTTTCTCATAATCAATGGTCCTGAAGGTTGCCGGAATGGAATTTGTAGTCTAGCTAAATCGTAGCCTACAGATACAGATCATAAACTTCTTGTTCCAATCACTGTTTGTTAATTGGAATCATTACTTGAATATATCATATCTTCCTCAAATATTACGGTTAAAAAGTGTCAGAATTGCTCAATTAGCTTAAAATACGTCATTTTTTTACATGCTTTCTTATGGAAAAACAGGCACAAATTTCCTCAATCGCGGGTTTGTTTGTTTTAAAAAGTCTTTATTTACAATAATTTCTGGATTAAAATTTACAATACAATTACAAAACTATATATAAATACGATTACAACATACATATATATACTGCCGGTGTTTTGGCCGTCCTGAACTGTATCGATCATGTCTCGATGGGTTTATGGCTCCTTGCATAGCATAATCCATTAGTTTTTGTTTAGAAAATTACTTTGTCCCGTATTGATAGGTATGACTCCACTAGCTATTTCGACTGTTTTATCCCTGAAAAGCAGCTGAAAAACAGGGTTTCAAAACGAACTGGGTTTAGTTAATGAGAGAAGCAACATGACAGATGTTCTTTTTATTGGGGTATATGATTTGTATGTGAATAAATTTGGTTGATTAGGGGTAGCAGTTACCCTCTAATTCGATGTTTGGTAGTTGGAGATTTAACAACTAGTTATGTGAATAAGTTACAATGCAAAAACCTACACCCACTATCACGGGTGTCTTTTGCGCGACTTGCGGCTCTGAGTGTTTCTCGAAGATTTTCTGGCAAACAGTAATTACAAAAGTTTTGTGATATTTTAATTATAAAGTCCTTAATAGTGGGTATATCCGCTTGTTCATGTAACCATGAATTTCTAGGAAGTTTAGGGTATTCAGTTTTATAAGTGATCATAAACGGCGAGGAGTGGAGATGGAACAAAGATGAAAATAGGCTAGAAAAAAAGTAGTAAACGATACTGCAATAAATAACACAAAGCAACAGATAACGACACGGCAAGAAAAAGGACTCGCCTTTAGCAGTTAGGAAAAAAGGAAAAACTAGAAAAACACATATAAAAACCAAAAACGCAATAAGGAAAAATCATGGAAGAAATGGAAATAAAAATATGCACATGGAACATTAGAACGTTGCTAAGAACAGGGAAGATGCAAGAGGTAGGCTTAGAATTGAAAAAATACAAAGCAGATATTGCTGCAATACAGGAAATAAGATATTCAGGTAATGAGAAACAAGGGCAATACGGAGTAGCATTCATGATATTTGGCGCGTTAAGGCAAAAAGTGTTGGAATTCAAGCCAATAAATGAAAGGCTGGCATATTTAAGAATAGAAGCGAAACCATTCAACATATCCTTGTTAAATGTATATGCTCCAACTGAAGGTAGCAGTAAAGAAGACAAAGATGAATTATATGGAAAACTGGAAGAAGAATTAGAAAAAATTCCTAAACAAGACACTATACTAATACTAGGAGATCTCAACGCACAAATAGGGAGAGAGGATTACATAAGCATGTAGCAGGAAAGGAGACGATACACGAGAAAACGAATGCCAACGGACGAAGGTTATGTAATTTCGCAGCGAGGGAGAACTTTATAATAAGCAGTACTAAATTTCGGCATAGTAAAAATCACAAAATCACCAGACCATAATGTGCATTCCCAAATAGACCACATATTGGTAAACAAAAGAAAACAAACATCGATAAGAGATATCAGAACATATAGAGGAGCGTGTGCAGACTCCGACCACTACCTGGTAATGGCTAAAATAAAACAAAAAATAAGGAAAACATCTAATATACATTATAAAAACAAGAAACGGAACGTGGACAGGCTTGAAAATGAAAATATAAGAGGAAAATACGCAATACAAGTAGAGAAACTATTATCACAGGGCGAAAACTAACAGGAAACAATAATATCTGAATGGAGCAATATAAAGAAATGTTTGGAAATAGCAGCGGAAATACAGTTAGGTGCGAAGAAAAACGGGAGAAGACAGGAGTGGTTTGACATGACATGCAACACTGCGGTAGAGAAGAAAGCCATAGCAAGAATAAAATGGATAAAAACTAATAATCCGGAGAAAAGGAATGAATACGAGGAAAAAAGAAAGGAAAGTAATAAAATAATTAAAAAAAGAAAAAGAGAATGGATGGATAATAAGATCAGAGAAATTGAAAGAGAAAAGTAAAGAGAAAAGTAAAGAGGAAATACGAAAAGCTTCTATAAAAAAATTAACGAAAACAGCAAGACGTATAAGGGTGAAACAAAAGGAATAAAAACAAGGAAGGAAGGCTGACAGAAGAAGAACACCAATATAAACAAACATGGGTGGATCATTTTAAGGAACTATTAAATGAACCACATTACTGGGACGAAGATGAAGAAGTGACAGAAGATAAGAAACAGGATGTATTAGAAGAAGAACCAACAATTGAGGAGGTCAAGGAAATAGTTAATAAGAGCAGAAATGGAAAGGACCCGGAAAGGATGGAATAAACATAGAACTAATCAAATATGGAGGGAACACTCTACATAAAAGAATATATTACCTTATTAAAAAAATATGAAACGAGAAGAGGATGCCGGAAGAATGGGAAATTGGACAAATTGTCACTCTACATAAGAAAGGAGACCAACATGAATGTAAAAATTACAGAGGAATCACATTATTAAAGACTGCGTACAAAATACTATCGACGTTAATTAACAGAAGGCTTGTGGAAAGTACAAGGGAAGTGATAGGGCAATATCAATGCGGCTTTACAAAAGGCAGATCAACAACTGATGCTATTCATACATTAAAACAAATAATGGAAAAAGCACATGAATACAGATTAGACATAGAAATGCTATTCATTTACTTTCAACAAGCCTTCGACTTAATCAAAAGAAGTGAACTCATGAAGGCATTAAAAGACCAAGGAGTAAGCGCAAAACTGAGAAGACTAATCAAAATGACCATTAATGAGTCAATGATCAGTGTAATAACGCAAAAAGGAGAAACTGATCAATTTAGGATTAATAAAGGGGTAAGACAAGGTGACTCTTTGTCCACAACGCTATTCAATCTATCATTAGAACACACAATGAGAAAATTACACAAGGGTAGCTTAAGGTCAAGTGGCAGTCAAATAATAGCCTATGCGGACGATATCGTGCTTGTATCCAAAAGAAGAAGAATCATGGAAAATATGCTAAAGGAGATAGTCACAGAAGGAGGAAAAATGGGGCTAAAAAAACGAAAGTAAAACCAAGTTAATGAGATTTGGGAACCTAAACCAAAAAGGAAAAATAAAAATCAGCGACTATGAATTTGAAGAAGTTAAAAAATATAAATATTTGGGAGTTATGATTAGCAATACTGGAGATAGAACTACTGAAATTGGAGAACAGATACTCGCTACAAACAGAGCATATCATGCACATAAAAAGCTACTTAAGAGTAAAATTTTAAGGAAGCAAACAAAATTAAATATGTATAAAACGATGATAAGGCCAATCATGATATACTCGGCAGAAACAATGACGTTAACAAAGAAGGAAGAGGAAAAACTGAGAATAACTGAAAGGAAGATATTGAGAGCAATACTGGGTCCTGAAAAAATAGATGAAAATGAATACAGAATAAGAACGAATCGTGAAATTTTGGACGAAATAAAAGGCGAAGATATTGTAAAGAGAATAAAAGCACAACGAGTTAAATGGCTGGGACATGTATGGAGAGAAGAAGCTAAATCAGTAACCTACAATATCTTGCAGTGGAATCCAGGGGGAAAGAGGAGACGCGGTAGACCCAGGTCAAAATGGCAAAATGAGGTGGAGGCGGACCTTAATAGAGCAGGAGTAACAAACTGGAAGGAGAAAGCAAGAAATAGGAAACTATGGAGAGACATAAGTGAAAGAATTTAAAGGCATAACGGGGACTGATCCACCCCAATTAAGCGGATCTAGAAAGCATACGTGGCATAACCCCACATGGGGTGTCAAGCCCTATTCAATCTATGTATTAATTATTATTTGCATAAAATAATAAAGGGTAATTATAGAATTTCCCATATGGTTTTTGGAGCAAAAAATAATTATGTCATAATTATGTCTGTACAAAAAAAGTTTTCGTAGAAAAATCTAATGGTTTTTATTTCCTTATTCATTTAATTAATAATAAAGAACACATTAATGTTATTTTGTTTTGTAAACTCGATTTTATATAGCATTATACATGTGCCACAATTTATTATTTTTAAATTCAAATTAAAAACATTGTGTTACCCTCGTACGTATTAGCAGCCTCACAACCTTTAAAATTTTGCATGCGAAATGTACGTCGCCTGCTCTTCCCGGTAACTGCGTTTAGAACGTTGTCAAGTTGTATGGCTTTCTGGCGCATCGTCAACTGCCAAAATTAATTTGCTAACCTGCATCGTACGTACTAAATCACTTCCCGGACTTATAACGTAAATAACTATTTCTTTATTCGCGTTGAAACGCTATCTTTTTAAAACGACATTATGTTTATTGGAATTATATAATTTTCACGGTTACACGAAAAATAGTGTGTCTACTATAGCCGCAAACTCTTTTCGCGACCTCAAAATTATCTTGACTCGGCCGGAGCGGCCTCGGCGATAATCTCTTTCTCGAAACGCGAAAAAGCAGTTTGCGCCGTTAAAATACAAATAACTAATGTAAAAACTTCTGGAACACACAGTAAATAAATTGCAGTAATTAAAATGATTCCCTAACAAGAATTATACATTCTCATTAAGTCCAAATCTATAATCTCTACCAAATACATGTTATTGGAATAATCAAAATAAACATAACAAGTTATCTGGATTTTGCATTAATCTTTTTACCAACATTATTGGGGGAGTGTATTCATTAGTAGGTTTGAGTATAAAAATGGGATTTTCTATATTATGATGTTCAGTTAAATTGGTGTATCGTCGATATGTCTTCCAACCGGGTAAGTACCCAAACAGTTTAATTTTATGTGTGTATTTTGTATTATTTGAAGGTATTATAAGTAGGGAGAAAACTAGAACACACTTGCAATTTGTTCAGAAAAAAGTATATATATTTTTTTATTTATTTCGACGTGCTGTAAAATTTTTAATTATAAAAAAGTTAGTTGTAAAATCAAATACTACGCCATGTACACATCTCAAGTGACTCTAGGAAAGAATAAAGTTTCCATTTAATAAACAATTACAGCAATGACATTTAAATCACACAAGTTTTTGAAATCACGTAAAATATCATGTCGTTTATTAAATGTATCCAACTTTTTCTATTTTCAATTGATACTTACAAAGAAACATTCATCCAAATAATTTTCAATTTATTGACTGAAATTTATTAAGATGAAATTTTTATATATACAGTTATTTCCAACTAATTTTAAGCTGATCCTTACACCAAAAATTGTCTTTTCAATTTTTTTCCTCACCAAATTATTTTTTATATCAGCCTTAAATCATTTGGAAAATAACTATGTGTATATAAAAATATTATCTAAATAAATTTCAGTCAATAAATTGAGAATTATTTGGAAGAATGTTTCTTTGTAAGTATCAATTGAAAATATAAAAAGTTGGATACATTTAATAAACGACAAGGTATTTTACGTGAATTTCAAAAAATTTTGTAATTTATAATTCATTAATTTAATTGTTTATTAAACGGAAACTTCATTCTTTCTAGAGTCACTTGAGATGTATAAATGGCGCAAAGTTTTACTGGCATCCGTAGATGGCAGTTTTTGTACTACTTCAATTATTTTTGTAGTGTAATCTTTTAATTCGTTCTATTGTTCATTTAGTGATTCGTTTTTCTTCACGAGACATTAATATACTCCATAATCGAAAATAGTAGTAATTATTATAAAACCCATATTTAAAAAGGGAAAGGAATCTGAGTTAAATCAGAATAACGATCTTTTTACTTACTTCTAAATCAATTAACAAAAACCAACATGGATATTTATACATTCGCTACACAGGTAGACAACAGAAAAAAATATTTCTATTCAATAATTGAAGTGAATAATAAATTACCAAAGAATATAAAGCAGACAAAAGATTTCAATAAATTCTAAAAAATGATACATGATATTCTCATAAAACTGAAACCATACACCTAATATTGAGGAATACGTCTGTTAATCTGTATCTACTGTCAAAGCTTGACAGTGTTATTCCATTTTGTTACTATCACGTTGTCGGGATAAATTAATGAATAAAGATTACTATTATATTATATATTATCGGGGCAGTGCCATATTATCCAATAGGCCGACTAGGCTATAGCCTAGGGCGCCGTGAAAGAAATAGGCTCCGACTGACCGGACTAACCACTAACGATAGTCACAATTCGTGCAAATCATTTTTACTGTATACGTATTTTTTTCGTGGAGATCGAATGTGTTGTAAGGCACCAATATTAAACAAAATTTTATTGATAACATTAGTGAATAGAGACATCATTATTTCAGTCGGCCGGGTGTGAATACTTGGATAGATTTAAAAGCACCGCTTTACATCCATATATTTTGATTATCAATGCGGTATTGTGGTAACTATAGACAAATCTCTTTTTGCTGATTTGCGGCAGTGACGGGATGCCGCCAGAGATAAATATGCTAATATGCAAAGTACCGCGACGTGCACCTTGCGCTCGCCAAAACAAAAAAACCGACAAAGGGTGATTGGAAACGCAGCATCAAAGTTTACAAAAAAAATTGGTAAACTTTGGAAACATTTATTTTAAAAATTGAAAGTAGTCAGTTGAGTTAGTTCAGTCGCTGGCAGTAATCGTCAATTAAAATAATATCTATCAGTTGCGGTATTTTTGTCTTGTTTCTCATTTTATCGAAAACAATGAGTGGAAGTTGAGGAAGTAGAAAGCTTAGTGGGTGGGAAAGAAAGAAGGCTGAAAAAGAAAAGCAAGAAAAAATGGAGAAGTTATTGAAAGAAATACCCAAATTAAATTCTTTTTTTGTCAACCTGTTCGAGGTACGGAAGCCGATGCAGATAATAAACAACAATCAACTCTCAGTAATGATGATATTATGGATAGAGGTAAGCAGATAATTGAATAACGCGGTCTAAGAATATAATTTTTATTTTTGTATCCTCTAGAAACCGCAATAAACTCATGCAATTCTGATACTGATGAAGTTCAGGACTGTGCATCTTCATCAAGCAATCCTCAAGAAACGTCAGAATTATTTTCTAAAGTCGATTTCACAGACTCAGCTGGATGGGCGATAACCGAAATATTCATAAATTACATTGTAATGAACCCATCTGTAATTGTACAAGAAATTTCTAAAATGGATTTCCAAAAATCGAAACGAATTTATGATATTCATAGTAGATTTGCTTCAAAAAATATGTTTTTCAAAACTTTGCACAACGGGGAAACTGTACATCGTCAATTGCTATTATATTCAGCACTAACAGGAAATGTTTATTGTTTGTATTGTAAATTATTTAACAGGGCAAAAAAGAATTATTTCATGACTGGATTCAACGACTGGAAAAATACCCATCGGATTGCTGAACATGAAAACTCTTCTGAACACTGTGAAAATGCGAAGGCGTATATTGCGCGATCAAATGTCTTACGGAAAATAGATACCGAAGTTCATAAGCAGTACCTTGCAGGAAGATATTACTGGGTTAACATACTTAAACGAGTAGTTTCAGTTATAAAATTTTTGACATCGCGTGGCTTAACATTTAGGGGTTCTAGTGAAATGTTTGGAGCTATTGATAACTGCAACAACCTAGGTTCGTTAGAGATTTTAGCAGAATTCGATCCGTTTCTGAAAACCCACATTGAAGCAAAAGGCAATCCAGGAAAAGGAAATGTTTCTTATTTGTCATCAACTATTTGTGATGAATTTTTAAAACTCATGGCGGTTGATCTAAGAGAACAATTTTCATCAGAAATAAAAAACACGATATATTTTGCAATAATCATAGATTCTACAACCGACATATCCCATACTGACTAACTTACTGTTGTTCTCAGATATGTAATTGAAAATGGTTCGGTAGTAGAACGATTTATTACATTAGCTGCTAAGGTAGGGCAGAGCACAAAGCTTCAAGTATGGAAACAGCAGTTTTGAAAGTTTTAGAACATATGTCATTAGACATACAGAACTGTAGAGGACAATCTTACGATAACGCTAGCAACATGTCTAGTCGATATTCTGGTTTGCAAGCTAGAATCAAGGAAAAGAACAAATTGGCAAAATTTATACCATGTGCTGCCCATTCACTGAATTTAGTAGGAACCTGCGCTGCAGAGTGTTCTCCTGTTGTAACAAATTTCTTCTTGTTTGTAGAAGAAATATACACTTTCCTTTCAGCATCAACCTATAGGTGGGAAATAATGAAAGAATGTTTAACACGTAACAGAACTGTGAGTGGGTCAGAACTACATGTTCCTAAAAAACTTTCAGCTACTAGATGGTCAGCTAGAGTCGATGCCTGCACCGCTCTTTATGACTGTTACGATGCTTTTAAAGAAGATTTGAATTTTATTCTGAATGATACCTCGCAAGCACCTAAAACAAAAGCTGAGGGGAAGGGTATATTGCAAAAAATGTTAAGCTTGGAGACTGGTATTATACTCTCTTTCTGGAGAGATGTTTTAATTGAATTCCACAAAACAAGCCAGTCTTTGCAAAAGCAAAGTATGTATATAGTAACAACCGTTCTACTCTATAAATCATTAATTCACTTTGTTACGAAAATGAGAACAACTTATAATAAATACGAGGAAAGCGTTAAATTTTTAACAAAATGTAGTACCTATACGTTGGATTCGAAATGGAAGAAAAAAAGAAAATGTTTGCCAGGAGAGATTGATCTTGGAGAAACTACTTTTGATGGTAGGACAGATATGGAAGTAAATATGTTCTAAGTGGTTGTAGACAATATAGTATCAGAACTCGAGAGGCGAAAAAATTCGTACGATGAAATCAATGGATCTTTTGGTTTTCTTACAAACTTAGAAAACACTGAAGACAATATAATAAAAGAAAAGTGCAGACATTTTCAAGGAATTTATACTCGAGATTTGGATTGTAATTTTGAAAATGAATGTGTACAATTCAAATATTTTATTCAAACTCTGGACTCACCTAACTCTGAGAAAAAACATCAAAAACTATGTCATGGTTGCAAACACTCCGCAGCAGAAATTTAATTTGTACGTTTCCCAACATGGACATTATTTTAAGAATATATCTGTGTCTTCCAGTGACGAATTGTACAGGCGAAAGGTCCTTCTCCGTGTTCAAACGAGTAAAAAATTACTTAAGAAATTCTTTAACAGACGATAAAACTGCTGACCTCTCAATATTATGTATAGAATGTGAGGCACTAAATGAAAGAAATTTTGACGATATCATACCAAAATTTTCAAGTATTAAGTGTCGTAAAATCCACCTTTAAATAATCGATTTGTACATTTTCACAAATACATATATATTTTGTGAAACGCGTTTTATTTTACTTGTATTTATATTTTTACTTTCCTAGTTTAGAGGCGCCAAACTGATGTCAGCCTAGGGCGCTCTAATGTTTTAATCCGGCCTTGTATCGGGGTAACCAAAAGAATAAATGGAGTTTTAGTCACCTAGGTGTTACGTGTTAAACATCTTGTATAAGATTTTCTGAGCAATCATACATCTACAGATTGTTACTTTTTTGTAATGTTTACGTCTTCTCTTAATTTCCTCGCTTGTTTCATCTACAAGTAAATAATTTTAAAAACAATATAATTAAACTAAGGTACAAAGCCATAAGTATACCTACATAATACCACAATATTGAATTATCAATAATATAATTCCGTTTTTTTTAATAATTTTTAATGTTATTGTCAATTGGATTTTTGTGACTTTTAAAGGTAGATGTTTACTATAATAGTGGTGGTGAAGACTGTTATTATTGACCGAGCACTAAGATTATTTCGCGAGGGGCTTTGCCCCGAGCGGAATAAGGTGCGAGGAAATGTCTTCATCACCGTGGTGTATATACAATTTTTTCAACTACTAGCCAAATTTAAGACAAAAATTAAAAAAAAATTCTTGTATAAATCGAGTAGCACAGGAATGTAAAGTCGCCTTTCCACTAATAAAACAATAATCAGTAGTCTTGTACAGATTGACATTTCCACTAGTAAAACTTATTTGTAAACAACAGGTGCGTTCATAAAACATAACTTATAACTCAACCGTTTGATGAGCGCTCACCTAGCAACAAATATTAATGGTTGACGTGTGTCTGCTGAACGATAACTTATTTGGAAAATATTAATATTGAAATTATGGCTAGATACAATCTAATTCTTGCGTTATTAGATGATGGTAATATAATTGATACAAACAGAAATATTATAAACTATGCAATAGAAGATTTGCAGGAACCATTACCACATGATTATAATGTAAGAAGACGTGGTAGTCGTGAAAAATGAGGAATTATTATGAAGAAACAATTCCAGCATATAATGTTATGTATTAAAGTGCATTCTGAACGCACCCAACGTTTGTAATTATCGCCATGTTGTAGTTACGAGATGTCATCAGTCATTATTGGTTGAGCGCGAATTATAAACTAATGGAATTTTTATTCAAATAATTTTATCGTGTTACTTAATTTCAAAAAGACAAATACGTTAAAGAGAATCTCCTGGGTATACAAAATTATGCTGCACAATTTTTTGTTAAACTACTATCCCTGGATTCTAAAAACATTTGAATTTGTCCATTATTGACCTAGGTTAACAATAGAAAAAATTGTTAACCACTAATAGAGAAATTCAACTTCTCAGTTGGATAGAAGACGCAATAATTGTCAACTTCATAGCTAGTAGTGGAAAAATATTTCAAAGTAATGAGTATTGTCGTTATAATTCTTTAAAATTTATTATTTTAAAGATAACTATTACTAACATATGTCTTAAGCTTTTACATAATCTTTTGAATATTGTGGCTGCTTTACTACTCTACCCGAGCAAGTGATATTTGGATCCTTATTTATTACCACTGGTGGTGGCTCTATATTTTTAAGTACCATATTTGGTCTCAACTACTCATTAGATTCTTCCTTTAGGCGTGGGTTATATAATAGTTTCTTCAGTAGAGCAGCTAGGATAATCAAATACCTATTTTCTTTCTTGAAAATTATTACTACCTGCTTTAATTAAACCTTTCCTATTTCTTTCTACCTTTTGATCTTCTTGTAGCGTTACTTTATATGACATAGGACCTCCTCCACTGCTAGGATAATTTTTTACTACTACTAAATATACCACAATTAACTACCGAACAGAATCGATGCATAATTAAAAGACGAGTATTGTTTTACCCTAGGGCATCTGTCATTAATGTCAAATGTCAGATCGTGCGCTATAAAAAGTATTTTTCTACGATCGTGCAAGAAGTGACTATTTTTTGAACTATGTATAGTGCCAGAAGATTAATTTTTTGCACTAGTGGGCGGACGAAACTGAATTATCGATCAACACATCCGCAAAAAATGAATCACCGGTGCGACAGTGGTTTTGTTTATCGACCTACACAAGCCAAACATTCAACTTAAGAAATATTTTTACAGAAGTTTCAACTTTTATTTTTTAGAACATAATATATTTTTAATAATTGCATGGAAAATTATTATTGATTCTGTAAATGGAAGATCATATATAAATTATATGGCAAATGTATGCCTAATTTGCTTGTAGTTGATATACTTTTTAAGTAAATAAAAAAAATAGAATTGCGGGGTGAGGAAAAGAACGTAATTTTCGGAAGAGTGTCTGCCGTCCAGCGCATCATTTCATAAGTAGGAAGAGGGAATAGAGCAAAGTCGAGATGTGACATGGCGAGCAGTCACTCTTGATAATTATAAGTACAACTTCAAAAGTTATAAACCAAGGGAAACTTTAAATAGTTTGAGGTATTAGTATTTAACTTATACTAAGGGTTTAAATTAATGAGTTTTTATTGAATCATATTTTTACTTAGTGAGGTTTACTTATGTTCTTTGTTTATTGATTATGTATGTATATTGTGTTTTTTAATATTTATTTCAAACACTTTATTTGAGATATAGTTATGTTATTCGATTATATTTTATCTACAAAAAGAAGTCATTGATTTTTTTTTGTTTTAAGCAGTTCTAATTTTCAATATTGAATTAAAAAGGTAAAATATCATCTTCTTCGTTGCTGAATTGCTTTATAAAAGTATTTATTCCTACCGTTGCTCTATATACTCGTAGCTAGTCATTTAAATATTCTTCTAAAAATCATCAACTGCTTCCATTATTTCTGCTTCTGTTAACCTTCCCTCTCTGGCCACTTCAACGTCGCACGTGACGAACTGTTTCAAAGTGGTTTTTAAGTGAGATGTACTTATTCTATTTTTCAAGCATTTTATAGTCCTTCCTCTTTAATACTTTCTTGAAACTGCGAAGGAAACCCACAGGCTTTGAAACAGCTTTTCCCCATGCTTTTTCTACCATCCTCATTAGGGGAAGGTGGGGTAATAGCGCTCGCTTTTTTTATTTTCAATGTAGAATCTACGATTATTTGAATTTTTAGTTTAGATTTGGCACACATACTTTAGTAACTGTAACGTATTTGAAATGATGGCAAAGCCAGCCATTAACAGTGGATTCTATTGAATATATTGATTCAACTTTTTTCACCGAAAACGCTGTTGCTCCAGGTGGCTGGGGCAATAGCATATAGTTAAAACGTATTTTCCCCATATCTACCAGTATGTCATTTAAATGGCAAAAGGAAATAATTAGACATCAAAATCAAAATGTTTATTCCAAACAAATGAAATATATAACACTACAACCACATGATTATCAATATTTTCAAAATATTTATTCTAAAAAATTTAAAAAACCTCAGACTAAGGAATCAAATCAGGTGTTGAACTTAGTTGACTTTATAACACCCCAAAATCTAAACAGGCCTGTTGTCGCTTAGTCATCCCATGGAGAACTGGTTCTGGTAACTTCATTTTAATATTAGTTAGTGGAATGAGTGCAATGTCTAATACATTCGGTAAAATGAATTTATTATAGTTTTTAATACTTTCGCGGAAAACCGAAATTTCGAATTCATCGTTTTCATCTTTGTCAGTCAAGATTTTTCCAACGTAATAAACAATATTGTTTTAGCGTATTCTGAACTCGTGCTTCTTTGGAACTTCGGTTAATGCATCAAAGTCGGAAGGCTGTTCTACGTCATCCTCATCCACAACTTCGTCATAAGAAAACTGAATATCAATTTCTCCATCTTCCGAATCACTGTCTTTTTTCTTTGTTCCTTTCTTTGGTTTAGTTTTTGCTTGTTTTTTGTTCTGATTTTTCAAAACTTGTTTTTGATTTTGATCTTTTAGACAAATTCTTTTTTTGATCCTGGCAACTTCGTTTACCTTTTTTTTAATTTTATTAGATTCTTTTAGTACTAATTCCTCCCTCATAGGAGTAGAACTTAAATGTGTTTTTTTCTAACATTTCTTTTTCTTTTTTTGTCACCAGTTGGTTGTAGATTTGGCAAACTAAGAACGTCATTATGATTTGAATTCATAGTTGCCATTTTTGGTGGGGTTGTATTATTGTGCAGTTCTCTAGTTGATGCAGTGGACGTTGATGGTGTAGCACCGTTCTCCTGTTCATCAATTATTTTTTTTGCTTCAGTCCCATGACATAACAGAAGGTTTTATCAATGTATTTGCTGGCGCGTAATCTTCTTCATTGAAAACAGTGGGTTGAAAAGGATAAATACCAGCGCTTTTAAAACCTTTAACTCCTTTATCCACAGTGGCAACTTTTTGATATGCTTGACCAAACAGCTCTGCAATTTCATACACTGTTATTCGTTGTCCATAATTGTTTTTCATCCAATAATCACATTGATTATTGAAAGCTATTTTCAATGGCCCAAAGAAAACTAAATCGAGCGGCTGTATCTTGTGGAATGTATGTGGCGGTAGTGATAGCACATCAATTCCATTTGCTTCAGCGAGATCATAGGCCCGTTAAGATATATAGCTTTCGTGATTGTCTAAAATTAAACAAACACAATTTGAACCTGAAGACCTTACATGAGTTATAAAATGTTTCATCCAGCCCACAAAAATATCTTCGTTACTGCATCCATTACCACTACAAGCTCCCTTCGAACCAGGTGGAGCATTTTTCATCAAACGGTCATTCATTAATTTTCGTGGAAAAACTAAGAATGGGGGAACATAATTGCCAGCTGCACTTACGCAACATAATGTTGTTACTAGAGATCCTCATTCTCCACTGGTTATTTTACCAATCTGTTTCACTCCTTTTTTGGCCAATATTTTAGAGGGCTTATGAACCGTGTAACACTACTCTCATCAACATTATATATATATCTGCTGCACCATATTTATATTTTTCATATAAAGCTGATAAATTTGCAAAAAACCTATCCACTTAAGGTTTGTTGAAGCTCACTACCCTATTTAAACTAGTTGCTTCAGGCGACTTTAACGATATATCTGCATGTCTTTTTCTAAAGTAATAATAGAAATCGTAGCCAGCCAGTTTTTCCCATTTTTTGTTTTGATAAATCTGCTCTCTACACCTATCTTCTCAGCAAATCTATATGCCACCTGTCTGAAGTCATCAATTCACAATCCAAAGTACAGCTCCGATAGTTTCACACAGTATTATTTTAATAAATTCTCTTCTTCTTCACTGAATACTGTCCTTCCTCCAACATTTTTTGGAACAACGAATATTCCTGAAGAATTCCTACGTCTGTTATTATTATGGTCTCTTAAGGTTTGTGGAATTTTATATTCACAAGAAGCTTGTCTGATTGACATAGTGTTTGATTTTATGTTATTTATGGCTTCTGCCAAATTTTCTGTGGACCATAAAGCCCGGAGGCCTTTCTTTTTGTAGTTACGAACCATCTGAAAGAAGAAAAAAAATTAAATATTTAACATTTTTTGTCATGCTGATCATTGGGGCAATAGCGCTCACTCGCTAATACCCCAAATAAAAAACACGCTATTGCCCCGTTCGTATATGAAACAAAATATAATTGAAAAATCTACATTTATTAACAAAAGTACACTGAATATCAGAAAACACAAAAATAAAAGGACAGACAACCGATTCCACCAATACCAAGAGTTAAAAAGTTAATACTTACAATTTTTTTGATCCCTACAAAAATTGTTTCCGAGAACTCAACGGAATGACGCCACGAAAAATGTTTATTTTATAAAAGTTCATACACATCGGCTGAATAACGAAGGAGAACTGAGGATCTTGACATTCTTGACTACGATTGCATCATCTTATATAAAAAGTCGTTACGCCACCTAACATACTTTGTGAGAAACGGGTTAAAACGCTATTGCCCCATGCGCGCTTTTACCCCATCCTCCCCTACTTGTTAAATATAGATAGATTAATCAGTATTTTGTTCCATATCAGTTAACATTTCTTGGCTCAAGTTTCGTTTAGCCGAAATCAGTTACATGGAATATCGGTTTATAGGATGATTCTATACAAGAAAGCTAGCACTACAAAATTTGATTTTTGCCGCGGAAATTCTTCGTTTCTGAGAAAACTCGAATTTTTAATTATTCTACTATTAACTAAAATTCGAAACTTTACGGTGTTTTTAATATATTTTTTGTTATAGAATGACGTAAAAACATTCAATATAACGATGTGAACTAATTTTTATTCGAAAATGTATTTTTATCACAATAATTTTTATTGATTTTTCCGGGTTTAGAAGCACCGAAATGTGATAGGAAGGTAAAAACTACATATTTTTGTTTGATTAATAATTTGCAATAACTTTTCTATATAACTTTTTCCGCGGAAATTTATCATAAGGGCGGTGTAATAGAAAATCTTCAATATTTCGAAGTTTTCTATAGTATTCTCAACTTTTTTACATACTTTCGGGATCGTGGAGTGAAGTGGGTGCTGGGTGGGGAATATTATTAATGTGCGGTTTTTTTACATTTTTTGGAGATTTTGACCTTCTTACTGCGCCTTATAATTCACAGAAAAACAGATTTCGTTAGAACGACTCATTGTGTGCAAAACCAAACAAGACTCTTAAATATTTAATAATATTGTTATGAATTTTTTAAAGAAGAAAAAAACGTACCTTATTTCGATTTCGGGAGACAAATGGATGTGAAATGGATGTGTTCAAACCACGTGTTTTTTTGCGACAGTTTCATCTGGACGACACTTTGCTGATTTTGAATAACGGTATATGCCCAGATCTATTTCCCCATGGTAATAATTGGAAAAAATATCAGGTTTGTTACCATGCCCTTTACATTTGGTTTTACATAAGGGGCGTTAATGCAACAAACCATGTAAAAGACCGAATTCATAACCTTCTTGTCGCGAACGAGGAAGAGACATATTTGTAAACAATATGAACGTAAATATGAACAAAATGATTTAACTCAACTGAATATAGAATATGTACAACGTATGTATACATCCCGGCCTACCTTTTATGCTTTATCAGGATTGTCGTTTTTTTTCTTTATTGACAATGTTTTTTAAATTTTCGCATTTATTGACCATAGGGAAACAACGCATTTCCGCGGATTTTCATTTTCGTATCGGTGCTTAAAAATAAGTCTACAATATAAAATAAAACTAATTTTTCATGTATCTCATTTCGTTACTTCTAAACCGCATTCAAAAAATGGCAACAGCGCATTTTCCCCGGCAAAATTTGTTCAGTAATATACTCCCTGAGGTATCTAAATGACAAAAATAGTTTTTTTTCTTTTTTAACAGATTTCGGCTAAACGAAACTTGCCCCCATTTTTTTAATAACTTTTTTGCGGTAAAACGTGTTTGGCTATCCTGAAGTATTTGCAAAACCATTACAATAATATACCTTTCAGGTGGGATGTAAAAAACAAGTGAACTAGAGTTATTAATTATGCTTTACCTGAAATTCCATCCATGTTTACGTCTTTTTGTGCTACTTTGAAAATATTTCTCACACATTGTCACTTTTCCACCAATTTAAACTCTGTATAAGCATTCGTTCGTTTTTTTTAAGATACTAATTATTAGATATGAAAATAATTATTAAATAAAATGGAAAAATACTACGATCGCTATTCTAAGAAATGGTCTCTGCGGTTGGCGTTTGCTGCAAAATATTGAACGTCCAGTTTAATAGTTTAATCGCATCTAGTAAAACAAGTTGCAAAGTAACGGCCACTTACTTTAATTGAATATTTTTGCTACTAGATATCTTGTGGATACCCAACCCTCTATCGCATGATCTATATTGAAGGTCGAAATAAAATTCTAACGTGTTTAATGAGTGAAGGAACATCTGGACTATTTTTTTAAATTTTGGTATGGCGGTGGTAAGCTAATTACCAAAAGAGATCGTGCACTCAATTCATACTAATATAAGATATAATTGAGATACAGAGTGATAAAAAGGAAATATTTCTTCTTGTCGTTTTTTATGAACGAACACGAGGTCTACAGGGTGATTCATTACGGATGATCGGCGGCATCTGTGAAACCCTATATTTTTGAAAAAACCCATTGATGTGTACCTGTCTACCTACGCTTTTTAGAGGTAATAAAACAAAAATAATTTTTAAAAACTCATTCCGTGTGCTAGTACTCTACGTATTCCTAAAAACTGAAAATAATTGCTTAGTTAAAGAGGCAAAAAAACATAATTAAGTTTATAAATTCTTGTTAAGATTACTGATGTTGGGGAGATGGGGGGAATGGGAAACAACTAAGGAAATATTTTTTTTAAACATATTATTTGTGGCAACCACACACATTATAGGGAATGTCCACGTGACGTCACAAATTAGTTTGATAGTCGCTCTAATGAATAAAAAATCGTTTTACTTTTCCGCCCAACCTATCTAATATGCGAGAAAAGTATTGGCTTACCCCAAAAAAAGTTCGAATTTTGAAAAAATTTTTTTAGTTATTTTCACGTTTTCCATCAACAACAACACGAAAAAACGGTTTTTAGAAAAAAATCCTGTGTGTATGTCGTCGTCGTTGTTGTCGGCCACTTTTCCTTACATGTCTTGTTAGCACGATACAGCCTCCGGAGTTCAACAAGTCACCAATTTTATGATTGAATATTATTCAGGACATCTCACTGATGAACCCTATTGATTTTCAGCTCACCTGCGCTAATACAACAGGTGCTACAGTACTTTAAGTACGATATTCTTGTCATTTTTGGAGAAGTTTCAGTTTGTTAGCACGATACTGCCTCCGGAGTATATACAAGTGATTTTATGATTGGATATTATTCAGAGCGTCTCAAAGATGAACACTATTAATATTAAGCTCACTAAAGCCAGTACAACGGGTGCTATGGTACTTGAAGTACCAAATTTTTGTCATTTTTGGAGAATTTTCAGTTTGTTAGCATGATATAGTCTCCAGAGTGTATACAAGTGACCATTTTTATGATTGAATATTGTTCAAGGCGTCTTGTGGATGAACCTTATTGATTTTAAGCTAACCAGAGAGTACAACGGGTGCTATGGTACCTGAAGTGCCATATTTTTGGTCATTTTTGGAGTAATTTCGGGGTGTTAGCACGATACCGCCTCCGGAGTGTATACAAGTGGCCAATTTTATAATTAGAGATTTTTCAAGGTGTCTAATTCACGGTGTCTCACAGATGTACCCTATTGATTTTCAGATGACTACAGCGAGAACAGCGGGTCCTATAAATCCAGATATACTACATTTTTGGTTACGTTTGGAGACATTTCGGTTTGTTAGCACGATACATCCCCCGAAGTGTATACAAGTGACAATTTTATGATCTTGTTCAGGGCATCTCACAGATGCGGAAAAGTTAGTTTTAATGTTTAAAACCGTTTATTTTACATTTATTTTCATATGTTATATTGGATCTGAATATTTGTATAAATCAAATCTTGGGCCAAATCTGCCTTATTTCACCTTGTTATTCGATTTCGTCAACCAGGAGCTACACGGAGGGTTGAGCATCTTTACCAAGACTGCTATTGATTTCAGCAGTAGATAATTTCTTCTGTAATCAACATATTCATACATACATTGAACTTACTTAATCTGTTACCATACAAAACACGCCTGCACCTCAACCTTCACTTTACTATGATTTTTTATTCTTTGTAAACGATTAAACCCTTCTTTTGTTGCTAAATTGGTACTTTTTACCAGTGGCGTAGCCTGAATATTATTTTGGGGAGGTCTGACACCGTTAGTTTGGGGAGTAAGGATCGAGTGTAGTTGGTTGTTTGTTTTGAGTTTGGTAGAGGGGTGAAATTTTTACAAATACAAGATACAAGTAAAGGTATAGTTGTTTAATCATATTTGAAATACAGTTACTGTTGTAAATATATACGTCGTAAATTGTGCCCCCCCCCCTCATAACTTCTGAAAGGAATCTTATATATTAAAAAAATTTATGAAAACTGAAGTTCTATCCGGCCGATTTCCTTCATTTTTTTTAATGAAAGGTATTTAGACACAGATATGTCATCAATCATTGAAATTTACTCAACTCCCACCTTATTCAAGTTATACTCAATCGCGATTCTTTCCTGTACATTTCTTATGGGACACATTCAATCAAGCAATTCGAATTCCCATAGCTCCTCTTCTAATGAATGGATCTTGATCTCTCAGAACACTCAGTGGATCAACTTCTTTCTTTTGAGCTATTAATTGCTTAAATTCGTTGAGTTTGAGGAAAGTTATGTGTGCACAATCAACTTTCCTTTCAATTTTTTCCAAATACTGCGGCCGACGCACAGCTAATATTGTCTGGAAGGAAGTTCTGTACAATGATTATATGTAATAATTACACCCTCTCATAAATAGTCTATCCTAATGCTGAGAAGCAGCACGGGTCCTCTAGTCTTTATAAAAAATAAGAAATGCTTTATAACTGTCTAAAAACAGATTTTTTTATGATTACGTAAAAATACTAATTATGGGTATAGGAATCCATATATAGTTTGAAAGAAAATAATTTACTCCATCGAATAAAGTAAAAAAATACAGGATGTCTTATATTTCACACTTTTTGGAGCAACTTGTAATATTTATCGATATAGACAATATTGCAAAAAGTTCCCTAAAAGTTTTTTTATTCACTTTTTGAAAACTTTTTTGGTTCATGTTAATTTGTTTTTTTGTTATTCCATTTTTTGTGAAACACTGTATTTCGCAAAACACTAAGATATCTCGAATACCATAAAAGATAGGTACAGAGAACTCTTATAAACACCTTTGTACAAATTTTTAAATTTTAATTCTGGCTGGTTTTCCTATAACGTCTAATGTGCCATCGAAACATATCACCCTGTATAGCTGTTTTTCTACCTACGAAAAGCATTTTTTTTTGCTTCTCCGGATATCCGACTTTATGGCCGTTCTGACCATGGCCCGGTCGCATTTTCGGAATTCGCCGACACATTAGCCGCTCGGAACGACTCGGGTAATGCGAATCTCAGACTCGTAAAGTCCCGACGTATTGGACCAATGCGTCGGGGATTTACCTATATAAAATACATGTGCGCATTGCCAAGTAAGTACGTGTATATTTTTGTTAAGTTTCTAGAACAGTAACAAGCTATAGGTACTATTCAAGTAAATATAAAAATAAATATTAAAATTAATATAATAAAATGGATCCAGACCAAATGTGCCTTACAAAGATACGTCATGCAATACGATTAGGTTGCAAATAAGTGAGCAAAAAGATTTTGAGGTATGTAGATTTTGGTATTTTAAGGTTAAGTTTGTGTAATATGATATATTTGCCGAACTGTAAAATCAAAAACATAGGAAATATAAATATATTAATAGGAAAAATAATAATTATAATTTTTTATTTATGAATTTGGAATATAGAATCTTATTACGTTGAAGAATAAACAGAATCTTAAACTAATTGGTTTTTTGTTGTAGAAATGGTTGACTGAATTGGAAAATACTCAAAAAGTAACTTATAGAGTTTCAAAAACCTTTAAGCTTGGTACTGAAAAGCCACGCATAATATTTAAAAGATTATATCACTGTCATTTTAACGTAAAGCAAAAAAAGAAAAATGAAAATTCTAGAAAAAGGATTTCTAGAAACATAAACTGTCCAGCAAAATTATCGGTAACTATAAAGCGATATAATCCAGACACAAAATCAAAAAACAATGATGTTTATATGCCAAAATGGCCATGTGTTGTGGAATTTCGGGATGAAAATAATCATAATTTAAATTCTGCTGCAGCACTTGAAGAACGACCACTTGCCCTGGATGTAAAAAATCGTATTATTGAGCTATTTGAGAAAGGTCACTCAGTAGCCTCTGCATATCACTCTTATATTTTATCAATGATGGAGGAACACGGCGACAACTATGAAAATATTATTATAGATAGACATTTTACTCCTACTAAAACAGTGTAAAATCTATATGGAAAAGCCATTTCCAAAAAAACTATGGCGAAAAGACTGGAGAAAATATGTTATCTCATTTAGATAATATGCTTAGGATGTTAGGAGAAAAAAATGGTACTCTTTTTAAAATAATTCGAAAAGAAGACCATTATGCTGTGGCACTTTGTACACCAATCATGCAAAGAGTTGCAACACTTTCCCAGTCGTCAGAGATTATGTTTGTTGATTCCACAGGCAACTGTGATACGCAAAATCATAAGGTTTACTATTTTATAACACAATCAGCTATTGGTGGATTACCTTGGGCTGCATCCTTAGTAGCAGTCAAGAATCAAATGTATTCTTAGAAGCTGTGCGTGCTCTTCATGAAATTTTTCCCATTAAAATAAAACCAAAGGTTATTCTTACGGATGACGATCTAGCTGAAAGGAATGCCTTAAAAAGGGGTTGGCCTGATTCTTGTTATTTATTGTGTACTTTCCACGTTTTAAAAGCCTGTTGGAAATGGCTTAAATCAGGTAAGAACAAAATTTCTTCAAAGGACGTACAAAACTGCTACAGATATTTTCGAAATATTCTTGTATCCAAAACATATGAAGACCTAGAAAATTCTTGTTTGGAATTTACTAAAAATTGCAAATATGATAATTTCACAAAATACGTAAGTAATATGATGGAGAGAGCTGACACTTGGTGCCTTTTATATCGGCAACATTTACCACTAAGTGGAATTGACACCAACAATTACATAGAAGTCGTATTTAGACTGCTAAAAGATATACCCTTGGAAAGGACGAAAGCGTTTAATTTACCCCAACTTTGCGACTTTATTACTACCAACTTTGGATTTTATTATAAGCAACGAATTTTGGATATTTTGCTAAAACGAGCATCTAAGACAGTTATTAGTCGTTATTTGCCTGATGAAAAGAACGTGACTGCTGAAAATATAGTTCAACTGAATGACTTTGAATATGAAGTTAAAAGTGAAACCGATAGAAATGTCACCTACATCGTCGATTTACTAATTTTCAAGTGTACGTATCCACAGGGATTTACCGGTAAATATTGTAAACACCAGGCAGTAGTTATAAAAAAATTTAATATACATTCAGTTTTTAACACCTTATCATTTAATGTTAAATGCCATCTTTACCATATTGCCACCGGAAAGCAGGCAGGTGCACAACTATTTTCGCCAATTGAAAATGTTTCAATGGGCCAAAACACTACTAAAGATGTTTATATAAATTCAGTTTCTTGACAAAATTGTAATTTTGTTATGAGTATTGTTGGTGATAAAGTTGATGACATTAAGTACGAAGGCAAATAATTAATTAAACGGCTGGGACACATATATAGAGCAGGAGAACAAGAAATAATACTGCAAATGACACGTAGGGGTAGACCTACAATAAAATGGCTGGAACAGGTGAAGGAAGATATGACAAGAGCCGGAATTGGAGGATGGAAGGACAAAGTTAAGGATAGGAAACTATGGAGAACATTGACAGAGAAACTCTAAAGGGAAAAACGGGGATTGATCCACCCCAAAAAAATGGATCTAGAAAGCGTAAAGCGGCGAAATCCCAGCAGGGGTATCAAGCCATTATATATATATATATATATATATATATATATATATATATATATATATATATATATATATATATATATATATATATATACCCTCCACCAGTAAAGGTGTTGAGCCATTTAAACATTCACCACACGTGGAAGCTATTTCCTCCACCTGCTATGGGATGGAAGGTATTGAGTCCTTACCACCTTCACTAAATGTGTTGCGAAGCGAAAAAACCATTAATCCGCATAAAGTCCTTTCATCTTTCAAACGTAGGTAGATAGTTTTAAGAAATAAATTAATAAATATGTAAATGTTTATAATCGTATATATGCAAAATTGACAATCTTGTTTATTATATTTTTTTCAATTATTTTAATTGATCAATAAGTAGTAAAAATTGATAATTTCATTTAATGCCAAAGTTTATTCCAATGCATTCAAATAAAGGCATTTTCAAAGTAAAAATGAATGCTTTACAATTAGCAAAAGCACTATTTTTCCACTAAGTACTTATCTTTTGAGTTTACTCCTTAAGAAACGATTTTCATATATAGCCCAAGTCAAGAAATAATTCAGAATTCAAAAAAAATCAAAAACTCCAAAATTTAAACATTAAAACATTTTTTGATTATTATTTCAATGGTGAACACATTTTCTTTTCTTTTGTTGATATACATTTTGAAGCATTTTTGTGTGTTTACTTATTTACTGTTCTTATTTTGTGCGTTTACTTATATAACTGTTGTTAATTGTAGAAGCTCATCCAGAAAGGAGAAAGGATTTCCACAAGACGGTGAGATTTTTAAGAGCTATGAAGACATATTTAACACTTTCAGTAAAGAAATAAAGATGTGTTTTAAGTGGAAATGAAATGTTAAATATATTATTTTAAATTTTGTACAGTCATAAGTGCTGTTTAGCACTCTTATATGTTACTTTTTTTTATTAATAAATAGTTAGCAGTTATACTCCACTAGTTTGTCCAGTTCTGTATGTTTATAGGAGTATAATAATAAATAAATGAATTAATATAAACTTATCATAAATAATTTTCTACTTTTATCTTGATTTAACATCATTTAAAAATCTAATGATACTCCAATCTAGAATGTATGTTACTCAAATTATTTTTAATTATTGCATTGTTTTTACATTATATACCTATTCTGTTTAGTAAGAAAATTACTTTGTGAAATAAATTATTTGTTGTGTATTTTTATACCAAACTAAATAAACTGTTTATATGATTGTTTTATTTTTTCCATTTTAAGCGTGTATGGTCCATCATTTGATATTTCATTTAATTTAACTGAACATCTAATCATTATTGAGTTAATAGAGTTGAATTGAATAAAATGTCAAATGATGGACTATAAATTGCTATTTTGAAATGAAATAATTCAAATACAGTAGATTTGAATATGCCGCCTAAACCTAAAATTACAGAAATCTTTTCAACATCACTCAATTGTTTAGTCGGCAGGCTCTTTAGATGGCGCCACAATCAGTGTCTCATCCACTGCAGACCGTGCCATCTATAGAGCCCGTCGAGTAATTAAAATCGGTAGATAATTCCAAAAAATTAACGAAAACTGTAACGTCGTTAGTAATCAAATTTTATTGATTTTATAACTGCGTATGCGCGATATCATATTGCTCGTCCCCATCCCCACATGTTATATGTTATCATTGAATAAAAAGTAAAGGAAGGATAGCTACTATCTACACTCATAGAGAGAAAGCAAGACGGAAGTAGCCATCTTGAACAACCAAGTATGACTCATTTTATTTTGTTGTTGCATTGGTTGGAGAGTACGTTTTTGCTTTTGGAAGTTTTATAATAATTTTATAGTGTTTTTCATTAGTTTTTCTTGTATTTTTGTTTTGTATTTAAATAAGTGTTAATTAGGATTAATTAGAATAGTGTTGAAACATTAGTAATTAGACTACAAACAAAATGGTTAGTTGTGCAGCCTGCGGTTGCTCCAATACCCCTAAAAATAAATCTTTAGGCATCACTTTTCATAGGTAAGTTGTTTTCTTTTATACTTTAATTTATATTAATTTTAAATAATATAAAAGATGCAAAATAAACATTTCATATTTTGATGAATGACAAGGTTAAGACATAGGCGTAACATAAAAATAAAAATAGTAAGTTAACTGTTGTAACACTATACATTTAAGAAATATTTATTTGCATTTTTTCAAATTGGATTTATTTATAATGTGTAAATATTGATTATAAAAGTTTGATGCATAAAAATATGTTTTTAGTTTTCCTAAAGATTGTTTTTTATTTGCTACAAAATAATTTTATATAGCGCGCCTATGGTAAAACGGATATTGCCGTCCGCCATATGCAACAACCATCCTGATTAATCAAACTTGTGTTTATTGCTCCTTCCTTTACTTTTTATTCAATGGATAAACCACCCACACCCATGTCGGAAGATGATGAAACCCCTTTTGCAGGTTTTGAAAACAAAATAGGTACAAGTAATAAAAACTCAGAAAAAGTAAGTAGATCCGATCCAATAATAATAAATGAATCATTTAATACACTACAAAACAAACAGGTCACAAAAACAGGTAATTATGATAAGCTCAACAAAAAGCAGCCAGTAAATATGGGTTAAATGACCTCTGTCCTTTCCATATTTATGTTGAAAATAACGAAATTGATTTTAAAGGCAGGTTAAATGCATTAAAAATCGGAGATATAATTCTTTCAATTTTCCCGGAAATAGATAACAAAATCCAAAGTATAGACACGATAGGTCGCAATAGAATAAGGATAATCATGAAAGGCAACAAAAGTGCAAATTACCTTCTCGAAAATTGTGAACATAAAATATTCATTAAAAAAAATTTGAATATTTATATTCCCAAATTTATAATATTTAGACTAGGAGTTATTAGGGATATAGCATTAGACTTTTCCGAAGAATATGTGAAAAACAAAATAAAACAGTACGACTTCAATACCAAATTCGAAGTTACTAGTGTAAAGAGAATAAATAGAAAAGTTACTAATAATGGGAAAGTAGAATATGTGCCAACTAAATCATGTGTGGTAAACTTTAAAACGCAATCTTTGCCTAAATTCATCACAATAAATAAAGTTTTGAAGGAGGTGGAACCCTACCAACAAAAAGTATTACTATGTTTCAATTGTTTGAGATATGGCCATCTTGGCGGACAATGTAAGAGTCACCAAGGTGCAGTAAATGTCACAAACCTCATAATACAAAAGAATGTCAAGAACAAAATGTCATACCCAAATGTTTAAGCTGTAATGGCAATCATTTTACTACAAACTTCAACGAATGCGATGAATTTAAAAGACAAAAACTAATAAAAAATGCAATGACAACTAATAATATAAACTATCATGATGCCAATTCCAAAATCCCCAAAAATTCCTATGCAAATGTAGTCTCAAAAAATCTAAACATGCCATCCAACCCACAACAAATCCCCACTCAACCAGCTATTCAGCCTCATATACACCCCCAACCTACAAATCACCAAGAAACCGCAAACCAACATGATGTAACGGAACACCCACGGACATACTCACATCCAAGGGTACCTAATAAACGGCAGAGGCCCAGCAGCCCAGATCCAACTATATTGGCTCGCAAGGAAATCATCTCAAATCCCCGTCCCCCAGGTCCAAACTTTAATATCCTAAATAATTACTTATATACTCAACATACCCATACAAGCAATCCAGTACACAGTGAAAATTTAGACCAAAATGCAATCAAAACTCTTTTTGAAATATTTTACGAGTTATTAAATAAAGTTAAAGAATCTAACAATATAAATGTGTCAAAAGAGAACTTAGAAAATCTATTTAGTAATCAATTAAAAAGAATTTTGTCATGTGAAACGTCAAATTCGCAGACGTAAACAAATTTAAATTTTTGCAATGGAACTGCCGATCGGCAGTATCCAATAAGGAAAACTTAGAATATCTATTACAATCAAATCATATAAATATTGCGCTCTTATCAGAAACATGGTTCAAACCAAATAAACTGTATGCATACAGATTAAAACAACCAGATAAATCCCACTACGCAAAACATCTACTTGACACCAATCATTCATTGACACCTAACACAAAACTAGAAGTACTGCATATTTGTGAAAAGAAACAAGAACTGGATTTCCTTGAAGAGCTGGAAATTAGAAGACATTTAAGAAACCCACAATATGAAGTTGTCAATGAACAGTTAAATCTAGGGAATTCTCCACTAATAAACTGTCTTCTTAAGTGATAATTGTAAAGATTAGCAGATATAGTTTTCCTGGTTTTCTATATCATTGCACAGTTATACTGATCTTAATTGGAAAAATGATATCCAGGATATCACCATAGGGCTAATAATATCTAAGCTTCAATATTTGTAATATCACATCTTCTTCTTTTTTCTATAAACATATATTAAGCCAATCACAAGTTAGGTTACTTCTTGGTCTAGCTAAATATAACTACTAAACATCAGGTAGGCATAAAATGAAATGTAACTTCTGTCATTCTGACGATGATATTGATTTATCGAAACAATCGTCAATTTTTTAGAATTTTCAATAACTTGTATTATATTGTGGAATTAACTAGAGACCTTGAGTTTCATTTAAAAACATTAATATGAGCATATTCCACGAAGTAAGGGTCGAGACAGTAAATTTCATTAAATAAATAAAATATTTTTAGGTTACATGTTAGATAAGAATAATTGGAAACTCGGAACATTTAGAACAGAAATATCTGGGTCATGCGCATTATTGGTTTCCAAACAAATTAAAATAAAATAAGACAAAAAGATAAAAGTTGGCCATCTTTTGTACTAATTCTTATTTCCTATTTTACCTTATTTCTTGTATAAACCCTTTTACAGAGATGCGTATGTTCATCTTTATTATTTTAATTTATTTTATTCCTTATTTTATTTTATTTGCTGTATAATCCCACCTTAACAACCATTATCTTCATTTTTATAAAACACAGAGAATTTTTACTAATTTAATCGACAACTTTAGAGATCATGGTTGTTCTTTACATTTTAGCTAAACTGAAAATTGCTGCATTAATATAGTAAATATTTCTTTTTACAGTTTTGTTCCTCCAACCCAGAAAGATAAAATTAATATGGTTGAAAAGCAGTGGTAATAAATCATTAAATTTGTCGACGAAGAAACGATGGAGGAGATGATCCCTTCATTTTCAAAAACGGTGTTTCTTTAGATTTGAGAAAGACGAAGAGAGGTTATTAAGACAGTTTGATTTGCCTTCCCATATGAGTGGAAATTAACAAAAATTGATGGTACGTTTTATTGTATTGTATTCATATAATTTTGAATTGAATTGAGTGAACGAAAAGACGAGTACTGAGTGTGTAATTTTATTAAAATTCCAGGTAAGCGCTTTCATCCATTAGACCATTCTGAAAACTCTCGTCAAGAAAAAAATATACAGAAAGTGTCAAAAAACATCAAACCCTGTAACTGCTACATACAATGAAATAAAATGTTTGATGTTACATCATTATTTAACTAAAATTTGTTAAAATTACTCTTACTGTACAAGTCCGGTTCTGGCAAATAATATAACAAGTTGTTTTAACCTCGCTCTTATATTTTGTTAATTTTATAGTAAAAACACAGTGTAGTTAAATTTCGCTTTATTGCCATAGTGTTTTTAATTAGTTACTTCCTATTGTTCACCTGTAAGTACCCAAAATTTAAGATTTTTCTCGAAGAAAATAAGAAATTTACCATTAGTATAAACTTAAAATACGAAGTAAATATCAAGTCAAGGTTTTTTCCGTACCTAGGTCCTGGGATGGACAGGGTCAAACCTGCCCAATACGACCTAGTATAACTAATTAAACATATTCTAATATGCCACTGTTAATTCCCACGCAGACCACTTCTGACTACAGGAGCTCTGAAACTGATCAACTACCAATACATTCCAATACCAACAACACAATGATCAATAACATACCATTATATTCCTCTTCTCAAATCCTATCCAACCAAACAAAATCCTATTCTAACGCTGCGAAACAAACAAGATATCCTAATAAAGAACAAGCTATTATTTTTAACGCATTAGAAGGAATTCCTATTCAAGACTATTTAATTCCTTTGGGAACTGTTATACAACCAAAACATATCACACATATCTCTAAAATAACTAATAACAGAATCTGCGTATATTTAGCCGACAAAAATATAGTCAATCAACTTAAGGCCAGAAAACTTGTTACACCAGCAGAAAGGCTTGTATTATCGAATGTATGTCCTACCATACCGAATGAACTTTTAATAAATGAATTACAAAATATAGGTCTAAATCCAATTTCACCTATGTCAGTACTAAGAATCAGTACAGCTCTTCCGGAATTTAGTCATATTCTTAGTTTTAGAAGACAAATTTTCGTTACGCCTCACAATATCCAAATTCCTGATTCTATAGTGATCAATCATGATAATACATCATACAGAGTATTTGTAGCACAAGACGGAATGACTTGTTTCAAATGTCGCCAGACAGGACATCTTGCAGCACAGTGCTCAGTTTCTATCTCAGCTAATTTAACTCAACAACAGACTGACACAACTCCTGCACCTACTACATTATCAACCAATAACGCCACAAACTGCACACCTTCTCCTATTATCGATATAATAAAACCCTCCACCATTGGAGCGATCAACAATCCCAACACACCAATTCCATCAGCAACCAATACTCCAAAAAGACCCGTATCTGAGAGCCCCACTATAGAAGAAACAAGCTCAGAATCAATTTTCCAAAAACCTAATCATCTTAAAAAAACAATAAAAAAAGTTAAGACAACCTCAGCAGTGGTACCAGCAATTCCTGTAAAAATTTTACTTCAACCAGCCAAAGCATTTATAACAAACAATTCTGAAGGACTGCCATTAAACTACGACCAACTTGTAGACCTATTTAAAAATACTCTTGGCTCTCATAATGCCCTGGAAGAAGTTAAGGACTACACAACTGACTATGGATCTCTAGTGATCATGTTAAATAAAATTTACCCTCTTCTTACAGAAAGACGAATTAAAAGCCGTATCACAAAACTTCAACAAAAAATATACAGACACCTAGGAGACGAAATCAATTATGAATCGATGGCTACAGAAAGTGACTCGTCCTCTCATGAATAGAACTCCACTATCATTTATTTATTATTATTTTTTTTCAATCCAATGCTATTTAAATCAATAATTCAGTGGAACCTGAATGGATACTACGAGCGTCTACCTATGCTACAAAAAATCTTATCAGAACACCTTCCTGACATTTTATGCCTTCAAGAGACACATTTTAAACTAGATCATTATCATTCACTAAAAAGTTATCAGTGCTTCTTTAGGAACAGAACAAATCGTCAACATGCCAGTGGCGGAGTTGCGATTTATGTATCGAACACATTAGAAGCAGAAATTATTCCGATTAATTCCAACCTGGAAGTCGTTGCCGCAAAAATTAGGAGCTCGCACCCAATACACATATGCAATATGTACCTACCGGCAGGTCCATTGGACATGCAAGATATTTGTGATATTATTAATCAAATACCAACACCAAGATTAATTTTAGGTGATTTTAACGGTCACCATATATTTTGGGGCTCCGATTCTAATGATAATCGAGGTCGAACAATTGCGAATGTTATTGACCATTTTAATTTTAATATATTAAATGATGGTACTAAAACTCGCTTCAATTCTGCAACAGGAGAATCATCCGCAATAGATCTATCCTTTTGTGATCCTACGGTCTCGTTATCGGTATCTTGGGAAGTAGATCCTTACTTATATGATAGTGATCATTACCCGATTATTATACGAAATACCAATTTCGAAACTAAAACTACTTCACCATCTTTCATTTGGAGATTAAAGAATGCAAACTGGGATGCCTTTTCTGAAAATATTCAAAAGAAAATAGAAAACCTTACTACGACCGAGAATATTGATAAGGATTTAAGAAATCTTGAAAATATTATCATATCTGCCGCAGAATCTAGTATTGGTAGAACAAAGCTTGTTACAGGTAGAATTCCAGTTCCATGGTGGAGTAAAACATGCGAAGACGCCATAAAAACTAGTAAGCATGCTTTCAACGTTTACAAAAGACACAAAACCACAGAAAACCTCGTTGAATTCAAACGACTAAGAGCAATTTCTAGACACATAATAAAAACTGCAAAAAAGGAATCATGGAGACAATTTGTATCTTCAATTAATAGATCCACTCCAATATCAGATGTATGGAAAAAAGTCAAGAAGATTTCTGGTAAAAGCTCCATTCAAAAAATAACATCTCTTGATCTCAATGGAATAACGGTTACAGACGACAAACATATTGCAGATATACTCTCTGATACATATGCTAGTCACTCCAACAACAATAATTATGATAACGCCTTTATTACCAAAAAAGTCTCACAGGAAGCAAATGATATTGAAATTTTTAACATACTTGATCCATTAAATCATAATATAACTGAAAATGAATTAAATGAAGCACTAGAAGACTTAAAAGATACATGCGGAGGACCAGATGACATTCCTGTAGTATTCTTGAAGCACTTACCTCAAAATTCCAAAGATTACTTGTTACACCTATACAATAAAATCTGGACTAAACACCCCTTTCCAGAAAAATGGGGTGAAGCTATTGTCATACCAATACTAAAGCCTAGAAAACCTAAAACAATCGCTGCATCTTATAGACCTATCTCACTAACTTGTTCAATGTACAAGCTACTCGAGAAAATAATTAACAAACGACTTTTATGGACACTTGAAAGCAGAAACCTTCTGATCCCGGAACAAAGTGGCTTCAGAAAACATAGATCAACTTTAGATAACATTGTTGAATTAGAAAGCTTTATTCATGAGGGTTTCGCATTGAACCAGACGTGCATGGCCATATTTTTCGATATTAACCGGGCATTCGACACGGTGTGGCGATATCATATATTGAGAACGTTGAGTGAATGGAACATACAAGGCCACTGCTTAGCTTTTATCAAAAACTTCCTCCAAAAAAGAACTTTTGTTGTCAGAGCAAATACACAGATATCTAAAAATAAATTACAAGAGAATGGGACACCGCAAGGCTCCGTAATAAGCCCAACATTATTTATTGTAGCCTTGAATAGCATCTTGGAGAATATAAAAGCACCCCATAGAGCAAGAATATACGCTGACGATCTAGTTGTTTTCTTAAAAGGTACAAATATGACCACAATGAATAATTTTCTCCAAGATTTTCTCACAAACCTGGAAATTTGGTGTTCGCAAACAGGAGTTCGTTTTTCAACATCCAAAACTCACTGCATGTTATTTAGCAAAAAAAATGAACTATTTCAACCTAATTTGATACTACATGGCGAAAATCTAAAGATCCTACCTTCTGTAAAATTTTTAGGTATGCACTTAGACAGCAAATTAAATTGGAAAATACACATCAACAATCTAGCCTTAGAATGCCAAAAGAGATTAAACATTCTAAAAGTGGTAGCTAACCAGAAATGGGGTGCTGATGGACCAACTTTATTGTTACTGTATAAATCTCTCATCAGATCAGTATTGGACTATGGCTCTATAGCATATGATACAGCAAACAAAACTGACACCGACCAACTCGAAGTAATCCAAAATTCCGCTTTCCGGATTATACTTGGAGCTTTTAGAACTACACCGGTAAAAAGTCTACAGTGGGAATTAGGAGAACCAGCCTTAAGCCTAAGGCGAAAATCTCTTAGCAGCAATTATGCAGTTACTATTCTTGCCAATATGTCAAATCCAACTTATCAGTACACACACTCAAATAAATTGGAAGGATTTTTTACTGGGAAATCGAGGACACCAAAACCGTTTTACGAGAGAATTAGAACATACTTTCAAGAAATTGACTTTTGTCTGCCAAAAGTTTACCCAATTGCCACTTATTATAACATAGAACCCTGGATGGTAAAGATACCAAATTGCGACAAAAGCTTAACGAAATATGATAAACAAAATACTAACCCAACTGTTATAAAAGCCAAACTGTTCGACACTTTGGGAAAGTATCCAAATTACCAAAAGATATATACAGATGCCTCGAAATCGACCATAGGCGTAGAAGCAGCTGTAGTAACTGACTCGCAGAAACTTCTATATAAACTTCCATCCTACACAAATATCCTCTCGGCAGAACTATTCGCTATATATCAAGCTTTAACACATATCAACGAAAGCAGCCACCACAACTCTTTCCTTGTCCTTACAGACTCCCTTACTTCCTTACACTCGATACAAACGATTTATTCTAAACATCCTGTGGTTCATCTCATTAAGAAAGAACTCTACGTTGCCAGAGAACGAAACAATGATATCATCTTTATATGGATCCCATCCCATATTGGTATTAGTGGAAATGAAGAAGCGGACAGATGTGCTCGTAATTCCATCACAGATGAAAGTGCGGTATCGATTTCAAAGGTGGTTAGTTCGGATCTAAAGTGCGTATTAAATAGGAAAGTGATCGCTTTGTGGCAATCTCAGTGGTCTGAAAGTGACTCAAAACTTCGTGAAATTAAACCTCTATATAAAAAGTGGTTTCCATTTTCTAACAACAGACAACACCAAGTGATTATTTCACGTCTACGGTTGGGGCATACTAGACTAACTCACACTTACCTAATAAAACGTGGAGAACATCCAGTATGTGAACTGTGTAATGTAGATGTAACAGTGAAACATATCCTCACAGAATGTCCTAAATACTACAATCAAAGAAACATTTGTAAACTACCCAACACATTTCAAGCCTTATTTCAGGATAATAATTGTGATAGACTAATAATATTTTTAAAATTAATTAATGTGTATAATTCAGTGTAATTATGTTATTATCTATTGTACCGTCGCTAATAACCTACCACGGTTGATGCGACTTTCTGTCGAAATAAAAAAAAATATATATACAGAAAGTGTCAAAAAACATCAAACCCTGTAACTGCTACATACAATGAAATAAAATGTTTGATGTTAC
The DNA here is from genome assembly GCA_963921935.1 of Galeruca laticollis. Classification (NCBI taxonomy): domain Eukaryota; kingdom Metazoa; phylum Arthropoda; class Insecta; order Coleoptera; family Chrysomelidae; genus Galeruca; species Galeruca laticollis. Next base: position 67,352,760 of record OY998180.1, on the reverse strand, counting down.
ATCATTATTTAACTAAAATTTGTTAAAATTACTCTATAAAGAGTGTGTACAATTGTAATTCACATAACGAGGCGTCTAATTTGATTACCAACTAAATTATATGTGTGCACACCCTCTTTATAGGGTAATTTTAACAAATATCACATAAATAATTATGTAACATCAAACATTTTATTTCATTGTGTGTACATTGTACCTGTTGTATGTTTTTCTCTTGTCGACAGCTTTGAGAATGACCTAATGGCTGAAAGCGCTTAGCTGGAATTTTAATCAAATGACATACTCAGTACTTGTCTTTTCATTCACTCAATTTATATCTAGTGTGTACACCATACTCAGACAATTCCATTTTAAAATGTATCCATTGAAAAAATAATAATCTGGGTTTTATTTTATGTTATAGCTATATTCCCTCTACCAGCTATGGGACGGAAGATATTGATCCCTTGCCGATTTTCATATATAGCCCATGGTGTGACAATTTATGGGAAATGAAAGTGAGTATTATCTTTTGTTGAGGCATTACGTCTTAAGTATTTGGTCTAGCGGTAACCAAAAATCCAAAATATACAATAAAGACAAAAAATAGTTAAAAATCAAGAATTCGTAAAAAAATCAAAAGCTTCAAAAAAGGGAATCAAAAAAACCAAACAAATGTATACATTCAAACATTTTTTCATATTTTTTTGGCTTGGTATAAAAACATGTGTAAACTTATTATTTCGATAGTAAGCGCATTTTGTTTTCTTTTGTTGACATAAATTTTCAAAATATTTGTGTGTTTACTTATTTATTGTTGTTATTTTTGTGTGTTTACTTGTAGAACCTCAACCAGAAACGAGAAAGGACTCCGTGAGACGATGGGATTTTTAAGAGCCCTTAAGAAACATTTTAACAATCATAGACTGCTAGGAGCTGCAGAGTAACTTAAACTGCCTTATGCGATGGTTTAAATGTAGAAATATACAAATATGCAATATACTAGATTTAAGCTTGTGTTATAAACCTATTTAATACTTCCAGTAAAGAAATAAAGATGTGTTTTAAGTGGAAATTAAATGTTAGATATATTATTTTAAATGTTGTACAGTCATAAGTGCTGAGTAGCGCTCTTATATGTAATTACTTGGCACCTTGTATTTACAGAGCTGGGCAGTATTTAACAACTTTTCCTATACAAATATTTTAATTACTTTTGTTCTAACATTCACAGTAATTATACTCAAATGTTTTCTTTCACAGAAAGTTGCCAAAAATAGTAGCAACTTATTGCTAACACTTTTTTTGATTAGGTAAGTAGCAGTTATACTCCTGCAGTTTGTCCAGCTCTGTGTGTTTATACGAGTGTAATAATAAATTAATATAAACTTATCATCCATAATTTTCTTCTTTTATCTTGATTTAACATCATTTGAGAATCTAATGATACTCCAATCTAGAATGTATGTTACTCAAAATATTTTTTAATTATTGCATGGTTTTTAAACTATAATTTATTTGTTGTCATTATGTTTGTTAAGAACAGTACTTTGTGAAAGAAATTATTTGTTGTGTATTTTTATACCAAAATAAATAAACTGTTTATATGATTACTGTTTTATTTTTTCCAATTTATAAACCATTTGTGGTCCATCATTTGATATTTAATTAATTTAACTCAACATCTAATCATTATTTAGTTAATGGAGTTAAATTGAATGAAATGTCAAATGATGGACTATGAATGGCTATTTTGAAATAAAATAATTAAAATACAGTATATTTGAATATACCGCCAAAACCTAAAATTACAGAAATCTTTCCAACATCACTCTGTTGTTTACTCGACGGGCTCTTTAGATGGCGCCACAATCAGTGTCATCTATCTGTGGTTTGAATCTGGAAGGCACCATTGACATACTATACTGATGGAATGGCCCGCCTACCACACAATTGATGCCATCGCAGTGCGAGAGAGAAAGATCGAGAAGGATAGCGCTAGTTGTGGCAAAAATATTTTTCAATGTATGATTACGGTATGGTTTTATATGTTACTGCCTGAAGGTTTGTTATATATTTTAAATAATTTTGAGAAATATTTGAAAATGAGATCGTGTTCATCTTATACTTGTACTACAAGGTTGAAAAAAGGCGAGAAAATAAAATTTCACAGGTAGGTAAATAAACAATAAATTTTATATGAGTTAGGTTTATTAAGATGATTAAAAATATTTTTCATGTTTTATAGATTTCCAAAAGATCGCAATTTAAGTAATGGTTACAGTTAGAAGAGATAATTATAAGCCAAGTGATACAGCTGTTACTTGTGAAAAGCATTTTAGAGTTGATGACTAGGTATTAAATGTTCACGGAAATCGGGTATTAAAAAAGACAGCAATTCCACCACAGTTTGATTTTCCTGCTCATTTGATCAAAGTTATCAAAAAGAGAAAACCCGTAACAAGAATACTTAATGTAAACCAAGATGAAGGTGCTTTTCTTGAAAAATTTGAATTGAAAATAATATTTTTAATATAAACATTCGAATACTTTTTATATTACAATTTTAATATACTTAAGTGTACATTTTTAGGGGATGCTGTTGCAGGATGCAGTACTGATATAATTCCTGAAGTGGAATCTATGGAAGTCGATTTATATGTACCAGAAGTTAATAAGCCAGAAGATCCAGTAAACAATAACATATTATCCAATGAAATAAAAACATATTTGAGTGTGGAAAAAAAAGTTGCAAGGTAAGAAGACCTACTGATTCTTAAGTAGTTGACCATTTAAAAAAATACCTTCAATTATGCATTTTTTCTATTTTTAGAAAAAAATGAGATCCAATAGTCTTTGGAGATTTTGAGGAGAGTGATTTACAATTTCCAGAAAAGAGAAAGAAATTTTTGAAAATTACCAACCCAACTGTTTGTAATTATAAAAAAATGAATAAATATTACACAAAAATCCATTTAGTTTATTTTGGACTATTTTTTGACCTACCCTGTTTGACTTGCAACCATTCTGAATGCATCTAATTTGATTATCGAACATGCACCAACTTTTAGCAATATTTGAATTTTTACTGAGCAATAAAAAGAATTCCACGTTGCACACTTATATGACCACATTGTATCAATAGACACGTAACAATATATTTTTATGAAAATGTATTGTCTTTTTCGTAATGTATAACAATAATAATTGTATATTTTCTTTTTATACGTAATAAAATGATTTTTTTAATGGTTGTTTAATTATTTTTTGTGTTATTTGGGTTTAAAATAATATTAAAGATATTAATAAAACATAGTCTGTTATTTGTTTATAAAATTAAAATATACTTTGAAGCATTTAATGCAGTTACAACAACTTTTACTAATAAGAAAATAATTTTATAAGCACCCATTATATGCTTTCTCCGTGTTTTCTGCCACATCTAGCTCCATCTCTTTCTAGTCTCTTCCGCATTTTATCCTACAGCGTTTATTACCGTAGGCCAGTCCACTAGTATAATATGTCAATGTAAGTACACATAAAATGAAAGCGCTGTTGTCATATTTAATTCTAAAATTTCTTTATCTTTGTGAATAATTCGGAAATTCTTAAAAATCTTGAAAAAATAATTTTAACATGTATTCATGAATTTTTGTAAAGTCAGTTAAGTTTGTCATACTACGATTTATAAGTCACATAGAAAAAGGTTATTTTTACGAAATCAACGTTGTACTATTATGCTCAAGAACTTTCTTCAAATAGTGGCAACGTCTGCCTGAAATGCCAGCCGACAGACGCCTGTCTCGCTCCGACTCATCCAAATACTATATACATATATTTGTCAGATAACCAAGTCTAACATAACTAGTCGCTAGTAGTAGTAATATATATGCGTAAACATGATTAAAAATATAATATGTTTATATTCATACATTCTATTGACAGCTACCCTCACAACTAGCTCATTTATATTGCCTTTTTGAGAATGCCCATGATACTTTAACCACCTTTTTAATTGTTCACAATTATGCGTTGCAACAGAATTGTCCACATGTACAGAATCATCAATATTTTATTTTAATGATGGATTTGTTTGTGGAGATAATATTGATTTCCCAGTCATTATTACAAAACAGTACGAAACTTTTAAACAACTTCTCTTTCAACATGGCGGCTGAGCATGCGCTTGTCATGTGATGAATAATACTATTATGATTAAGTACGGACCACGTTCTTACAATAAAATTAACTTTATACTGACCTCTATCAGAAGATTTTAACACCCAATGGAGTCCTATTTTTCTACTATTTCAATATTAAATTATAAAAACTTTAATACACTCGATAGAAATCGAATCTCATACAGGGCGTCGATTCTTGACGGAAATAGAATAGACCATCCGATAGAAAGTGGGCGTGGTTCTACTGATAAGGCGGAAACGGTATCTTGAAATACTGTCACGGACTTAGGATCCATAGACAAATAATATAAGAAACGGTTTGATGCATAGGTGGCAAGTGGCACAACGTTTCTGCGCCGCCACCCGCGCATGGATTCTCTACAGTCGCGCGAACTACAAGACTGTTTTACATAAACAAAATAGAATAAAACAATTTAAAATATTATAAATGACAATTAATTTCACCATATTGCCTTTATTGTGAATAAATATTATAAAATATCCTAGTATATTAACTTTTAAGTCATTAAAAATGAAAATATACAAAATCGATCTTACATTGGTTCGTGTGAATACGGCTTGTGTTTGTCACAGTGAAGTGTCAAAACTAAAAATATGGTTATATTGGTTATGGTTACAAATTCTAAGGAAGAGTAAAATTAGTATAGTTTTGTTCAATTTATTCAGGTTTCCGTTCTAATAAAGTAAATAAAAGTAAGTGAACCTTTAAAATGTCATTACCAGGTATAATTCGTCGTAGCTGTAATGTAAAAAATTGTTAATAGTAAATATTTTTGGCCACTTCGCAATTTGGGTTTAAGAACAAAACATTTTTCAAATTTTCATCTGACATTAATCAACGAGAACAGTGGTACACAATTTTAGAACTTATACATCTAATGATCAAAGGTATAAAGATCATTTTGATGATGATCCACTTACAAGTACGTGTCGCAAAGGACTTAAATAAGCTTTACCTTTTCAATCCTTACATCATACACCACCACATGGTAATAATATCCAAGCTTTTTAAAGTACAGTATTTTCTGTAAAAAGAAACCTTATTTTTTGTGACATTGATAGTCGAGAACTATAACACAAATTGTAAAGCAGACGATGTAATTTATTAGATAACTTAAAGTCATAATTAACCAAAACCATTCACTTCTAAAACTATTAATGAATTGGAAAAAATTGAATTCCCGTTCTTAAATACATAACATAATTCAAATGTTGACACTTAACAATAAGCTATGTTTCTAGTTTTGTACAAGTTTTAATTGCGAAGAATGTAAGGCTAATTTGCAGACAGATATTTTAGTTGTTTTTACCACCATGGTTTCACTTCCTTCAAAGAAAATGATGATAAAATACGTCTGATTTGTGTACAGAGAAATTGTTAAATTTCTTTCAATACTGCATGACTTTGTTATCATATTTCACCACTTTTCGTTCATGTAGAAAATATTACTGAAAAAAATAACACTTTGCAAAAGGTCATATAAATTTTGATTTATTCATCTGTCTAGAACATAAATCATACGTATTTTCTCAACTCATAAAAGTTTGTGTTCCCTTATTAATTGAAAAATATAATGATGGTATATAAGAGGACTAACAAACAAAAATATCTTTTTGTAACTTAAAACGTACTACTTTTAATTTACTTTTTGTTTCAGACCTGTCTTCATGGATATGGAGAATCTAGTTTTTAACTTTTTTTTATTAAAATGTTTGTTGGTTTTGTTGTCAATAATTTTTTAAAATAACAATGTGCAATTTGATGTGATATTGGATTAATTTTCTTAAATATAATGTAATGTAATTTTAGTAGAAATATGTAATTGTGATTAATATATTTTTTTATATTATGTGCAGGTTAATAAACAATTTAAATGTTTGCTGTTTTCTTATTTATCTAAATTATGTGTCTCAGACTTGTTTATTATAATTATTTCATTACAAAAAATGAAATATAATTTTTTGAAATGAAATAATTATATAATAAGGAATTTTAAGACAAACTATGAAATTTACCTACCAATAATCCAAACTACCAAATTTAAATATCCCGCCTCTAAGAATTAGTTCTGCTACCCGCAAGAGGTGAGCTCAGATCGACGGAATGCCAGCTGTTTATACGGGAACGGACGAACACTCTCTCATTACTTTGTCTATGTTAGGATCCATGGACTTCTAATAGTAGGTTTTCCATACATCCGAAATGACCCCTCATTTTGCCTACACATGGCCGCCATGTTGGGCTAATTTTAAGTTGGTATTAAGAAGCTACAGTTCATTTGCGTTTTCTTGATATTGAGGATGGAACGTTGGTTGGTTGCGCGAAATAATTTACAGCATAATAGAAATAATTAACCAATTAGAATTTAGTTGGATGAACTGACGCGCCATTTCCTGTTACCTTTGTTCCGTTGTTGTAATCAAAGAATACACCAACCAACAAGAAACGAAGCTTGTGCTATTTTATAATTCATTTTTTAAGTGCGCATGTCTAACTCAGAGTCAGTTATCTGTCAATGTCATGTGATTTTATTGTTTACATGTTTAACAAAGAATATTCTTTGCTGTACGGTTTTTCCTTATTTACAATAAAACATATATATTTTGTTTGTGTTTTTAATTGTTTAAAAAACTATTATATCAGTTATGGCGCCAAGAACTATGCAGTTCGTGGGTGTCATTCAAGAGATGGAGACGGTGGGTGATTTTTGGGAACAACTATGTTTAGATTTCCAAAAGATCCTGTAAGGTAAGAGGAATTGTTTCTATATGCAATAAATTATAGATATATATATTTCTTTTTTTAAATATGTTATTCTTCCATTGCACCTATACATTGGAAGTTGTGTGAATCTATGTTTTGAGTGTTAACATTCCTCTGTCTCTGTGTCTTTGTTAACATAAATAATAATGATAATAATACAATCAATGAATACACTACAATAAGCGTCACTGCTGATGAGTATAGCTTGAATATGCTGAATAATAATACACAATATAAATTGGTAGTAGTTTATTTCTTTTATACACATATGATAAATATAAATATACTTACTTAGCTTTATTTACATTTTAGAGCACAGTTATGGTTGGATGCATGTAACCGTGGAGATTTGTTTGAAAAAACCCTAGACTCTACATAACAATTATAAGTTATGTCAACTCCACTTCGAGGATAAATTTACTTCCAAAAGGGGACGTAAAAAGTACCTATGTCTTCAAGCTGTGCCTACAATATTCCCATGGTTGAAACGCAAGGGCCATGTTATATTGAGCGATCCACCAACAAAAATAGCTATTCAGTCTGGTAAATATTAAATTTAAGTAAATATTACAATCAGTTGTTTATGATACTTATTTTTGCCACTTTAGTGCAGAATTAATTATAACTTTTCAACAGGATTCATTAATACCTTATTGGCATTTTGTTTATTTGTTTATCACAATTATTTTTATAATTACAGATACCATGCCGTTTGAGCAAGTGGGACATTCGTCTGAAGCCGCCAAAGACATATTGGTGATGCTTCTCCATCTCTTGGTAAATATAATCATCGTTTAGATTTAACTCTTGTAGATAATATGCATCAAAATAGATGGCTTTCTTATAATTAGATTGCACTTAGCCTATTTGTGAATCGCCATATGCTTTGTATTTAAACAGCTGTATAGAATTGCAATGTAAATGTTATCTATTCTTTAGAGTGTAGAGTGACAAATCTAAGAATGCTTGAAATTTTTTGAACTGGTTATTTGAAATTGCTGTTTATTACAATTATTTTTATAATTACAGATACCATGCCGTTTGAGCAAGTGGGACATTCGTCTCAAGCCACAACAACACATATTGGTGATGCTTCTATATCTCTTGGTAAATATAATCATCGTTTAGATTCAACTATTTTAAATAATATGCATCAAAATAGATGGCTTTCTTATAATTAGATTGCGTTTAGCCTATCTGTGAATCGCCATATGCTTTGTATTTAAACAGCTGTATAGAATTGCAATGTAGATGTTATGTATTCTTTAGAGTGTTGAGTGACAAATCTAAGAATGCTTGACATTTTTTGAACCGATTACTTGAAATTGATGTTTATTACAATTATTTTTATAATTACAGATACCATGCTGTTTGAGCAAGTGGGACATTCGTCTTAAGCCGCCACAAGACATATTGGTGATGCTTCTCCATCTCTTGGTAAATATAATCATCGTTTAGATTCAACTCTTGTAGATAATATGCATCAAAATAGATGACTTTCTTATAATTAGATTGCATTTAGCCTAACTGTTTTGTTTTTCTTATACAATAGTCTTTTTTATGGTTTTGCTAAAATGGAAAAATGTTCGGTTATTCATTCAAAGTTCACTTGCTATCAATGTAAGAAAATGTTCCTGCTGGTCTTCAGAAAATAGACACTGGAAAATGTGATGGATGGATAGAACAACACATTGTCTATAATAAATCCTGTGCATATAGTCTTCCTCTATTTTCCTTTTTTGTTTCAGATACTAGATCTTCTAAAATTCTTATTGAGATGGAGGAACCCATACATTTACAATATCCCTCAGCTTCAACTCAAACACCACAAAGCATGACCTTTGGCACACCACGAAAGGAAAAGTTAAGGTTTAAATTTAAAACAATAAAGAAAAAGTTATTCAAGAAAACATGTAATGTGGAGGCACCACCAAAATATAGCCCTAAACTCTTTAGAGATATGTGTGATCATTTTTTGACCAAACCATTGGCAGACATTGTCAAAACCCAAATTAATTTGAAAAACAGAAAATCACTTGGCAGACGTCATTCTGATGAATTAAAAAAAGGTTGCCCTCACTTTGTATTTTTTAGGACCTAGAGCATACAGATTTCTTAGAAAAATAATAAGTCTACCAACTCCAAGAACTTTGCAAAACATGACCAAGAGTTTAGTTTCTCAAGCAGGTTTAGGTAATGAAGAAGTTTTCCAAGCAATAAAAATGAAAAAAAAACACAATGTTACCACAAGACAAATATTGTAGTATAATTGTTGATGAGATGTCTTCAAAATCTTTTTTGTACTTCGATACTGGAAAAGATGAGATAATTGGTTTATGTGATTTTGGAACTGGAACAAAGGAAAGCTTGGTGGCAAAACATGCTTTGGTCATTATGGTAAGAGGACTGTATACCAATTGGAAGTTACCAATTTCTTATTTTTTTGTTGATTCTGAATTTGAGGCCGAAAAATTACTACCTGTCGTAACAAAATGCATATGCAAATTGTTGACTGTGGTTTGATTGTGGATTGTTTAGTAAGTGACATGGGATCTAATTTTGTTAAACTAAGCAAACTTCGTGGAGTGTCTAAAAATAATCCAGAATTTCAAATAAATAATAAAAAATATTATATACATATTTGATCCTTGTCACTTAATTAAAGCATTTTAAATAATTTAATAAACAATGTTTTTTCTTTTGATGATAAGAAAACGTCCTGGACATTTGTAAAATCTTTTTATGAATATGACAAAAAACAGTTTTTCAGATGTGCACCAAAACTTACAAACTCTCATATATATCCAACAAGTTTTGAAAAAATGCGTGTTAAACTTGCAACTCAGGTATTGAGCAATACCGTGGCAAGTTCAATGAATACATATATAAGTTTAGGAATACTTCCTACAAGTGCCATAGGGACCATATAATTTATTGAAAAGTTTGATAAGCTTTTTGGTATGCTCAATTCTGTGGACTTAAGAAATTCCAATCCTTACAAAAATGTTTTTGAAGGCACAGATTTTCAATTGAAATATTTGAATGAAATGGTGGAATTTATTACAAAATTGAAAATATTTGATAAAAAAGATGTGGATGTTACCGCCAGATCGAAGTGCAGAAATTGTTGTGTTATCACAATAAATTCTTTAAAGATTCTTTGGAGTCGACTTTCCTCGGACGATTTTAAATATCTACGCTGTAGAAGAATCAATCAGGATTGTCTTGAAAGCTTCTTTGGTTCTATCAGGCAACAAGGTGGTAATTCTACAATTTCAAAGAGATTTAAAAAAATTATTTTGCCAAACATACCTTCATTCAAATAATATGAATTGCATTAATGACATGGATGAATTATTATTAAATCTAAGATCTATTCAATCAAGTAGGAAACAATCACAAAAACCAATACCTGAAATTTCATTAAAAGCAATATCTCTTCCAGATACAGATTACCGCCAACAACCAGCAATTATACCAAATTCTTATTATGTATGTACATTTCATTTGAAATAGTAAATTTTTGGCAAAACACTTTTCTAAAGGCATGTTCAAATTGGATAAAAGTGGGTTTAATACAATTGCCCCCTTGCTTCTTCATACTACCGAAGAAACTTTCAAGAGAATCTGTATTGGTTCTGTGCAGTGTAAATATTTAAAATCATTGGATTACAATTTATTGCAATTTTTTTTAACTACTTATTGTGTTTGTTCTGCATTTCTTCATCCTTGTTCTGGAAGTTTGGTGATGTACTAATTACGGCCCCCCCGTTTCCAAGCTCAAACGTCGTATACCTTATCGATTCTGTTTTATGTAGCCAGCTCTGGGACTAAGAGTATAGTACTTGATTTCAAACATAGTTTTCCTTTGACATAATGGAAGCTGTCTTCTGAAAAATGCTCACTGCATATCCTATTACTAGGATGGAGTTTTTCCAGAGTAGGGTCTCTTCCAATGGCTCTCATCCATGGCCTATAGCGCTTAGAAGTTAAGCTGTAATCATGAATGGGTTGGAATAATTTTGTATGATGTAAAAATAATTAATTCAAACAATGGTCCATTGTTTGAATAATTAAAAATATATCGTACCAGAAATAATCCACTCCATCAATGTCTCCTTGATTCTTACAAAACATCACCATGCAGTTCTTCCCCATTATGGAAAAAACTGATGAAAAAAGTCTCAAAAAGTTCAGTAACGCTGATAACTGTTGGTAATGAAACACAGTTCACACACAGTAGTGAAACGATAATGGCAAAACGAAAAACAAACACAAATTTTAATAACGTTGGTTATAATCTAACGATTCAAACGTACGAGACCGACTAAATATGAAAATGGCTGTGCCAGCTCTGGTAAAATCTGCAATAAGAATTAACATACGTATCAACAACACACCAGATAATTGATTTCAGACATCCACTGTGACGTAGAATACATAATGCGCATGAGCCGTATCCAATTTTCAGCACTCGCATAGTGGCCGTAAATATTCTTCGCGCATTCTAGTGTATTGTCATTCCATTTGTTGGTTATAGGTCAGTGGTAAAATTAAGTAACGATGCTCAGTTATCTGTCAACGTCAGTTTCAAGGTACCGAAATTTTGCCCCCAAAACATCAAAGGATTTACGCCGGCTTTCGCTTCTTGTTGTTGGTGTATTCTATGTTGTAATGCGATTTGACTGATTTGCAGGCCTGCCACATCTACGGAATTCAGAAGATGTCTACGGAATCTCCGAAAAGTCTCGAAAATCTACGGAATTTTCAATAACAATGATAATAATTACTATGTACTGTTATACTGTTTGCTCCGAGTTCTCTGAGTAAATTATTTCTCAAAATATTACCCACTAACAAAATACCATATACATATTTATTACGTATATGTAAAATACTTACTACGAAAACGAAGAGTGCGGAGAGTAGAGGGATATTTCCTCGAGACTAACCACGCTAACCTGGTTAGAAAAAAGTTAACTTCTCAAATTTCCTCTATACATATTCCAAACAATGACGTCACATTTAACCAACATCTCAAACCACCTGGCCGAGGTAGTTAACATGTGGTTTGAAGCAATGATCTGTCAGTTTGTCTGTGGTTTATCGTTGGTATTGAGGTTAAATGTTAATAACAACGGGACTTTCGTTGAAAAAGTAAGTCAGAATAATGAAGGTATACAAAGTATTTGTAAACAAAGAGTTATACAGTATCAATGATACAGTAAAAATTATTAATCTTCTACAAAAAGGTAAAGAATTCCAAATTGTGAATAGATATTCTTTTCTCTACCTATAACTGATGAACATGTTATATTATATTAGTAATATAAATAATATAGGATGACGATTTTGACATTTGACATCCACCTATCAAAATGATGATGACATACTACAGTTCCAAACTACGTTAAAAACTGACGTCATAGTTTTGTTAACCTGGTTAAGCTAGTTAGTCTCGAGGAAATTCGCCTTAAAAACAGACGAAAAACTTAAAAATTTTCATAATTTAATCCCCACAAATATTAAACAAAAGAAATCCATTTATTGCAGCTTTGGCTACCGATTTTCCTATAGTAATAAGTGAAAATGTGAATTAAATTTCTCGGATAGTTTTGAAAACTTCTGGCCCAAAGTATCAGTTTTTAAAAATGCAAATGATGAACTAACATTTCCTTTATTAGTAAAATTAACAAATCACATTAGAATTATTTCTCATATTTCTGCAACAGTAGAAAGATTTTTTTCTTCGATTAATATAAACAAAACTAGCACCAGATACTCATTGATTACCAATACCTACCCAGAATCGACTACTCCATGCAAAAAAAAATTAAAAACAATTACAGTTGCTGAAAAATTGTATATCGTCCAATAAACAAATTCAAAATTCACACAGGCACGCTACTTGAGCGTTCAAGGTCATTAAGGATCAGATGTTCATAATTTCAGATAACCCCATACTGTATGTTGAAGCTCTATTCTGGATTTACGGAAATTCTACGGAAATTTCCGAACCAATCTACGGATATTTGATCAGGTGCATGTGGCAGCCCTGCTGATTTGTGACAGCGTCAGGAGTGGCATCAGGTCACATTTCGCAGTTTTCGCATTGTATTTTATTGATTGAGTTAAGCGTAAGTTTGATATTTGTGTGTTAACTTTTGGATTATATTCGTGTTTATTACAAATTAATAGTGGTTAATTACATTTTATAAGTAATGTTATTTTAGTAAGGTAGTTATAGTATAGTGTTATTTGTAAGAGGAGACTAGCTACAAACTGCTAAAACACCTTCCTGTTTTGTACGAGATTGCTCTAACGCTACTTACATTTCTCGTTTGAAAGAGGGTGTAATATTTCATAAGTAAGTTATATTATTTTTTTTGTATGTAAGTTAATTTACATTTTCCTTTTTCTCCAATTTGTAGATTTCCCAGTGACAATACGCTTAAAAGGTCCTGGTTGGTAGCACTTGGAAAAGATCCAGCTTATAATATTGCCTATGAAAGGGTGTCCTCCGAACATTTTGAAGAAACCAATTTTGAAGTGGCAGGCGAACGGAAACGTTTAAGAATAGGGTCAATTCCAACCCTAAAACTACCTCAATGTTTTGAAGTAGATCTCATGGAGAAAAGTTATTTACCTAGCTCACCTCCACCTACATGGTATGTTAATTTTCACTTAGTACTCACAAAGAATCAAAAAATATTTTTTAGTCGTAGCAGCAAGCTGGAAAGTGTTGATTCACCTCAAAGTAGTTCACCAAAATCGCCGACATAACTTTCTCCAATAAAACGGAGTGATTCAGACTCTTCTCCATCTGCTCATTCTTCTGATATAGTACGGATGGTACAATTCTTTCATCCGTATAGGTAAGTTTAATATCAAATTTTCTTTAAAATCAAAATGTAATATGTATTTTATTTATATAAATTTTACGTAGCATTTATATAATGCCTTATTACCAAAGTTTAACTAGTCTAAAGAAATGTTCTATTTTCAGCAAACCTTCCACAGAAGATACCAATGTAAAATTGAGAGAGAAGGTTCGCTTTTTGAAGAGGCAATTAAGAGTTTGCAGAAACAAACTAAAAATTTGCAGAAAAACAAGCAGGAGGCGAAAACTACGATATTAATCGTACAAATTATGAAGCAATGTGCCTTTCCTTGGAATCAATTGACTGAGATGGTGTCCATATTTTACGATATAATGTACACTATTATAAATTGCTTTGTTCCGCTGAAAAAGGTTTGCAAGAAGAGGTTTCCATGTTGGTATACTCCGGAGTTGAAGAGGCATTTGTGCGAGAAAGAAGTGGCTCACAAAATTACTAGGTGTCCTGTAAACTAAATGGAATTTAGTAGATGAAGGGCTCAGTGTAAACTTTTATCACGAGAGTGCTACCGAAATTATGTAAAATATACTGAAATTGTGTTACAGATAATGTTTTTTGGAAGTGTGTAAACAGTAGGTGGGTGAATAACACTATACCTTCTGAAATGACTCTTGGGGACTGTACTGCTGGTAACGGGAATGATATTGCAAATCTATTTGCTAAACATTTCTCATCAGTTTATTCAAATCAACCTCTGGCTTCGAACATCTATGCAAAGTTATCTAAACTTGATATTAAAAAACGCCCCGGTCCTGACGGAATACCTTCCATTCTTAGGGAATTTAGCTTCCTTTTATCTCGTCCGCTCTTTCATATATGTCTCTTGTTACAGGTGAATTTCCAGATCATTGGAAAACTTCATACGTCACATCAGTGTATAAATTGGGTAGAAAATCAGACATCTCAAACTATCGTCCTATATCAATCCTTAGCATAATTCCCAAAGTCGTTGATAGTATTATTTTAGATTATCTCACCTATGACTGTTCGAGTATTATGACATCACAACAATTTGGCTTCACTTCTAAAAGGTCTGCAGAATTGGATTTACTCACATATGTTGACTTTTTGTCTGATGGTTTGGAAGGGGGTCTGCAGATTGATTATGTGTACACTGATTTCTCTAAAGCTTTTGACAGGGTTAATCATGAGCTCTTGCTACATAAACTTTTTCATTATGGTGTTGACGGTCTTGTATTACAATGGCTAAGTGATTATCTTACGAATAGTTTACAAATGGTCAGAGTTATTCATGAATATTCTCATACTTTTCCAGAAACCTCTGGAGTTCCCCAAGGGTCTCATTTAGGACCATTATCATTTAACATATTTATTAATGATATAATGCATTGTTTTCAAGGTAGCAAAGCCTTGTTATTTGCTGATGACCCCTGACATGTTTTAGTGTGATTAGTGGCATGGATGATGCTCTAATATTACAATCTGATTTAGATAGTCTATCAAATTGGTGTACACTTAATGGTGTGAATCTAAATGCATCCAAATGTCATGTAATGCGTTTTCATGGAATACACCACCCAATAGCTTTTGATTACAATATTAATAATGAAACTCTAAAATGTGCTTCTCAAACTAAGGGCTTGGGTGTTATATTGGACCACACTTAATAAGTCTCATGTTACCGCTGTTGTTAAAAAATCTATGAAGATGTTGGGTTTTATAAAGAGAACCACTTTTAATTTTACTAACATCACTGCTATTAGATCTCTATATTGCTCACTGGTCAGAACTTATCTTGATTATTCTTTACCAGTATGGTCTCATTATATCACATGAAGCTGTTCAGCACAATTTTTTAAGATGCACATTTACCTTTGTTATGATTTCTTATGACGTTTTTTAAACATTCCTACTCTGGTGGTTCGCTGAAGGCAAAAGGATCTGATACAGCTGTTCAACATAGTAATTGGTATTTGTGATAGTCCCAACCTTCTCTCTAAAATATATTTAGTTGTCCCTTCTCGTCTTTCTAGGCAGGTACAAACGTTTCATGTCGCATTTCATAGGTACAACTATGCAATGAATAGTTTTCTACATAGGACACTTAGATTAGCAAATTCTGTCGATGGAATTTTAATTTTTGATGTGTCCACTTTCAAGTTTAAAAAACATTTGCTGGAGCTTCCACTTTAGAGCATACATCTTTTATTGCTGGTTTGATGTGTTATCACTCCTCTTACTTTATTTGCTTTTTTCTTGTGATTTATACTATACTTTAGGTTTTTCCTTTTGTTTTAGAGATAAGTTTAATGCATGTGTCAATTGTTCTATCTTGTTCTAGTTTTATATATTTTTCTTTTTTTGTTATTGTAGCATTTTTTTATATTTCCATATTGTATTAATGTGAATTGGGCTTGACCGTGATTAAATTAAAATTAACGGTTATTTTATTTATTTCCTGATTAATTGAATTTGAATAAGAATATATAATAATATAATTTATAAATAAACACTTCTTAAAATGTATGAAAATGTTTTCCATAATCCCAACTTAGGTAGATACACAATACGCATTAGCTAGTATAAATAATAAAGTACGTATACTTTTTTCTCTCACCGTTTCGTATTTTCCTATCTTATACATGATTTCTGATTTATTGTTTAAACCTGTCCTGTACGAGTCACGTGACTCAGGCCGGCCAATTTAAAATTAGCACAACATGGAGACCACCGTAGAGGAGTCAAACCGAATATACAATTAGTAGTCCATGGATCCTAAGTCCGTGCAGACTGTTCTCTTATGGGGCGATAGAAGTGCTGCTCCCCGAGATAAGAGACTTCTATTACTATTTTTGAGGGAACCGACAGAATAGTATGAGAACCATGGAGGTTAGTGATAAGGAGTACGAGCACTACGTGCTAAAGCATTAGCCTGTCTATTCCTGAAAATTTGTAAAATTTATAATTCATTTTTCAGCCACCAGCCGCACTGCCGTCAGTAAGTAGTATCTGTGACGTTAGCTGTTTATGAGTACAAGTAAATGAAGTCAGTTGAACAATGTATAAATTTTCTTCCCGGCATTGGTGAAAAAATAATCGGCTCCATAATTTTTTTATTTTTGACATAAAGAAACATATTGAGACAACTTAGAGATCGCAGCGCCTCACTTATTTTGTCCATACTTCTGGAACATTTTTTTCTACAGTAATCGTTCTCCTTCTCTCTAACTTCCATCACGAATATAGGAAAAGAAAATAG
This sequence comes from Galeruca laticollis, assembly GCA_963921935.1. Classification (NCBI taxonomy): domain Eukaryota; kingdom Metazoa; phylum Arthropoda; class Insecta; order Coleoptera; family Chrysomelidae; genus Galeruca; species Galeruca laticollis. The sequence continues at coordinate 67,335,696 of OY998180.1, read as the reverse complement.
ATTGCCAGCCCTATGAAAAAAATTTACAAAAATGACTGTGGAATGCATATATCCAATAATCCTATATTGCTAATACTAGTTTTTAAACTAGGAGGACTGATTTGAATATAAGTTGGTAATTCTGTAGATTCCTGATTGGTCAGATCGGAGCCGGTTTTACTCAACACTTTTGACATATATTATAATCATAGATAACCTTCATATCTTATAGCTGTTTTAGACTACACAATTTCTTGTACAAGATCTGGAACAACAAATTGTTTGGCAGTAAATTTATTCTGTATTATACTGTACAATATATTGTTCAAGAAATAGTTTGTGATTCAGCGTAGTACATCGTTTTCCTCACGTCAAAATCAAAAGGCGTTTTGCTGCGAGGTACCGTTGACTCAACGGTATACAATTTTTCGGTACCGTAACGTTTCCGCGACAGGTCGGTTCAAACTTTTGTCTGTGAGTATACTTCAACGGTACGTAAATTTATGGACCGTGGTGAGTGAGGGTCCAGGGTCCCTATTCTGTAACTCAAGCGAGAGATCGTGCACGACTATTCATTGGTATGAGTACTCTCTCACTCCTCACTCACATAATTCTTAAAACCGTATTCACGATGAATCGTCGACTCCACTACATTTGGCTCAGCGTTGCCAAATGAAACGGCCAGTTTTGACCTACTATTTAGTAGTTTAAATGTACTTTAAGTTATATGAGGATAATAAACGAAGAAATATTTTTAGATTCTGTTCTTGTCCAACGTTGTTATTTGTGGGTGATTTGAGTTGTGTGTATATTTCAGTTTTGTGTATTAGTTATTTACTATATTAAAAAAAGACGATAATAATGTTGTGTAAAGCACAAAAAACATTGTTAATAGAATTTATGAACAATCATCCAGAATTGCGTAATGGAAAATTTACGCCAAATTAAAAACCACAAAAACTAAACGTGTTAACTCTTCTCTAAAAATAAATAACAACTAAAAACTAAGTCTGTACTGTGAACTAAACCACTTGTTCAATTAAAATTAACCCTGTTTACTGTTTTATTAACCACAATCCAACAACATACAACATAGAAAACTCGTTTATTATGATTAATCTTTGATTTTTGAGGTTTAGTTAAAGGACAAAAATAAAACGGTCCTTGTCATCATTTTATTGGCCTCTTATTTATATTTATTCTGTGACTAGAGATATTATGCGCAAGTCCATTCTCTTACTCCCCTGCTTTTACCCAGTAGAGTAGTCGCATAGGAGTATGTGAGCACTCTCCTACCTTAGAGAATACGGATTTATAATCTTTAGGAGAGTGGCATGCGCAGTAACGCTATATTGTGAGAGAGAACTCGTGCACGAGCTCTCGATTGAGTTACAGAATAGGGGACCAGATCTCAGATTGTTCTGTGAATAGTAGTTATATGATCTGTGGTTCTGTGGATGAAATATTTATGCATAATTTTTTGAGGTTAAGCTGTCATTTTCTAAGTCACCAAATTTATCCACCACCTCGAAACAGCGGTGGAAGGGTTTGCAATTTTGGTTGATGCAACAGTAATAAATGAACGCCTCATTACTTCAATCTGAAATCCACCAATGAATAAAAAAACGGGCCTATTTATCGCTACTTTTTTAAATCGCGGGAAATTTAAAATAGGATCACGTGACAAGATTTATCGCTGGAAACTAGCGACTGCATGAGGCTACACCCTTACCGATTCATTAAATCTTTTAACATTTACTTAGCCTGAATCTATTGTTTACATCAAACAATCAAAGAAGTTGCAGCACTACACATATTACAACTTGTATCTCTCTTTTCCTATCGAGAAATCTCAACATTTTCAGCTTTGTCGGTACATATCACGTAACCAGATTTGTCGCTACAAACGGGCATCGAGCGACGACATGAGGCCACACCCTTTTCTATGCGTAAAAATTAAACGTTGTAGAGAGCACACCTCTGGTTTAACCAGCAAGGGTACGTTCAGATATGAGCGCTGAGCGTGCGGTTACAACTATACATGTATTTTATTACATGTGTACACATGAGGCATGTTTTTTTATTCACAGGTAGATCTGCCAACTGCGTTTTTATATTCATTGATGGATTTCAGATTCAAGAATTGACGCGTTCATGTATAATAGGTACTTTTAGCTTGTCTTAAATTTCTCACGTATCCGTATACGTAATGAACTGCGCATATGTAGACCCGCTACGGCTCAGCCGATACGATGCGTTGAACGGATTGTTACGTCCCTTCTCCGTATAATTTTAAGTTATACATTATAAATTATGTAAAATGTACATTTACATTTTTCTGAAAATAGTATGTATCACTTTGTTCCTAGTTTATATTGAAGTAAATTCCCAGTACAAAAATAAGTCCTTGTAAATTGTGCAGAAAAAAATATCGACTGAAATAGTATAATGTAAATTATGCTTTAACAGCTTTAACAGCCATTAAAAACTCTGCAAGAAGTATATATCGCAATAGTATAATCGTAAAAATATTATGTATATTAGTTGAATTAAGACAACTTAACAAGTCTGTAACGTTTATGTGGGTCAAAGGCCACTTTCAAATCTCTGGAAACGAAAAAGTTGATCAACTGGCGAAAGCCACAGTTCTCTCCGGATCGGAAGATCTTTGTTTACCATGGAGTGACGTCATTTGCTCAAGAAAAGAGAGTATGAGACACAATTGGGAAATAGAATGGTCACAATTCTGCAACAGAAGCAATAATTCGTACTGCAAAATACGCCCCACTCTTCCATCCACAAGACTTGAGGGCATAGTCATCCTATAAGAAAGATTAACGCTATGTACTTCAGATGTCTCGTTAGTCATGCAACAGTACCCGCATACCTTTATAAAATTAAAATGAGCGACTCCGAATTGTGTGATTTTAATCAAAGTTAAGATGATATTAATCATTGGATGTTCAGCTGTCAACATAATAGTCAAGCTACAAGATATCTGATGGAAACTCTGTCTAATGAAAAGGTTCCTCTCTCACAAAGTCAAGTTTTTCTGTTATTTCTCAGTCGGCGACATACTATATGGTTCGCACTATATTATGGGAATTTCTTAAACGTACCAAAAGAAAAATATAAAAACCAGTACAACTGTATTTTAGATGTAGAATGGTAGAGGTTAGTTGTAGTATACCTATTGTCTTTCCTTTGTAACAATGATATACCCCCTTACCGTTGCCTTTATTGTGTGTTGTAAATAAAGTCGCTATGACGGGCACCTTAGCGTGAAACGAGTGTCCATGTCTATTATCCTTTCTTCTTCGTTTTTTACGAATTCTGTTGTATAGGGCAATGAATGATGTGTGACTTGGATATGAGTAAATATGTTTGCTGCGACATGTCCTTTATTGTTTCTATTTTTATGGCATATTACTTATTTACTTAGTTCGTGGATGAATGGGATCCAATTCCCAAAGCCAAAAAACGAAAAAAAAAGTAAATTATGCAGTATAAAATTATTTACAGATTATGCTCCCGCCATTTTAAAATTTTAAATATTCCCGCCAGAGATCAATGATAGTATCTATGTCACTCACAGAATAAAAAGTTCTGTTATGGCAGCGTTGTTAGTCGTAACTAAAGCCTACTTCAAGTGAGCTATCTTCTTTTTTTAATAGTAGTTATATGATCTGTGCTCCGTATACGTAAACGTATCCGTATCCCGACCAAAATCAGTATTCTGTGCTATTAGTGTTATAGGTCTTCTTTGATATTGGTTTGGTTTGATTATAACCAAAATGTTCATTTTTAGTTTTTTTTTCATTATTTTCTTACTACCACTAAAGAATAGTGCTTTTACCATCCTGGTTTTAGCACGAAACGATACGTCATCTGCTAAAAAAGGTTTACTTGACAACTTATTTACGTCAACGTAACTCCAATACGGATACGTGTAAAAACTTATGACAAGCTAAAAGTGTCTACTGTTGCATTATCCAAAATTGCAAATCATTCCCCCGCTGTTTCGAGGTGGCGGTTTACTATTATTTCATCCTCGGAACTATCAGGTGAACTGCTACTCCGAGATCTGGAGACTAAAATAACTACAACATTTTTCAAAGTATTTTCATTGATTTCGTCAATTTTTGCTAATAACAACAATCAACTTAAAAATCGATTGTCAGTTATAATGATGTGAATAACAACTGCGTTTTTCATGTGCCACTGGTGTTTTTAACACATCGGTGACTGATGCCAGTCAACAATCAATACGCGGTATTAGTGGTGACGTCATAATCTTAGGTTATATCAATGTTGTATCCAAACAAACATAACTAGCCATGTAGATGCTATTGGCGGGATTTTGGACTATAGATTATTCCTTTATATTTTGAATATAACTGCTAATTTGGGCATTTAGATATACACTAAGACTTTTACAAAGAGATATATTCGATTCCAGCCAAAATAGGTATGTATAACAATATAATTTGAATAAAAGAGTTATCTAGCATAAACATGCTATTATAAAATACAATTGTTTTAATTCCTATTCTATTTGTATTATCTAATTTTAGGTTTCCTCACATAAAGAATAATGGTACTGTGCTGGCCACCAAGCTGTAAGCATTATAATGTCAGAGAGAAGTGGAAGTTTTATAGATTTCCAAAGTATCCAAAAGTAAGAAGCAAATGGTTGAAGCTAACAAGGTACCTACCTAATGATAAATATAACATTTTATTTTGTGTGTTTATACAATATTTGTAGAACAATAGAACCAGATCCCGGAGATTTTTGTGTAGCTGTCATTTTATAGATGGAAAAAAGAAAATTAGCTAATTGTACTGTATATATCTATCACCCTATAATATATATATATATATATATATATATATATATATATATATATATATATATTAATCTATTATTTATGATATATACTTACTTACTTTTATTATGCAATTTAAATGTAGATGTTTATTATTTAGAATTTTTTTGTTTAGTTTGGCTAGCTCAGTTTGTTATTAATATTTGTTTGGTAATTTATTTAATTTGATTGTTCGGGAGCATGAAATCCTTTTTCTCTTTGAGTCCTGGCTTATTATATTGTTGTAATTGTTTAAATAAAAAGAAAACACATTATTTGAAATAGATTTAATTTTCAATGCAATATTTTATATTTGATAAAAATAATATGCGACGCCAATGGTTATATTGTATCTACTTATTTATTTTAATAATTTCATCAATACGCATGCGTGAAAAACTAGTCATGCGCTTTAGCATAAAACGAACAATTCTTATACGTACGAAGCATCTATTCATATTATACAAAGTTTGATGAAGATGCAAACAAGTGAATGGTTCAAACACATAAAAGAATTTATATATAAATCATAGTTATATATGATACAAATTGCTGTGGAAAGAAAATTGTTATATACATAGATAGAAAAATAGAAATTATATACAGATGGAAATAGTTATTACATTATGAAATTTCAATCACCAGATTTATGCGATTACAAAATGGCGTAAGTAAATATTTTAATTTATTGAAAATTCGGCCTTTTATTATATTTAACGATTTATGCAATGAATTCACTATACAAAGTCTGTTTCTTTCTTTTTTAGATCGATCATATTTGCAAAAGTTTATCAATTTATGAAATTAAGTACTTAATTGGGTATTTTGAGTTTTTACACTGATTATTGGCCAATAATGATTTAAAAACACTGACCTGTTGCTCTTGAATTGGGATGAAAGTCTCTGGATCCCAGGAACACTCCGCTGAAGTTCCAAAAAACCAAAATTGATGAAAATTTCATAAATTCTTGCCGAAAAACTTGATACAATTGACTGTGAGTATTACTATGATTGTATTTAATAGTACTTTATAGGTTTAAATGTGTTAAACTGGGAATTTCTTGAAATTTCAGGAACACTATCACACACACTCCTCGCTTCTTGACACCAGCTTCCCTTCCTTCTTTAAGCGTCCCCTCGATTCTCTACTTTTTTCAACAAAACAGTCTTTTGTTCTTTTTCAGGTCACTATTTCAAAGTTTATTTGTTGATTCACAATTTGTTCTGTCATATTTTATAACCAATAAAATATTGTCTTTTGCAATCAGATTAATTGAAACTTCTTTCACTTATTGAAAAAATTTCATACATACACTCTTTTACATTATTAGTTCATTTATAGAGTTCCTATGAGTTTTTTTCATCATACAAATAAATTAAAATTGGTTATACATAGATACATTTAAATGGTACAACATCCAATATTGTTATTGATAGTATATCATTGTTACACTCATATTCATTATAAATATAAATTCTCTTATGTTATTTGTCTAAACTCTTTGCATTATATTATTTATAATAAACTTTAACAAATTACTATTTATTGATTCAACGTTCATTTTATTTACCATATATCATTTATCTATATGTCATTATTTGTTTATCCATGAAAATCTATTGAATTCTATTCTATTCAATATTTGTATTTGTTTTTTATTCTTAAATTAGTGATTATAATGAGTTATCTATAATAATATTTGTATTCTAATGTAACTACTTATATCTAAAATTCTCTTGACTTGACTATATAATTATATCTTTTTAGGTGAACAGCTGGTTATGATATGGAAATTATTCTTCGTCTTAGGCAACTTTATTTACATCATTACATTGGTTAGGCAATCTCTATATTTTGTATTATTATTGAGGTAATTCTTTATTTATTATATTGTTATAGGCTATTATTTAATATATCTTTATTTGATATGTTGTTTAAATTAAGAAAAGTGTTTCCTTTTTACTTGTTTTCTTAAATTATATTATTTTCATATATATTTCATACTAGCAACATATTTTTATAATACTAATTTTCTTATTATCTATGATATCTGGTTCAATATATATATATATATATATATATATATATATATATATATATATATATATATATATATATATATATATATATATATATATATTATTTGTCATTACAGATCTTTCGCTTTACATTTTTTTGTAAGTTGTTATAGTTGCTTTGTATTTTTTAAACGTTTGCTATTTTAAATTGAAATTCCTGACTGTACCTTACTTTCCTCTTTCTATTAACTGTAAACCATTGTATTGCGAGTAAATATTTGTGTAATAAAGAAATTTGGAAACGCTTTTGTTTATATTATTTGTTTTTAGATGAAATTGGATATGTTTACATATATAGTTGAAAAAAAGCCTACAGGTCAAATAAAATTTGAAAGCAACCAACAGAAACTCTGAAACAAATATGGTTTGATTGAGGCAAAATTGTGACGTGATGCTATGAGGAGTTTTCAGACTAAACGGCCTATTTTCAATCATTTAAATTTGCAACGTAACCTCAATTTAATTTTCTTAGCACGAAACAAAAATTTATAATTATGAAAACATTTTATTATGTTAATATAAACGGTACAAATTTCTAAAGGTAGAATATTTTTAAAACATGTAAATTTTTCTTCCATTCTTGATGTCTAGCAATTCCCACAATGATGTTACTTGGTATCCATATTAAATAGCACATGTCCTCTCATGCAATATGTAATGCACCTTTTATCTGGTGATAATAGTTATATTTTTCAATTATCACTAATATATTTTCATCACAATGAATTATGTAATTCTTGTCTTTTGAGAGCGGTTTTAATTTTCCTTCATTCGGGTACTTGAAAGGACACTTCACTTCAATTGAGCATTTTTCACTAACAAACCCATATTATCATTAAAAAGGGTTTCAAGAGAATGTTGAAACATGTTTTGATGCACTAGAACAAACAATCACTATTATTTATCTTATATTTTCACATTAATCAAATAATCCAGTAAACATAACCTCTAACATAGCTTTTAAAATAAAAAATACGGATTGTAGGATAACTTACATTATCATAACTATCATTTTTTATATCGAGTAGATACGATTACTTACTTTTTAACAATTTATTCGTTACAAAAACACGTATGAAACGCTAAAATAATAAAAATCTACACTCAAATGGAAATTCTTATGGCAACAAGTTTTGTTTGGATACAGACTCAAATCATAGATAAAGGATAGGTTAGGTTAGGTTGATTTTCAATAGATAAATAGGCAACTCAGTATTAAGAGTTGAGTTCACTAATTACCGCGCCCTCATGAATAAAAAAACTGTTTCACTACATACGTTTATTTACAAGTTAGATAATAATTAATATAATATACAAATATGGCCTTCTCAACCCAAGTATATATAGTATTCTTTTCACTACTAATGGCCGAACTAATACCGAAAAACCTTATTTTTACTTTAAAATTAGTCATTTCCCCAATTATTCAAGGATATCGAAATATCAGCTCGGAATACTTGTCAAAGCATTGAATAAAATCATTATTGAAACTGAGGGGATTCAATAAACGTCATTTCTACTATTATTTTAAATAATTTTCATATTTTCTGATCATTTTCATTGTCTTAGGACATTTCCTAGAGTTTATTTTTCATGTTCATTTCATTAAATAAATAAAGTTTTAGGTAAATATTGAGCTACTTCTCATTAGATAAATGAGGTAAAAAATAATGTTTTCTCATGTTAGTAGTGAAAAAAATAACATATGACAGATTTTGTTAATATAATTATCACATCTTTAATATTGAAAGTAACGCCGGTACTCACATGTTCATAGTTTTTGGAAAATCGATGCATTTTCACAGTGTCGCCCCGGCTTCTGCATGTTGGCACACAACAAGAAAACACCATATTGGACTGGTTTGGTTAAATCAATTTAATAAACACACACAAAAATTAAAATTCAACTTAGTCTCAATACAACACTAATTGGAATAATAATGATAATGAGTTGGACTAGATATTAATTGGTGTTGATAATAATAAATCAACCTAACCTAACCTATCCTTTATCTATGGATAAACATTGGGCGAGAAATCGATGCGCCTGCGTATTGTGTTCTCGTAATGCCGCTGTGATGTTGCCATATCTCAAAATTATCATTAATTAATTATTTTAATTAAAAAATACAACTTGAATAGCTTCTGTAGTGTAGGGTATTGAAAGATAAGTTAAAATTCAAATCCAAACTAACATCCAAGTTATGATACTGAAAAAATATGTTTATACCTATTACATATTAGTAACTTTAATCATTGGATCAGATGATTGACGAATAACTGAGGAATTTTTCTTTACAGATTTGATAACGTTCAAATTTAAGGTGATTACAGCGCCTCTGGCGAGTGTAGTCGCAAACAGTTCTTATGGGACAAGCAGGTTCATAAGAGTTACCTATGCATGACTCAAATTGTGACGTCCCACTAATCTCGCGTATAAGTGATGTAAAAAAAGTGTCTTATGTCATAGAGTAATATTATTATTTGTCTATGTCTTATGTTATGTTTTTGTAAACGCCCGTTGAGCGCTCATCATCTGAACGCACCCTAATAGTACATTGAGAAGTGACAATTGACAATTATTTATAAATATTTTTGTACCATCAGGACAAACGTATAGGATTCAAGCTTAATACTCACTTAGGCGAAATGCGCGATTTTTTTGACATAATGTGTCATATCCAGACTGTTGTCGCACTTTCGCGTATTTCATCCATACTCACAAATGCGAAATTCGCCAACGCGAAAGTGCGGATAAATCGCAAAAAAGTTGAAATGATTTTAACTATTTTTCGATTTTCTGTTATTACTGTCATGCATAGTGTCATTTTTTGATGGTTTGTGCAGATCATAAATTTATTCTTGAGAGATATTAGGTTTGTGTACATACTACAGTATAATATCATCGTAAATAATTGTTGTAATGACAAGCATCCATGAATGTTTGGTTTTTATAAAAATTAATCAAACACAAACAAATAATAATAAAAATGCTAGGTTATGTTATTTCTCTTGATTTGTGACAAACGATACTTGTTAAAATCGCAGAATAGTTAAAATTTCCCGCCGCGAATATTTGTAAATCTGGATTTGACGCATTATGTCAAAAAAACGCGAATTTCGCCTATGTGAGTATTAAGCTTAAGACGGCAGGGCCATGGTAATGACAATCGGAAACTACTTAATATACATTTAGCGACTTCTGCATGCTTTGGTCTGTCAAATACATACCAAACGATTTCGTTTCGGAAAACGATGAAGTCGAGCTAACTTTGGTACCCTTTTTGGCCTGTCAAATCACATACAGAGATCTGCAGTACGGTTACTGAAATTGGTAGCTTTGTATCCTCGTCTTAACTAGTTTCTGTCTTGCTTTTTATTTGTAAATAAATAAATATCTTTGGAACGAATTGTATTTTTGACCAATATTCTAAAATTGTTCAAGTTTTGTCTGTTTTTTCCTTTTTCTGTGTCTATATCCTGTTTTTAAACTAGGTGGACTGATTTGAATTTAAGATGGCAATTCTGTTGATTCCTGATTGGTCAAATCGCAGCCGGTTTTACACAGCACTTTTGACATATATTATGATTGATAATTGTATAAATTGTAAACAAATAGTGTCCATTTTGTTCTTTCTTGCGTTCTTGTTATTGTTTTATTAAAATATAAAAACAGTTCTTGTCAGGACTAACTTGAAAATGGACTCAGATAATATTCCAAGTACTATACCCTGTTTTTAAACTAGGAGGACTGATTTGAATTTAAGTTGGCATTTCTGTTGATTCATGATTGGTCAAATCGCAGTCGGTTTTACACAGCATTTTGACATCTATATGATTGATAATTGTATAAATTGTAAACAAATAGTGTCCATTTTGTTCTTTCTTGTTATTGTTTTATTGAAATATAAAAACAGTTCTTGTCAGGACTAATTTGAAAATATTCCAGGTACTAGCAGACATCATTCGTCCCACAAAAAAGGAACTCTGTAATTTTAGGCCACTTATCGTCTACAGAGAAGCAAAACATTGTGAATTTGTATAAACAAATCTCAGATGATGAACCAGAGACAAAGGTGAATGCCATTGTGTTTTAAATTGTAATAACGTTGGGTAAATTATCGAAAATAGCACTTTTGTGTGAAATTAACGTATACAAATTTTATTTCTTAGGAGTTGCTAGATCGACTGTGCTTCGAATTATTAAAGAATATAGAAACACTGGAATAATTGTCTCTTCTAACCATCGTGGAGGTCATCCAGGAATTGTTGAAACCTCCGAAGATACATCAAAAACTATAATTCGACGCAGTGTTCATAGTTTGTTTTTTAAAAATGAAATACGAACTTTGAATAAAATTTTAACTGAAATAAGAAAATGCCCAGATCTACATATACAAATGGTTGCATGTTTTGAGTGTGTTTGGAATGTTGTGTGTGCTGTAAGTTTAAATATGTTATATTACGTTGTGTTCCCAAAGGTTGCATGTGCTGTGTGTATGTGTGAAGGTAGCGTGTTCTGTGTATGTGAAGGTGGTGGTGTGCTTTGGGAACGTGGTGTGTGCTGTAAATTTAAATCCGGCATGTTAGGTTGTGTTCCCAAAGATTGCATGTGCTTTGGGTAAGAATGTTGTTTGTCTTGCGAACTCTGAGTGAATTGTAAATGTGGATAGGTATACAGTTTGATTGCAGTGAATTCCAGTTGAATGTGGGCATTGTCAAACTGCGTGGTGTTTTTGGGTTGTAACCATTTTAACTCTGCTTCTTGTATGATGTTAAAAATCTTTCCCTTAACATCAATTTGAACTACGGGTGGAAATGATTGAGCTGTTTCAGCCATTGCAAGGAAAAATGGTTTCAAACTATTGCCTCCTGAATTAGTAGCTGTAGTAGTTTGTACATATTTTTCGAGGACGCCAACAACTGAATTTGGTTGCGTATTTTCGGGCTGCACTTTCTTTTTCTTTGGAGCCGATCTCGGAGCCACAGGAGGTGTTGCTCGATATATTGTATTGTTATTAGAAGCTGTTGAGACTGGTGTTAAGGGTTGTAAATCACTCAAATTTTTAGGGTCTCCCATCCGATCATCTTCACCATCCTCAGAAGGTATTGGGCTATTAACAGCAGGAGTATACGGTTCGGTAACATTTGTATTTTGTTCTCGATCTGGCAGATATTTGTTCAGGAATGACATCATCTCCGCTTCAAATTTATGTGGCCTCGTTTTAACAGCAGCGTCTCCACTTTTACATTTCCGAAACTTCAGTGCCTGTCTATAATTATCACGCAACCGCGACCATCTTTCTTTGCAAGGCGAAACTGAAAAAAAATGTAATGATTACGTAAGTGTGTAGCAAGGAGAGTTCTGACTCACTACTTCGAAAAACGTCCGCTAGGCGACGGTGGCGCTGGTGTCGTTGGCGGTGTGTGTCGTCTATTTTTTATCCAGTGTGTGTGTCGTCCATTTTTTGTGGATTTGTATCGCTAGAAGGCGCGCTGTGTGTCGACCATTTTTGTAGATTTCTATCGCTAGATGGCACGCTGTGTGTCGCCCATTTGTTATCCAGTAGATTTTATTTAAAAAAAAATCCCCTAGCGCGGATTGGAACCCACGACCTCTGCGTACGTAATTTATATATCACGCTCGTTAACAGATCTCGCCATAAGCTCCGATAATAAATAGTTTTAAAATTTTATATGTTATCAAAATCCAAAGCGAAGGCGAATTGAGGAATTTATGCTAAAAATCAAGGACGTTACTTTTTATGAAGAGAACAGTTATGAAGCTTTAATAATAAAGTATCTTAGAACTAAATACACGATGAGTGAAATCAAAGTGTCTATTAATAGCTTAAAATGTCATAAGGATATGTATACGTTTCCTAGGTAATTTAAAATATTGTAGTGAACACTTTGTCATTTCATTTTAAGACGAAAAGTGCATACGAGTGAAATCAAAGCGTCTATTATTGCTTATTAATCATAAAATGTTATAAGGTTATTTATATATACAGGGACGTTTCCTAAGTAATTTAAAATATTGTAGTGAGCGCTTTGACACTCCATTTTAAGATGTGTGATTTAGTATTGTTGAAATAGATCTCTCATTGTAATCATTTTTACGGTGCTGAACAGAATGATGTAATCTAAAATACAGTAGTGGGCGCTTCGTCACTCCATTTTAAGGCGAAAGATGTTATATATGTATATATATATATATATATATATATATATATATATATATATATATATATATCATATATATCTGTAATAAATTAGTTATAGTATGGTTTTAATCGAGTGTACAGGAGTCGAATTGAGGAATTTATGCTAAAAATCAAGGATGTTACTTTTTATGAAGAGAACGGTTATTAAGCAAAAACCTATGCATAGCTAACTCAAATCAAAAGGGAAATAATACAATTAATTGGATACCCGAAGAATTACAAAACGGAATACAACGAGAGATTTCGAGTACCTTCGATCTCATATTTAGAAGCCAGACACCACAAACGATATATCCATTGAACAGGATGGTATTATCATGTATGCATTTCTTCTTCATATATTTTTCTTTAACTGTATGTTATTTTGTAAAATAAATCAGGTAGGTGTTCATGAGAGAGATTTCAAGCATTTTTTATATACAGGATGTAGTCATAAAGATATGCTACTTGTGTATGTAGAAAATCAAAAAGTTTTAAAGATGGAATGACACTTAACATGATAAAGGTACCTTACAACTAAATTCATGATATACGAGTGAAATTAAATGTGTCTGTTAATCTTTATTAATCCTAAAACGTCATAAGGATATATGTAGGATGTTTCCTAAGTATTTTTTTAACATAAAAATTTGGTTGATATGCAAAGAAAGTAAAAGTCTGTTTTACAGTTACAAGAGCAACAAATAAAAGACACTGAATATTACCACAATGTTCCTCCAACGAGTTATTGCAGCGGTATTTGAATATTAGGGGTTTAGTATAAAATCAAAATTCTTTTAGACAAACAGGACCTCCGAACGTAGTTGTCGAAGAATTGTTCAATATTGAAGATACTGACGAAAATTCTGATAAATCATCATCATACTAACCCCCAAAACGTACAATACGATGAAACTCTAAATTTAATTACGGACCTCGGAATTGATATACATAATATAAATTCAGCCCCTAAACTTCCATTTATATACCTCTCAAATCTAGACTTAAAAATATTGATTGACCCCGGTGCAAGCAATTCCATTATAAACCCAGAACCAGCCTATAGATCATTTTCAGATTCGATTTATGAATCAACAATTTCCGTTAAATCAATTAAAACAACTTACAATGGCAATTTTAGCTGCAAATACCCTCTTTTGAAAGAATTCGGCATTAAATACATGTTCCATTTGTTTATCGTACCTTGGTACGATAGATTCGATGCATTAATAGGTAGTCAGGACTTAGATAAATTAAAGACACTTATTAATTTCGAAAATCATTTATTACAAATTAATTCTTTTAAAATACCATTCTATTTGGAAGTCAATCCCAACTTATTTACCCCTTATTCTGAATCTTTAGATAAAAGAATTTTAAATATTCCTGTGAATATTGATAATGGACAGGTAGTTCTTCCAGAATTAAAATTAAACGACATAATAATACCTGAATGTATAGCTCTAGCAAAAGACGGCTACTGTAAAATACCTGTAGAACAAGAAATCTGTTTAAATAATATTTCTATAAATTTTCATGAACCTCTTCCAGTCCAACCCTTATCGAAATTTGATGGAACAATCCCTTTATCATCTTATAATGATAATATTGATGTTACCAAACTTCTTCGAACAGATCATCTGAATCCCGAAGAAAAAAATGCAATAATTTCTCTTTGTAAAAAATTTAAAAATATATTTTATAACGAAAACTCCGACTTAACTTTTACTCATGTAGTTAAACATCACATTAGAACAGTCGACGATGTACCGATTTATCAAAAATCATATAGATACCCTTACCATTTAAAACAAGAAATTCAAGATCAGATACAAAAGCTCCTAGACAATAAAATAATTAAACCAAGTATATCTCCGTACAGTTTCCCTACCTTCTCGTTCCCAAACGAATGGACGCCAGTGGAAAGAAAAAATTCCGATTAGTTATCGATTACCGAAAACTAAATGAAAAAACTATCGAAGATAAATATCCCCTTCCTCATATCGATGAAATTCTCGACAATCTTGGTCGAAGTACTTACTTTTCCACTTTAGATTTGGCACAAGGTTTTCACCAAATTGAAATACACCCAGATTCGGCAGAAAAAACTGCATTTACCGTAGATAATGGCCCCTACGAATATACTCGTATGCCATTTGGCCTAAAAAACGCTCCTGCCACTTTTCAACGTGTCATGGACACAATTCTTCGTCCTTTTCTCTATAAACAATGTTTCGTATACATGGATGACATAGTAATATTTTCAAAGTCCCTCCAAGACCATATTCTTCATATAAAACAAATATTCAGTGAATTAGAAAAATATAATTTGAAAGTCCAAATAGACAAATCAGAATTCCTCAGAAGAGAAGTTGCCTTCTTAGGCCATGTCATAACCCCTGAGGGTATTAAACCAAATCCAGATAAAATCAAGTCCATCCAAAACTTTCCTTTGCCCAAAAATGAAAAACAAATAAAATCATTTCTCGGCATGCTATCCTATTATCGTAAATTCATTCAAAATTTCTCCAAAATAATCTACCCAATAAATAAATATTTTAAAAAAGAAACTAAACTAAATTTAAACGACCCAGAATACCTCAATGCTTTCCAAAAATGCAAACAACTTCTTTGTAATTCTCCTATTTTAGCATACCCCGATTTCATAAAAACATATACTTTAACGACCGATGCTTCAAACATCGCTATAGGAAGCGTACTTTCTCAAGATTCCTATCCAATAGCTTTTTACTCTCAAACACTTAATTCAGCTGAAAGAAATTATGGCACTATCGACAAAGAACTATTAGCTATAATCGATAGCTGTAAGCATTTCCGACCATATTTATATTCCAAAAAATTTATTATTGAAACTGATCATAAGCCACTCGTCTGGCTACATTCTCTTAAAGAACCCAATCAACGTCTAATAAGATGGAAACTAAAGTTGGAAGAATTCGATTTTGAAATTAATTATAAAAAAGGCAAAAAAAATTACGTCGCTGATGCATTATCGAGAATTGAACTCAATGCAATCGATAAAAAACTTCCTAAACGTGATCTAAAAATTAATATAATTAGTGATATAGTTATTACTCCCCCAAATTCAAAAACAAATACTAAAGAATTCAAACAAAACCCTGATGATATCGATGCCATTTCAACTATGGCAAGAGCAAATTCCGATCCAAATCTAGCATTAAGTGATGCTAACGAAATTTTAAGTAAAATATCTTACGATAAACAAAAGTACCGCTTCAGGCGACACTAGACACTCCGCACAAGATAATCCAATTTTTGGTTTCCCAATTTCAGAAAAAACCTTAAATTCCGCCCATTTTCAAATAATCCTAAAATACGGAGAAAAAAACGACATAGATTACCCTACGCCATTTGGCAAAAATCGCTATATTCTTACTTTTAGAAAAGGATCCGACCATAATGTTATGAGTAATATGTTTTTAGAAATAGTTGATCCAACAAAAACATACTATATATACTGCCCCAATGATTCATTACTTAATATTGCTTCTACAGAATGTTCAAAAATCTTGGAACCAAACGTAAAAATCATTAAAACAAATACTTTTCTCAAAGACATAATTAATAAGGAAGAACAAGTCCGATTAATTTCAGACTATCATTCAGATAACGGTATCACAGAAACTACGAAACATATAAAGTCCCTGTATTATTTTCCGAAAATACAAGAATTAGTAACGAATCACGTTAATAATTGCGAATTATGTCTCACCTCAAAATATGATAGAAACCCTCGAAAAATTCCATTTTCCGGCCCACTCATTTCTAAAAGATCTTTCGAAAATATTCATATAGACGTATTCTCTATAGAAAACAATTTCTTACAATACTCGATTTATTCTCTAGGTACCTTCAAGCTTAATACGAAATTAGTGACTCAAATTCTATCACTATACTTAGTAAACTCCGTCATTATTTCTCTCATCATAACTACCATTCGCAAATAACTTGCGACAATGCCAGAGAATTCACTAGCGAAACCTTTAAAGAATTCATGTCTCTCTTCCATATAAAAATTCATTACACAACACCTCAATCTCATACCGGCAATTCTCCGATAGAAAGAACACATTCAACTTTAATCGAAAAATTAAGAATCCTAAGACAAAAATCAAAAGAAAATATTACCGACTTAGTTATAACTGCTATTCTTATATAGAATCAATCAATCCATTCAGTAACAAATTTTACCCCATTTTCACTTCTTTATTGACCATACGAAAATCTTAATCTTCATGAAATTAATCCCCATAAACAAGTATTCCAAAATTACAACGAATATCGAAAAACAGAAATTATGCCATTATTCGACGATCTTTATCAAAAACAATTAACAAAAAGAACCGAACAATTGAATAAAATTAATAGTAAACGAACAGACGATATCCCAAAAACAGATGTCGTATATTTAGATATGGAACCACGAAATAAAATCAAACCTAAATATAAGAAAATATTAGTAGACACAAATCAATCCAACGATAAGTTAGTTTCTCAAAAATCTAAAACGGTTAGCAAACACATGATTAAAAATACTAAATCTTTCCAGGTTAACCATGAAGATAGCCACCCAGGCACTTCAAGTCAAAACAATTGAACCCCCAGGTTGCATATTAAATAGTTTAGGATTAGCTAAATATAAGACCAATTATCATAAGATTTATTTTAGTATAAGTATTGAAGAAATTGAAAACTCATATAGTAAATTACTATTAAATCAAGTTCATTTAGCTAGTAGACTTTACGATTCAACAATAACTTTAGCAAAAATTTATAACAGAGAGATCGACTTACTTTCAGAAGATATAAATAAACTTAGAATGTATGCTCGATCAAATAAAGTAATTAAAAGAGGTCTAATAGACGGCCTAGGCACAGTCGTAAAATATATTTCAGGAAATCTTGATCAAAACGACCTAATCGAAATTCAAAATACATTTGAAAAAATCAATTTAAATGAAAAGAAACTAATTACTGAAATTTCGAAGTTGCATTCATTTGCAGGACAGATTACTCAATGCTGGCAAACAGACCTACGTAAAATACAAAATTATGCTGAAAACGTTCTAAGAGAATTAAATACTTTAAATGATAGATTGAATAACGAAATTATTATTCATATTCAACTAGAACAAATTAGAGACCTAAGAAATTATATTCAAATTTTACTAAGAACAATATCATTTAGTAACCAAGAAATTTTAAATGTAGAATTAATTAAACAAAAGGAATTAGAATAAATTCTTAATTATTTACATACTTTTCATTCTCACAATGAAATCGCTTCCTATATTCCTACTTTATTAGAAATAATCAAAGTCAATCTTATGTTTACTTCAAAAACCTTATATACCCATGAAAATATCCATATTAGCCGATGAATTACTTTATATTTCCAAAATTATCCCTATTCCCAGTAAAGAAAATAATATCCTTCTACCCCCATACGCCTTCACATTAAATTCCAAAGGATCAACAAAATGGACAAACGAAGAATGCAAGAAGACCTTTTCGTTCTGGTATTGCGAAAAGGAACCACACGAAGATCATTGTAACTTGGAAGACCTTTCACTCTGCAACTACGCTCAAGTAAAAAACGACTTTTCACTTTTCACACAATTAACTAATGGAAATACAATAATTTGCTCAAAGAAGATAACTACCATCAATGAAGACTGCAAACAAAATTTTACATCATTGAAAATATCAAAATGTAACATCGTACTAGGAAACAATGATTGTATTTATTCTTTTCAAAAACATACTTGGATGGGATCCAATAAAACATTTACTCAAGAATGGCCCAGCCTCAAGGAACCCAAAGAAATTCATCACAAAATCAGCATCAACAATTTACATCTGGACGATCGAACCAAGCTACTCCACAGTTTCAAGAACCAAATTTGCTACCTATAGAACTTCATCAAAGCCATTTAGGAATAACAACAATAATAATTTTCATTTTATGAATTCTACTATTTTTGTATCTGTATAGGAAATATTTTAGAAAAATCAAAAATCCAGAACAACCCCAGGGTGAACCAATGGAGCTACCCCAATCCCTATTGGAGCCAAAACCACGAGGTCGTGCCTTTAACAAAGAGGGGAGGAGTCATATGGAGACATCCTGTTAATATTATTGTTAAATTGCTGACAGGACGTTTCCCACATTATGGGATTCATAATTTAATCTTAATCAGCAAACACGTGGAGACATCCTGTTTACACAATTGTATACTTTTGTTATCATATATTTTTCTCTGTATTCAGCACTATAATACATTTCCTCATTTTTGTAAACCACAAAAGAAATCAGTCATAATTGTAACTTCAAACGTAACTGATCACTAAGTTTAATAAAATATTTTTAAAAAGTATTTTTTTACTTTTTAAATTTAACTCGCGTATTGTTCTTGGCCACCGACGCTGCAGACATATATATGTCGGCACTCGGGTGATCGCCACGCTTCCCGTACCGCTAGGCGCAGTATATTTTATTTATATGTATATGATATAGGGATTAGTTTATCTATGATTCTACGTAAGAAGCACCATAAAAATATTTTTACCGGAAATTATTCTTATAAAAGTGTGTTCTGTCCCATTAAAAAAATGGTTTTTATCAATGATTTTTATAAAAACATTTTACGTGACGTCATGAAAATAGAAGCACCATAAAAATATTTTTACGAGATGTCATTTTTATAAAAAATTGTGTTGTCACACTATCAAAATGGTGTTTATAAATATTTTTATAAAAATTTGTATACAAATTTATTTATACAGTGGGACAGGAGTTTTAGTATTTAGGTAGACTCATTGAAAATTTCTGTGGCTAATGGACTTGCTTCCTAGCCATTTTCTTTCACGCACACACACACATGACAAATACCGTTTTCTGGTGAAAAATATTGAATAGCAACTGAAAAGAATTTTCTACTTCCTTTGTTTGACGCGTTGGTAGTGACAGATAACGGAACTTCATTTTTCAAATCCTCCTGCACAAGTTGCATTGAATACGGATATAAAACGTGTTTGACCGAAAGGAGTACATTTATAGTGCGTCCTCCCGCCATTTGCTTCACGATGTCTGAATCGGTAATTACTTGTTTCAATACTTTTAAAAGCAATCCTGAGTAACATATGAAATATGATGCTTGATACTATGATAAACCTCGGTTAATTCAGTAACACTAACTTTTCATTTTGCAGGCTACCCTTCGGGGTAAAAAAGAATGCATGCACTGAGACATGGCTGCTGCATTTTCCGGCTCCTTATGCTTATTTGATGTAGTGTCAGTAGCGTGATGCATTACCGCTTTCAAACCATCATAAGCTACAGTGAATGTATGTTTACATAATTTGCAGTAACACTTTGTGTCATGTTTGTTACACGTTTTAACCATGAAAATCGCGATTGCCAGTCAACATATTATAGTGGCACGCCCTTCGTATTTTCTTAGGCGGACTTGCTTAGCTGGTAGATACGTCATCACTTTCCATTTTGATTGATAAAGTAGCTAACGGTCAAAACAACAATATACCCAAAAAGTACACGTGTGTCTGCTCCTATTCGCAACTATTTATTAACTGAGCATAGATAAATACTTATAATACATTTTTCAAAAAGTTCAGATTTTTTAAAGGTTTCAGCAGCATACCTTTTTATCAGCAACAGTGACTTTCTTCGAAACGGGGTAGCTCTTTTTTTAAATTGAGTGGCTATTCGATAGATACGTCTGGCTTTTGGTGTTATGTCTTTAATCCAAGAAACATTTCACCTCAGCAAGTAAATCAGATCTTTCTAAATTAAAAAATAATATCATTAGCAATAAACAATAATATGAATATGTAATATAAAAACTATTTTTAAACATAAACATCCAAACAGCTTGGTTTGGTCACAGTTTAAAGCTTACACAGCTTCTATGTGTAAGCTTTAAACACAGATTATATTACTCCCTGCTTTAAACAGTTTAAACTGTGGTTTGGTTAATTCACAGAAAACGGACCTGAGGTTAATTCACAGATGACGGTATTACACCAATCAGTAAAATAAAGTTCGTTAGTAACCTTCCAAGCAAATAGACGGCGCTAAAAATGCAGTTTAGCAGTGGCTATAAAAGATCGCAGGGCATGTTACCCAATGTTAACTGAGTGCTTAAGAGGGGCCTCACGTTTTAGGAACCTGAAAACAGTTGGCATCCGTGATTTGCAACAAAATTTAGGTCATTTTGTACACAACAAATCTAAAGAACGCAGGGAAATTAAGTGTTAAAATTTTAACGGTGACATATTTTGTCGCATGCGAGATTTTTAAATTTTCGAACAAAAAACGTTATTCTTTTTTCTCGAATGTCGAATTCGAAAATTTTCGATAGATAACTTGTTGACAATTGTAGAGTGGTTTGAAGCAGTCAACAATTTCATGTCGCACGCGTCATGAAATATTTGACAGTAATTGACAGGATTATATTCGGTCAGTCATAACCCTTGTTTATATATAACGCTTCGGTCGTAGATATAGAGTATATGATGGAAATTTAGGAGCGAAGCAATAAGGCGTAATTACTTGATAGTCATTGCAGTGTCACTTTACAAATGAAAAAACGAATAAACTTTTAAAATATTAGAATGGTCAAGACAAGACATAAGTTAAATAATTGATTTGTTTTCCCTCGGTAACTGTCAGCGGCCATGTTCTGACGTCACACTTTTTCGGTCTATGGAGATTACCACAATTTCAAGTTGTGCGACAATTTTAATCGACAAATGTCGAATTCGACATATTTTGTTCGACATTCGAGAATAGACCCCCAGGTATTTTGGTTGAGTTTTATATTGTTATAAAAAAGATATAAGCCATTAAGTGATGGTGTGATTTTGACAATTTGTGGTCACCAATCTGGACACCAAAACCTGATCCGCAAAAGGAAGCCTAGAGAATTCGATTCTGAAAATATGAAATCTCAAATCATTGTATTTTTTGAGATTTGTTGTTCGCAAATTTTTGCAAACGAACATCTTTTTACTTTAGTTCAACCGCTCCACCGTCGTGATGCATGGCGCTGTATAGAACAATATAGAACTATGACAGAAGACGACGGTCAATTCAAAGACAAATAATATTATAACTTTCTCTATGGGTCAAATGCTGTTATCATATGTTTTGTGTTCATAAAAATATCCCAAATTTATATTGTATTTGTAAGTGATTATAATTAAGTAATTTTCATGCTAAATAAGTGAATTTGTGCTTCGTAAATACTATTTATATTTACTCTACAAGATTGTGTTTAGTGTAGCCCAGACAAAAAATAATCCACACATATTTTTAGCTGTTGCTAGTGATTCCGCAAGTGCATTATATTTATTGATCCGCATATCAGGGCCTTTTGGTTCCTCCAAGAACACTGTACACTGCCACAGCCTTCTGAGTTAAAGGGTTTTTTAGCGAACTGCTGGTTATAACCCAGCGGTTATTTGCGGTAACAGGCGGTTATTCACTCGCTAAAATGAAGTGGTTACAAATAATTGGTTATAAACTTCACAACATAACCTTAAAATATTTGTTGTTAAGTATCTATATTATATCAATACTATTCTTTATCTTTAGTCAGAGTTATTTAATGTATAGAGTGTAATGAATAACGAAGAATTATTGCTGTTAGCATTGCTGATTCATCAGAGGATGTCCAATAGTTTGTACATATTATCAAATAGTTTTATTTCCTTGGGACATTTCTTAGTCAAAGTTATATTATGTAAATATTTAAGAGAATCCTACATAAGATTAGATCCAGAAAATATTTGGTTGGATGCTTATCATGAGATGTCTTTTTCTCAACTCTTTCGTATGCAAAAAACAACATTTCACAGTTTGTGCAATGAAATAATTGCAAACGATGATCATGCTCTGGTAAAAAAAATATCGAGGCGGTCGGTATCCTACTGAACCCAAGAAAAATATGCTAGTGTTTTTGTGGTACATCTCAAAACAAGACACTTTACTATCTATATCTGATAGATTTGGACTTGTTCCATCTACAGTTATGAATGTTGTTTTTTGTACATTATCATATACAAATCAAAACAAATTAACATTTTCTTTATGGTTGAGACCATTCACCTTTTAAAACAAGAGTGGGTGGTTAGAACCACTGCCAGTTACCCACCTCTTGACTATGGTAACTGAAGTTATTACCGTGGTCACTGATTTGACATTATGGTATTTACCATTTGTGGCAAAAAATTGAATGGTTTTAACTTTTTGTGACCAGTAACTCGCTAAAAAAACCCTTTAGTGAAAAAAACTACATTGGTAATAGTATTAATTGCTTTCTACTAATTTAAGAAAATAGACATTTCTTATTCTCTTCAAAAAGTAACACAATATGTAATCTTTTATTTTCGAAATGCAGGAATAAAAATGTTATATATTTTTTATCTTCAATGTTTCCAGGTTATGTATTGAAATGTTATACTTTTTGCATTTTCCTCCAGTTTGTAATAAACGGACATACCTGTTTTTCCATTGACTCTTCTCAATTATTCAAGTAAATGATAGCAAAAGTGTTTTCTTTTATTGAAAACAAAATCAAATCAATTATGCAATATGTTTGTTTAATAGTATTTTAAATTTGAAGTACAGAGAAAGTAAGTAGGTAGTTTTTATATTTATTATAATACAGAATGTCTGCTTTTCCACTGACCCCTCTTAATAATTCAAATGAATAATAGCAAAGAAATGCCAATTAATTAGGTAAACTATAAAAATGTTTATTATAGCAATAAACAGACATGTCCGCTTTTTCATTGACCCTTATTAATTATTCAAAAAAATTAAAGGACAAATTGGTGTATGTTTTTATTGAAAAGAAACAAATAAAAAACATTTTATAAAAATATCAATAAAATTATTATTTCAAATTTAGTGTATTTGTCTTCATATTTATTAATACATGGCAACTGAAGTTCATCTTCTTCTCTACCATTTCTCCTCATAACAAAAAGAAAATAAAAAGTTTATAAAAATATCCATTTTTTACGATTTATACTCACAAAGAGGTAATGAAATTGACTGTCTCGACCCTTACTTCGTGGAATATGCTCATATTAGTGTTTTTATATGAAACTCAAGGTCTCTAGTTAATTAACTAGAGACCTTGAGTTTCATATAAAAACACTCACAAAGAGGTGGTGACCCCTCATCCACATTATTGAAGTCTAGATCCACGTAGTTACAAAGACTGAAAAAATATACTTTAAATATTTTCTTTAAATAAATAATATTTTTACTTACAAAATTATTTTTCCCCCAATTCAGCAGAAGTATACAAGTAATCCATTTTATCTTGGAATCCACATTACAAATTTGATATAGGTAAGTACTGAATACGTTTTCTTTATTTTTATGCATACATGGCAACTGAGCTGCATCTTCTATTTTCTTAATCCTCAGACAAAAAAAAAACAAAAAGTTTATAAACTATCCCTTACAATTACATCAGGCTACATTTTAGTTTTAGTTTTTACTTACTGAATAGCTATAGCGAGTATGCTATATGAAAATTATTTGGACCTGTGCGGGCTGTTACATCAGGTTCCTTTTTAGTGAAATGAGTTTTTGTTCTTTGGAATAAAGATATCATGTTTATACCTGATAATAGTAATTGTGATTCCGCTTAAGTTGAATTTTATTGTTGTGTTTTTCTATACAAATTTTGTTCTTCATGAGGTCAATTATTTCGCTTATTGTATTTGTTTGTAAATTCAGTTTTGATGCAGAGTGGAGGCATTTTATTTCAAGTAGTGCATCATCACCTACAAGCCCTAAAATATTTTATCAATAAATGTATGCCATTTAATATGCAAAAAGAATTTGTAACACATGGTAATTATTTTTTTTTTTTTATTTACAAACAAGTCGCATCTACCACTGGGGTAATTAGCGACACAAATATAGGTTGTTTATAGTTTATTTAATATGTTAATGTCACTTAGATATTTAAAAAGGTTCTGTGTATTACAGTTTTCGCCAAGAACTTGGTCTAAATTGTTGCTGAGGTTGTTATCTTGTCTTGATTGTTGGAATTTTGGGCAATCGGTTATTAAATGTTTGACAGTAAGCTGGATCTTGCATAATTCACATTTTGGGGGTTCACTTTTAGTAATTAAGTAACTATGAGAATTTATAACACATGGTAATTATTTGTTATGTTAAATATATTTACCATCAGGAGAAGCACCTAGAAAACCGTGTTGAACATCTACCCACAATCCTGAATCAACCACCACAATATTTTGTACTTGTTCAAAAATGCTCTTAGCCACTTTTTCCTTAAGAATTCCATACTCCATTGCCTCTGTCATACAATAAGTCTTTTTAAGAACAGTTTTAACAAGAGAATGACAAGGTGTATTTGTTTTTCTCTTAACAACCTGTCCAAAGAGAGAAACAGTCAATCTTAATTTTCTTTGATTTTCATATTCATCATTTCCAAACTGCCCTATAGATTCTGCTTGTATGCGGTCTCTTTGGCTAACTGTTACCTAAAAAATGTTCAATTATTATATCTGTTAGCCTAATATAAGTAGTTACAACTACTTAAAATCATTTTTACTTACTTGTAATCTTTGCATGATTTCAACCACTTCCTGTTTCATCATTTCTGGGTTTTCAGGTTGTTCAGCATTTGGCCCATAATCTAAATTTGTGGTATTTTTTCTCTTTTTAACTAGTGCTTCTTCACCTGATGGTTCAGTTGTGGTAGTATGAAAAAATGTTTTGCGACACTTTTTCTTTTCGTGAACATTTGCCTGGTGGGAGAGAAATTTTTTGAAATGTTGACCAGGAGAGCATCCAGTCACATTTTTGTAGGGACTTGTGTGCCACCCAATATGTGCATTATGCCTCAGACCTGACAGTTGGACTCTTCTTTGATATGACCCCCTTTGTACAAGATTCAATCTCTTTCCTTCATTAAATCTTGCTACGATATTCATGAACCTTTCTGCTTTATTATTGTTTTGGTTTTCTATCAACAGGTGTGATTTTATTGCAAGAAGGTCCAGTGCTCCTAAAATAAATAATACGAATAGCAATTCCTTATATAAAAACATAAAAAAACCATTTACCATTCAGGTGATCAAATATGGACGTTGACTGCAGCTGTGGAATCATATTGTCAGTAATGTCTCCCACAGAATTGCACGTACCAGGACGGCATGATGAGTGATTTCCAAATACATGGTGCAGCCCATTTCTCAAATCATGTTTCAAGAGATCGATGTTTGGAAATTCTTGATTGACATGTTCGTATATTGAAGTTTTTGCTCGTTTTATTAAGACCTCAATCTTTTTCATAATAACTAGTTTTCTTCCTGCTAGTGTAATCCTGGTATCTTTTTTTATTTCCCTGAGGCGTTTTCCATAATTTTTTAAGACGTGGTTCGTACATTCAATTTTTTTAACATCGCTTCCATAACTGACTTTTTCTATAATATTCTTGTATACACTGGAGTCACCGTCCACTATTAATTAACAATACCTCACACCATGCATGTTTTCACTGCAGTTAAATCCTTCCACAACCATATCAGCTTCCATTGCAGGAGCCGATTCATCCCAATTTTTGTAGCAGATGTGTTTTTTTACAACTACATTGCCTTTGGAAGCTCTGGCACATATAGCACAAAACTTATTTCTTACAGCTATAAATAGTACATGGCCTGTATATTTTCCAATTATAGCTACCATACCAGATAGTGCATTATAGTTTGTCCCGTAGGATCGTTTACTCCAAGAACCATCCACATACACTGTGATCCAAGGTGTGCCATCTAAACAAAGTTGTCCATTTTCTGTAGCCCTCTCTTTTTCTTCCATACCAGCCCTTTCCATGGATCTTACAAGAGAGGCTTCCCATTCCTAAAACGATTTTGAACATGATAATCTCATATTTTACGTACCTAAGATATTACATGTTTTATCTATTTATGCTTAAAAGTATATTTACCTTTCCCAGTTCATTTTCTATACTGTAATATAAGTTCGAGCTCATAGTAGGTATATCCATGCATGCCAACATTTCTGTTGTATGCGAGTATGTAGACCCCGCAGCCAAAGTTCCCCATACTGCTCCAATGTTTACTACAGATTTTTTTCTATTTGGATTTTCTGTGTCGTATTCGTATTCTCTCGAACATATTGAACATTTAAAGACTATTGTACTAGTCAATCCATTGCCCCGTCTGCGTTCTTCTTTAATACTGAGCATGCCCAGTGTACATATTCTGGAGTGATTGTACTGTAGTCGTGTAGCCCAATCTAACACATACCCTAGCTCTACAATCCTATTTCCAGTAATAGGATTTTCAGGCTTAGATTCTACTTCATATTCCAACTGATGTGCCATTATTCTATTATTTTTAAAATTAACTGTTTCGAAAAGCAATTTTAAGAGGTTTACTTGAGAATAGCTACTTGGAAATAAGAAAATATTTTGTTAAGCAACTTACTGTTCATATTCATCTGATGAAATTATCCCAGGTTCTTCACTTTTTTGTTGTGATGAAGATTCTTCAAAATTATCATCATCCATATCTGTTGTTGGGCTGTCGTCTTCAACAACGATTATTATCTCCTCTTCTTGGGCGTCCTGTAGTGGAATGTCTTCTTGGGCGTCCTGTAGTTGAGTGTTATCTTCTCCAACTACTTGTAGTTGAATGTCCTCTTGGCAAGCATCTTGTGGAAAGTCCTCTTCCCAAGTGTCCTGTAGAATGTCCATTTCTCCGGTCTCTTGTAGTTGCAATTCCTCTTCTTCGTTGTCCTGTACTTGATTGTCCTCTTCTACAGCATCCTGTAGTTGAACGTCCTTTTCTCTGGCACCCTGCAGTTCATTGTTCTCTTCTCCGACACTATGTAGTCCAATGTCCTCTTCTCCGACCTCTTCTTGAAATTTCCCTACTTTGATCTCCTGTAAGTCTTCTTCTAGGGGTTTTGTCTTTTCTTTTGGCCTAAATAATGAAAATAATTTATTTTATTCTCTCGTTATAAACAGCTTGCCTGAAAGATAATAGATTGAGAGCTAGGGAATCCTACATCTAATGGATGTCCTGTAAGGACAACTCCTGACAGGTGAGTCAAAGTGGTGTGTGTATTTTGCAGCCACACAAAACCGGGGGTCAAAAATTAATATAAATTATAAAAAAACTATATACTATTTAAAAATCCAAATTTGTTGAAAGATAATTTTATTGAAATCTGAAGGACCTGTATTTATTTTTAATATAATTTTTACTTCGTTAACATTGTTTTATTAAATTGATAATCAAATGATAAGACATTTTGAGAACATGTTTGCATAAATAACAGAAAAATACAAGAGTAAAGTCTCCCTATGGTGGGTGTTAAAATTTTAAACATGCATGAGATCTCTTTACATCCATGTATAATTTTTTTTATTTGGATCATATATAACAAAGTTACAAGGGTAAGAAAATCACATTTTTCAGAATTTAGGTGGCTGTAGCAGACAAACGGTTGAAAATCAAGAAATACGACTTCCATGTCCCTAACTTCTCAGGTTCTATTCTATGGCACAAGAAAATATAAGATACATGGTGGTCAAAAAGAACTGGTTTTCGATCGCCCTGTAATAAAAGTTTTTTCATGTTATAGCATAGAACTTGAAAAGTTAGGGTAGGGACATGGAAGTCGTATTTCTTGATTTTCAACCCTTTGTCTGCTACAGTCACCCAAATTCAAAAAAATGTAATTTTCTTATCCTTGTAACTTTGTTAGTAATTATCCAAATTAAAAAAAATTGAACATGGATGGAAAGGGCTTGCAAAACCCTTACGAACAAGGTGTCACAGGACCCCCTATCTCATTTGCAATTTTCAGGGTTGTCATAATTCGAAGTGATTAAAAGGAGGGTGTTATGTTTCATACTAAAAATTGGCAAATTAAGGAGAAAAAATTTAAAGCATTTACTATTTTTACGGTAAATCCGAAAAAAAAATAAAATGATATCACATTTTCGAACGAACATCCAGTGTGTCACGAGTAAATGTTTAGAATAAGTTTCTTTTTCCTGTAAAATATAAAAGTTATTGATATACTTCACGACCGAAGTCTTTTTAGAATTCGAAATTTAAAAATAAAATCGCGTACAAATGACACAATTTCAATAACGTTTAGGTCCTCTTTGATATGATAAAATAATGAAGTTCTTTCGTGTACTTACTATATGTTGAGAAAAAATACCTGGTCTGTCAACACACCAATACCAGACTTTGATTTTTTTACTGAATGCATTTTGAAACATAGTAAAATTGCCGGTAAAAAACCTCAAAATATTTTGTTACTCCTTATACTTTTTACCTATATAGGTTGGTACTACTATAGAAAAGCCAATGATTTTTTACTCACCGTAACTTTGTTTTTGCCTTCTTGTTCCGTTTTTTGTTCCTGTACTTTTCTCGCGCCATACTAAGTATAATGCTAAGAAAACTAAAAAAAGGTGTCTCTTTCACCAAGGGAGGGTTCACAATAATGAGAATCGAGAGATAGTTTCTTTTTCACCAATGAAGATACCACAATATCGCAATAAAAATAATAAAATGGTGTTCTTTTCACCTTATAGGCAATACAAAACTAAGTATAACACTAACAAAGTATGCTGAAACAATCGGTAACGACCAAATAAATACTCCCCATGTTGTGCTATCTTGAGCCAATCGAATTTGTTCGTTTTTTGCACAAAAAACGTAAATGTTTAGAATTTACATAGTTGCCAGAGATAGAAACATAATGTTTAATTTAGTAATCTAGTTACGGTAACGAGAAAATAATAATGAAGATACCTAACAGGTAAAATGCTCACTACATAGATATTGCAAGTTCCTGAATATACCTAATAATCTTATGACGTGTATAGTTTTTCTTGTTAAAAAATATTGCTTTTTTCTCTTTGTTTGAGGATTTTCGTATAACTTGGCAACATCGGTTATAAATGTCTCAATAATATCTAATCATGAAATTGGTCATTTATATACACTCCAGAGGCTGTACCGTGCTAACAAACTGAAATTTCTCCAAAAATGTGATACTTCAAGTACCATAGCACTCGTTCTACTGGCTCTGGGGCTCTGTGAGATATCCTGAATAATATTCAGTCATAAAATTGGTGACTTGTTGCACTTCGGGGGCTGTATCGAGTTATACAGATAGGATTTTTTTTCTAAAAACCATTTTTTTGTGTTGTTCTTGCTGAAAAACGTAAAAACAACTGAAAAAAATCCAAAATTCCAACTTTTTTTTGGGTAAACCAATACTTTTCTCGCATATTAGATGGGTTGGATGGAAATATAATAATACCAATAATGTATTATATAAAAACAAAAAAAATATTTACCATTCAGGTGATCACACATATGTGTATCTGTCGTGGAAAAAAGAAAATGAACCAACTATTTTTTTGTGTAATGAAGGAAAAATGTTTCAGTTCCAATCTCCACAACACATATGATCAATCTTTGCAAACAAGGTAGAAGCAAACTTGTACATGTTGATTGTATGTTTGATTTTGTACTGTATATATCGATCTCCCCACAATATATACTTTAAATTTTTATTAGTTATAGTTGCTTTGTAAGTTTTTTAAACGTTTCATATTTTAAATTGAAATTCCTCAGTGTACCTTACTTTCCTCTTTCTATTAAATGTAAAGCATTGTATTACAAGTAAATATTTCTTTGTATAATAAATTTGGAAACTCTTTGTTTATATTATTTGTTTCTAGATAAAATTGAATATATTTACACATGTAGTTGAAAAAAGAGCCTACATGTCAAATAAAATTTGAAAGCAACCAACAGAAACTCTGAATATGATTAGATTGAGGCAAAGTTGTGACACGACGCTCTGTGTTTTCAGACATTATGTAAATTTGCAACTTTTCCGCAGTTTAATTTTCTTAGCATGAAACAAACAGAAATGTATAATTATGAAAACATTTTATTATGTTAATATAAATGGTACAAATTTTGAAAGGTAGAATGTTTTTAAATATGTATATTTACATTTATGAAACTCTTAAATAATCAAAAAGCTACACTCAAATTGAAATTTTGTTGGGATCCGTGTATATAATATTCTCTTATCTGTGCACAGCTGTAATTGTTTTTTGCATGGAGTAGTCGACTCTGGGTAGGTATTGGTAACCAATGAGTTTCTGGTGCTAGTTTTGTTTATATTAATTGAAGAAAAAATTATTTCCACTGTTGCAGAAATATGAGAAAGAATTCTAATGTGATTTGTTAATTTTACTAATAAAGGAAATGTTAGTTCATCATAGTGTTTTTAAATGAAACTCAAGGTCTCTAGTTAATTCCACAATATAATACAAGTTATTGAAAATTCTAAAAAATTGACAATTGTTTCGATAAATCAATATCATCGTCAGAATGACAGAAGTTACATTTCATTTTATGCCTACCTGATGTTTAGTAGTTATATTTGGCTAGACCAAGAAGTAACCTAACTTGTGATTGGCTTAATATATGTTTATAGAAAAAAGAAGAAGATGTGATATTACAAATATTGAAGCTTAGATATTATTAGCCCTATGGTGATATCCTGGATATCATTTTTCCAATTAAGATCAGTATAACTGTGCAATGATATAGAAAACCAGGAAAACTATATCTGCTGATCTTTACAATTATCACTTAAGAAGACAGTTTATTAGTGGAGAATTCCCTAGATTTAACTGTTCATTGACAACTTCATATTGTGGGTTTCTTAAATGTCTTCTTATTTCCAGTTCTTCAAGGAAATCCAGTTCTTGTTTCTTTTCACAAATATGCAGTACTTCTAGTTCTGTGTAAGGTGTCAATGAATGATTGGTGTCAAGTAGATGTTTTGCGTAGTGGGATTTATCTGGTTGTTTTAATCTGTATGCTCGTAAGTGCTCACTGTATCGTATTTCAAAATTCCTAAGGGTCTGACCCAAATAGACAGCATTATACATTCTGGACATTTGAGTTTATATATACCTGACTTCTTTAATAGTGGTATTTTTGTTTTTACATTTAACAATTTTGTACTAACGTTACTTTCTGTTTTAAAAGAAATTGTTGTATTCGTTGCTGAAGATATTATCATTTGCATTTTTAAAAACTGATACTTTGGGCCAGAAGTTTTCAAAACTATCCGAGAAATTTAATTCACATTTTCACTTATTACTATAGGAAAATCGGTAGCCGAAGCTGCAATAAATGGATTTCTTTTGTTTTATTTTTGTGGGAATTAAATAATGAAGATTTTTAAGTTTTTCGTCTGTTTTTGGTTAGGGTTATATTCATGATTCATGTAAGTTAAACAACCACAAAATACAGATTGGTATATGTCAGGATATCTACTCTCCGCACTCTTCGTTTTCGTAGTAAGTATTTTGTTAGTGGGTAATATTTTGAGAAATAATTTACTCAGAGAACTCGGAGCAAACAGTATATAGTAATTATTATCATTGTCATTGAAAATTCCGTAGATCTTCGAGACTTTTCGGAGATTCCGTAGACATCTTCTGAATTCCGTAGACCTACGGAAAATTCCGTAGATGTGGCAGGCCTGTTTGAATGCAACATAAACAGAGATAAGCATAAATCACCCATGGAGATAAGGTTTCTGTGCTCACAACCAGTCGAAATATTTTTTAAAATCAAAACATTCGAACAGAAATGCGTTTCTATGAACCGTCAAGAGTGGAAAGACAGAGAGAGAAAATATGTTGAAGTAAAAGCCGATTCAGTACTAGTATCGACATCTATCGTAAATATTTTGAACCAAATAATTACTAAATTAGTAACTAGTATTGTGTAGGTTTTTGGTTTATATACCTGTGAGGAGGCCCCTCTTAAAAAAATAGATATGACTGAGTGAGTGTCTGTTTATTGACATCACACGATCGGAATATTTTGTTTGTAGCGCCACCTATTATTTAGTAGCATAATCTTACCTTATTAATGAAGCCTGCTTTTATACTCAGTAATTATTTTACAGGTTTACAAAGATTCATCTCATTGAATGACGATTATGTGTATATAATCTTTGATTATTATCCAAAGGGGCACTCACACTGATCAGTAGGGTCAGCCGCGAACCCGTTTCTATCTCACCGTGCAAAGTAAACGTAAACCGCGTGGTGTTGACATTTTGATTTATGAGCAATAAAAATTTTTCATTTTTTCACATATTACACGATTTTTTCTGAATTCAACAAAACACCGGACATTTTTTGCTGTCCAGTTTACCAAGTTACCAAGTTTTCTCGACCGGGCGGACAACAGAAAAGCCGGTCGAAAACCGGACATCTGGCAACCCTATGTGTTTACAATGTATTTTGCCCTGATGATGAAATTATAAAATTCAGTTTGTTATTTTAGTACGCTTTGAGTTTTCATTTCTCATACTTTTTTTACTCCAAACACTAATTTTGATAAACAAACCCAAACCGTACCTGAGAACCCACCAGATATATTGAATGGGCAGCTGATGTACCAACCCATAGTCACATCTAGTAAACTTGATCAACGTATCACACATGCGAGTTCAATTTCAGCGTTTATAGAACATTTATTTAAAAAACGGTAAATACTTACTTAGAACACCGTTGGTGGTAGGTTGGAAATTCAAAAGTACTACCTTTGGTACACCAGTACCCGAACTTCCGGCAGAACTTGGTTGTACCATGTACATAAATTGAGTAGATCCTTCTGCAGTGGAAGTGACTACACTAGCGGGTATCGTGACACGGTTCTTCACTTGAGCGGCAGTTGACCGAACGCAGAAATTTTATTCTTAACCATCCGCACGAGTCCCACCGCCTGACGAGTCCTTACAAAATGCGCTTGCGCGTTTTGTTGTTTGGCTTTAGTCAAATTTAACTTTAGAATATCAAAATATTCGTTTGTGTCTGTAACCATTTTGTAACTTGAACGTAAACTGTTTTTGAATATTATTATTGATTTATCTCTGTGGTGTGTCAAATTAATAAATAGCTGGATCGTACAATGGCATTGAAAAGAAAAAGTTGCTATGCCCTCTATTTTTCTGATTTTTCGCAGGTAAGGCACTACATTAACTAAATCTTCTGTATCTTTCTTAAAGATATTTTGTATTTTAGAAAGCAGAAAACCAACATCTCACATTCACTCAAAAATCTGTAGAAGCAGGGAAAGCATGGCAGGCTTTAGATGCAAGCGAAAAAAATGTTGGTAATTTATTTGATGATGTTGGTGTGTTTGATACTGTGTAATAAACATTCATTTGATGTTTTTGTTTTAGAAATATAGGATTCAGAGTGAAAGCCATTCAATATACCATCAAAGTACCAGTGCTAACAATCAAAATTAAGTAGATTTTTATATTGATAATTCCTAAATAAAAATGGCTGTTACTATAAAATTTCAATTTGGGTCAATAATACTTGTCTTAGAGTGGTTGAACATCAACTTATAGTTAAACCAAATTATCAATACCCATTACACAAACAATTTGTAACTGATTAAAGTGGAAAACATGTCTAGGTAAAAGAGTTGAAATAGTAAAAATAATTAATTAACCTTGACCTATTTTGGTTTTGAATTCGTTAATTCTTTTGCCAGGGTTGTTTTATGATAAACTCCTTAAATGCAGGTCATAATACTGGCATCAATAAATTCCATAATAATATGCATGGTGTGCATTGTAGGAATCATTTTAGAAATATTATAGTTAATTACGTTCATCTAAAAAATATATGTTTATATTACATATAAAAAGGAGTTAAATGTTATTATTTTATTCATAAAATTTACAATGTAGATGGATTTCTTCTTAAGTTCATATGAGTATTGAGCGATGGAAATTTTATTTCGTCATGTGCCGCCACTGAAGTGCCCATTATTATAGTTCAAATTATTATTTTTAGTATTTATGCAACAAGTGTGGTCGCAGTTTCAAAGCTGCATTTAGGCTGAAATTTCATAGTAAATCTTGTGGAATTGGCCATTTGGAATGCTTATTATGCCAAAAGATGTTCAAAACTCCAGAGGGTCTTCAGAAGCACAAACGTTTTGTCCACAACAAAGAAAAAGTTTATTCTTGCCCTACATGTGAGAAACAATTTATATGTCGTGCGGATTTAAAAGCACATTTTAATATTCACGAAGGTGTAAGATTTCAATGTGAGCATTGTGAAGCAACATTTTCAAATACTTCCAACCAAAAGAAACACATAAAAAAATATCACTAAATATTTATTTTGTTTTTTTTATTGACCAATACCATTGTTTAAATATACATAGTTAGGCAGTTATTATGGGTAGATAGATAGATCATTATTCAATTAGGAACCCTAATACATTAAAATAAAATAGAAGTACACGAAAATAAAATTAATTATATAGATAAAATTAAAATTAACAAAATACACTAATAAAATATGTTATATAAATTTGTCATTAATTATAATATATGCGAATCATCATTTTAGTAATTAATACAATGGCAACCTAAAAAATATATAATTTATCAACTTTCCCATTATTTAATAAATTATGATAATAGCAGTGTGATGGTATATTAAAAACATTAAAAATTGAATTACATACAGTACACATATTTTAGATATACTTACTTGATTTCCATCTTCTACAATTTTACAGAAACAGTCTTTTTATAAAGCTAATTTTTCAATCAGCTCTGCTAGTTCACTGTTGGTTAAATTTTTGCTTCCATAATTAGAATCTGCTACTTTTTTATAAAGACGAGAGACCCGTTGATAGTTTGGGTTTAAACTGTTACCAGAAAGAATGACTTCATAATTATCTGGGTGTTCTAAAACGATGTTTAAATTATGTGCCTGAATGCTTGAAGCTGGACTATGTCCACTCTGGAAAAGTTTTAAAAACTTTTCTTCTAATCCTGCAGATGGCTTGCGAAACCTTATTGAATCAGCTGCGAGAATTGGACGATTGTGATTAAAATGTACTGTAATTAAAGTACTTGTTTTATGCCCATTCAAGAGAGGTCTTGGTTTTTTCAT
Source organism: Galeruca laticollis (assembly GCA_963921935.1). Taxonomy (NCBI): domain Eukaryota; kingdom Metazoa; phylum Arthropoda; class Insecta; order Coleoptera; family Chrysomelidae; genus Galeruca; species Galeruca laticollis. Next base: position 67,299,432 of record OY998180.1, on the reverse strand, counting down.
ATGAATCGTTGATGAACATTGTGTATTTTTTGACCCATATTTAAAATTATACTTATACAATTTTCCGTATGTATTATGATGACATTAGCATATGTATATAGTTCTTTCATATAAAGTTCCATTCGAACTTTTTTTTCTAATCTAAAAAGATAATAATTTTTTTAATAGGTAAGTGTACATATCAATTTTTTATCCATTGTTTTTAAAGCAGATTACAAGTCAGATTGGGCATACTAAAAATTAATATCTACCGTATAATTAGTTTTCGTAATGGTTTCAAATTCCTTTAACCAAATTTCAAATTCTTTTGCAATCAACGCTGATTTCCAAACTCGTGCCATTCTATATTTCATCAGTAGCAGTTATAGTTGTGGGAAAAGTTACAGGTAGTATCTGTAAATTGTAAATATAATAATATATGTACAATTACATAGGATGCTGAATTTAGTAATGCTAATGTTTATTAAGCCATATAAATAGTCTAATTAACATATAAATACACAAAAGATCAAAAAATTACTTACTTTTTTTTACTAACAAATTTGTCCTTTTGAATTTTACTTTTATCCATAATAAGCAATATTACAATAACCTCTAACAGCACGGAAAGTGTATATAGATAAATATTTAAAAAATTTGCAAAACAGTAATGTAGGTAGGCAGAATCGTAAACAACTAAAATCAAATTCTAACACTGAAGGAGACTGCAAAGCGCGCAAGCGCATATTGTGAGGACTCGTCAGGCGGTGGGACTCGTGCGGATGGTTAAGAATAAATTTTCTGCTGACCGAACACCTTAGGCTGGATCCACATGCATCCGTGATACGTATCCGTTGTATACCACGTGATCAATATCAACTAATGAAATTTTAGGGATCAAAATCACGCACGTTTCAAGGTCACAACGGATTGAAGTTGGTTAATTCTAACTTTTCATGCGTGATTATTTTGTTTACGTTTTTTTGGGGATTCGCCGACTACTTTTGAAAAGAATTATTTACCTAGGTTAAAAAATGTCGAGTCTAGAAAAGATTCCTCCATAAAAAGTTGTCTTGTCCACATTGCTATTTTTTGTGGGTTTTGTGTGATAAGCCTATTGTTTTGCAGATACATTAGGAATGCTATTTTTATTTTTTCTCTAAATTCCTTTGTGCCCAGGGAGGAGCATTCACTAATTGTCTGTTTAAACAGGAAATGATTAAAGTCCTACTATTTACACTAACACGACAAACACTCATGATTTAAGAAGATTGGTGTATCAGTCATACGGTAATGACAAAAATATTATTAGCACAGATCATATAACTATTAAAAATTATTAGAACATTTTGAGGTTGTTTTGACGTTTGGTACCATAAACGAATGCGTGAACGGATTGACACATGTGGATGATCATATTTTCGGCTATCCGTGAAACGCACACGTACGTCCGTGATCACGGATGCATGTGGATCCAGCCTTATACACAGATCAACGTATCAAACATGCGAGTTCAATTTCAGCTTTTATAGAACATTTATTTAAAAAACGGTAACTACACTAGCGGGTATCGTGACACGGTTCTTCATTTTGAGCGGCAGTTGACCGAACACCTTGTGGTATCGTCGTAACAGTTCTTGTCGGCAAATAGACTTTAGTTCCAGTCTGAGTTGTCTTAACCTGACCAACTGTCACAGTCTTTGATTGTCCTTTTCGAGAAGTAGTTTTGGGGCTCACTTTATTTTGTGCCATACTGTTTTTACGGTTCTTGTTTACAATTTTTAATGGGAAACCAACATATTTCTTAAGTATTGTCTTTTGTGGTACATTTTTCGCAGTTTTATCTTTATCTTGTGTTAAGATAGGCACAGCTGTTCGGGTTTTACGAGGTGACGGAGCTGTTGAGGTAGTCTGTAACAAAATTTAAATAATTTAACAAAAACTCAAATACAAATGACAAATTGCTTACCGATGCTACTTGCCGAATGACAATATTGTTTGCTTGAACCTTCCTTTGACGATTTACAATGGAAGGAGTAGAGGGTGTTCGAGGTGATTTTGCTGTGGAGGGAAGAAATTTCCTCCTAGTGTTTGATTCGTTACTAGGTTTCAATTTCACCTGCAGCCCCACGGACCTAGTAATTTTTAAAGGTACTATCGGTTTCTGACTAATATTCTGGGATCGCAGTTCTGTCATCAACTTTTTATTTACAATATCTAAGTATCTAGCTTGTTTAGAAAGCTGTTGGATGTCTTTCCGTAGGGACTCTATCATTTGCTCTTGTTTTTTGATTGTCTGGTGTAATTCTCCAGTATCCGTTTCATGAATTAACGCTTCAGATATTTTTTGTAGGCAAAACTGTTCAAGATCCGAGCGTGTGAGTTTTCCTTTACCTAAGTTTCTCTCTTTCATAAACTTTTCAAATGTTATCAAGGTTTTCATTTTATCATTTCTCGTTTTAAGCGTTTGGTTTTCTTCTACAAATTCTTCTGACATTCGCATTTTTTTATTGGCCACTGGCAACGGAACATTTTCAATAAACGGCATTTTAGTAGTTGAAGAAGACGTTTTTTTTCTGTTTCTGTAATTAAAAAGGTATTTTTATAAAATGCATATTTAAGAAGATCGAAACTTATTCTCCGCTTAATTAAGCTAAAACCAAGAAGTTTGAACCAGGCTAGGGACACTGCAGCATTTTTATAAGTGCGTATGCGCGATGTCATATTGCTCATCACAGAAAACTGACCCGTATTTTGTGTTGCGCGTCCAGTCATTTTCCTTTATCCTGGTTGTGATCGTTTAGTGGGAATAAATCATCGAATTTGGCGACGAGGAAACAATGGAGGATATGTCCCCTTCATTTTCCCAGGTCATTAAAAAGTTTGCTTTGCCATCCCTGTTTTTGCCTGGTGAGTAATTTTTTATAATTAAATTTATTAAATATGCATATATTTTAAATTGTTCAATGAAGGGAGACATAACAGACAATTTTTTGTTTCCCGTCAAAGTAAAAGAGCCTATACAGGAGACAATACCTAAAAGAATTAAAGGTATTTATTATCTGCAACTGAAAAAAAAAGTTTTAACATACATTTTTTTCTAGATATGCCTTCCAGCCATACATATTATTCTCCAGTTGGAAAAATTGAAATGCCAACCAGAAAATATGAGAGGAAATTAACAGAAATTGAAGGTACGTTTTATTGTATTCAATATAGCAGTTTTAAATGAAACTTACTCTTTCTAGATAATTCCACAATATATTGAAAGAATGTTGAAAATTCTAAGATATTGACAATTGTTTCGATATTAAATATTATCATCAGAATGACAGAAATTACATTTCATTTGATGCCTACCTGGTGTTTAATAATTATTTTTGGCTAGACCTACCTTTTGTGACTTAATATATGTTAATATAATATCATACTTCTTGTAGTCAATCACAAGGTAGGTCACTTCTTGGTTTAGCCAAAAATAATTATTAAACATCAGGTAGGTATCAAATGAACTTCTGTGATTCTGATGATGATATTTAATATCAAAATAATTGTCAATTTCTTAGAATTTTTAACATTTTTTCAATATATTGTATTCATTATCTAGAAACAGTGAGTTTCATTTAAAACAGTAATATGAGTAGATTCCACGGAGTAAGGGTCGAGACAATTAATTTCATTCAATATAGCATGCTATAATTTTGGACATTTTAAAATGTACCTATTGAAAAAATGATAATCTAGGTTTTATTTTATGTTATAGCTATTCCCTCCACCAGACTTCGATCACTTTCTTGTTATTGCCAAAATAAAACAAAATATTAAAAAAACAAGGGACAGAAATGCATTAGATGGAACATAACAAAGCTATGCGAAGAGAAAGTAAGGAAAGAATATGAAACACAGATAGAAGAATTACTAAGCAAAATTGTAAAAAAGGAGGACAACGTTAACGCACAATGAGAAGCTATAAAAAATCCATTCAAATAACAACGGAAAAACACATAGGCAAAATGGGCAGAAATAAAAGAAAATAGTGGTACAATGATAGTTGCCGTGTAACAGTAGAAAAAAAGGAAAAAAGACAAAATTGGATAAGAACAAACGAAATAAAGCACAAGCAAGAATACATAAAAAGCAGAAATGAATGTAACAAAATGATAAGAAAATCAAAAGAAAATCAAAGCTAGAATGGATGGATAACAATATAAAAGAAATAGAACAAGAAAGGAAGAATTGTAATACCAAGAAATTTTATAAAAATATAAATGAACAAAGCCGAAAACCTATAAGGGCAAAACGAAAGGTATAAAAACCAATATGGCAAAGTCATTGAAGAAGAAAATGAATACAAACAAATATGGATGGATCACTTTAGGACGTTACTAGTAGAAGATTCAGATATTGAAGAATACATTGAAGAAATATCACAAGCAAAAATATTGGAAGAACCTGCAAGAGCAGAGATTATGGAGATTATTAACAACAGCCGAAACGGAAAAGCTCCTGGAAAAGATAACATAAATATGGAACTGATAAAGTACGGAGGTGAGAAGCTTCATGATATAGTATACCAACTTATAATAAAAATATGGAGAGAAGAAAAAATGCCTATAGAATGGGAAATAGGCCAGATAATTACAATCCACAAAAAAGGTGACCAGCATGAATGCCAAAACTATAGAGGTATTACATTACTGAATACTGCTTATAAAATACTATCAGCTACAATAAACAGAAGACTTAGAGACACTACAGGAAATACTATAGGACGATATCTGTGTGGATTCGTAAAAGGAAGATCAGCGGTGGATGCCATATATACGAGTACACTGAAGCAGATAATGGAAGAAGCATATGAACATCAAATAGAACTGGAAATGTTATTTGTAGACTTTCGGCAAGCTTTCGATTCAATACATAGAGGCAAACTTTTGTCTGCTTTGATAGAACTAGGCATTAATGATAAATTAAAAAGGTTAATCAAGATGACTATGGAAAACTCAAGGGCTACGATAAAAACACAAGGAGGAGAAACTGATGAAATAAATAAACATAAATAAGGGTGTAAGACAAGGTGATTCGCTATCTGCAACATTATTTAACCTAACACTTGAATATGCAATGAGACGAATAGAAAAAAGCAATCTTAGGACGAGCGGAAGACAGATAACTGCCTATGCGGACAATATAGTAATCATATCAAAGACAAGAGAGATTCTGGAGAACACAATAAGGGAAATCACGAGTGAAGGAAGTAGGATGGGATTAGAAATAAATGCAGATAAGACAAAAATAATGATTTTTGGTAAAATAAATCAAAACAGTGCAATAAAGATAGGAGATTTCGAATTTGAAAAAGTGGAGAAATTCAAATACATAGGTGTCACAGTAACAAACACTGGAAACAGGACATAGAAGAAAAAATTATTAATGCAAATAGAGCTTACCATGCCAATAAAAAACTTTTAAAAAGCAAATTACTCTCAAGACAAACCAAAATCAATATTTATAAAGTGCTAATAAGACCCGTCCTGTTGTATGCTGCTGAAACAATGACACTGACTAAAAAGGAAGAAGAAGACTTTAGAATAATAGAAAGAAAGATAATAGAGAGTTTTCAAGCCCTTTATTTTGTCACGTAAGTATGGTTATCGTTATTCTGAGAATGCGCAGTATGAAAACTTGGAGACCTTAACTTTAATAACCATAACGGACTTCGTTATTTACGGAGAAATACCGTAAGAAGGTTTTTATGCTTATGGTTATTTTTCCAATTACAACGTTGTCAAAATTGATATATTTTGGTACACGAAATTGTTAAAACCTACTTATTTTTTTTAATATAAAGGAAACTACTATACTTCTTTATATTTTAGAAGACAGTAGTTTATAAAACAATCTTTTTGTCAACAAAGCTGTTACATATTTTCTCTGAGAAAATCTGACAACGTTAAGAATTTATTGTGCCAAACATAAAACCTAACTAACCCTCATTATTATTATCCATGATTAATTATTATTCAATATGTAAGGATTCTTCTAACAATAACATTTTATAAAGCTTCTTCAATTTATGAATTAATGATCCATTTACTATTTAAATAACATGGAGTTAAATTTCCAATTCGTCAACTGTCATTATAATGAATCTGTAACTGTTAAACAGAATACGTTATTTTTAGATGGCTTAAAACACCTTCTTTTCTTGTTCAATGTAATCGTTATTGTTGATAAAGTTAACCATAACTACACCTAAAATCTCCGTTATATTTGTAGGCTTAAAAACTCTCTAATGAGAACAATATTGGGACCAATCAAATTGAGAAATAACGAGTACAGACAAAGAATGAACTATGAAATTGAGCAAGAACTGGAAGGAGAGGACATAGTAAGGAAAATGAAAAGGCAAATAATGAAACGGCTGGGACACATATATAGAGCAGGAGAACAAGAAATAACACTGCAAATGACAAGTAGGGGTAGACCTACAATAAAATGGCTGGAGCAGGTGAAGGAAGATATGACAAGAGCCGGAATTGGAGGATGGAAGGACAAAGTTAAGGATAGGAAACTATGGAGAACATTGACAGAGAAACTCTAAAGGGAAAAACGGAGATTGATCCACCCCAAAAAAATGGATCTAGAAAGCGTAAAGCGGCGAAATCCCAGCAGGGGTATCAAGCCACTATATATATATATATATATATATATATATATATATATATATATATATATATATATATATATATATATATTCCCTCCACCAGTAAAGGTGTTGAGCCATTTCCACATTCACCACACGTGGAAGCTATTTCCTCCACCTGCTATGGGATGGAAGGTATTGAGTCCTTACCACCTTCACTAAATGTGTTGCGAAGCGAAAAAACCATTAATCCGCATAAAGTCCTTTCATCTTTCAAACGTAGGTAGATAGTTTTAAGAAATAAATTAATAAATATGTAAATGTTTATAATCGTATATATGCAAAATTGACAATCTTGTTTATTATATTTTTTTCAATTATTTTAATTGATCAATAAGTAGTAAAAATTGATAATTTTATTTAATGCCAAAGTTTATTCCAATGCATTCAAATAAAGGCATTTTCAAAGTAAAAATGAATGCTTTACAATTAGCAAAAGCACTATTTTTCCACTAAGTACTTATCTTTTGAGTTTACTCCTTAAGAAACGATTTTCATATATAGCCCAAGTCAAGAAATAATTCAGAATTCAAAAAAAATCAAAAACTCCAAAATTTAAACATTAAAACATTTTTTGATTATTATTTCAATAGTGAACACATTTTCTTTTCTTTTGTTGATATACATTTTGAAGCATTTTTGTGTGTTTACTTATTTACTGTTGTTATTTTGTGCGTTTACTTATATAACTGTTGTTAATTGTAGAAGCTTATCCAGAAAGGAGAAAGGATTTCCACAAGACGGTGAGATTTTTAAGAGCTATGAAGACATATTTAACACTTCCAGTAAAGAAATAAAGATGTGTTTTAAGTGGAAATGAAATGTTAAATATATTATTTTAAATTTTGTACAGTCATAAGTGCTGTTTAGCACTCTTATATGTTACTTTTTTTTATTAATAAATAGTTAGCAGTTATACTCCACTAGTTTGTCCAGTTCTGTGTGTTTATAGGAGTATAATAATAAATAAATGAATTAATATAAACTTATCATAAATAATTTTCTACTTTTATCTTGATTTAAAAATCTAATGATACTCCAATCTAGAATGTATGTTACTCAAATTATTTTTAATTATTGCATGGTTTTTAAACTATAATTTATTTGTTGTCATTATGTTTGTTAAGAACAGTACCTTGTGAAATAAATTATTTGTTGTGTATTTTTATACCAAATTAAATAAACTGTTTATATGATTGTTTTATTTTTTCCATTTTAAGCGTGTATGGTCCATCATTTGATATTTCATTTAATTTAACTGAACATCTAATCATTATTGAGTTAATAGAGTTAAATTGAATAAAATGTCAAATGATGGACTATAAATTGCTATTTTGAAATAAAATAATTAAAATACAGTAGATTTGAATATACCGCCTAAACCTAAAATTACAGAAATCTTTTCAACATCACTCAATTGTTTAGTCGGCAGGCTCTGTAGATGGCGCCACAATCAGTGTCTCATCCACTGCAGACCGTGCCATCTATAGAGCCCGTCGAGTAATTAAAATCGGTAGATAATTCCAAAAAATTAACGAAAACTGTAACGTCGTTAGTAATCAAATTTTATTGATTTTTATAACTGCGTATGCGCGATATCATATTGCTCGTCCCCATCCCCACATGTTATATGTTATACTGTCATCATTTCTTAGTTCAAGTGTAGAGGTTATTTTAAGGTTACGCTATTTTGGTGTATTTTTTGATTGCTATAGTGTAATATTTATCTGTTGTTTCGTTGCTTTACTGTTAATAATTGAAAAGACAATGTCAAAGTGTATTCTGAAGGAGTAATAAGTGGTGTACTCGGTAAGTTTTATTAAAAAAATTTGAGCATTTTTTCTTTCACAATTAAAAAGGTGAGATTATACAGCAAATAAAATAAAATAAGGAACTAATTAAAATAAGTTAAGAAATAAGGACAGAAAACATTGGTTATACAGATAACTACAGTAAAATAAGAAGTAAGAGTAAGCCAATCAAATTGCGGCTTTATTGACGATGATTTTGTTTGTGTTTTGTGGAAGCTTAAGGAATTCCACTTTTTGTTTTAACTAGGTACATGCCCTTTTGCAAATTCCAACAAATTTTTATACACATTAAATTTTTTTTCCCTATTCATGGGTCGAACTTTAAAACGTCTATTTTTTTTCTATCTAATAAAGCTACAGCCGCAGTGCCTGCCATCAACAACAGCATTGCCCCCAGCTTAATATTTCAATCATCCATCTCTATCGCAAGAAAATTTCAATCAATGTAAACAAATAAATATAAGTGTTTTTAAATGAAACTCAAGGTCTCTAGTTAATTCCACAATATAATACAAGTTATTGAAAATTCTAAAAAATTGACAATTGTTTCGATAAATCAATATCATCGTCAGAATGACAGAAGTTACATTTCATTGTGATGTGATATTACAAATATTGAAGCTTAGATATTATTAGCCCTATGGTGATATCCTGGATATCATTTTTCCAATTAAGATCAGTATAACTGTGCAATGATATAGAAAACCAGGAAAACTATATCTGCTGATCTTTACAATTATCACTTAAGAAGCCAGTTTATTAGTGGAGAATTCCCTAGATTTAACTGTTCATTGACAACTTCATATTGTGGGTTTCTTAAATGTCTTCTAATTTCCAGTTCTTCAAGGAAATCCAGTTCTTGTTTCTTTTCACAAATATGCAGTACTTCTAGTTTTGTGTTAGGTGTCAATGAATGATTGGTGTCAAGTAGATGTTTTGCGTAGTGGGATTTATCTGGTTGTTTTAATCTGTATGCATACTAATATTCTAATCAATAGTTGAGTAGCGTGGGTACTTTAGCGCGGGTAATTGTAAGATTGTAGAAAATTTTCTTTGACTCATGACAATTTGAAGGTTATAATATTGACGCGTCTTCTTCTTTTGACAAACATAGACGAGATACGTAAGGTGACAGCCTTCGTAAATCGAAATACATATGAAATATTTTATGTAGCAAATTTTACGTAATAAATATATATAATTTTTTTTTCTCATATATTGTATGAGCTCTCGTACAAGTCGGTCGTGTGCATCGGTATTCTCGAAGCTTTCAAGTTTTGTTGAATCGTTAAATTCCTATTAGAACAGTTTTTGCGGAAACTAAATTTAGAAGGAAATAACAAATTTATTTTGAAACAAATGGATGTCCAACCGGGGGGTAGACCCTCCGATAAACCCATTGAATAAAAAGTAAAGGAAGGATAGCTACTATCTACACTCATAGAGAGAAAGCAAGACGGAAGTAGCCATCTTGAACAACCAAGTATGACTCATTTTATTTTGTTGTTGCATTGGTTGGAGAGTACGTTTTTGCTTTTGGAAGTTTTATAATAATTTTATAGTGTGTTTCATTAGTTTTTCTTTTATTTTTGTTTTGTATTTAAATAAGTGTTTATTAGGATTAATTAGAATAGTGTTTTAAGTGTTGAAACATTAGTAATTAGACTACAAACAAAATGGTTAGTTGTGCAGCCTGCGGTTGCTCCAATACCCCTAAAAATAAATCTTTAGGCATCACTTTTCATAGGTAAGTTGTTTTCTTTTATACTTTAATTTATATTAATTTTAAATAATATAAAAGATGCAAAATAAACATTTCATATTTTGATGAACGACAAGGTTAAGACATAGGCGTAACATAAAAATAAAAATAGTAGGTTAACTGTTGTAACACTATACATTTAAGAAATATTTATTTGCATTTTTTCAAATTAGATTTATTCATAATGTGTAAATATTGATTATAAAAGTTTGATGCATAAAAATATGTTTTTAGTTTTCCTAAAGATTGTTTTTTATTTGCTACAAAATAATTTTATATAGCGCGCCTATGGTAAAACGGATATTGCCGTCCGCCATATGCAACAACCATCCTGATTAATCAAACTTGTGTTTATTGCTCCTTCCTTTACTTTTTATTCAATGGATAAACCACCCACACCCATGTCGGAAGATGATGAAACCCCTTTTGCAGGTTTTGAAAACAAAATAGGTACAAGTAATAACAACTCAGAAAAAGTAAGTAGATCCGATCCAATAATAATAAATGAATCATTTAATACACTACAAAACAAACAGGTCACAAAAACAGGTAATTATGATAAGCTCAACAAAAAGCAGCCAGTTTATAAATATGGGTTAAATGACCTCGGTCCTTTCCATATTTATGTTGAAAATAACGAAATTGATTTTAAAGGCAGGTTAAATGCATTAAAAATCGGAGATATAATTCTTTCAATTTTCCCGGAAATAGATAACAAAATCTAAAGTATAGACACGATAGGTCGCAATAGAATAAGGATAATCATGAAAGGCAACAAAAGTGCAAATTACCTTCTCGAAAATTGTGAACATAAAATATTCATTGAAAAAAATTTAAATATTTATATTCCCAAATTTATAATATTTAGACTAGGAGTTATTAGGGATATAGCATTAGACTTTTCCGAAGAATATGTGAAAAACAAAATAAAACAGTACGACTTCAATACCAAATTCGAAGTTACTAGTGTAAAGAGAATAAATAGAAAAGTTACTAATAATGGAAAAGTAGAATATGTGCCAACTAAATCATGTGTGGTAAACTTTAAAACGCAATCTTTGCCTAAATTCATCACAATAAATAAAGTTTTGAAGGAGGTGGAACCCTACCAACAAAAAGTATTACTATGTTTCAATTGTTTGAGATATGGCCATCTTGGCGGACAATGTAAGAGTCACCAAGGTGCAGTAAATGTCACAAACCTCATAATACAAAAGAATGTCAAGAACAAAATGTCATACCCAAATGTTTAAGCTGTAATGGCAATCATTTTACTACAAACTTCAACGAATGCGATGAATTTAAAAGACAAAAACTAATAAAAAATGCAATGACAACTAATAATATAAACTATCATGATGCCAATTCCAAAATCCCCAAAAATTCCTATGCAAATGTAGTCTCAAAAAATCTAAACATGCCATCCAACCCACAACAAATCCCCACTCAACCAGCTATTCAGCCTCATATACACCCCCAACCTACAAATCACCAAGAAACCGCAAACCAACATGATGTAACGGAACACCCACGGACATACTCACATCCAAGGGTACCTAATAAACGGCAGAGGCCCAGCAGCCCAGATCCAACTCTATTGGCTCGCAAGGAAATCATCTCAAATCCCCGTCCCCCAGGTCCAAACTTTAATATCCTAAATAATTACTTATATACTCAACATACCCATACAAGCAATCCAGTACACAATGAAAATTTAGACCAAAATGCAATCAAAACTCTTTTTGAAATATTTTACGAGTTATTAAATAAAGTTAAAGAATCTAACAATATAAATGTGTCAAAAGGGAACTTAGAAAATCTATTTAGTAATCAATTAAAAAGAATTTTGTCATGTGAAACGTCAAATTCGCAGACGTAAACAAATTTAAATTTTTGCAATGGAACTGCCGATCGGCAGTATCCAATAAGGAAAACTTAGAATATCTATTACAATCAAATCATATAAATATTGCGCTCTCATCAGAAACATGGTTCAAACCAAATAAACTGTATGCATACAGATTAAAACAACCATATAAATCCCACTACGCAAAACATCTACTTGACACCAATCATTCATTGACACCTAACACAAAACTAGAAGTACTGCATATTTGTGAAAAGAAACAAGAACTGGATTTCCTTGAAGAACTGGAAATTAGAAGACATTTAAGAAACCCACAATATGAAGTTGTCAATGAACAGGTAAATCTAGGGAATTCTCCACTAATAAACTGTCTTCTTAAGTGATAATTGTAAAGATCAGCAGATATAGTTTTCCTGGTTTTCTATATCATTGCACAGTTATACTGATCTCAATTGGAAAAATGATATCCAGGATATCACCATGGGGCTAATAATATCTAAGCTTCAATATTTGTAGTATCACATCTTCTTCTTTTTTCTATAAACATATATTAAGCCAATCACAAGTTAGGTTACTTCTTGGTCTAGCCAAATATAACTACTAAACATCAAGTAGGCATAAAATGAAATGTAACTTCTGTCATTCTGACGATGATATTGATTTATCAAAACAATTGTCAATTTTTTAGAATTTTCCATAACTTTTATTATATTGTGGAATTAACTAGAGACCTTGAGTTTCATTTAAAAACATTAATATGAGCATATTCCACGAAGTAAGGGTCGAGACAGTAAATTTCATTAAATAAATAAAATATTTTTAGGTTACATGTTAGATAAGAATAATTGGAAACTCGGAACATTTAGAACAGAAATATCTGGGTCATGCGCATTATTGGTTTCCAAACAAATTAAAATAAGACAAAAAGATAAAAGTTGGCCATCTTTTGTACTAATTCTTATTTCCTATTTTACCTTATTTCTTGTATAAACCCTTTCACAGAGATGCGTATGTTCATCTTTATTATTTTAATTTATTTTATTCCTTATTTTATTTTATTTGCTGTATAATCCCACCTTAACAACCATTATCTTCATTTTTATAAAACACAGAGAATTTTTACTAATTTAATCGACAACTTTAGAGATCATGGTTGTTCTTTACATTTTAGCTAAACTGAAAATTGCTGCATTAATAAAGTAAATATTTCTTTTTACAGTTTTGTTCCTCCAACCCAGAAAGATAAAATTAATATGGTTGAAAAGCAGTGGTAATAAATCATTAAATTTGTCGACGAAGAAACGATGGAGGAGATGATCCCTTCATTTTCAAAAACGGTGTTTCTTTAGATTAAAGAAAGACGAAGAGAGGTTATTAAGACAGTTTGATTTGCCTTCCCATATGAGTGGAAATTAACAAAAATTGATGGTACGTTTTATTGTATTGTATTCATATAATTTTGAATTGAATTGAGTGAACGAAAAGACGAGTACTGAGTGTGTAATTTTATTAAAATTCCAGGTAAGCGCTTTCATCCATTAGACCATTCTGAAAACTCTCGTCAAGAAAAAAATATACAGAAAGTGTCAAAAAACATCAAACCCTGTAACTGCTACATACAATGAAATAAAATGTTTGATGTTACATCATTATTTAACTAAAATTTGTTAAAATTACTCTATAAAGAGTGTGTACAATTGTAATTCACATAACGAGGCATCTAATTTGATTACCAACTAAATTATATGTGTGCACACCCTCTTTATAGGGTAATTTTAACAAATATTACATAAATAATTATGTAACATCAAACATTTTATTTCATTGTGTGTACATTGTACCTGTTGTATGTTTTTCTCTTGTCGACAGTTTTGAGAATGACCTAATGGCTGAAAGCGCTTAGCTGGAATTTTAATCAAATGACATACTCAGTACTTGTCTTTTCATTCACTCAATTTATATCTAGTGTGTACACCATACTCAGACAATTCCATTTTAAAATGTATCCATTGAAAAAATAATAATCTGGGTTTTATTTTATGTTATAGCTATATTCCCTCTACCAGCTATGGGACGGAAGGTATTGATCCCTTGCCGATTTTCATATATAGCCCATGGTGTGACAATTTATGGGAAATGAAAGTGAGTATTATCTTTTGTTGAGGCATTACGTCTTTAAGTATTTGGTCTAGCGGTAACCAAAAATCCAAAATATACAATAAAGACAAAAAATAAAAAAATAGTTAAAAATCAAGGATTCGTAAAAAAATCAAAAGCTTCAAAAAAGGGAATCAAAAAAACCAAACAAATGTATACATTCAAACATTTTTTGATATTTTTTTGGCTTGGTACAAAAACATGTGTAAACTTATTATTTCGATAGTAAGCGCATTTTGTTTTCTTTTGTTGACATAAATTTTCAAACATATTTGTGTGTTTACTTATTTATTGTTGTTATTTTGTGTGTTTACTTGTAGAACCTCAACCAGAAACGAGAAAGGACTCCGTGAGACGATGGGATTTTTAAGAGCCCTTAAGAAACATTTTAACAATCATAGACTGCTAGGAGCTGCAGAGTAACTTAAACTGCCTTATGCGATGGTTTCATAAGAACGGAATGCTTTTAAATGTAGAAATATACAAATATGCAATATACTAGGTTTAAGCTTGTGTTATAAACCTATTTAATACTTCCAGTAAAGAAATAAAGATGTGTTTTAAGTGGAAATTAAATGTTAGGTATATTATTTTAAATGTTGTACAGTCACAAGTGCTGTGTAGCGCTCTTATATGTAATTACTTGGCACCTTGTATTTACAGAGCTGGGCAGTATTTAACAACTTTTCCTATACAAATATTTTAATTACTTTTGTTCTAACATTCACAGTAATTATACTCAAATGTTTTCTTTCACAGAAAGTTGCCAAAAATAGTAGCAACTTATTGCTAACACTTTTTTTGATTAGGTAAGTAGCAGTTATACTCCTGCAGTTTGTCCAGCTCTGTGTGTTTATACGAGTGTAATAATAAATTAATATAAACTTATCATCCATAATTTTCTTCTTTTATCTTGATTTAACATCATTTGAGAATCTAATGATACTCCAATCTAGAATGTATGTTACTCAAAATATTTTTTAATTATTGCATGGTTTTTAAACTATAATTTATTTGTTGTCATTATGTTTGTTAAGAACAGTACTTTGTGAAAGAAATTATTTGTTGTGTATTTTTATACCAAAATAAATAAACTGTTTATATGATTACTATTTTATTTTTTCCAATTTAATTAACCATTTATGGTCCATCATTTGATATTTAACTAATTTAACTCAACATCTAATCATTATTTAGTTAATGGAGTTAAATTGAATGAAATGTCAAATGATGCACTATGAATGGCTATTTTGAAATAAAATAATTAAAATACAGTATATTTGAATATACCGCCAAAACCTAAAATTACAGAAATCATTCCAACATCACTCTGTTGTTTACTCGACGGGCTCTTTAGATGGCGCCACAATCAGTGTCATCTATCTGTGGTTTGAACCTGGTAAGGCACCATTGACATACTATACTGATGGAATGGCCCGCCTACCACACAATTGATGCCATCGCAGTGCGAGAGAGAAAGATCGAGAAGGATAGCGCTAGTTGTGGCAAAAATATTTTTCAATGTATGATTACGGTATGGTTTTATATGTTACTGCCTGAAGGTTTGTTATATATTTTAAATAATTTTGAGAAATATTTGAAAATGAGATCGTGTTCATCTTATACTTGTACTACAAGGTTGAAAAAAGGCGAGAAAATAAAATTTCACAGGTAGGTAAATAAACAATAAATTTTATATAA
Source organism: Galeruca laticollis (assembly GCA_963921935.1). Taxonomy (NCBI): domain Eukaryota; kingdom Metazoa; phylum Arthropoda; class Insecta; order Coleoptera; family Chrysomelidae; genus Galeruca; species Galeruca laticollis. The sequence continues at coordinate 67,283,449 of OY998180.1, read as the reverse complement.
GTTAGGTTTATTAAGATGATTAAAAATATTTTTCATGTTTTATAGATTTCCAAAAGATCGCAATTTAAGTAATGGTTACAGTTAGAAGAGATAATTATAAGCCAAGTGATACAGCTGTTACTTGTGAAAAGCATTTTAGAGTTGATGACTAGGTATTAAATGTTCACGGAAATCGGGTATTAAAAAAGACAGCAATTCCACCACAGTTTGATTTTCCTGCTCATTTGATCAAAGTTATCAAAAAGAGAAAACCCGTAACAAGAATACTTAATGTAAACCAAGATGAAGGTGCTTTTCTTGAAAAATTTGAATTGAAAATAATATTTTTAATATAAACATTCGAATACTTTTTATATTACAATTTTAATATACTTAAGTGTACATTTTTAGGGGATGCTGTTGCAGGATGCATTACTGATATAATTCCTGAAGTAGAATCTATGGAAGTCGATTTATATGTACCACAAGTTAATAAGCCGCCAGAAGATCCAGTAAACAATAACATATTATCCAATGAAATAAAAACATATTTGAGTGTGGAAAAAAAAGTTGCAAGGTAAGAAGACCTACTGATTCTTAAGTAGTTGACCATTTAAAAAAATACCTTCAATTATGCATTTTTTCTATTTTTAGAAAAAAATGAGATTCATTAGTCTTTGGAGATTTTGAGGAGAGTGATTTACAATTTCCAGAAAAGAGAAAGAAATTTTTGAAAATTACCAACCCAACTGTTTGTAATTATAAAAAAATGAATAAATATTACACAAAAATCCATTTAGTTTATTTTGGACTATTTTTTGACCTACCCTGTTTGACTTGCAACCATTCTGAATGCAACTAATTTGATTATCGAACATGCACCAACTTTTAGCAATATTTGAATTTTTACTGAGCAATAAAAAGAATTCCACGTTGCACACTTATATGACCACATTGTATCAATAGACACGTAACAATATATTTTTATGAAAATGCATTGTCTTTTTCGTAATGTATAACAATAATAATTGTATATTTTCTTTTTGTACGTAATAAAATGATTTTTTTAATGGTTGTTTAATTATTTTTTTGTGTTATTTGGGTTTAAAATAATATTAAAGATATTAATAAAACATAGTCTGTTATTTGTTTATAAAATTAAAATATACTTTGAAGCATTTAATGCAGTTACAACAACTTTTACTAATAAGAAAATAATTTTATAAGCACCCATTATATGCTTTCTCCGTGTTTTCTGCCACACCTAGCTCCATCTCTTACTAGTCTCTTCCGCATTTTATCCTACAGCGTTTATTACCATAGGCCAGTCCACTAGTATAATATGTCAATGTAAGTACACATAAAATGAAAGCGCTGTTGTCATATTTAATTCTAAAATTTCTCTATCTTTGTGAATAATTCGGAAATTCTTAAAAATCTTGAAAAAATAATTTTAACATGTATTCATGAATTTTTGTAAAGTCAGTTAAGTTTGTCATACTACGATTTATAAGTCACATAGAAAAAGGTTATTTTTACGAAATCAACGTTGTACTATTATGCTCAAGAACTTTCTTCAAATAGTGGCAACGTCTGCCTGAAATGCCAGCCGACAGACGCCTGTCTCGCTCCGACTCATCCAAATACTATATACATATATTTGTCAGATAACCAAGTCTAACATAACTAGTCGCTAGTAGTAGTAATATATATGCGTAAACATGATTAAAAATATAATATGTTTATATTCATACATTCTATTGACAGCTAACCTCTCAACTAGCTCATTTATATTGCCTTTTTGAGAATGCCCATGATACTTTAACCACCTTTTTAATTGTTCACAATTATGCGTTGCAACAGAATTGTCCACATGTACAGAATCATCAATATTTTATTTTAATGATGGATTTGTTTGTGGAGATAATATTGATTTCCCAGTCATTATTACAAAACAGTACGAAACTTTTAAACAACTTCTCTTTCAACATGGCGGCTGAGCATGCGCTTGTCATGTGATGAATAATACTATTATGATTAAGTACGGACCACGTTCTTACAATAAAATTAACTTTATACTGACCTCTATCAGAAGATTTTAACACCCAATGGAGTCCTATTTTTCTACTATTTCAATATTAAATTATAAAAACTTTATTACACTCGATAGAAATCGAATCTCATACAGGGCGTCGATTCTTGACGGAAATAGAATAGACCATCCGATAGAAAGTGGGCGTGGTTCTACTGATAAGGCGGAAACGGTATCTTGAAATACTGTCACGGACTTAGGATCCATAGACAAATAATATAAGAAACGTTTTGATGCATAGGTGGCAAGTGGCACAACGTTTCTGCGCCGCCACCCGCGCATGGAGTCTCTACAGTCGCGCGAACTAGAAGACTGTTTTACATAAACAAAATAGAATAAAACAATTTAAAATATTATAAATGACAATTAATTTCACCATATTGCCTTTATTGTGAATAAATATTATAAAATATCCTAGTATATTAACTTTTAAGTCATTAAAAATGAAAATATACAAAATCAATCTTACATTGGTTTGTGTGAATACGGCTTGTGTTTGTCACAGTGAAGTGTCAAAACTAAAAATATGGTTATATTGGTTATGGTTACAAATTCTAAGGAAGAGTAAAATTAGTATAGTTTTGTTCAATTTATTTAGGTTTCCGTTCTAATAAAGTAAGTGAACCTTTAAAATGTCATTACCAGGTATAATTCGTCGTAGCTGTAATGTAAAAAATTGTTAATAGTAAATATTTTTGGCCACTTCGCAATTTGGGTTTAAGAACAAAACATTTTTCAAATTTTCAACTGACATTAATCAACGAGAACAGTGGTACACAATTTTAGAACTTATACATCTAATGATCAAAGGTATAAAGATCATTTTGATGATGATCCACTTACAAGTACGTGTCGCAAAAGACTTAAATAAGCTTTACCTTTTCAATCCTTACATCATACACCACCACATGGTAATAATATCCAAGCTTTTTAAAGTACAGTATTTTCTGTAAAAAGAAACCTTATTTTTTGTGACATTGATAGTCGAGAACTACAACACAAATTGTAAAGCAGACGATGTAATTTATTAGATAACTTAAAGTCATAATTAACCAAAACCATTCACTTCTAAAACTATTAATGAATTGGAAAAAATTGAATTCCCGTTCTTAAATACATAACATAATTCAAATGTTGACACTTAACAATAAGCTATGTTTCTAGTTTTGTACAAGTTTTAATTGCGAAGAATGTAAGGCTAATTTGCAGACAGATATTTTAGTTGTTTTTACCACCATGGTTTCACTTCCTTCAAAGAAAATGATGATAAAATACGTCTGATTTGTGTACAGAGAAGTTGTTAAATTTCTTTCAATACTGCATGACTTTGTTATCATATTTCACCACTTTTCGTTCATGTAGAAAATATTACTGAAAAAAATAACACTTTGCAAAAGGTCATATAAATTTTGATTTATTCATCTGTCTAGAACATAAATCATACGTATTTTCTCAACTCATAAAAGTTTGTGTTCCCTTATTAATTGAAAAATATAATGATGGTATATAAGAGGACTAACAAACAAAAATATCTTTTTGTAACTTAAAACGTACTACTTTTAATTTACTTTTTGTTTCAGACCTGTCTTCATGGATATGGAGAATCTAGTTTTTAACTTTTTTTTATTAAAATGTTTGTTGGTTTTGTTGTCAATAATTTTTTAAAATAACAATGTGCAATTTGATGTGATATTGGATTAATTTTCTTAAATATAATGTAATGTAATTTTAGTAGAAATATGTAATTGTGATTAATATTTTTTTTTATATTATGTGCAGGTTAATAAACAATTTAAATGTTTGCTGTTTTCTTATTTATCTAAATTATGTGTCTCAGACTTGTTTATTATAATTATTTCATTACAAAAAATGAAATATAATTTTTTGAAATGAAATAATTATATAATAAGCAATTTTAAGACAAACTATGAAATTTACCTACCAATAATCCAAACTACCAAATTTAAAAATCCCGCCTCTAAGAATTAGTTCTGCTACCCGCAAGGGGTGAGCTCAGATCGACGCGATGCCAGCTGTTTATACGGGAACGAACACTCTCTTATTACTTTGTCTATGTTAGGATCCATGGACTTCTAATAGTAGGTTTTCCATACATCCGAAATGACCCCTCATTTTGCCTACACTTGGCCGCCATGTTGGGCTAATTTTAAGTTGGTATTAAGAAGCTACAGTTCATTTGTGTTTTCTTGATATTGAGGATGGAACGTTGGTTGGTTGCGCGAAATAATTTACAGCATAATAGAAATAATTAACCAATTAGAATTTAGTTGGATGAACTGACGCGCCATTTTCTGTTACCTTTGTTCCGTTGTTGTAATCAAAGAATACACCAACCAACAAGAAACGAAGCTTGTGCTATTTTATAATTCATTTTTTAAGTGCGCATGTCTAGCTCAGAGTCAGTTATCTGTCAATGTCATGTGATTTTATTGTTTACATGTTTAACAAAGAATATCCTTTGCTGTACGGTTTTTCCTTATTTACAATAAAACATATATATTTTGTTTGTGTTTTTAATTGTTTAAAAAACTATTATATCAGTTATGGCGCCAAGAACTATGCAGTTCGTGGGTGTCATTCAAGAGATGGAGACGGTGGGTGATTTGTGGGAACAACTATGTTTAGATTTCCAAAAGATCCTGTAAGGTAAGAGGAATTGTTTCTATATGCAATAAATTATAGATATATATATTTCTTTTTTTAAATATGTTATTCTTCCATTGCACCTATACATTGGAAGTTGTGTGAATCTATGTTTTGAGTGTTAACATTCCTCTGTCTCTGTGTCTTTGTTAACATAAATAATAATGATAATAATACAATCAATGAATACACTACAATAAGCGTCACTGCTGATGAGTATAGCTTGAATATGCTGAATAATAATACACAATATTCAATATAAATTGGTAGTAGTTTATTTCTTTTATACACATATGATAAATATAAATATACTTACTTAGCTTTATTTACATTTTAGAGCACAGTTATGGTTGGATGCATGTAACCGTGGAGATTTGTTTGAAAAAACCCTAGACCCTTTACATAACAATTATAAGTTATGTCAACTCCACTTCGAGGATAAATTTACTTCCAAAAGGGGACGTAAAAAGTACCTATGTCTTCAAGCTGTGCCTACAATATTCCCATGGTTAAAACGCAAGGGCCATGTTATATTGAGCGATCCACCAACAAAAATAGCTATTCAGTCTGGTAAATATTAAATTTAAGTAAATATTACAATCAGTTGTTTATGATACTTATTTTTGCCACCTTAGTGCAGAATTAATTATAACTTTTCAACAGGATTCATTAATACCTTATTGGCATTTTCTTTATTTGTTTATCACAATTATTTTTATAATTACAGATACCATGCCGTTTGAGCATGTGGGACATTCGTCTGAAGCCGCCACAAGACATATTGGTGATGCTTCTCCATCTCTTGGTAAATATAATCATCGTTTAGATTTAACTCTTGTAGATAATATGCATCAAAATAGATGGCTTTCTTATAATTAGATTGCACTTAGCCTATTTGTGAATCGCCATATGCTTTGTATTTAAACAGCTGTATAGAATTGCAATGTAAATGTTATCTATTCTTTAGAGTGTAGAGTGACAAATCTAAGAATGCTTGAAATTTTTTGAACTGGTTATTTGAAATTGCTGTTTATTACAATTATTTTTATAATTACAGATACCATGCCGTTTGAGCAAGTGGGACATTCGTCTCAAGCCACAACAACACATATTGGTGATGCTTCTATATCTCTTGGTAAATATAATCATCGTTTAGATTCAACTATTTTAAATAATATGCATCAAAGTAGATGGCTTTCTTATAATTAGATTGCGTTTAGCCTATCTGTGAATCGCCATATGCTTTGTATTTAAACAGCTGTATAGAATTGCAATGTAGATGTTATGTATTCTTTAGAGTGTTTAGTGACAAATCTAAGAATGCTTGACATTTTTTGAACCGATTACTTGAAATTGCTGTTTATTACAATTATTTTTATAATTACAGATACCATGCCGTTTGAGCAAGTGGGACATTCGTCTTAAGCCGCCACAAGACATATTGGTGATGCTTCTCCATCTCTTGGTAAATATAATCATCGTTTAGATTCAACTCTTGTAGATAATATGCATCAAAATAGATGACTTTCTTATAATTAGATTGCATTTAACCTAACTGTTTTGTTTTTCTTATACAATAGTCTTTTTTATGGTTTTGCTAAAATGGAAAAATGTTCGGTTATTCATTCAAAGTTCACTTGCTATCAATGTAAGAAAATGTTCCTGCTGGTCTTCAGAAAATAGACACTGGAAAATGTGATGGATGAATAGAACAACACATTGTCTATAATAAATCCTGTGCATATAGTCTTCCTCTATTTTCCTTTTTTGTTTCAGATACTAGATCTTCTAAAATTCTTATTGAGATGGAGGAACCCATACATTTACAATATCCCTCAGCTTCAACTCAAACACCACAAAGCATGACCTTTGGCACACCACGAAAGGAAAAGTTAAGGTTTAAATTGAAAACAATAAAGAAAAAGTTATTCAAGAAAACATGTAATGTGGAGGCACCACCAAATTATAGCCCTAAACTCTTTAGAGATATGTGTGATCATTTTTTGACCAAACCATTGGCAGACATTGTCAAAACCCAAATTAATTTGAAAAACAGAAAATCACTTGGCAGACGTCATTCTGATGAATTAAAGAAGGTTGCCCTCACTTTGTATTTTTTAGGACCTAGAGCATACAGATTTCTTAGAAAAATAATAAGTCTACCAACTCCAAGAACTTTGCAAAACATGACCAAGAGTTTAGTTTCTCAAGCAGGTTTAGGTAATGAAGAAGTTTTTCAAGCAATCAAAATGAAAAAAACACAATGTTACCACAAGACAAATATTGTAGTATAATTGTTGATGAGATGTCTTTAAAATCTTTTTTGTACTTCGATACTGGAAAAGATGAGATAATTGGTTTATGTGATTTTGGAACTGGAACAAAGGAAAGCTTGGTGGCAAAACATGCTTTGGTCATTATGGTAAGAGGACTGTATACCAATTGGAAGTTACCAATTTCTTACTTTTTTGTTGATTCTGAATTTGAGGCCGAAAAATTACTACCTGTCGTAACAAAATGCATATGCAAATTGTTGACTGTGGTTTGATTGTGGATTGTTTAGTAAGTGACATGGGATCTAATTTTGTTAAACTAAGCAAACTTCTTGGAGTGTCTAAAAATAATCCAGAATTTCAAATAAATAATAAAAAATATTGTATACATATTTGATCCTTGTCACTTAATTAAAGCATTTTAAATAATTTAATAAACAATGTTTTTTCTTTTGATGATAAGAAAACGTCCTGGACATTTGTAAAATCTTTTTATGAATATGACAAAAAACAGTTTTTCAGATGTGCACCAAAACTTACAAACTCTCATATATATCCAACAAGTTTTGAAAAAATGCGTGTTAAACTTGCAACTCAGGTATTAAGCAATACCGTGGCAAGTTCAATGAATACATATATAAGTTTAGGAATACTTCCTACAAGTGCCATAGGGACCATAGAATTTATTGAAAAGTTTGATAAGTTTTTGGTATGCTCAATTCTGTGGACTTAAGAAATTCCAATCCTTACAAAAATGTTTTTGAAGGCATAGATTTTCAATTAAAATATTTGGATGAAATGGTGGAATTTATTACAAAATTGAAAATATTTGATAAAAAAGATGTGGATGTTACCGCCAGATCGAAGTGCAGAAATTGTTGTGTTATCACAATAAATTCTTTAAAGATTCTTTGGAGTCGACTTTCCTCGGACGATTTTAAATATCTACGCTGTAGAAGAATCAATCAGGATTGTCTTGAAAGCTTCTTTGGTTCTATCAGGCAACAAGGTGGTAATTCTACAATTTCAAAGAGATTTAAAAAAATTATTTTGCCAAACATACCTTCATTCAAATAATATGAATTGCATTAATGACATGGATGAATTATTATTAAATCTAAGATCTATTCAATCAAGTAGGAAACAATCACAAAAACCATTACCTGAAATTTCATTAAAAGCAATATCTCTTCCAGATACAGATTACCGCCAACAACCAGCAATTATACCAAATTCTTATTATGTATGTACATTTCATTTGAAATAGTAAATTTTTGGCAAAACACTTTTCTAAAGGCATGTTCAAATTGGATAAAAGTGGGTTTAATACAATTGCCCCCTTGCTTCTTCATACTACCGAAGAAACTTTCAAGAGAATCTGTATTGGTTCTGTGCAGTGTAAATATTTAAAATCATTGGATTACAATTTATTGCAATTTTTTTTAACTACTTATTGTGTTTGTTCTGCATTTCTTCATCCTTGTTCTGGAAGTAACACTTTCTCCCTTTTTATTGAATCTTAAATGTTTTAAAAAAGCAACATTTTACCCCGCAGTTTGTTTCGGACCTTCCTAGAGAGCGGACGTACCGTAATTAAAAGCTAATTAGCAAAATCGGTGTTATCTCTATAGTCTAAACAAAAACTTTTTACAATCAAAATGTATTAAGTGATTTGTGAAATTTATTTATGATTAAGTGAAAAATAAAATATAATCTATGAGTGAGACTAGCGGGGGCAGGCCCCCCGAAAATAAAGATATTGATATGGAATTAATAAATGCAGAAACTACAAACTTCCCGGTAGACGAATTTTTAGGATACCAGAAAAAAGACCAGATAAGTATCATAAATAAACATTCTGAAATAATCCAAACAAATACTCAAAAAAGTAGAACAGTAATTACCTCAATTAATACTTCTGAAAAAGAGGTCGCAAAACATAAGGTAGATTATTTATATCAACAAAATGATTTAGGGCCTTTTCATGTTTATTTAGAAAACAATTCAAATTTATTCAAAGGTAGGTTAAATGCGCTAAGAATAGGAGACATTATATTATCTAATTTCCCGGAAATTGATGATAAAATTTCTAGCATCGACTCAATTGGCAGAAATAGAATAAGAATTAAGTTTAAACATTACAAATCAGCTAACTATCTATTATCCAGGAAAAATGATCAAATTTTTATTAAAAACAATTTGGGAATATACATACCTAAATTTATGGTTATTAGACAGGGCGTGGTCAGGGATATTTCAACGGAATTCTCGGAAGATTATATTAAAAATAAAATAAAAATGTTTGACTTGCATTGCAAGTTTGAAGTAGTGCAAGTTAAAAGACTAAATAGGAAATGCACTGATGAACAAGGTACAAAATATGTTCCAACTAAAACATGTATCATTCACTTTAAATCACAAATTTTACCGAAATATATTACAATAAATAAGGTACTGAAGGAAGTTGAACCATATAAGCAAAAAGTTTTGCTTTGTTTATAAGCAAAAAGTTTTGCTTTGTTTTAACTGCTTAAGATACGGGCATACTGGAAACCAGTGCAAGGGCAAGCCAAGGTGTGGCAAATGCAGAGAATCTCATAACACTAAAGATTGTAAAGATACTGAGCTTACACCAAAATGTTTCAATTGTTCGGGTGACCATTTTACAAGTAACTTAGAAGCGTGCCCGGAATTTAAAAGGCAGAAGTTAATTAAAGAGTCTATGTCAACAAATAATATAGGTTACCATGATGCAAGCAAACAGATAGGTAGAAATTCTTATGCAAGTGTTACAAACAGTAACTCAAATGTGACAAATTCACAAACTATGAATATACACTGCCGTTCGGCAGTCTCGAATAAAACAAACTTAGAATACCTACTAGATAAGGGTAACTACACTGTTGCCTTATTATCCGAGACATGGTACCGCCCAGGCAAGTACTATGGGTTCATTGGTTTTAACAATATCCGCTGTGACCGCAACGACGGCTATGGTGGAGCAGCTATCTTGGTGAAGTCAAATATACGGTATCAAGAGATACCAATACATACCACAATTAGCTTTGAATATATATGTATATCAGTCGATATACCCGAGATTGGGAAAACAATATATATATATATATATATATATATATATATATATATATATATATATATATATAGTCTCTATATATGTTAAACCGCGAACTCGTATATCACTGCAACAGTGGATACAATTTTTCGATCAAATCCCAAAACCATTTTTAATTGGGGGCGACTTCAATGCCCATAACTTGGCATGGAATAATGAATGTGACGACATATACGGTAAGGTACTATTGGAAGCCATAGAACACTGTAATTTAATTATATTAAATGATACATCTCCCACGCTAGTCAGCACTAGGAAATCAGTTATAGACCTAACCTTTAGCACCCAAGATCTAACTCAACAAATTACATGGTCTACCTTAGAAGAGCCATATGGTTCAGATCACTTTCCAATACATGTCAAACTAGAATGTAAAAATTCGCTACCAGAAAGCTCACCAACAACCCACAACTTATGGAGACTCAAAGATGCAAACTGGGAATTATACTCTTCTGTATTACAGTTGACAGAACCGAAAACAACATATGATGGTGTCATCGAAAATATAAACAAAGCAGCAGAGGACGCTATCCCAAAACACTTTTTAACAAACAAAAAACGCAATCACTGCTCAAAGCAATGGTGGAATGAAACTTGCAACAAAGCAGCTCTAGCAAGAAAAGAAGCATTTTTCCACTACAAACGATCGCCAAATCTTAACAACTTGATAGAATACAAAAGACTAGATGCAGTGGCAAAAAGGACTTTTAAAGAAACCAAAAGGAAGAGCTGGAGAAATTATTGTCAGAGTCTTAATCAAGGAACACCAATTAAAGAAGTCTGGGATAAAGTAAATCGATTTAAAAATAGAAAACAATCAAATAAAACACCAATAGACCCTGAAGCGGACTGGGTAAATGAATTTTATACCAAAATCTCTCCCCTTGGGGTTGACAACAAATCTATAGACCAAATAACTACAGTACAACGAAACAATGCATTTCTACTCTCAATATTCGATATGTGGGAACTAGAACAAAGTTTGAAACAAACCAAAAATACCGCCCCCGGTAAGGACAATATTTCATATATAATGATTTATAAAATGCCGATAGAACATAAAAAAGCTCTGTTAGAACTGTTCAACTCTATCTGGACAAACAAGATACCTTTCCCCGGAAAATGGAAAGACTACATCGTTTTACCCATAAAAAAACCAGGTAAAAGAGACGATACTTCAGAATCATATAGACCTATATCACTTTCATCATGCTTCTTTAAAACTTTGGAAATAATGATTAAGAACAGACTCGAACATTGGTTAGAGAGTGAAAAAATTTTGCCTGACACAATATGCATTTAGAAAAGGTAGGTCCACCCAAGAACCTCTAACAATATTAGTAAACGATATTTATCTGGGTTATTCACAAAAACACCACACTTTACATTTACATTTATCGATGTAGCATCAGCTTTCGATAATGTCCAATTGAATTTACTGGAGGAAAAGCTCATCAACATAGGATTACCAACTCATATAGCAGGTTTCATTAAGAACGCATATTCAAATAGATCAGTCTCCTTAAAAATTAACCAACACATTTCAGATCCAAGAATTTCCAGAGACGGTTTACCACAAGGCAGCATTCTCAGTCCAATCCTATTCACCCTCTATACAATGGATATTGAAAAAATCATATCACCAAAATCTAAAATAGTACAGTACGCCGATGATATTGTGTTATACACCAAAAATGGCTTGATAATATTGGGCTGTCTATATCAAAAACCCAGACCGAAGTATGTATCTTTTCCAGAACTAGAAGTTGTCCTCAAAATCAGATAACCCTAGGTAAATACACCTTTCCCATAAAAAATACCATCAAATACCTTGGATTACTGTTAGACAAGAAACTTTTATGGAAAGACTGTATACACCAAGTAATCAAAAGAACTGAAAGTTCAATGAATATATTAAGAGCTTTCTGCAATACAAAGTGGGGAGCGGATCCAAATACGGCATTACTCTTTTATAAAACAATGGTAAGGTCAATTATAGATTATGGAAGTCATCTATATGGGACAGCAGCTGAAACACACTTAAACAAAATTGAAACCCAACAGAATAAATGCTTGAGAATATGCCTAGGATATAACAGATCCACCCCTATAAATATTATGCAAGCGGAAGCAATAATACCACCTCTTAAACTAAGAAGACAATTACTCAGTAATATGTTTATTACTAAAATAATAGCAAAGGAAGCATCATACCTCAACAGGTTACAATCATTAACAGTTCAGGTCCTCACCTATAAATACTGGTACTCAAAAAAATCCCAGTTATAGTGGAAAGTCTTATGGAAATATCTAGCTACCAACACAAATTACATACAAACGGGAAACTACCTAACTTTACATACCTACCTGAAAATCTCTACGCTCACAAAATACCAACATATTATTTCGAAATTCAAGACGAAATACCAAACCTGACTCAAACCAAATTCAATAAATTCAAAAACAAATACTGGCCAAATTACGAATATATATTTACAGATGGTTCAAAAGCAAATGAACAAACGGGCTGCGCGTTCTACCACATAAACCAAAAACATCATTCCAAATATACTTTACCAAAGGAGGCTTCTATATATACAGCGGAAATAACAGCAATTTTACAAGCAATGAAATACCTATTAAATTCAGATAAAAATAGATATGTAATATTTACAGACAGTAAATGTGCAGTGGACAGATTAAAAAATATGAACATAAAGAGAACATTAAATCATATTGAAGCAAACATTTTGAACTTATACCACGAAATTCACACAAATAACAAAACAGTCATATATGTATGGATAAAAGCTCATGTTGGTATAACTGGTAACGAAACAGCTGATAAATTTGCAAAGGAAGCCATAAAAACAGGAGAAAAACTCCAACTTAAATTACCACCCTCCGACGTATTCAAATCACAAAAACAGAAAATTAAAGAAAACTGGCAAAAACTCTATACTGAATCTACAACCGGATTAAACTTTAAAAAACATCAGGATAGGGTCCCCAAACAAAGTTGGTTCTACAAAGAGGTGAACAGAAATTTTATAGTTACAATAAATCGAGTGCGTGCAAATCATGCACTTACTCCTGTATATAAACATCGGCTAAAAATGATTGATAACCCATATTGTTCCTGTGGAGATATAGGTACACTGACACACATACTACTTGAGTGTCCGTTACATACCCAAAATATTAGGAAATTATATAATCAACTAATAACTGCCAATATAACCCTTCCAATAGACCTCAATTGTATTATTTTTTCAGAAGGTATAAACACTCTTTACATACTGTACCAACACATAATAAACTGCAAACTTAAATTGTAAAATTTGTAAGCATTATTATGCAAATCACAACATTGTATTTGTAATTACTAACAATTATTAAATTAGAAAATATCCAAAAAAAAAATTAAGAAATAAAAAAAAAGTAAATGAAAAAAAAATAAAAAAAATAAATTATGAAAAAAGATGTTTAAAAAATTAATAACAAATTATGGAAAAAAAATGATTATTAAAAAAAATATGTATATATGTATATAGGTATATATATAAACAAGAAAATGCAAAAAAAAAATTGTATTAGAATAAAAAATACTAACACAAATAAACATATTTACTGTGCTCAATCCTGCAGGAAAATTAAACAAATTTTAAATAAAATAATCAGACACCTACATAGTCTGGCTAATTGGCCTCAGCCAAAGCCATTAACCTATATAAAAAAAAATCACCCAAAAATTCTCTTTGATGGTCTGCTGATACAAACTCATTTTTGTATTTGAAATGTTTCTTGATTTTGTGGAATGAAATAAGTCTGTCAAATTTCTCAATTACTTTAATGGTTTCAATACTAGGAACTGTCCCCAAGTTCATATACATATTCATACCACTTCCTATGTTATTATTTGTAGTTTGAGTTGGTAGATGCCCGTTTGTAGCGACAAATCTGGTCACGTGATATGTACAGACAAAGCTGAAAATGTTGAGATTTCTCGATAGGAAAAGAGAGATACAAGTTGTAATATGTGTAGTGCTGCAACTTCTTTGATTGTTTGATGTAAACAATAGATTCAGGCTAAGTAAATGTTAAAAGATTTAATGAATCAGTAAGGGTGTAGCCTCATGCAGTCGCTAGTTTCCAGCGATAAATCTTGTCACGTGATCCTATTTTAAATTTCCCGCGATTTAAAAAAGTAGCGATAAATAGGCCCGTTTTTTTATTCATTGGTGGATTTCAGATTGAAGAAATGAGGCGTTCATTTATTACTGTTGCATCAACCAAAATTGCAAACCCTTCCACCGCTGTTTCGAGGTGGTGAATAAATTTGGTGGTTTAGAAAATGACAGCTTAACCTCAAAAAATTATGCATAAATATTTCATCCACAGAACCACAGATCATATAACTACTATTCACAGAACAATCCGAGATCTGGTCCCCTATTCTGTAACTCAATCGAGAGCTCGTGCACGAGTTCTCTCTCGCAATTTAGCGTTACTGCGCATGCCACTCTCCTAAAGATTATAAATCCGTATTCTCTAAGGTAGGAGAGTGCTCACATACTCCTATGCGACTACTCTACTGGGTAAAAGCAGGGGAGTAAGAGAATGGACTTGCGCATAATATCTCTAGTCACAGAATAAATATAAATAAGAGGCCAATAAAATGATGACAAGGACCGTTTTATTTTTGTCCTTTAACTAAACCTCAAAAATCAAAGATTAATCATAATAAACGAGTTTTCTATGTTGTATGTTGTTGGATTGTGGTTAATAAAACAGTAAACAGGGTTAATTTTAATTGAACAAGTGGTTTAGTTCACAGTACAGACTTAGTTTTTAGTTGTTATTTATTTTTAGAGAAGAGTTAACACGTTTAGTTTTTGTGGTTTTTAATTTGGCGTAAATTTTCCATTACGCAATTCTGGATGATTGTTCATAAATTCTATTAACAATGTTTTTTGTGCTTTACACAACATTATTATCGTCTTTTTTTAATATAGTAAATAACTAATACACAAAACTGAAATATACACACAACTCAAATCACCCACAAATAACAACGTTGGACAACAACAGAATCTAAAAATATTTCTTCGTTTATTATCCTCATATAACCTAAAGTACATTTGAACTACTAAATAGTAGGTCAAAACTGGCCGTTTCATTTGGCAACGCTGAGCCAAATGTAGTGGAGTCGACGATTCATCGTGAATACGGTTTTAAGAATTATGTGAGTGAGGAGTGAGAGATTACTCATACCAATGAATAGTCGTGCACGATCTCTCGCTTGAGTTACAGAATAGGGACCCTGGACCCTCACTCACCACGGTCCATAAATTTACGTACCGTTGAAGTATACTCACAGACAAAAGTTTGAACCGACCTGTCGCGGAAACGTTACGGTACCGAAAAATTGTATACCGTTGAGCCAACGGTACCTCGCAGCAAAACGCCTTTTGATTTTGACGTGAGGAACAATTGACACATGCATTAAACTTATCTCTAAAACAAAAGGAAAAACCTAAAGTATAGCATAAATCACAAGAAAAAAGCAAATAAAGTAAGAGGAGTGATAACACATCAAACCAGCAATAAAAGATGTATGCTCTAAAGTGGAAGCTCCAGCAAATGTTTTTTAAACTTGAAAGTGGACACATCAAAAATTAAAATTCCATCGACAGAATTTGCTAATCTAAGTGTCTTATGTAGAAAACTATTCATTGCATAGTTGTACCTATGAAATGCGACATGAAACGTTTGTACCTGCCTAGAAAGACGAGAAGGGACAACTAAATATATTTTAGAGAGAAGGTTGGGACTATCACAAATACCAATTACTATGTTGAACAGCTGTATCAGATCCTTTTGCCTTCAGCGAACCACCACAGTAGGAATGTTTAGAAAACGTTCTAAGAAATCATAACAAAGGTAAATGTGCATCTTAAAAAATTGTGCTGAACAGCTTCATGTGATATAATGAGACCATACTGGTAAAGAATAATCAAGATAAGTTCTGACCAGTGAGCAATATAGAGATCTAATAGCAGTGATGTTAGTAAAATTAAAAGTGGTTATCTTTATAAAACCCAACATCTTCATAGATTTTTTAACAACAGCGGTAACATGAGACTTATAATTAAGTGTGGAGTCCAATATAACACCCAAGCCCTTAGTTTGAGAAGCACATTTTATAGTTTCATTATTAATATTGTAATCAAAAGCTATTGGGTGGTGTATTCCATGAAAACGCATTACATGACATTTGGATGCATTTAGATTCACACCATTAAGTGTACACCAATTTGATAGACTATCTAAATCAGATTGTAATATTAGAGCATCATCCATGCCACTAATCACACTAAAACATGTCAGGGGTCATCAGCAAATAATAAGGCTTTGCTACCTCGAAAACAATGCATTATATCATTAATAAATATGTTAAATAATAATGGTCCTAAATGACCCTTGGGGAACTCCAGAGGTTACTGGAAAAGTATGAGAATATTCATGAGTAACTCTGACCATTTGTAAACTATTCGTAAGATAATCACTTAGCCATTGTAATACAAGACCGTCAACACCATAATGAAAAAGTTTATGTAGCAAGAGCTCATGATTAACCCTGTCAAGAGCTTTAGAGAAATCAGTGTACATATAATCAATCTGCAGACCCCTTCCAAACCATCAGACAAAAAGTCAACATATGTGAGTAAACCCAATTCTGCACACCTTTTAGAAGTGAAGCCAAATTGTTGTGATGTCATAATACTCGAACAGTCATAGGTGAGATAATCTAAAATAATACTATCAACGACTTTGGGAATTATGCTAAGGATTGATATAGGACGATAGTTTGAGATGTCTGATTTTCTACCCAATTTATACACTGATGTGACGTATGAAGTTTTCCAATGATCTGGAAATTCACCTGTAACAAGAGACATATATGAAAGAGCGGACGAGATAAAAGGAAGCTAAATTCCCTAAGAATGGAAGGTATTCCGTCAGGACCGGGGCGTTTTTTAATATCAAGTTTAGATAACTTTGCATAGATGTTTGAAGCCAGAGGTTGATTTGAATAAACTGATGAGAAATGTTTAGCAAATAGATTTGCAATATCATTCCCGTTACCAGCAGTACAGTCCCCAAGAGTCATTTCAGAAGGTATAGTGTTATTCACCCACCTACTGTTTACACACTTCCAAAAAACATTATCTGTAACACAATTTCAGTATATTTTACATAATTTCGGTAGCACTCTCGTGGTAAAAGTTTACACTGAGCCCTTAATCTACTAAATTCCATTTAGTTTATAGGACACCTAGTAATTTTGTGAGCCACTTCTTTCTCGCACAAATGCCTCTTCAACTCCGGAGTATACCAACATGGAAACCTCTTCTTGCAAACCTTTTTCAGCGGAACAAAGCAATTTATTATAGTGTACATTATATCGTAAAATATGGACACCATCTCAGTCAATTGATTCCAAGGAAAGGCACATTGCTTCACAATTTGTACGATTAATATCGTAGTTTTCGCCTCCTGCTTGTTTTTCTGCAAATTTTCAGTTTGCTTCTGCAAACTCTTAATTGCCTCTTCAAAAAGCGAACCTTCTCTCTCAATTTTACATTGGTATCTTCTGTGGAAGGTTTGCTGAAAATAGAACATTTCTTTAGACTAGTTAAACTTTGGTAATAAGGCATTATATAAATGCTACGTAAAATTTATATAAATAAAGTACATATTACATTTTGATTTTAAAGAAAGTTTGATATTAAACTTACCTATACGGATGAAAGAATTGTACCATCCGTACTATATCAGAAGAATGAGCAGATGGAGAAGAGTCTGAATCACTCCGTTTTATTGGAGAAAGTTATGTCGGCGATTTTGGTGAACTACTTTGAGGTGAATCAACACTTTCCAGCTTGCTGCTACGACTAAAAAATATTTTTTGATTCTTTGTGAGTACTAAGTGAAAATTAACATACCATGTAGGTGGAGGTGAGCTAGGTAAATAACTTTTCTCCATGAGATCTACTTCAAAACATTGAGGTAGTTTTAGGGTTGGAATTGACCCTATTCTTAAACGTTTCCGTTCGCCTGCCACTTCAAAATTGGTTTCTTCAAAATGTTCGGAGCACACCCTTTCATAGGCAATATTATAAGCTGGATCTTTTCCAAGTGCTACCATCCAGGACCTTTTAAGCGTATTGTCACTGGGAAATCTACAAATTGGAGAAAAAGGAAAATGTAAATTAACTTACATACAAAAAAAATAATATAACTTACTTATGAAATGTTACACCCTCTTTCAAACGAGAAATGTAAGTAGCGTTAGAGCAACCTCGTACAAAACAGGAAGGCGTTTTAGCAGTTTGTAGCTAGTCTCCTCTTACAAATAACACTATACTATTAACTACCTTACTAAAATAACATTACTTATAAAATGTAATTAACCACTATTAATTTGTAATAAACACGAATATAATCCAAAAGTTAACACACAAATATCAAACTTACGCTTAACTCAATCAATAAAATACAATGCGAAAACTGCGAAATGTGACCTGCAGTAGGACTCCGTGCACTATCGTATTCTAGCTGTCGCTTTCTATGATAGAATTCTACTGTAGAAAGCGATTATCGAATTTGATAACACTCTGTGTTGTAATAGCCTTCTCTTCGGGTATTTCCGGAATTGATAGGATAATTTGTTGTTTTGAATGTGACCACACTGGTTTATTTATTTAATAAACGTCAATCTCATATCTTATGTGTGTAATTTGTATTTTTATGATTTTGTTGATTGATCTTACTTAAATTGCGACTAAAGGCGAGTTTAAACAACTTTTATTTTGCAAAGTAAAAGCGTTTAGATAATTATGTTTGCTATAAACAATTTACATTTGGTTGTTGCTGAAGAGGAAGAAAGATTAGACAACATGAGAGTGGAAAACATCGAGAGAAGAAATATGCTTGTTGAGGCCGACTGTTACAATTGAAGATATTCGCTTCAAGGAATTATTTCGCCTAACCAAGAATATGACACAGTTAATACTTAACGGTATTATACCTCTTTCAATCCAGGGAAATAACCCAGTAGCTATAGCACTAAAAACAAATTTTTTTGCCGAATTGCATTTTATGCTACTGGAACTTACCAAGGGGTAATTGGCCAATGCTATAATGTCTCAATGGCACAACAAAGTGTTTCTAGAGCCATTGAAGAATTAACTGAAGCAATAGTTAGTACGTATGCGGCCGAATGGATTCAATTTCCTGTAACTCCCGAAAGAAAAAATACCATTAGGCATAGATTTATGGAGGCCAAACATTTGAGTTTTCCTCACATAAATCCAGCAATAATTGCCAATCTTCCGTACGAACACGCATATTTATAATTTTCAATAATTATTTACTACTTTACTAATAAAAATAAACAAAAAAATTACAGAACATCGACACTGTTAACAGTTTAATTTGCTTCCAAAATAGAATACGAGACGTCTGTACACCTCGCCAGAAGTCGATCGCTTTCGTGATAAGAAAGCTATTTTACGCGCGTACAGAGTGCCAGTGGTATAGAATTTAGGCGATTTATAGAATTCTAGCTAGTCTAGCCCAGGGCTAGGACTCTGTGTCCTATAGAATTCTATAAATCGCCTAAATTCTATACCACTGGCACTCTGTACGCGCGTAAAATAGATTTCTTATCACGAAAGAGATCGACTTCTGGCGAGGTGTATGGACGTCTCGTATTCTATTTGGGAAGCAAATTAACCTGTCGATGTTTTGTCATTTTTTGTTTATTTTTATTAGTAAAGTAGTAAATAATTATTAAAAATTATAAATATGCGTGTTCGTGCAGAACATTGGCGATTATTGCTGGATTTATGTGAGGAAAACCCAAATATTTGGCCTCCATAAACCTATGCCTAATGGTATTTTTTCTTTCGGGAGTTAAAGGAAACTGAATCCATTTGGCCTCATATGTACTATTGCTTCAGTTACTTCTTCAATGGCTCTAGAAACACTTTGTTGTGCCATTGAGACATAGCTTGGTCCAATTACCCCCTGGTAAGTTCCAGCAGCATAAAAATGCAATGCAGCAAAACATTTTGTTGTTGGCGCTATAGCTACTGGGTTATTTCCCTGGATTAAAAGAGGTATACTACCGTTAAGTATGAACTGAGCCATATCCTTGGTTAGGCGAAATAATTCCTTGAAGCGAATATCTACAATTGTAAAACAGTCGGCCTCAACACGCATATTTCTTGGCTCGATGTTTTCCACTCTTGTTTTTAACCTTTCTTCCTCTTCAGTAACAACCAAATTAAAATTGTTTACAGGAAACATAATTATCTAAACGCTTTTACTTTGCAAAATAAAAGTTGTTTAAACTCGCCTTTAGTCGCAATTTGAATAAGATCCATCAACAAACTCATAAAAATACAAATTACACACATAAGATATGAGATTGACGTTTATTAAATAAAAAAACCAACAAATTACCCTATCAATTCCGGAAATACCCGAAGAGAAGGCGATTACAACACAGAGTGCTATCAAATTCGATTATCGCTTTCTACAGTAGAATTCTATGATAGAAAGCGACAGCTAGAATACGATAGTGCACGGAGTCCTACTGCTGATGCCACTCCTGCATAGGGAGCACGATGAATAGAATTCTACTTTAGTGACGTCATAAGAAGGAGACGATATTTAGAGTAATTTGGTAGCACGTTGAATAGAATTCGATAATAGAAACTGAAACTCGGCAAACTTCGTGAATTACTATGCATTCCAATAATATACGTTGGAAAGTTCGTGTTCTCTGCGATAATATTGTTTTGTTTATAAGGGATAAAAGAGGTTAATTGATATTTTCCGGCAGACAAGTTGTGTGTGTTATTTCAATTGAAGGAATGCTTCCATTATACCAGTTAATTTTTGAGGAAATTAATGAAAATGAAAGACAACATCAAATTCAACAGTATAATATAGAAAGGAGAATGATGCGAAATGAAAGTGATCCTTTTTCTGTCAGTGACAATCAATTCACATCGCTGTATCGATTAAGTAAAGACATGGTTCATTATTTGATCCAACAGCTTGTGCCTCAAATGAACAATTCTTCACACTCTAACGCTGTTGATCCAACGCTAAGAATTTTTGCATCATTATTTTTTTTTGCAAATGGTTCTTATCAACGAGTCATTGGGCATAGTCATGCTATATCAATGGGACAAACAACAGTGAGCAAATGTGTTAAAGAAATCAGTGACTTGATTGTACGCCTTCTATCTGATACCTGGATAGAATTTCCGTATAAAAACAGGTTTCATGGATACGAGACAGTTCCCTGGTGTTATTGGAGCGATAGATTGTACGCATATTGCAATATTAGCCCCTAGGATAGAAGAACATAATTATGTTAATCGTAAAGGATATCATTCGAAAAATGTCCAACTTGTAATAAATCTATAATTCTTAAAATGTACACAATTTGATATTTTCTTTTTTCAGATATGTGATAGTAAATTGCGTATATTAAATGTGAATCCTAGATATACAGGGGCCACTCATGATTCATATATATGGAGAAGATCAGCAATTCGACACGAGTTACAGAACTGTTATGAAGCTGGTGATACAAACTCATGGTTACTAGGGGATTCTGGATATCCATTAGAGCCTTGGCTCATGAAACCTGTACCCGATGATGCTGAGGGAACACCGGAAATGCGGTTCAACATTCGACATGCATCAGCAAGAAATGTAATTGAAAGATGCAATGGAGTACTCAAAAACAGATTCCGATGTTTATTAGGTGAACGTACATTGCGATATGACCCAGAAAAAGTAGGAACAATAGTTGTAGCCTGCTGTGTTTTACACAATATATGTGTTGAAGGGAGAATGAACAATGATGCTTTCCCTGATATTTTACCTCCCAACCAGGTAGTAGACGCTATTGAATATGTCAGAAATGATGAAGATGAAGGATTAAGAACAAGGAGGCTTTTAATAGAAAGATATTTCAACTGAATTGTGACTTTTTTATACAGAAATGAAATAAATAGTCGTGTATGAATTTTTAATTTTATTTTCCCAAAACAAAAACAAACAAATTGAAAATAAACTCTGGAACTACAAAAATTGGGGAAAGAAACTCGGAAACGGAAGTTATGTAAAAAAAATTCAGCACACAACACTACATTACTAAATGCATATTTCGATAACTATGTTGTCATCATCAGTAGGTTAACTCTAAACTAAATTCTCAGAATTAGTGTAGTTCACCTACTGATGATAACAACATAGTTATCGAAATGCGCATCTAAGAAAATAGCATTAAGTGGGTAAGGTTTTTTATACATAATTTCCATTGTGTTACACACCACAGTGTTCATCTACCAGTATAAAACTCTGTAATGACAGAAACAAAAATACACAAACTATTGCACAATAATACATAAACATAAACTTTTTCATTTATCAAGAAACACTAATTTTTCAAAATATCCACCATTTCTTTTCCACTTGATGCTAAAGATCCCAAATTAGTATTAATTTTTTCTAAAATATTGACTAGATCATTATGCATGTTAAGCATTGTGTCCGTACTTCCCGATTTCCTCAATTTCTTTTGAGAACGCTTGCTGTGCTCGACAGTACTTTTATCCGCTTCACCTTGGTCCTGTAAAGAGCATTCTGGGGGTGCTGACGAAATGGGGAGTTTAGTTACAGTCATTTTCATATTTCTCAATATGTCATGTGTGTTATCATTTTTTTCCTGAGTATTTTCACTCAATGATTTTTGAAGTGGTCTAATTGCCGTGCGGACAGCTTGGTCGTATTTGGTAAATATGGCAGGGGTCTGAGAGGAGTACAGGTGATGTGCTTTATTTGGATTCACTAAAACCAGCTTCGGAATACCAATTGTTTGACAAAAGTCTCTGCTTGATGATACTGGAGAAATTCCTGAAAAAACAGTTGAAGTCGCCTTGATTGCTGGTTGTTTCAATATTTGATTTTTGATTATGGTGATTTTATTATTTCCCTCTTCCTTGTTTCTTTTTACAGGAGCCATTTCTTGTCCAAGATGGTTGTCCTAAAATAAGCTGCGATAGGTATATAATGTATTTTTTTTTAAAATACTCACACTCAGTCTCCGTTTTTTCAGACCTACTTCTTTATTTTCAGGATTACCCTCAAATGAGGATTTCCCCATTAGACATAATAGTCTCTTTTCAACAGAAGACAATTGTTCATTACATGGTGGGCCTCCCCCAGTCTGGATTTCATAAGATCTAATTGCACCTGCTTTCGCTTTAACTTTTGATTTCCAATCGATGAGAGTCTAAAATCAGTAACAAACATATTTGTAATATTTTGTTTGGTTTGTTTCTTTGGATAATTTTTCTTACCTTCTTCCATTCCTTTATTGTTTTTTCACCATAACCAAGCGAATTCAGCTTATTTGAAATTTCATTCCATAACTCGGTCTGATTGTGTTTACCACACATCCCTTGAAATTTGTTGGTGATGATTGAAGGATGATTTTCGGCGAAATCTAACAATACATTCCAGTGATCCGTATTCACTCTCATTTTCAAATTTTATCAAGGCAGACTGGAACAGTTATAAATCACAATAGAATAATACCCCCTTTCTCTCCAATAACCATACACAAAAATACAACCCTAACCTAAAACGATCACTGAAAGTGTGAAGCTTACAAACGATTTCGTGCGGGTGGTTAGGGGAGAGGAAACGGTAAATTCTATTAGGCATGCTACCAACTTCTCGTTCCAAAGCAAGATTTATCGGTTGCTAGGCGACGTGACGTCACTAAAGTAGAATTCTATTCATCGTGCTCCCACTGCTGACGCTGTCACAAATCAGCAGGGCTGCCACATGCACCTGATCAAATATCCGTAGATTGGTTCGGAAATTTCCGTAGAATTTCCGTAGATCCAGAATAGAGCTTCAACATACAGTATGGGGTTATCTGAACTTATGAACATCTGATCCTTAATGACCTTGAACGCTCAAGTAGCGTGCCTGTGTGAATTTTGAATTTGTTTATTGGACGATATACAATTTTTCAGCAACTGTAATTGTTTTTAATTTTTTTTTGCATGGAGTAGTCGATTCTGGGTAGGTATTGGTAATCAATGAGTATCTGGTGCTAGTTTTGTTTATATTAATCGAAGAAAAAATTATTTCTACTGTTGCAGAAATATGAGAAATAATTCTAATGTGATTTGTTAATTTTACTAATAAAGGAAATGTTAGTTCATCATTTGCATTTTTAAAAACTGATACTTTGGGCCAGAAGTTTTCAAAACTATCCGAGAAATTTAATTCACATTTTCACTTATTACTATAGGAAAATCGGTAGCCGAAGCTGCAATAAATGGATTTCTTTTGTTTAATATTTGTGGGAATTAAATTATGAAAATTTTTAAGTTTTTCGTCTGTTTTTAAGGCGATTTTCCTCGAGACTAACTAGCTTAACCAGGTTAACAAAACTATGACGTCAGTTTTTAACGTACCGTAGTTTGGATCTGTAGTATGTCATCATCATTTTGATAGGGGGATGTCAAATGTCAAAATCGTCATCCTATATTATTTATATTACTAATATAATATAACATGTTCATCAGTTATAGGTAGAGAAAAGAATATCTATTCACAATTTGGAATTCTTTACCTTTTTGTAGAAGATTAATAATTTTTATTGTATAATTGATACTGTATAACTCTTTGTTTACAAATACTTTGTATACCTTCATTATTCTGACTTACTTTTTCAACGAAAGTCCCGTTGTTATTAACATTTAACCTCAATAACAACGATAAACCACAGACAAACTGACAGATCATTGCTTCAAACCACATGTTAACTACCTCGGCCAGGTGGTTTGAGATGTTGGTTAAATGTGACGTCATTGTTTGGAATATGTATCGAGGAAATTTGAGAAGTTAACTTTTTTCTAACCAGGTTAGCGTGGTTAGTCTCGAGGAAATATCCCTCTACTCTCCGCACTCTTCGTTTTCGTAGTAAGTATTTTACATATACGTAATAAATATGTATATGGTATTTTGTTAGTGGGTAATATTTTGAGAAATAATTTACTCAGAGAACTCGGAGCAAACAGTATAACAGTACATAGTAATTATTATCATTGTTATTGAAAATTCCGTAGATTTTCGAGACTTTTCGGAGATTCCGTAGACATCTTCTGAATTCCGTAGATGTGGCAGGCCTGCAAATCAGTCAAATCGCATTACAACATAGAATACACCAACAACAAGAAGCGAAAGCCGGCGTAAATCCTTTGATGTTTTGGGGGCAAAATTTCGTGACCTTGAAACTGACGTTGACAGATAAGTGTGCATCGTTACTTAATTTTACACTAAGAAAAGTGTTCAAAAAATGTAAATTAAATCTTACCTACACGCAAAAAAGTGAAACCAAAGAATCTCAAATAATTATTGTTTATTTTTATGGCTTGTTTCGACAAATTTTTAATTGTCAAAGAAAGATTTAAGCATCCAACCGTGTAATATTTTGAATGTTGGTTGATAATTCGTGAAAACTCATTAAAGATGAAGAAATACCAAAGTTTAATTTTCACAATAGGTCTGTTAAACTTAATTTATGAATTGTTAAAGTTGATTTAACAGCTAAACAAACAATGTGAAAAATATACTTTAGCATTTCTTCATACATACAGTTTTAGCTTCTGTTTTTGGAGTTCCATCCATTATTAAAAATAGCGAGCTATTGTTTAACCAAATGATTTTTTATTTTCTATATTGTTATCGAAATTATATGTGTAAGTATGTATTTAAGTAGCGCTGTATGTAGGATGGGGTGAGTATAAAAACCAATACAATAATATAGATTATATATTTAGAATACCAGTTTCCAATAGAAATAATTTCAGTAAATGATGATATAAAATTACAATAAGTATGGTACTTGAATACAAAATTTTTATAATTGATATATTTAAAAGTTACACTTCACCAGATTCTGAATTAAATATTTTACAAGAGAAAATCTACTGATGTATGTGACAAAGAAGTTATAAAAAAGTAGCGACAGTAAACTTTTCTGCATAGTTATCGAAGTTTTGTTGTGTTTTTCAATTATTATCACATTTTGTGTTTTTTTCTGGTTGAACAGTTTATGCTGTTTTTCTGGTAATCCCTCCAATTAATATTACGATATAACTTAGACACACATAATATAGTACTTTTTGTGGCACTAGCTTATTTTTTGTGATCGCTTGTAAAGGAGAATTTGTATGCTTATGTCGTGGATGATCCTCCAATACTGGAGAAGGGATGAGTTTTGTTACTATCCCCAAGGACGGTGTTAGGTATGTGTAATTTATAATGTTATTTAGTCAAACCAAAGCATTATATTATGCTTGCCAAACCCATAATCAAAGTACTGTTAATCGCAGTTCGGCTACGATATTCACAGTGTACGGTTGGTTGTGTTTAACGAGTCGAGTAAGTTGGTGATTTCAGGTTATGTCTACAAACTTTAAAATTCCACCCGATCGGGGAAAAACTAATATAGTGTATGAAACGATTGTATCGAATCAAAATGAAGAAAATTCGATAATGGATTTAGAAGATAGTTCTAGTGAGAATCAGGTTACAAAAAAACCAAAAAAAGATAATGAAGATAAAAACGTAAGTAAAAACTATATAAATAATGTAAATATTGATGGTAAAGTGATTGAAAAAGCTAGGAATAAATATAGTATTGGAGATCAAGGTCCATATTATGTATTCATACAAAACAAAGATGGACATATAGGCAGGTTACACAAAATTGGAACGGCTAGATTAATTCTAAATGCAGTGCCGGAGATTAAAGATAATATAATAAATATTTCTTTCATAGGAATAAATAAAATAAAGGTAGAATTAAATAATATTGAAAGTGCTAATAAACTTACTGATTCAGAAACGTTAAAGATAAGAAATTACGATGTATATATTCCTAACTTTTTCGTCCAAAAAAAGGGAGTAATTAAGAAGGTAGATACAGATATAACTGAAGAAGAATTAAAAAATTTAATTAAACCAGAATATGGACAAAATATTAAAATAGAATATGTTAAAAGAATGTTTAGGAGAGACGAAAACAAGCAATTAATACCTACCCAATAAACACACACACGTGTAATATACGTTTATATGTGGTAGCTGACGTTGATTAAACGTTACTGGTTGAATTTTGCAACGTGACTTTCGGAACCCATATTCAACCAAACGCTGTTTTTACCTATAATCAACGTATATGACTCAACTCATCACTATCCACTACCGTTATGTTACGTGTCCACACCGTGCTTTCTCAACGTATATTCAATCAGATGTGAAAACATTACATAAACGTTGAATATGACACTACTCACTAACTCTAACCTTTGAGAAACGTATATTCTACGTTTAAATAACTCTTTTTTTCTACGTTTAAAAACCATCGTGGAGATTACGTTATTGATCCGTTGAATGAAGAACTTAATAAGAACCAAATCATTTACGTTACCTTAAGACAACGTTTCTTATTACTTATTATTCAACGTTGTTGACTACCATTCTTCATTACTTTCATGAAACGTGTCCACATCGTCCTTTCTCAACGTATATTAAATCAGAAGTTAGAAACAATACATAAACGTTGAATATATCACTACTCAATAACTCGAAGCTTTGAACAACCTATATTCTACGTTTAAATAACCCTTCTTTTCTACGTTCATTAAACTTTATGAACATTGTCTCTTTCATCCGTTGAATGAAGAACTTAATAACAACAAAAGCATTTACTTCACCTTGAGACAACGTTTCTTATTACTTATTATTCAACGTTGTTGACTACCATTCTTCACTACTATCATGAAACGTGTCTTCATAGTACTTTCTCAACGTATATTAAATTAGAAGAGAAAAACATCACATAAACGTTGAATATAACGCTACTCAGAACTCGAAGCTTCGAGCAACCAATATTCGACGGTTCTATATCCCTTTTTATATACGTTGATTAAATTTTATGAAAATTACGTCATTAATCCGTTGAATGGATAACTAGATAACAACTACATTATTCACGTAACTTTGAGACAACGTTTCTGATTCCATATTATTCAAAGTTGTTGACTACCTCTCTTCACTACCATTGTGAAACGTGTCCTTATCATAATTTCTCAATTAATATTCAATCAGAAGTTACATAAACGTTGAATATACCTTCACAATAACTCGAAACTTTGAGCAACTTATATTCTACGTTTGAATAACTCTTTTTTTCTAAGTTCATTGAATTTTATGAGAATTACGTTTTGAGTCCGTTGAATAAAGAAGTTAATAACAACTACATCATTCACGTTATCTTACGACCACGTCTTATATTGCTTATTATTCAACGTTGATTCAACTGATAGAAATGTATTGGATAGGTAGGTACGTTGAAAACCGATTGCTTCAGCAACTTGACTTCTGTAGTGATAGGTAGTTTTCATTGGACATTTTCAACTTTAATTCAATTGAATACATACATAGTGCCAAATAAATTTAATGTGAAATTTTTCATAATATGTGATTCGTGTTTTACGTTTTAGCACATAATGGAAACTATCTACTGAGAATGTGAAAAAGCCTTATCAACATTATATTCGGTAAATTTGTGATGGGTTATAATCGTATATCTTCAACATAAATTCATCCAGATCAAAGCAACGTGCAGACCACCCCCCTTCAACGTTTTCTCTTAGTGGTGTACTAACTTTGATTCAATTATAAAAATATTAGGTTGTTTCAATGTTTTTTCTTCAAAGTTCTTTATACGTTGATACATAATTTATAAAATTCATGTTTCTATTGCTTTTTTACTCCATTAATGAAAGTAATAGGTATGTCATGTAATTATTAATCAACCTTGTTAAATCCAACTTCTTCGTCACATCTAAAGATAATTTAGTTCCATGAAAATTGAATATGTTGAATAGACATGGAACGTTTTCGCAACTTGATTGCCAAGTGTATTTCATGCATCAAACATAATGATTTAAAAAATCTATATTAACTAATATTTTATATTTATTCTTCATTTTTTTGTCATCATTGTTTGAGTATTTATCGTTAAACATATGGGGCCTATGATTATAACTCTACAGCATACCTGTATCAATCATTCATGGAGGGACTTTATGGATATTCTTAATATATTCATAATTTACCACTCCGTGGCAACATGCACGGTCAGTATAGTGGGGGGATCTCGTTGAACCAACACTCGAAATAGTCGCCATTTTGCATTTTCCGAAGTTTTTGTGTGCACGTGCTTGTTCGAGTGATTATAATTTGGTAAGTACCTACCTTGTAAAGGTTTTCTATATAACTGAATTCGGTATTGCATAAACTAAAAATATTTTTTTGTTGAAACTCTTATTCATTCTCAATTTACGGGTAACTAAGGTAGGTAAGTGTTAATCTGTAATATTTAGTACAGTTGACTCCAATAATCTTGTCGGGGTTGTAAGGTATAAACGCTTTTTACAGTGATGCTGAGTACATATTATCACAGTCCCTCATCGGTAGGTACTCTCACACAATACTATGTTTTACAAAGTCATAATTTCCAGTCGAACAATGTCTATCCAATTTTAATAGGTTGCTATAATCAATCACGTTGAAAATGGGTAGATGACAAACGTTGAAAACTGGTAGGTACAAATATAGTAGAAAATATGATTAAGTGAAATAGATAGATTTATGAAGATCGAGTATCAGAAGTTTTCCAACTAAGTAGTTTGAATAAGATCTTTTTTCGTTCATTTTATACCTATAAACTTAAACTTATTTTATATAATTCGCATATAGTACTTTTCGGTAGTTTAAAAGTTTCCAACTGTTTTGTGCAATAATGGCTGGAAATGCAATATTATCTCCACAAAAAGTCCATTATTGAAATAAATTATTGATGGGCTGTATTTGTTGACAAATTCAGTTAAAAGCATAGTTGTGAGAGATGAAAATGTGGTTAAAGTGTCATGAACGTTCTCAACAATGCAAAATAAGTGTGCTATTTGAGAGGTTAGCTGTCATTACAATCTACTATTTAAATCAAATAAGGCGAATAATAATTATTGAACAAGTTTACCCTTATTAACCATAATTAAATATTGTTAGCACATGTAGAAATTGACATGGTTGATAATTAAAATTATTAATAATATCTATTAAAATTAAAAAAAAATGTATGTTCATGACTTTGAATGTATGAACTAGTAACGGAGGCACGAAGTATGAGACACGTTCCAAGAAATCGATAATCGATTACCTTCAAAGATTCTGGATATGACTTTGCGTTTTTCTGCACACATTTAAATGTTTTTTCGAATATGAATACTATATTTCCACTCAATATTATAAATTTGCAGGTAATACGATTGGAATCAATTGGCGGAATCTCTTCGGAAGATCACATCAGAAGGATTTTGAGATTTTTGTTAACTAACGAGCAGGCTACCCTTTATTTTGGGTAGGGCACTAATAAAACAGCTTCTAGGGATACCCCTGTAATCCAACTAATTTATGGTATGGTGCAGATATTATGTTTGTCATAAAACTATTATACAATGCATTCCGTTTAAAACGAGCCACACTGAATAACTTTGGATACAATGATTTTCAGATAAAATAAAAAAACACGTCCCCAATGATACACAGAGGGACACATTTTGTTATATTCAAACTGATGTAACTTTCACTATAGCACCCCCAGAGCACGTAATCACATTCTTTCAAATGAATCACACTACATTTTTTTGCATCAGATTCTCCTTGATGAGCAGATTTTTAAAAAGTACAATACATATGGTCTGAAGCTTATCATCCCAAATAAGTTGTAGATGTAAGCTTCAGGGCATACGTATTGTACATTTTTGAAATCTGCACATCAAGGAGAATCTGATAATATAAATGAATATAGAGTGATCTATTTGAAACAATGTGGTGGCATGCCCTGGGAGTTCGATACTGAAAGTTAAATTGAGTGTGAATATGTCAAAATGTGTCCCCCTGTGGTTAGAGTGTTTTAATTTTTCCTAAAAGTTATTGAGCGTGGCTCTTGTTTCGAATGCAATGCACTGTATCAATTATTTTTTGCAGTGGCAGTAAAAAAAAATTTGGAGCTGCAACAGACATAGAGATAGCCGATGCCACTAAAGATTGGCTAAAGTTTGCAAAAAAGAGGATGAACGATGCCAACAAATCGAAAAGAAGAAATCCTTGGATGGAACATTAATATTTGTTCAATATTGAACAAAATATTTTCAAGTTTAAAGGAATATAAGTTTAGTTTATTTCTATAAATGTTTAATTATCTTCATGTTTTGGATGGAACATTCATATTTATTCAATTTTCAACAATTTTTTTAAGTTTAAAGGAATATTAGTTTAGTTTATTTAATAAATTTTTTATGTTTATGTTTTGAATGGAACAGTCATATTTATTCAATTTTCAACAAAACATATTCAAGTTTAGAGGAATATTAGTTTAGTTTATTTTTATAATTTTTCTATTATTTTTATGTTTTGAATTGAACATTCATATTTATTCTATTTTCTACAAATGATTTTTAAGTTTAAAGAAATATTAGTTTAGTCTATTTTTATGTTTTGTTATTATATTATATTTCTTTAAAAATATTGACATTGTTTTTATTTTCAGGGTTGGTACAAAATCCAGAAACAGCGAAATATCTCGAAAAATACACATTCTGACTAAAATTGGAAAAAGGCATTTTCGATTCTTTTTCAAAAGTTATCCAATGACACCAAAGTCGTTTCCCCTTTCACTTCCACTGGGAATACATTGATTTCATGTGCCATAATCGACCCCCCTTTCCCTTGGGGAAGGGGGAATCAAATTTAAAACTTGGCTTAAGCCCATTTTTTTGGAAGAATTGGTTGCTATGGTAAAAAATACGCATATTTTTTCTCTAATTTTGAAATAATAATAAATTTTGCATCGGTTATTGTACAATATACTGTTTTTAATGGATATATTACTGTTTGTTTACTTACTTTCAGATGCAAAATACAACTGAACCGAACAATAACCGATTTGAAATTTATTATATCAAAATTGCAGACAGTACCTTCGTATTTTGTACCATAGAAACTGAGAATGCCAAAAAAATAGATCTAATCAAAATTTTCAATTTATTTCTCTCTTCTCTAGGTGTATGGAAAAGTGATTATGGCACATTATCTCAATGTAATTTTTTCTGGAGAATCTAATCTACATCAATACAAATAGGGTTTCTATTTATGAATTCAAACTTGACCCCTACCCCACTCCCAGGAGATAGAGGAGGTGGGTCGAGTTTTGAGTCATTGGATAGCTTTTGAAAAATAA
Organism: Galeruca laticollis; assembly: GCA_963921935.1. Classification (NCBI taxonomy): domain Eukaryota; kingdom Metazoa; phylum Arthropoda; class Insecta; order Coleoptera; family Chrysomelidae; genus Galeruca; species Galeruca laticollis. The sequence goes on along the minus strand of OY998180.1, from coordinate 67,250,822 downwards.
TTGATCGATAAATTTTTGTTTCGGTGGTTATTTCTCGTGATATTTCACCTTTACAAGACTGTGAACTTATCGTATTTGTATTTTTTAAACGTTTATAGAACATTTAAGGGTAGAAAGTTGAATTATACTATTATAGAAACATGTAAACATCGTTCAACAGGGAATATCAATATTATAATATTACCTGGATACTAGAATTATTCGTTTAATTTCGGTGTTATTCTAGTATCTATTGGGGTCTCTACAAATCGATCGTCAACGTTGAAAAACATATTAATGCAACGTTACATCGAAACCAAAAGGTATCGTTGTAGTGAAGTAGATTTTCAATGAATAAATAACGTTGAAAAACCGTGATTGGGTAGAGTTACGTTGAAACCAAAATACAACGTTATATTTCAGTAGAATTCACATTACAATAAGTATGTTTGCAACGAGAAAAAAAATCAATCATCAACGTTGAGAATTCGTATATCTGCAACGTTAGATCGAAACCAAAAGGTATCGTTTTAGTAAAGTAGATTTTCAATGGATAAATAACGTTGAAAAACCGTGACTTGGTAGAGTTACGTTGAAACCAAAATACAACGTTATATTTCAGTAGAATTCACATTAAAATAAGTTGTTTGCAACGGCGAAACAAATCGAACATCAACGTTGGATAATCGTATATCTGCAACGTTACATCGAAACCAAACGGTATCGTTTTAGTGAAGTAGATTTTCAATGGATAAATAACGTTGAAATACCGTGAATAGGTAGAGTTACGTTGAAACCAAACCACAACGTTATATTTCAGTAGAATTTACATTATAATAACTATGTTTGCAACGAGGAAAGAACCTTGAATCAACGTAATAAAGTAACGTTACCGTAAAACCAGAATGAAACGTATTGCCTAACGACATTTTGCCGTTTTTTCAACGATGAATGCTGGTGGCGTTACTTGAAAAATTCAACGTTTTACTCACGTATCTGTGTTTATTGGGTACGGGCACTATTATTGTTACCTTCAGGGGACAAATGATACCAAAAAAAGTTATAATAGAAAGGCTTAGATACGAAGTAGAAATGTACATTCCTAAAGTAACCCAATGTTTAATGTGCTTAAGATACGGTCACGTAGCTATGCAATGTAAGGGTAAAATCAGGTGCAAATATTGCGGAGAAAATCACGATCAGGAAGCATGCGAATTAAAAAATAATCCAAATTGTATAATGTGTGGGGGCGAACACAACGCTATGGAGAGAAATAAATGTAACGAATACAACAATCAAAAATCTATTAAAGAAACGATGGTAGTTGAAAATATATCATATAATGAGGCAAAAGAAAAACATAAAAACAGTTATGCAACGGTAGCAAAAAACAAAGTAGGATCTCGAATTACGGTAACAAAAAAATCAAAACCGAACGAGTATATACCTAGAAAAAGAGTTCTATCAGAAGAACACCGGGAAATTTTGGAAATTCCAAATGTAGCATCTCAGACGGCTTATGAGTCGTTTAGAAACGTACCGTCTTATCATAATATGTTAAAAAATGAAAATCATAAAATTAGCTTTGTCAATGAAATAGTAAATATAATAAATAGCTTTTTAGAAAAAAAATTCAGTAAATAAAAATTCAATTTGTGATGATCTTAGAAACAATCTATTAAAATACATTACTGAAATTGAAAATGTTTAAGTTGGTCCAGTGGAACGGCAGATCGGTAGTTTCAAATAAGGGAGTTCTGGAAAAATTTATATTTGATAAAAACATTCAGATAGCTTTGCTTAATGAAACTTGGTTCAAACCAAGTTCAATTATTAATTTCACAGGTTTTAATATGATAAGGAGTGATAGAGATGATGGGTATGCAGGAGTCGCTATTTTAATAAAGAAAAGTTTTTGTTTTAAAGAGATAATATTGTCGAAAACTATAGAAGGAGTGATGTGCATAGGCGCTGAAATACATTTTTCAGACAGTAATATAATAAACTTTTATTCTTTATACAATGAACCTAAAAATAAGGTTTCGGGGAGATCATGGAATGAATTTTTTCAAAATCTAAAAAAACCATTTATAGTCGGAGGGCATTTCAATTGTCACAATGGAGCTTTGGGATGCGACCTAACAAACGCTGCGGGTAGAGAACTGTTAGAAGCTATAGAGGAGAATAATCTAATTCTTTTAGATAACGGTTTGGAGACTCGAATTTTACATCCTCACGAACAAAATAAATCAGCCGTAGACTTAACAATTTGCTCAACGGATATAACTACGTCTTGTAATTGGGAAAGGATTGGTTATTCTTTAGGAACCTCAGATCATTATCCTTTGATAATTACACTAAATGTAAATTGTAAGACACAATATGAAAATTGTCAAAAATATAATATTAAGAAAGCGGATTGCACACTTTTTTCACATTTAATAGAAACAGAATTAAATTTTAATGAGCTGCAGGAAGCAGAATATGAAGTACTTTTAAATATTATAAATAGAGCAAATAAAAATGCAATTCCAGAAAAGAAAAAAGTGACCAATCCAAATTATAACAAGACGTGGTGGAATAATGAATGTGAGGAAGCTCTTAAAGCTCAAAAAGAGGCTTTCTTGGATTTCAAAAATAACTCCAATTTACAAAAATATATTATTTATAAAAAAGCAGCCGCTAACACCAAAAGAATAATACAAAAATGCAAGAAAGAATCTTGGGAATTGTTTTGCAATAAACTAAACAAAAATACACCAGTTAAAGAGATATGGAGAGAAATTAAGCAAATCAAAAATGTATATTATAATTGTGAACCTACTAACAAGGTAATAAAAAATGATTGGGCTTTAACATTTCAAAAGAAATTAACTCCTCCATGGGTTCAAGTAAATTCTATGTATTGTATTTCGGATGAATTAGTTTATGAAAATCATCCACTATTAAAACCATTCTCTCTAAGGGAATTGAAAATTAGTATTAAAAATAATATAAATTCAGCTCCAGGTCTCGATAACGTGCATTATATTATGTTATTTAACCTACCTGAAATAGCAAAACAATGTTTATTGAATATTTTTAATAACATTTGGAAAAGCGGAAAATTTCCTGCTAGTTGGAAAGATTATATTGTAATTCCCATTCTTAAACCTAAGAAACCTCCCGAATTTCCGGAATCGTACAGGGCGATATCTTTAGCATCATGCGTATTCAAAACATTTGAAAGAATTATTAAAACAAGGTTAGAAAAATGGATGGATGAAAATAAAAAATTTCCAGAAACACAATTTGGATTTAGAAAAGGGTATTCGATAAATGAGAACATAGGACAACTGGTTTCCGATATAAATATTTATTTCTCGAAAGAGGAATCTCTAACCGCTATATTTGTAGATATAGAAGGGGCCTACGATAACGTCAAATTGGACATTTTGTATGATCAAATGATACATATAGGATTACCAGCAGAATTTACGTCGAGAATCTACTCATTATATTCAAATAGAAAGATATATGTAAGGATACAGAATGAATTGTTAGAGCCTAGGTTAGCTAATGTTGGTTTGCCACAGGGGGGAATACTAAGTCCCTTGCTATATATAATTTATACGTCAGATTTGTTTAAGATAGCAGGAAATAATACTAAAGTACTGCAATTTGCCCATGACGTATGCGTATACCAAGGAAATATTTCAAATACCGCTCTGCAATCAACAGAACTATCAAAGAGTTACACTTCTCTGGAGAAATGGTGTCATGCGAAGGGTTTAAATATATCTACAAAGAAAAGTCAGCTTTGTATTTTTTCCAAGAAAAGAAACTTACCATCTAATTTAAAAATTAACGAAGTAGAATTCAAAGTAGAGTCAAAAATTAAATATCTGGGAATTATCCTGGATAGGAAACTGCTTTGGAAAAATCACATCGAATACTTAATAAATAGGGTCGAAAAAGGAGTGAATGTGTTGAGAGCAGTAAGCCATACGAATTGGGGAGCAGATCCGAGTACATCTCTCTTATTTTATAGATCCTTCATCAGATCAATTTTAGATTATGGGTCTGTATTTTATTCACAAGTAGCACAAACCCATCTAAAAAAATTGGAAATAGTAACGAATAAGTGTGTGCGTCTATCACTAGGAGCAATGAAAACTACACCAATTAGTAATTTATATGTAGAAGCGGTAGAAATGCCACTAAAGTATAGAAGACAATATCTAACATTCAAATTCATTTTCAAATTACACAAAAAACAAAGTAAACTGCTAAATAAGATTCATGAATTATATATATTAGATTTAACAACAAAATATTGGCAGAAAAAAGCAACTTTACCAATTATAGAAGTTTATGCACAATACTTACCTGTTTCCAACGAAATATAAATAACAACAAGAAATTACGTAGAGCTAGATACAGATCCTAAGGTTTATTATCTGAGAAACTACATAGAATATCCAGAAAAGATAAGAAATTTGATGTTTAGAGGTGATATACAAACACTTTTTCCGCATCATCTTCAGATATACACTGATGCTTCAAAAATTAGATCGCAAGTGGGTATTGCTTACTGGGATCCAGTTAACCAAATCAGAAGACAATGCAGTTTGAATGACAAATTTTCTATATACTCTGCTGAATTAATAGCCATACTGGAAGCTCTACAGTACGTTCAAAAATTAGATAACAACAAGTTCGTTATTATCTCCGATTGTAGAAGTGCCTTAGGAAAAATCAATAATATAAACAATATATTAGACAAAACACAAATCAATAACACCATTACATGAATTGGAACTAACTCAGAAACATATAAAATTTGTCTGGGTTAAGGCTCATTGTGGTATAGCTAACAACGAGGAAGTAGATAAGCTAGCAAAAGGCGCCATAGAAGAGGGTGAGGGGTCCAATTATAAATGCTCAAAAGAAGACATGTTTGCGTGGGCGAAAGCTAAGGTTTTAAGCAGTTGGAAAGATGATTATAAAAATTCAACAAAAGGACTTTTTTATAAAAGTATTCAACCAGATATTCCAAGCAAACCATGGTTCCAAAAATCACAATTGAATAAGGTAGTTATATCTAAAATTTGTAGACTCAGATTCAATCACACATTAGTTCAGTCACATCTATTTAAAATTAATCTTGAAGATTCACCCATGTGCGATTGCGGAGAGGAAGGAAACGCAGAGCATAAAATTTTAGGATGCATATTGATTCAAAATCAAGTTAAAGAGCTGAATAAATTTATTTATAATAAGAACAATCAAATAATGGTCCCTTATAATTTAACAGAATTAATTAGATCAAATAACTTTGAATTATACAAAAAACTATATTCGCATATATGTAAAATCGGACTTAAAATTTTAATAGATAAATACTAGAATACTTATATTATGTACATTAAAACCATATCCATAAATGTATCTCCATACCTATTGTGTATCCTAGTCAATCCGTGGTCCTCTTGTTTGTTGAAATCGCTCTGATCGACCCCTGAGCGCAAAGTGTCCCTGTTATTAAAAGAAAAACAAACAAAAAATAGGAAAAAAAATATACATAAAAAAAAGAAAAATATATACAAAAAAATAATAAAAAAAATAATAATAAGAAAGGAGAAAAAAAATGAGAAAAAATGAAAAAGAAAATTAAAAAAATTAAAAAAAAAATGAAAAAAAAATTGAAAAAGAAAACATAAAAAAATTAAATAATAACAAAAGATGTGAATTCTAAAATGTAGATAAAAAATGTATCATAGTAGAATAGGTATAAGATTTAAGTTTAAAAAATATGTACATCCTTGAGCAAAATGTTAAGCTGGCGAATGGACATAGTATCCGCAGCCAAGGTAAACTAAACCAAATCACACACACACAAGTACTGTTAATTTTAAGAGCCTAAATATATAAAAAAATTATGCTTTTCAGTAACATTTTATGTTTAGTATGTCTACAATAAGTGAAAAGAAATATATACAGTCATTTTTCTTGTCAAACAAACGTAAAACATATATATGTATTGTTGTTAGGGTTCTGAATCATGTACATGTACATTTCCAAAATATATTATGTTGTCCTATGTTCTCATTTATCGAATACCCTTTTCTAAATCCAAATTGTGTTTCTGGAATTTTTTTATTTTCATCCATCCATTTTTCTAACCTTGTTTTAATAATTCTTTCAAATGTTTTGAATACGCATGATGCTAAAGATATCGCCCTGTACGATTCAGAAAATTCGGGAGGTTTCTTAGGTTTAAGAATGGGAATTACAATATAATCTTTCCAACTAGCAGGAAATTTTCCGCTTTTCCAAATGTTATTAAAAATATTCAATAAACATTGTTTTGCTATATCAGGTAGGTTAAATAACATATCATAATGCACGTTATCGAGACCTGGAGCTGAATTTATATTATTTTTAATACTAATTTTCAATTCCCTTAGAGAGAATGGTTTTAATAGTGGATGATTTTCATAAACTAATTCATCCGAAATACAATACATAGAATTTACTTGAACCCATGGAGGAGTTAATTTCTTTTGAAATGTTAAAGCCCAATCATTTTTTATTACCTTGTTAGTAGGTTCACAATTATAATATACATTTTTGATTTGCTTAACTTCTCTCCATATCTCTTTAACTGGTGTATTTTTGTTTAGTTTATTGCAAAACAATTTCCAAGATTCTTTCTTGCATTTTTGTATTATTCTTTTGGTGTTAGCGGCTGCTTTTTTATAAATAATATATTTTTGTAAATTGTAGTTATTTTTGAAATCCAAGAAAGCCTCTTTTTGAGCTTTAATAGCTTCCTCACATTCATTATTCCACCACGTCTTGTAATAATTTGGATTGGTCACTTTTTTCTTTTCTGGAATTGCATTTTTATTTGCTCTATTTATAATATTTAAAAGTACTTCATATTCTGCTTCCTGCAGCTCATTAAAATTTAATTCTGTTTCTATTAAATGTGAAAAAAGTGTGCAAACCGCTTTCTTAATATTATATTTTGGACAATTTTCATATTGTGTCTTACAATTTACATTTAGTGTAATTATGAAAGGATAATGATCTGAGGTTCCTAAAGAATAACCAATCCTTTCCCAATTACAAGACGTAGTTATATCCGTTGAACAAATTGTTAAGTCTACGGCTGATTTATTTTGTTCGTGAGGATGTAAAATTCGAGTCTCCAAACCGTTATCTAAAAAAATTAGATTATTCTCCTCTATAGCTTCTAACAGTTCTCTACCCGCAGCGTTTGTTAGGTCGCATCCCAAAGCTCCATTGTGACAATTGAAATCCCCTCCGACTATAAATGGTTTTTTTAGATTTTGAAAAAATTCATTCCATGATCTCCCCGAAACCTTATTTTTAGGTTCATTGTATAAAGAATAAAAGTTTATTATATTACTGTCTGAAAAATGTATTTCAGCGCCTATGCACATCACTCCTTCTATAGTTTTCGACAATATTATCTCTTTAAAACAAAAACTTTTCTTTATTAAAATAGCGACTCCTGCATACCCATCATCTCTATCACTCCTTATCATATTAAAACCTGTGAAATTAATAATTGAACTTGGTTTGAACCAAGTTTCATCAAGCAAAGCTATCTGAATGTTTTTATCAAATATAAACTTTTCCAGAACTCCCTTATTTGAAACTACCGATCTGCCGTTCCACTGGACCAACTTAAACATTTTCAATTTCAGTAATGTATTTTAATAGATTGTTTCTAAGATCATCACAAATTGAATTTTTATTTACTGAATTTTTTTCTAAAAAGCTATTAATTATATTTACTATTTCATTGACAAAGCTAATTTTATGATTTTCATTTTTTAACATATTATGATGAGACGGTACGTTTCTAAACGACTCATAAGCCGTCTGAGACGCTACATTTGGAATTTCCAAAATTTCCCGGTGTTCTTCTGATAGAACTCTTTTTCTAGGTATATACTCGTTCGGTTTTGATTTTTTTGTTACCGTAATTCGAGATCCTACTTTGTTTTTTGCTACCGTTGCATAACTGTTTTTATGTTTTTCTTTTGCCTCATTATATGATATATTTTCAACTACCATCGTTTCTTCAATAGATTTTTGATTGTTGTATTTGTTACATTTATTTCTCTCCATAGCGTTGTGTTCGCCCCCACACATTATACAATTTGGATTATTTTTTAATTCGCATGCTTCCTGATCGTGATTTTCTCCGCAATATTTGCACCTGATTTTACCCTTACATTGCATAGCTACGTGACCGTATCTTAAGCACTTTAAACATTTGGTTACTTTAGGAATGTACATTTCTACTTCGTATCTAAGCCTTTCTATTATAACTTTTTTTGGTATCATTTGTCCCCTGAAGGTAACAATAATAGTGCCCGTAAGTATTAATTGCTTGTTTTCGTCTCTCCTAAACATTCTTTTAACATATTCTATTTTAATATTTTGTCCATATTCTGGTTTAATTAAATTTTTTAATTCTTCTTCAGTTATATCTGTATCTACCTGCTTAATTACTCCCTTTTTTTGGACGAAAAAGTTAGGAATATATACATCGTAATTTCTTATCTTTAACGTTTCTGAATCAGTAAGTTTATTAGCACTTTCAATATTATTTAATTCTACCTTTATTTTATTTATTCCTATGAAATAAATATTTATTATATTATCTTTAATCTCCGGCACTGCATTTAGAATTAATCTAGCCGTTCCAATTTTGTGTAACCTGCCTATATGTCCATCTTTGTTTTGTATGAATACATAATATGGACCTTGATCTCCAATACTATATTTATTCCTAGCTTTTTCAATCACTTTACCATCAATATTTACATTATTTATATAGTTTTTACTTACGTTTTTATCTTCATTATCTTTTTTTGGTTTTTTTGTAACCTGATTCTCACTAGAACTATCTTCTAAATCCATTATTGAATTTTCTTCATTTTGATTCGATACAATCGTTTCATACACTATATTAGTTTTTCCCCGATCGGGTGGAATTTTAAAGTTTGTAGACATAACCTGAAATCACCAACTTACTCGACTCGTTAAACACAACCAACCGTACACTGTGAATATCGTAGCCGAACTGCGATTAACAGTACTTTGATTATGGGTTTGGCAAGCATAATATAATGCTTTGGTTTGACTAAATAACATTATAAATTACACATACCTAACATCGTCCTTGGGGATAGTAACAAAACTCATCCCTTCTCCAGTATTGGAGGATCATCCACGACATAAGCATACAAATTCTCCTTTACAAGCGATCACAAAAAATAAGCTAGTGCCACAAAAAGTACTATATTATGTGTGTCTAAGTTATATCGTAATATTAATTGGAGGGATTACCAGAAAAACAGCATAAACTGTTCAACCAGAAAAAAACACAAAATGTGATAATAATTGAAAAACACAACAAAACTTCGATAACTATGCAGAAAAGTTTACTGTCGCTACTTTTTTATAACTTCTTTGTCACATACATCAGTAGATTTTCTCTTGTAAAATATTTAATTCAGAATCTGGTGAAGTGTAACTTTTAAATATATCAATTATAAAAAATTTGTATTCAAGTACCATACTTATTGTAATTTTATATCATCATTTACTGAAATTATTTCTATTGGAAACTGGTATTCTAAATATATAATCTATATTATTGTATTGGTTTTTATACTCACCCCATCCTACATACAGCGCTACTTAAATACATACTTACACATATAATTTCGATAACAATATAGAAAATAAAAAATCATTTGGTTAAACAATAGCTCGCTATTTTTAATAATGGATGGAACTCCAAAAACAGAAGCTAAAACTGTATGTATGAAGAAATGCTAAAGTATATTTTTCACATTGTTTGTTTAGCTGTTAAATCAACTTTAACAATTCATAAATTAGGTTTAACAGACCTATTGTGAAAATTAAACTTTGGTATTTCTTCATCTTTAATGAGTTTTCACGAATTATCAACCAACATTCAAAATATTACACGGTTGGATGCTTAAATATTTCTTTGACAATTAAAAATTTGTCGAAACAAGCCATAAAAATAAACAATAATTATTTGAAATTCTTTGGTTTCACTTTTTTGCGTGTAGGTAAGATTTAATTTACATTTTTTGAACACTTTTCTTAGTGTAAAATTAAGTAACGATGCTCAGTTATCTGTCAACGTCAGTTTCAAGGTCACGAAATTTTGCCCCCAAAACATCAAAGGATTTACGCCGGCTTTCGCTTCTTGTTGTTGGTGTATTCTATGTTGTAATGCGATTTGACTGATTTGCAGGCCTGCCACATCTACGGAATTCAGAAGATGTCTACGGAATCTCCGAAAAGTCTCGAAAATCTACGGAATTTTCAATAACAATGATAATAATTACTATGTACTGTTATACTGTTTGCTCCGAGTTATCTGAGTAAATTATTTCTCAAAATATTACCCACTAACAAAATACCATATACATATTTATTACGTATATGTAAAATACTTACTACGAAAACGAAGAGTGCGGAGAGTAGAGGGATATTTCCTCGAGACTAACCACGCTAACCTGGTTAGAAAAAAGTTAACTTCTCAAATTTCCTCGATACATATTCCAAACAATGACGTCACATTTAACCAACATCTCAAACCACCTGGCCGAGGTAGTTAACATGTGGTTTGAAGCAATGATCTTTCAGTTTGTCTGTGGTTTATCGTTGTTATTGAGGTTAAATGTTAATAACAACGGGACTTTCGTTGAAAAAGTAAGTCAGAATAATGAAGGTATACAAAGTATTTGTAAACAAAGGATTATACAGTATCAATGATACAGTAAAAATTATTAATCTTCTACAAAAAGGTAAAGAATTCCAAATTGTGAATAGATATTCTTTTCTCTACCTATAACTGATGAACATGTTATATTATATTAGTAATATAAATAATATAGGATGACGATTTTGACATTTGACATCCCCCTATCAAAATGATGATGACATACTACAGATCCAAACTACGTTAAAAACTGACGTCATAGTTTTGTTAACCTGGTTAAGCTAGTTAGTCTCGAGGAAATTCGCCTTAAAAACAGACGAAAAACTTAAAAATTTTCATAATTTAATTCCCACAAATATTAAACAAAAGAAATCCATTTATTGCAGCTTCGGCTACCGATTTTCCTATAGTAATAAGTGAAAATGTGAATTAAATTTCTCGGATAGTTTTGAAAACTTCTGGCCCAAAGTATCAGTTTATAAAAATGCAAATGATGAACTAACATTTCCTTTATTAGTAAAATTAACAAATCACATTAGAATTATTTCTCATATTTCTGCAACAGTAGAAATAATTTTTTCTTCGATTAATATAAACAAAACTAGCACCAGATACTCATTGATTACCAATACCTACCCAGAATCGACTACTCCATGCAAAAAAAAATTAAAAACAATTACAGTTGCTGAAAAATTGTATATCGTCCAATAAACAAATTCAAAATTCACACAGGCACGCTACTTGAGCGTTCAAGGTCATTAAGGATCAGATGTTCATAAGTTCAGATAACCCCATACTGTATGTTGAAGCTCTATTCTGGATCTACGGAAATTTCCGAAACAATCTACGGATATTTGATCAGGTGCATGTGGCAGCCCTGCTGATTTGTGACAGCGTCAGGAGTGGCATCAGGTCACATTTCGCAGTTTTCGCATTGTATTTTATTGATTAGAGAGTTTTTAAGCCTACAAATATAACGGATATTTTAGGTGTAGTTATGGTTAACTTTATCAACAATAACGATTACATTGAACAAGAAAATAAGGTGTTTTAAGCCATCTAAAAATAACGTAATTATAATGACAGTTGAGGAATTGGAAATATAACTCCATGTTATTTAAATAGTAAATTGATCAATATTTCATAAATTTAACAATGGAAGAAGCTTTATAAAATGTTATTGTTAGAAAAATCCTTACGAATTGAATAATAATTAATCATGGATAATAATAATGAAGGTTAGGTTTTATGTTTAGCACAATAAATTCTTAACGTTGTCAGATTTTCTCAGAGAAAATATGTAACAGCTTTGTTGACAAAAAAAAGAATGTTTTATAAACTATTGTCTTCTAAAACATAAAGAAATATAGTAGTTTCCTTTACATTAAAGAAATTAAGTAGGTTTTAACAATTTCGTGTACCAAAATATATCAATTTTGACAACGTTGTAATTGGAAAAATAACCATAAGCATAAAAACCTTCTTACGGTATTTCTCCGTAAATTAACGAAGTCCGTTATCGTTATTAAAGTTAAGGTTTTCATACTGCGCATTCTCAGAATAACGATAACCATACATACGTGACAAAATAAAGGGCTTAAGTTAAGCGTAAGTTTGATATTTGTGTGTTAACTTTTGGATTATATTCGTGTTTATTACAAATTAATAGTGGTTAATTACATTTTATAAGTAATGTTATTTTAGTAAGGTAGTTAATAGTATATTGTTATTTGTAAGAGGAGACTAGCTACAAACTGCTAAAACGCCTTCCTGTTTTGTACGAGGTTGCTCTAACGCTACTTACATTTCTCGTTTGAAAGAGGGTGTAACATTTCATAAGTAAGTTATATTATTTTTTTTTAATGTAAGTTAATTTACATTTTCCTTTTTCTCCAATTTGTAGATTTCCCAGTGACAATACGCTTAAAAGGTCCTGGTTGGTAGCACTTGGAAAAGATCCAGCTTATAATATTGCCTATGAAAGGGTGTGCTCCGAACATTCTGAACAAACCAATTTTGAAGTGGCAGGCGAACGGAAACGTTTAAGAATAGGGTCAATTCCAACCCTAAAACTACCTCAATGTTTTGAAGTAGATCTCATGGAGAAAAGTTATTTACCTAGCTCACCTCCACCTACATGGTATGTTAATTTTCACTTAGTACTCACAAAGAATCAAAAAATATTTTTTAGTCGTAGCAGCAAGCTGGAAAGTGTTGATTCACCTCAAAGTAGTTCACCAAAATCGCCGACATAACTTTCTCCAATAAAACGGAGTGATTCAGACTCTTCTCCATCTGCTCATTCTTCTGATATAGTACGGATGGTACAATTCTTTCATCCGTATAGGTAAGTTTAATATCAAATTTTCTTTAAAATCAAAATGTAATATGTATTTTATTTATATAAATTTTACGTAGCATTTATATAATGCCTTATTACCAAAGTTTAACTAGTCTAAAGAAATGTTCTATTTTCAGCAAACCTTCCACAGAAGATACCAATGTAAAATTGAGAGAGAAGGTTCGCTTTTTGAAAAGGCAATTAAGAGTTTGCAGAAACAAACTAAAAATTTGCAGAAAAACAAGCAGGAGGCGAAAACTACGATATTAATCGTACAAATTATGAAGCAATGTGCCTTTCCTTGGAATCAATTGACTGAGATGGTGTCCATATTTTACGATATAATGTACACTATAATAAATTGCTTTGTTCCGCTGAAAAAGGTTTGCAAGAAGAGGTTTCCATGTTGGTATACTCCGGAGTTGAAGAGGCATTTGTGCGAGAAAGAAGTGGCTCACAAAATTACTAGGTGTCCTGTAAACTAAATGGAATTTAGTAGATTAAGGGCTCAGTGTAAACTTTTATCACGAGAGTGCTACCGAAATTATGTAAAATATACTGAAATTGTGTTACAGATAATGTTTTTTGGAAGTGTGTAAACAGTAGGTGGATGAATAACACTATACCTTCTGAAATGACTCTTGGGGACTGTACTGCTGGTAACGGGAATGATATTGCAAATCTATTTGCTAAACATTTCTGCAAAGTTATCTAAACTTGATATTAAAAAACGCCCCGGTCCTGACCGAATACCTTCTGTACATCGTAACATCCACGATGAAATAAGTATTCACATCAACATGAAAAATATAGTTTTACTCATTGATTGAATTACAAAAACTATTTTAGTGGTACAACATGACATTAACGAATTTCATTCAGTTGACATTAAACGTCAAAAATTAAAATTAACTTTCAAAAAGAAAACACTTGGCGGTCTGTCATTCTGAATAAAAAGTATTGTTCGAACATCCCGGCCACCTTGAAACACTGTTTTCAACTAAAGTTCATGAGGAAGAATACACAGCCGATTTACGGCACGACGATAAAGTCCATTAGCAGTTTGGACGTCTACAACTCGAACAACTCCATCGTCTCCAGGGTATGTGTTGACGATCCGCCCCAGAGACCATCTGAGGGGTGGTAGCTTGTCGTCTTTAAGCAGCACTAGCAGATCAGGTTTTATCTGGACGTTGGTGGAAGATTTCCACTTCGCTCTTACTTGGAGTTCGGATAGATATTCTTTACTCCATCGTTTCCAGAAAGACTGCACTGCGACTTGTATGTGTTGGTACTGGTCTAATCGGTTTGACGGGACTGACGTTAGATCTTCCTCGGGGATAGCGATTAGTGAGCGACCAATCAGGAGATGAGCGGGAGTAAGTGGGACTAAGTCTTGAGGATCATTGGAAAGCGGGCATAATGGACGAGAATTGAGAATACTTTCCACTTGGCAAAGAACAGTAGAAAAATCCTCATAAGTAAAGGTGGAGTCACCAATTACTCTTTTAAGATGAAACTTACAGCTTTTGATACCTGCTTCCCACAGTCCACCGAAAGAGGGTGAGTTGGCTGGGATAAAATGCCATTTTACTCGATCTGTAGATAATATACTACTAATTGTTTCAGATTCCTGGCTTAAAAAGGTATACAAGTCATTTATTGTGTTTTTGGCTCCAACAAAGTTCGAACCATTGTCTGAATATATATTCTGTGGTTTACCTCTTCGTGACATAAAACGCTTGAAGCAAGCTATGAAGGCTTCGGTAGTAAGGCCTGTAACCAACTCAAGGTGGATTGCTTTACTAGACATGCATACAAACAAGGAAATGTAGCATTTCGAAGTTTTGCATCCGCGGCCTCTTCGGTCTTTAATTAGAAACGGACCTCCATAGTCTATGCCGACATTGAGAAACGGGAAGGATGGATTAACACGATTAGGAGGTAGATTACCCATTATATAATTAGTTGGAATGGGTTTTACGCGAAAACATTTCACACAAGTGCGTATGATTTTTTTGCAAATATTTCTGCCGTCAATGGGCCAGAACCTGTCGCGAACTGAACATAATAACATTTGCGAACCGCAATGCAACAAGTTTATATGGTAATTTCTTATTAGAATTTCCGTTAAATGATTATTTTTTGGTAGAAGGATTTGATGTTTCTTATCAAACGAACCTTCAGAATTAACAAGTCTCCCGCCGACTCGAATAATTTCATTACAAAGAAATGGTTTTAAGTTCAAGATTTTACTATCTTTGGGAAGATCTTTTCCGTTGCGTAAGCAGAGATATTCTTTACGAAAGCAGTTCAGCTGAACAGTTTTGATTAGAAGAAGAAGTGCATTGTCTAGCTCAGAAATTTTTAACGAGCCTAGATGCCGTGCGACATTTTGTGATTTAATGTTATAGATAAATCTTTGAACAAATGCAGTTATTCGCAGTAATTTGGAGAAATTTGAGATATGGTTAATTAAAGCTAGAATGCAATCGAAATTAGAAACTGTTATCAGGGCTGAAGATACTGTTTTTCTTTCAGGAATATCTATATCGTAATTGATTTTGCTGGTACCATTCCAAGAAGTGTTGTCGGTTAATAAGAATGGTGGGCCATGCCACCATAGTGTGCAAAACTCTAGATTTTGAGGAAGAACACCTCTGGATAGAAGATCTGCGGGGTTCTCTGTCCCTCTGACATGATACCAATTGTTAACATCAGACAAGTTTTGAATTTCGCTGACTCTATTAGCAACGAATGTTTTCCATACGGTGGGTTCGGCTTTGATCCATGATAGAGTGATTGTTGAGTCTGTCCAATAAAACGTATTATGAAAATCAATTTTCAGTGTATTACAAGCTTTATCCATTAAATTAGCTAATAGGACAGCACCACATAATTCCAACCGGGGAAGGCTTATTTGCTTTAGAGGAGCTACTCGCGACTTTGAACATAGTAGACTAACAAAATATCCACGATTGGCTATTAAACATCTTATATAAAGAACTCCTCCATAGGCTTTCTCACTCGCATCGGAAAACCCATGGATTTCTATAACGGAGTATTCAGAGCAGACACAATTTCGAGGAATTTTGAAATTGTTTATTTGAATTAAATTTTCTTGGAATTTTAACCAATTTTGTTTCAATGGCTCAGGAACTTCTGCGTCCCAAGATTGTTTCAACTTCCAGAGCTCTTGGATAAACAGTTTTCCGAAAACGATAATAGGGTTTATCAGTCCTAATGGATCATATATCTGACAGATTACGGACAATATATTCCGCTTGGTAACAGTATGATCATGGGCCGTGGAAACTGAGTATTGTAAAAAATCGTTGCTGGCATTCCAGTATATGCCAAGGGTTTTATTATTTTCGTTGTCTCCGATAGTAATAAAGTTTGTTTCTAAAGTAGTATTAACAGAAAATTTATGTAAGATTGAATTGTCGTTACACAACCATTTTCTGAGTTCGAAACCTGACTTCTTAAGTAATTCTGAAATGTCTTTTTGAATTTGTACTATTTCGTTTTGGGTGTTAGCTCCCGTTAAAAGATCATCTATATAAAAGTCGTTTTTATAATAGAACTCACTACAGGAGCATTTTTCTCGTTTTCATTAGCTATCTGTAATAGCGTTCTTACAGCTAGATAAGGAGCAGCAGCTGTACCGTAGCTGACTGTTCTGAGTAAATAAGTTTTTAGTGGTTTGTTTATATCTGATCTCCAAAATACTTTTTGATAACACTGATCTGAAGGATTTACCAAAATCTGACGATACATTTTAGATATATCACCGGCTATTACAAATTTATGAGTTCTAAATCTCGCAAGGATGTCAAAAATGTCATTTTGCAGTGCTGGTCCTACGTATTGGACATCGTTAAGTGACAGTCCACTGTCAGTAGGACAACTCGCGTTAAAAACAACACGACATTTTGTTGTAAGACTCGAAGATTTTAGAACGGCATGATGTGGTATGAAATACCCGTCATCTTTCTCAGATTCGTCTTCTGAGAGTTCCGACATATGCCCTAGATTTTTATATTCTTCCATGAAGTGGATATAATGTTCGCGTAACTCACGGTTTTTTATTAATCGTTTTTCTAAATTAAAAAATCTACTCTTTGCAATATCTTTTGACCTGCCTAGTTCTGAGAGGTTATCTTTGAAGGGAATTCTTACAACGAATCTACCTGTTTCATCTTTGGTTGTTGTTCTTTCAAAATATTCTTCACAGTATCGATTATCTTTCGACGTTATTGATTTATTATGGTTATTATTTACGTTTTCTAAAGTCCAGAATTTTGATACCAAGTTATTTATTTCCTTATCACTGTCAGTGGCTAAATATGTTACAGAAGTGTCAGACTTACATCCAATATTCCCAGCTATTATCCATCCAAACTTAGAATTGTGTAGCATAGGCAGATTTGTTCCTAAAGTTCTTTGACCTACAGTTAGAACTTGCCAAAATATATGTGCACCTATAAGTATATCAATCTCACTGGTTTCATTAAATGTTGGATCAGCTAAATTTAGATTATTGGGAATATTTAAACATTTATTATCAAACGATGCTTTTGGCAATTTACCTGTTATCTGGTTAATAACTAAACAATTTATATCTACATTAAAACTGTTATGCAAAGACATAATTTCGAACTGTGTTTGATTTTTGATGTTAATCAAACCTTCACCCACTCCTTTCACAGTATGTATAACAGGTTGCATAGCCACTCCCGCTTTATTACAAAAGGATTCAGTCACAAAGTTACTCTGGGATCCGCTATCTAAGAGAACTCGAGCTTTAAATGTATTGTTATTAGCTTTTACATTAACTATAGCCGTTGATAAAAGTACTTGGAACGCCACTGGTCGAACAATAAAGCAGGCGTCGTAGGATGTATAGTGAGTTACAGACTCTGAATTTGAATCACTGACGTGCGACTCTTCTGTTATGGCGTTTGTCTGACTGGATGCTTGATTATTATTATCCAAATGTATGAGGACATTATGTTTTTGCCGACATTTAATGCACTTTCTAAATTGACATTTTTCTGTCTTATGTTTCGGGCTAAAACAATTCAAACACAGGTTTCGTTTTTTAGCTTCAGCGATTCTATCAGGTATTGAGTATTTTAAAAATGCTTCGCATACATACATCGTATGATTATTATTACAAAAATAACATTTAACCTCATCGCTGTACAAAGAGTAACTTGCATTTTGTTTTTTGAATTTATCGTATTTCATGATCCCGGTATTTTTGTTTTTATTTGGATTGTCGGAACTTAATTTTTCTAGTATTTGACAGCGTTCATTCAGAAAATTTTGCATGTCTACTATCGTTGGTAATTCATTTTGTATTTTGTAGGATTCCCATTCACGTCGTGTAATTGCATCGATTTTTTGAGTAATGATATAAATGATTAAACGATCCCACGCTTCTATATTTTCGCCTAGTGATTTTAATGAGAGTAAATGATCATTAATCGCGTCTGTTAGGTTGCGAAGTTCGCTATGTGACTCTATTTGTATTTTAGGTCTTTCAAAAATACTTTTAATATGGTTATGTATCATGAGGTTTTTATTTTCATATCGACCCTTTAATAACTGCCACGCCACTTGGTAGTTTTCGGAAGTCATGTCTAATTTAGCAATAATTTTGCGCGGTTCGTCCCCTAGAGATGTTTTTAAATGATAGAATTTCTCAATATTACTCAATGAGTGATTGCCGTCTACAAGTGCGTGGAACAAATCTCTAAATTCCAACCATCTGTCATATTTTCCGTTGAAAATTGGCAGTTTAATAGTTGGAAGTTTGATATTACGGTGAACACTCCCTGAGCTGATCACAGAGCCATTTTCAGAAGGGTTATTATTTTTTCTTTCACATAATTTTTTATGAAAATTATCAATTACAACATCCGCTTTTGAAGTTGTGGAAAAGAACAAATTTTCAAAAAATGATCTTTCATTTTCACTTGTGTCGCAATCAGGATTAAGTATGTCTATTTCGTTTTGAATTTCATTGAACGTATCGAAACACCCTTTTATTATGTCTAGTCTGTTACTTAATTCCTTGACTATATTTTCATTTAAATTATTTACATCTATACTGTTTAGAAAAGTCTCAAATCTAGTTAGTGATGTTTTAATTTGGCCTCTTTTTTTGGTCAAAATGTTTAACTGTGCCTTCATTGTGACAATTAATAGTATTAAGACGTTTTTTTTTTGAATCTGAGAACAAATTACAGAATCAAGGTGACTGTTTAGATAATATAAAAAATCGCGACGGTACCTATAAAAATCTACAGAACAGTATAACTATTCAGAATATTATATGTGGACAGCAGGTATTCAAGCTGTTTCATCAGCCAAATAATGTCAATGCCAAGTACAAAGTATTCTCAATAACACGAAAATATGAATAAATGATAGGATATAAAATGGAGTCCGCTCACCCAATTATCTCCTATTTCGTTCGCAGTCTTACTTCGTTGTAGTTATCGTCTACAAAGAAATTCTTTCGGAACCGGCCAGGTGCTAGCTGCATATATTTAAGTGTAGACACTTTTACACTTTACCAGTTCATATCGGCTTCGTAGGACCAAAATTATGTACATCGTAACATCCACGATGAAATAAGTATTCACATCAACATGAAAAATATAGTTTTACTCATTAATTGAATTACAAAAACTATTTTAGTGGTACAACATGACATTAACGAATTTCATTCAGTTGACATTAAACGTCAAAAATTAAAATTAACTTTCAAAAAGAAAACACTTGGCGGTCTGTCATTCTGAATAAAAAGTATTGTTCGAACACCTTCCATTCTTAGGGAATTTAGCTTCCTTTTATCTCGTCCGCTCTTTCATATATGTCTCTTGTTACAGGTGAATTTCCAGATCATTGGAAAACTTCATACGTCACATCAGTGTATAAATTGGGTAGAAAATCAGACATCTCAAACTATCGTCCTATATCAATCCTTAGCATAATTCCCAAAGTCGTTGATAGTATTATTTTAGATTATCTCACCTATGACTGTTCGAGTATTATGACATCACAACAATTTGGCTTCACTTCTAAAAGGTCTGCAGAATTGGATTTACTCACATATGTTGACTTTTTGTCTGATGGTTTGGAAGGGGGTCTGCAGATTGATTATGTGTACACTGATTTCTCTAAAGCTTTTGACAGGGTTAATCATGAGCTCTTGCTACATAAACTTTTTCATTATGGTGTTGACGGTCTTGTATTACAATGGCTAAGTGATTATCTTACGAATAGTTTACAAATGGTCAGAGTTATTCATGAATATTCTCATACTTTTCCAGTAACCTCTGGAGTTCCCCAAGGGTCTCATTTAGGACCATTATTATTTAACATATTTATTAATGATATAATGCATTGTTTTCAAGGTAGCAAAGCCTTGTTATTTGCTGATGACCCCTGACATGTTTTAGTGTGATTAGTGGCATGGATGATGCTCTAATATTACAATCTGATTTAGATAGTCTATCAAATTGGTGTACACTTAATGGTGTGAATCTAAATGCATCCAAATGTCATGTAATGCGTTTTCATGGAATACACCACCCAATAGCTTTTGATTACAATATTAATAATGAAACTCTAAAATGTGCTTCTCAAACTAGGGGCTTGGGTGTTATATTGGACTCCACACTTAATTATAAGTCTCATGTTACCGCTGTTGTTAAAAAATCTATGAAGATGTTGGGTTTTATAAAGAGAACCACTTTTAATTTTACTAACATCACTTCTATTAAATCTCTATATTGCTCACTGGTCAGAACTTATCTTGATTATTCTTTACCAGTATGGTCTCATTATATCACATGAAGCTGTTCAGCACAATTTTTTAAGATGCACATTTACCTTTGTTATGATTTCTTATAACGTTTTTTAAACATTCCTACTCTGGTGGTTCGCTGAAGGCAAAAGGATCTGATACAGCTGTTCAACATAGTAATTGGAATTTGTGATAGTCCCAACCTTCTCTCTAAAATATATTTAGTTGTCCCTTCTCGTCTTTCTAGGCAGGTACAAACGTTTCATGTCGCATTTCATAGGTACAACTATGCAATGAATAGTTTTCTACATAGGACACTTAGATTAGCAAATTCTGTCGATGGAATTTTAATTTTTGATGTGTCCACTTTCAAGTTTAAAAAACATTTGCTGGAGCTTCCACTTTAGAGCATACATCTTTTATTGCTGGTTTGATGTGTTATCACTCCTCTTACTTTATTTGCTTTTTTCTTGTGATTTATACTATACTTTAGGTTTTTCCTTTTGTTTTAGAGATAAGTTTAATGCATGTGTCAATTGTTCTATCTTGTTCTAGTTTTATATATTTTTCTTTTTTTGTTATTGTAGCATTTTTTTTATATTTCCATATTGTATTAATTTGAATTGGGCTTGACCGTGATTAAATTAAAATTAACGGTTATTTTATTTATTTCCTGATTAATTGAATTTGAATAAGAATATATAATAATATAATTTATAAATAAACTCTTCTTAAAATGTATGAAAATGTTTTCCATAATCCCAACTTAGGTAGATACACAATACGCATTAGCTAGTATAAATAATAAAGTACGTATACTTTTTTCTCTCACAGTTTCGTATTTTCCTATCTTATACATGATTTCTGATTTATTGTTTAAACCTGTCCTGTACGAGTCACGTGACTCAGGCCGGCCAACTTAAAATTAGCACAACATGGAGACCACCGTAGAGGAGTCAAACCGAATATACAATTAGTAGTCCATGGATTCTAAGTCCGTGCAGACTGTTCTCTTATGGGGCGATAGAAGTGCTGCTCCCCGAGATAAGAGACTTCTATTACTATTTTTGAGGGAACCGACAGAATAGTATGAGAACCATGGAGGTAAGAGATAAGGAGTACGAGCACTACGTGCTAAAGCATTAGCCTGTCTATTCCTGAAAATTTGTAAAATTTATAATTCATTTTTCAGCCACCAGCCGCACTGCCGTCAGTAAGTAGTATCTGTGAGGTTAGCTGTTTATGAGTACAAGTAAATGAAGTCAGTTGAACAATGTATAAATTTTCTTCCCGGCATTGGTGAAAAAATAATCGGCTCCATAATTTTTTTATTTTTGACAAAAAGAAACATATTGAGACAACTTAGAGATGGCAGCGCCTCACTTATTTTGTCCATACTTCTGGAACATTTTTTTCTACAGTAATCGTTCTCCTTCTCTCTAACTTCCATCACGAATATAGGAAAAGAAAATAGATTGCCAGCCCTATGAAAAAAATTTACAAAAATGACTGTGGAATGCATATATCCAATAATCCTATATTGCTAATACTAGTTTTTAAACTAGGAGGACTGATTTGAATATAAGTTGGCAATTCTGTAGATTCCTGATTGGTCAGATCGGAGCCGGTTTTACTCAACACTTTTGACATATATTATAATCATAGATAACCTTCATATCTTATAGCGGTTTTAGACTACACAATTTCTTGTACAAGATCTGGAACAACAAATTGTTTGGCAGTAAATTTATTCTGTATTATACTGTACAATATATTGTTCAAGAAATAGTTTGTGATTCAGCGTAGTACATCGTTTTCCTCACGTCAAAATCAAAAGGCGTTTTGCTGCGAGGTACCGTTGACTCAACGGTATACAATTTTTCGGTACCGTAACGTTTCCGCGACAGGTCGGTTCAAACTTTTGTCTGTGAGTATACTTCAACGGTACGTAAATTTATGGACCGTGGTGAGTGAGGGTCCAGGGTCCCTATTCTGTAACTCAAGCGAGAGATCGTGCACGACTATTCATTGGTATGAGTACTCTCTCACTCCTCACTCACATAATTCTTAAAACCGTATTCACGATGAATCGTCGACTCCACTACATTTGGCTCAGCGTTGCCAAATGAAACGGCCAGATGGCAACGAAGAAGCTGATCAAAGAGCAAAAGACGCCACAACCAACGAAGATGCTCGAGTAGTGCAGTTCTCAGTAAGTGCGGATATTAAATGTATAATTCAATCTAAAGTGAACAGTGTTTGTGAAGCTAAGTGGAAAACAGCGGTAACCAAACTTAACGAGGTAAAAAAGTCTACTAAACCGTGGTCGGTCCTACCAAAGAATCGTCGCGATCAAGTGCTACTAACACGGCTACGTTTAGGTCATACCCGGCTAACTCATAGTTATCTATTCGACAATGGTCCCGAACCAAAATGTAATTATTGTGACTCAAAACTGACTATTAAGCACCTACTTGTTGAATGTCCTCAACTAACACAACAGCGACAACTGGCACAACTCTCCAATAATGGATTATCCGACGTATTAGGAACAAACTACAATTTACATAACCTAAAGACATTTCTTAAATTAATAAATGTTGTAAATTCTTTGTAAAATGCCAAATGTAAATAACTATATATGTATACACCAAATATCGCTAATGACCCCTCGAGGTCGATGCGCTATAATAAAAAAAAAAAAAAAAAAAAAAAAAAAAAAAAAAAAAAAAAAAAAAAAAAAAAAAAAAAAAAAAAAAAAAAAAAAAAACGTTCACAGGGATAAACTTAAAACAAAAGCGAAACACATCAGGTCAAATATTAAAATACGTATAAAATGACACCACGAGACAACTTTTCAGAAAAGGGCTTAAAACAAGATACTGAAACCATCTACGAAAAAGTTTTACTAAGAACAATTGCTTCAATTAACGATCTAAATAAGAATCTAACACAAAAAGGGTTAAATTCCAAAAAAACTTTTCAAAATGTTCAGATCCTAAAGTAAAATTTGATTATGAATTTAAAACTTAATTTAACGACCAAAGATGTATATGAAAAATAATATTCCAAAGAAATGAACACAGGAATAAACTTGAAACAAGAGCGAAACACATAAGCTGAAATATACAAATACTTATAAAATGTTACCCATAAGGTAGACACCACAAGACAACTTTTCAGAAAATGCCTTAAAACAAGCTACTGAAAGAAACTACAAAAAAGTTTTACTAAAAATAAATGCTTCAATTAACAATCTAAATAATAATCTAACACAAAAAAGATTAAAATTAAATTTTTTTAACCTAAAGCAAAATTCGATTATAAATTTGAAACTTAATTTAACGACCACAGGTAGAAAATACGAAAAAAAAATATGCCAAAAAAATTTCACAGTGATAACCTTAAAACAAAAGCGGAGCACATAAGGTCAAATTTGAAAATACGTATAACAAAATGTGACCCATAAGGTGGACACCACGAGACAACTTTTCAGAAAAAGCCTTATAACAAGCTACTGAAAGCAACTACAGAAAAGTTTTACTAAAAATAAATGCTTCAATTAACAATCTAACACAAAAAAGATTAAAATTAAATTTTTTTCAAATTTTGTTATCCTAAAGTAAATTCGATTATTAAGAATATTTCAAAAAAATGTTCACAGGGATAAACTTAAAACAAAAACGAAGCACATAAGGTCAAATATATGAATACAAAATGTTACCCATAAGGAGATACCTCGACAACTTTTCAGAAAAAACCTTTAAACAAGCCACTCAAATCAACATCAAAAAAGTTTTAGACAATATAATTGCTTTAATTAACGATATAAATGGGGATTTTACAGAAACAATACCAACATTCCAAACTTCAAATTAACAATTATTTCATAATTTATATTATTAAGGGTGGAGTCTACTCTATAGACGCATTCATATCTTACATTTTTCTCTTTAAATAATATCCTATCAATATGTATAGGTTGAATTTTTGATACGTTATTTTTTTCATACTATTAGTTAAACATTTTTGAAATTAAGGGTAAAACTCTAGACGTCCCGTAAGTCATTCATATTATACATTTTTCTCATTAGTTAGTATCTTATCAAGATGTATAGGTTCAATTTTTGATACGTTATTTTTTTCATACCAGCAATTAAACATTTTGGAAATTAGGGGCGGTTTCTACCCTCTAGACCCCCGTAAGTCCCGTAAGTCATTCATATTCTACATTTTTATCTTTAATTAGTATCTTATCAAGATGTATAGGTTCAATTTTAGATACGTTATTTTTTTCATACCAGCAGTTAAACATTTTGGAAATTAGGGGTGGTTTCTACCCTCTAGACGCCCCGTAAGTCATTCATATTTCACATTTTTCTCTTTAATTAGTATCTCATCACGATGTATAGGTTCAATTTTTGATACGTTATTTTTTTCATACCAGCAGTTAAACATTTTTGAAATTAAGGGTGGTTTCTACCCTCTAGACGCCCCGTAAGTAATTCATATTTTACATTTTTCTCTTTAATTAGTATCTTATCAAGATGTATAGTTTCAATTTTTGATACGCTATTTTTTTAATACCAGCAGTTAAACATTTTTGAAATTAGGGGTGGTTTCTACCCTCTAGACGCCCCTTAAGTCATTCATATTTTACATTTTTCTCTTTAATTAGTATCTTATCAAGATGTATAGGTTCAATTTTTGATACGTTATTGTTTTCATACCAGCAGTTAAACATTTTTGAAATTAAGGGTGGTTTCTACCCTCTAGAGAGTGATTCATATTTTACATTTTTCTCTTTAATTAGTATCTTATCAAGATGTATAGTTTCAATTTTTGATTCGCTATTTTTTCCATACCAGCAGTTAAACATTTTTGAAATTAGGGGTGGTTTCTACCGTCTAGACGCCCCGTAAGTCATTCATATTTTACATTTTTCTCTTTAATTAGTATCTTATCAAGATGTATAGGTTCAATTTTTGATACGTTATTGTTTTCATACCAGCAGTTAAACATTTTGGAAATTAAGGGTGGTTTCTACCCTCTAGACGCCCCGTAAGTCATTCATATTCTACATTTTTCTCTTTAATTAGTATCTTTTCAAGATGTATAGGTTCAATCAATTTTTGATACGTTATTTTTTTCATACCAGCAGTTAAACATTTTGGAAATTAAGGGTGGTTTCTACCCTCTAGACGCCCCGTAAATCATTCATATTCTACATTTTTCTCTTTAATTAGTATCTTATCAAGATGTATAGGTTCAATTTTTGATACGTTCTTTTTTCATACCAGCAGTTAAACATTTTTGAAATTAAGGGTGGTTTCTACCCTCTAGACGCCCCGTAAGTCATTCATATTTTACATTTTTCTCTCAAATTAGTATCTTATCAAGATGTATAGGTTCAATTTTTGATACGTTATTTTTTTCATTCCAGCAGTTAAACATTTTTGAAATTAAGGGTGATTTCTACCCTTTGGACGGCCCGTAAGACATTCACATTCTACATTTTTCTCTTAAATTAGTATCTTATCAAGATCTATAGGTTCAATTTTTGATACGTTATTTTTTTCATACCAGCAGTTAAACATTTTGGAAATTAGGGGCGGTTTCTACCCTCTAGACGCCCCGTAAGTAATTCATATTTTACATTTTTCTCTCTAATTAGTATCTCATCAAGATGTATAGGTTCAATTTTCGATACGTTATTTTTTTCATACGAGCAGTTAAACATTTTTGAAATTAAGGGTGATTTCTACCCTTTAGACGCCCCGTAAGTCATTCATATTTCACATATTTCTCTTTAATTAGTATATAATCAAGATGATTAGGTTCAATTTTGGATACGTTATTTTTTTCATACCAGCAGTGAAACATTTTTGAAATTAAGGGGGGTTTCTACCCTCTAGACGCTTCGTAAGTCATTCGTATTTTACATTTTTCTATTTAAGTAGTATCTTATCAAGTTGTATAGGTTCAATTTTTGATATGTTATTTTTTTCATACCAGCAGTTAAACATTTTTGAAATTAAGGGTGATTTCTACCCTTTAGACGCCCCGTAAGTCATTTATATTTCACATATTTCTCTTTAATTAGTATATTATCAAGATGTTTAGGTTCAATTTTTGATAAGTTATTTTTTTCATACCAGCAGTTAAACATTTTTGAAATTAAGGGTGGCTTCTACCCTCTAGACGCCCCGTAAGTCATTCGTATTTTACATTCTTCTCTTTAAGTAGTATCTTATCAAGTTGTATAGGTTCAATTTTTGATACGTTATTCTTTTCATACCAGCAGTTAAACATTTTTGAAATTGAGGGTGATTTCTACCCTTTAGACGCCCCGTAAGTCATTCATATTTTACATTTTTCTCTTTAAATACTATATTGTCAAGATGTATAGTTTCAGTTTTTGATACGTTATTTTTTTCATACCATTAGTTAAACATTTTCGAATTTAAGGGTGGTTTTTACCCTTTAGACGCCTCGTAAGTTCTCTAATTAATATCTTATCAATATGTAAGGGGCTTACCCCTTTGAAGCCTTCGTAAGATATTTTTACTCATCCCTAATATGCTAAAGGGATTTTGCATAAATATGAATCCTAATTTTAATCCTTAATTTTCTTTTTGTCAGCCTTTTTAAATTGTAACTTTGTTTTATTATTTTAGATATGAATAATTCCTTTGAATTTATTTTTATTGTTCATCAAGAGTAGATTTATAATGTGGTTAATTCTACATTTAAGTATATTGGATGGAACTGCCGGCGCCACTGTTTGTTCGGATTAGTTCGTGAAATCTACTGCTAAATTTTTACTGCCAAGTTCACACCGGTCTGATTTTCAATATTTTGTTTGATTACCTATTAACACTTTTTAAATACGCATTTTAACTCATTACAGAACATTGAATATTATCTACATGTTTTGCAAAGTGTAATTATAAGTTTTAATAGTGTAGAGAGTAGAGTATTTGTTTGGTAACAAAATAGCGGGGGTTCAAATCCTACGTACATCGGATTTTTTTTCTTTATAATATATTTAATTCCTATTAATGTTATTCTTAAAAAAAAACAAAAGGTATATTAAATTATATAAAATTAATATGTTTTAAACTTGCAGACTGTCCTTGCTATCGGATTAAATGGTGCCTGTCGGCGAGAAGAATTGTGGAACATAAAATTAGATGACATAGAAGATCTACGAGTAAACACTGCCCTATTAGTTAAGATTCTAAATACGAAAACCAAAATTGACAGAACATTCACAGTAACGGGAGAATTTTATAATATCTACAAGAAATACGCTTGTCTTCGCGCTAATAACGTCATTGGCAGACGTCTTTTTGTGAATTATCAAGGGAGTAAATGCACAAGGCAAGTTGTCGGAATTAATAAAGTTGGCAGTATGCCTAAACAAGTGGCAGAATTTTTAGAATTGCCAAACACCATTCTTTATACGGAACATTGTTTTCGACGCTCTTCTGCAACTATTCTAGTTAATGCAGGAGGAGATTTATTGACTCTTGAACGCCATGGTGGGTGGCGATCAAGTAATGACGCAGAGAGCTATATCGATGACTCCATTTCAAATAAAGTAGAGGTAGCTAATAAAATTGTAAACTCGGTGGAGTCATCACCTAACAATAAGCAAGAACAACCTTCCACGTCATCAGCTAATATTGTAACTGTTACTGAAAATTTGGTAAAAAATAGAGACACGCCTGGAGTAACACTTTAAAATTGTTCAAATTTTACCATAAATTATAATTTCAAGTAAAAAAAAATTGTTTATTTCTTTTGTTTTAACGTAGATAAGTGTTTGTGTTAAATTGAGTTACTGTATCGAAATTTAATATTATTGTTTAATAAATATGTGTATAATATCTGATTATTTTCTTTATTTTATTACTAGAAATATATACCTTTATTTCACTTTTTATTAATATAATTTACACTCCCAAACTTTAGCGCTCGTGGGAAAAGTACCACTTGCGCACTTGTTGCACAAACTACTATTACGGTAAAAGTTATCCATAGATAACCTTTATAGAGGGAAAAGTTTATCTATGATTCTACGTAAGAAGCACCATTAAAATATTTTTTCCGGAAATCATTTTTATGAAAATGTATTCCGTCCCATAAAAAAATTGTTTTTATCTTTGATTTTTATAAAAACCTTTTACGTGACGTCATAAAAATAGAAGCACCATAAAAATATTTTTACGACATGTCATTTTTATAAAAATTTGTGTTGTCGCACTATCAAAATGGTGTTTATAAAACATTTTATAGAAATTTTTACGGTGGGACAGGGTATTAGACATGGATTGTTTTTGTTTATAAGTTTGCATTTTTCCCTAATTATTACTTTGTTATTATCTAATCTACACTTTTAATAAGTTAACCACAAATCACTCTTGGGAATATTGGAATTTTTGTTGAAACTAAATTAGAATTACAACAGTTTATTATACATTTTTTGTAAAATAGATAAAACCATGAAATACAGATAAAGGTTTATTGATTACAAATTTTTATTTATGCAAAAATTATAATTATAGTAACGAATTATTATATTTATTATAAATTATATTTTTATTATTATTATAATAATACTGTAATTACTTAGCATGTTGTTTTGATTCGATCGTTCTTACGTATTCGTCTTATTCATTGCAATGTGATTAATTCTTAACGACATTATAGTTGAGGAAACTTTCTCTTTAACAGTCAGTACGGATTCGCAAAAATTAATATTGATAGAGTTGTTAATAATCTTAGGTGATTTCATTTTTCAACCGGTCGTTATAATTCAGAAGTGGGATTCGTTACGTGCAGGAAAATATGAGTGGAGATAGTGGAAACGAGAAGAGAGCTGATGAAAATTAAAAAAAACGCCGTGAAAATGCTAGACAAAGGAAAGAGAGAATGCGAGAAAGTTCGGCAGGATCTTCTAATTCGGATAGTGAAACGTACCATAAATCGAGAAAATGAAAAATAACCGGCTTTAAAGATTTTAAAACAAACTTTTCCGCACATATACACTTCCGAGGCTGAATCGTGCTAGCAAACCGAAATTTCTCCAAAAATGTAAAATATCTGGATTTATGGGACCCATTTGGCTCTGTTGAGCTGAAAATCAATAGGGTTCATCTGTGAGACGACCTGAACACAATATCCAATTATAAATTTGGTCACTTTTTTCCAAAAATGACCAAAAATGTGATATGTCTGGATTTATAGGTCCAGTTGTACGGGCTCTGGTGGGCTGAAAATATACAGAGTTCATCTGTGAGACGCTCTGAATAATATCCAATTATAAAATTGGTCACTTGTATACACTCCAGAGGCTGTATAGTGCTAACATACCGAGATCTCTCCAAAAATGACCAATAATGTAGTATATCTGGATTTATAGGTCAAGTTGTACTGGCTCTGCTAAGCTGATAATCAATAGGGTTCATCTGTGAGACGCCCTTAACAATATCCAATCATAAAATGTATCACTTGTTTACACCGCGGAGGTTATATCGTGCTAACGAACCGAAATGCATCCACAAAAGTGGTACTTAAGGGACCATAGCCCCTGTCGTTGTACTGGCACTGGTGAGCTGAAAATCAATAGGGTTCATCTGAACAATGCCCAGTTATAAAATTGGTGACTTTATGCACTCCGGATGAGACTGTATATCGTGCTAACAAGACATAATTACAAAAAGTGGTCTACGACATACACACAGGATTTTTTGTCTAAAAACCCTTTTCTCGTGTTTTTCTCACTGAATAACTTAAAAATAAATCCCAAAAAAATCGAAGATTCCAACTTTCTTTGAGGTAAACCAATACTTTTCTTGTATTGTAGATAGGGTTGGTGGAAAAGTAAAATGCAGTTTTATGTGATTATTATATATATATATATATATATATATATATATATATATATATATATATATATACATATATATATATATATATATATATATATATATATACATATATATATATATATATATATATATATATATATATATATATATATTGAAACACTTTCATTTGGTTGTATTCAATTTAATAAGGATTAATAGTATAACTGAAATAAGTCATATTGATTTTTTTCAATCTTGTACTTTATTAGCCATCATTTTAACGAATATTTATAAATTGTAGAAAAAAAAACATGTCTAAATTAATTATAGATGCTGATAGTAAAAACAGTGAACAAAATCCTCATTATAATACTGAAGAAAATCTGACCAAAGATATTGAAACAGACGATATACTCTTTGAACCATCAGAATCGAAAATATTGAAATCTGATTCAGATACAATAGAGATTAAAATT
Organism: Galeruca laticollis; assembly: GCA_963921935.1. Classification (NCBI taxonomy): domain Eukaryota; kingdom Metazoa; phylum Arthropoda; class Insecta; order Coleoptera; family Chrysomelidae; genus Galeruca; species Galeruca laticollis. The sequence continues at coordinate 67,219,543 of OY998180.1, read as the reverse complement.
AATAATGCAGTACATGATGTAATTTCAAAAGCATCCGTTGAAATTAGAATGAAATTCAAAATAATTTAAAAGAAACGCGTTAAATTTTCATATAGTTAGTAATTAGGTTATTTTATGCAAGGGATTTCAGGAATTTTAATAAATAGTAAATAAGTTATGTTAATATTTATATGTATAAAAATCTTTATCTCTATATGCTAATTTCTAATACAAAAATGTCATTTTCATGTTTCATATACGGCTCAAAAATTCATGGTAATATAAACAGTGAATCGCGTCGTTAATCACACTATATCTATACAATTGATACGATATAGAGAAGTTTCGATAGCAACCCGCAACGTGATAGATTATGATGGAAATCAAAAAAGTCAGTTGGTTTTTAAAATGTCAAAGTGAAAAGTGGTATTATAATTGATCTCGTCAAGAAGAACGTGCTAATTTACGCAAACTTTTCGGATTATTGTGGAGAAACGACCTCGTTCGAATTACAAGGAAGCATACAGTATATATCATCTGACAGAAACAGTAATAGTTTATGTAATTGGGTAATACCTTCACCAGAAAATACAATAACTACATTAAGAATATTAAAATTGAACTTCTCAAGAAATTCCACGTGCTTGTCAATTAGAAACTTCGACAATATTCAATTGAACGTGTGCAGTAACGACATACTACCCAAACCTGTTGTACTATCTTCAAGAAACAAACTCTCCGTAACTTTAAAATATAATAACCCAGTGTTTTTATGTGTTTGGATTGATCTGGTTGTTACAATTCCACAAATATTTGTAGAACAGCAGATTTCGTTTGTACAGACCATTCTGATTTCACGGGGTGTGCTATTTGTAATTCATCAACTACCCCTTGCAGTAATATTTCTATAGATAGATGTTTCGACCCGTATAAAGACAAATGTGACGGAATCATTAATTGTCCAAAAGGCGAAGACGAAATAAACTGTTCAGAACTTTGTCCTCAGCTTATCAAATGTCCAAATGAAGATTAGTTTGAAGTGGATACAAACCTAGTAAATAAAAGGTACCATTTCAAAATATTATATTAGAGATCTCTAAATTAAAAAAAGGCCTTTATTTAAAAAACATTTTAATTGTTCAATAGTAATAGTAGTTTTATTTTTTTGTAGTATATCTGTACACATTTTCTGTTTGTAAATTTCTATGTTTTAAAAAAATTCCTGAAATCATAATTTTGTTCATTTTAATTTCACAAACTAATAATTAGAGTAAATTTGAATGGCGCACTTGAACCCTACCCTTTGAAAGAGTTGGTATACATGTTTAATTATTTTTCAAATAATAAATAATAAATAATTAATGAAACCTATACAATATATATATATATATACATATATATATATATATATATATATATATATATATATATGTTATATACCTTAAAAAGAGTATTCAGTATATTGTGTAACAACCTGTTGTTTTATAAATTGTTGAACCTCATTTTTGCTTACATTGTATTTTTTACCTTTTTGAATTGTTTAGTTATATTGTCAGTCTAGAATTTACTTCGAATCTTGAAACTTGTAACTTTTGTTAAATAAATAATTTTTAAAAAACCTTTTTCCGTGTGTAAAAAGTTATTTGGCGCAGTCAGTAGGATATGTTAAACGGGCGTTAGTGAATATAACAATCGGTTCGTATCAACGATTTATTAACATACCTTAAGTGAATAATTGGGACTCTTGGTTGAGTGAATTAAGTAGCTTAACTCGAAGACAGTTGGCTCGTACGAAGAGGAATTTCAAGAGAATATTGGTAATTCCAACTACAGTTCAACTAGATGGCGAAAGCAGTTCTAATTTTCATGTAAGTACTTTATGTCGTATAGAGGAAATAATTGTTTATTTAATTCAGAAAGCTCTGACAATTCTGGTTCTGATTTAGATTCTGGCTCACAAACTTATAGTAACCGTAAAATAAATATTGAATTATCAAAACCTAGATTTACAATAAAAAAATTTTTCAAAATGCCTGCAGATCATGTAGTACCGCAATTGAAAAAGGAATATCTGGACATGATTCCAGAATTCCATGGCGAAAATGCTTTATTACCCAGATTCATAGAAATTTCTGAAAAATTAGTAAATAAATTTTACAACACAGTAGATTTAACAGACTTTCAAAACGAATATTTGATGTCTAGTATTTTATCTAAAATTAAAGGCCAAGTCGCAATAAATATTTCAGCTTGTAGTATTTCAAATTGGCAGAATTTGAACGATGCTTTATTGAACACATTCGCTGATAAACGAGACATTTACACGTTAAGTATTGAAATATCGGAATTAAAGCAAGGAAATGAATCACCTTTTGACTTTTACTATAGGATACAGCATCTTTTGAATCTACAAACATCATTATTAATGACACGCTCAAATGCAAGTGAACAAGCCATTTTAGGCAACTATTTCAGAAATTTAGCACTAAGAGTATTATTGCGCGGATTAAAGGAACCTCTCGGTACACTAATGCGTACCAAGAATCCTAGCGATCTAAACTCAGCTTTAAATGTTCTAACTAATGACTTTCAAGTTTATTTAAGTAATAATAATAATAATACACATCCAAAAAATTCATTTAATAAGCCTAAGTCTCAGTTTAATGTTACATCACATAACAAAAATAATTATCCTAATAATAACCAAACAGTAAATAGACCAAATTTACAACATAATTATCAACCACAATTTAATAGAAATTTCAACAATGAAAATAATTTACCTAGTACAAGTAGAGATACAAATTTTCAGAATAGAAATACTAATGTTTTCAAACCTAGTAGAAATCATTAATTTCAAAAACCTACTCCAATGAGTATATCTACTTCTAATACGTACAATAAACCCAATGTACAGAATAAAAATAATGGACAAAATCAAACGCATTTCGTAGGTAATAGAAAAAATTATATTTCGGAAGAATTGCATAACATGGACGATACTGAACGTCCCACTGATGTTGAAGATTGTTTTTTAGACGAAATTGCCTCGGAAGAGACAGACACGTAGAAATGTTTAATTTTACGAATTATGAAAGTGAATTACCGTACATAATATTTCCTGAACAAAATTTAAAAGTAATGATTGACACAGGTAGTACAAAATCTTTTGCAACACCTGAAATTGCAAAGAAATATTTTTCAAAAGCAACTATGGAAAAATCTTTCAAGGTAACTTCTTCTTTAGGCTCAAGTCAACAAAATTATTGTACAGTAATTCCATCTTCAAAGATATTTAAAATGAAAAATAAAATGAACTTAGAATATTGTATATTTAAATTTCACAATCATTTTGATTGCTTATTAGGTTTAGATAGTCTGAAAAAATTGAATGCAACTATTGATTTAGTAGATAATGTTTTAATTACGCCTTATAGTGAAATAAAAATAAATTATTTTCAAATCAGAAACAAGAACACGAATTGTATAGTAGTGCCTCCGCGAACTGAACAAATAATTAAATTGAATATTGATAATATTAATAATGGCGATATAATTATACCTTATACAAAAATAGGAAAATTAGAAATTCCAGAATGTCTCACAAGAGCGGAAAATAGTCAAGCCGTATGTACTATTTTAAATCCGTCTGAGTCATATTTTAAAGTAGATTTAAGTGCTCTTTTAGAGGTTGAACAGTTCGACGAATACGAACAAACCTTGAGCCCTAATTTTAATGCTATTTATGCAGAAAAATTCAAATTTGATATTAATAAAGTTCGAACAGAACATATGAATTCTGAAGAACGCAACGCTATTCTTAAATTAATTAAAGAATATTCTGACATTTTTCATGTTGATGGTAATCAACTAACTTTTACGAGTAAAATCAAACATCAAATAAAAACTACAAATGATGTACCTATTTATACTAAATCGTACAGATATCCAGAAGTATATAAAAAGGAAGTCCAAAATCAAATACAGAGTATGTTAGATCAAAATATCATAAGAACCTCATCCTCACCGTACTCTAGTAGTATCTGGCTTGTTCCAAAAAAATTGGACTCTACAGGTAAACAAAAATTCAGAGTCGTCGTAGACTATCGCAAGCTTAACGAAATAACTATTGGAGATAGATATCCATTACCAAACATAACTGATCTATTGGATAAATTAGGACGTTGCCAATACTTCACTACATTGGATCTTGCCTCCGGATTTCACCAAATTGAGATGGCTGAAGAAGATATACCCAAAACGGCTTTTACTACTGAAAACGGTCACTGGGATTTTTTGAGAATGCCATTCGGACTAAAGGGAGCTCCAGCAACTTTCCAAAGAGTGATGGACAACATTTTAAGAGGTATCCAAAACGAAAAATGTTTAGTTTACCTTGAGGATATCATTATATTTAGTACAAGCTTGCAAGAACACATAAATAATTTAAAAGAAGTATTTAAGAGGTTACGCGAATCAAATTTTAAAATACAAATTGACAAATCCGAATTTTTGAGGAAAGAAGTAGCTTATTTAGGACATATTGTTACCCCTGAAGGTGTAAAACCAAATCCCGATAAAATAAGTGCTATTCAAAAATTTCCCATACCAAAAACTAGTAAAGAAATTAAAGCTTTTCTCGGACTTCTTGAATATTATAGAAAATTCATTAAAGATTTTTCAAAACTGACTAAACCTTTAACTAATCGTCTTAAGAAAAATGCAGTAATTAACATAAAAGATCCTGATTATATTAATTGTTTTGATACTTGTAAAAATATGTTATTAAATGATCCTATTTTACAATACCCGGACTTTTCTCGTCCATTTAATCTCACAACAGACGCAAGCAATTTTGCTCTAGGCGCTGTTCTTAGCCAAGGAAAAATCGGAACCGATTTACCTGTGGCATATGCTAGCAGGACACTTAATGATTCTGAAGTATATTATTCAACAATTGAAAAGGAACTCCTTGCAATTGTTTGGGCTGTAAAATATTTCCGCCCATACCTTTTCGGAAGAAAATTCACTATAGTAACAGATCATAAACCACTTCAATGGTTATTTTCTTTAAAAGAACCCAATTCTAAATTAGTTAGATGGCGGTTGAAACTCGAGGAATACGACTATGATATAGTGTACAAGAAAGGTGCATTGAACACTAATAGTGACTGTTTATCACGAATCCAGCTAAATATGAATGAAGTAAATTCTTCGGATAATCCTCCCAAAAAATTATTAGTTTATATGGAAAGATTTAATGACTCACTTTCAAATAATACAAAAAATAAAAATGTAGAAACCGAATCACTTATTGTAGAAGCTGAAGATTTTAATGACGAAATCGATGACGATAATAATACTATTCACACTAACATAGAAAATCCTATTGCAGGAATACCTATTTCGGAATCTGCAGTAAATGTGGGAAAAAATCAAATTATAATCACTGAAGTTAATTTTGAACCCGCTATACCAACTATAATTAAATTATATGAAACTAAGCAGAAAATTCTAGTACAATTTTCTAAAAATAACTTTGAACAAGACGTAATAAATTTTGTGAAAGAATATGTAGCACCGAAAGCAAAATATCATATTTATTTTGAAGATCCCTTATACGAAAAATTCAGCACTGTTATACAAACATATTTCAAAAATTCACAGATTTCATTTATCAAATGTAATAAAAAATTAATTGATATCCCTCTAAATGAAATCAAAGAAGTAATACAAAACTATCATGAAAGTAAACGGAATCATAAAGGATTAGATGAAACCGAAAATAATATAAAATCTCCATACTATTGGCCTAATCAAAGATCTTCTATTCAAACGTACATTAACGAATGCGAAATATGTCAAATAACAAAATATGATCGCAAACCCGTGAAACCATATTTTAATATTACCCCAACAGCTATTAAACCATTTCAAATAATACATTTAGACACTATTACTTTAGAAAATACGAAATTTCTAACTATAATAGACTCATTTTCAAAATACGGGCAGTTGTATCAATTGAGCTCAGCCCAAGGTATAGAGGTAGTTAATAATTTAATTAGATATTTCACCCATCATTGTATACCGGAACAAATAATATCCGATAACGGAACAGAATTAAAAAATAGTTTAGTAAAAGATTTATTAGAAACTCATAAAATTCAAATTCATTTTATCAGTTCACAACATCCTAAAGCAAACGGCATTGCCGAACGATTTCATTCAACAATTATTGAACATATTAGACTTTTAAATAATCAGAACGAATTTAAGAAAGAACCTATTGAAATAAAAGTAAATTATGCTCTTGTGGCATATAATAATAGTATTCACTCTGTAACGAAACTAAAACCATACGAAATTATCACAGGTCATTTAGAGAATAACTCTTCTTTTGATTTAGACATTGATCGACTATTAGTAAATAATTATATTCATAATCACAAAGAAAAAATGAAATTACTTTATTCTAAAATAAATAAATCATTGCAAGAAACTAAAGATAAAGTTATTTCAAAAGCTAATGAAAGTAGAGAAGATCTTCCAGACCCTCTACCTACAAAAGTATTTGTCAAAAATAAGCAGATTAAAAGTAAGACAAAAAATAAATATCAACCTGAAAAAATAAAATCCGTAAACAGAAAACATAAAACTGCGAAAATTGTAACACGTTATTTTAATACCGCTGAAGATATTCATATTTCAAATATAAAACGACCTAAGAAGAAACCTTATACTTTTATTACAGATTCTTCTCATTCGGACAAGCAAGAATAGAAATAAAAGACATCACTAATAACCTAGGAATTTTACCAATAAATCTTTGACCGGCAAAACTACAAAAATCAAGTCATACATTTGTACATTTCTATAACTTAAGTCCGTTACTGGAAGAATATAATTCTTTAAATAAACACTTTGAAAATATCACAGTTGAGATATCAAATAGTACATATTTCGTACAACAAACGGAAAATATGGTTAATCTTATTTTTAATGTTAAGAGTAATATAGAAGAAAAATTTGAAAATTTTAATATTCATTCAATAACAAATAGAAACAAAAGAGGCTTAATAAATGGACTTGGATCTATAATAAAAGCCATAACCGGCAACCTTGATTCTCAAGACGAAGAAAAAATAAATATAATCTTAGAGCATTTGAAACAAAATCAAGCTAATCTTCAAAGTCAAATTCAAATGCAGTACAGCGTTAGCGAACAAATAATAAATAACTTCAATAAAACTATTCAAGATATTCAAAATAATGAAATATTGCTCAAATCGAAATTATTAGACATAAAAGATATGCTTGACCTTCAAGTGCAATATGAGAATCTTATTTATCTCAAGGATATGTTGAATGAAGTTTTAATTATTTATAATGTTATATTAGATGTAAGAGAAACTGTAGAGAATTCCTGGACATTCTGCAAACTAAAGACATTGCACCCTAGTATAATTAGATCGAAAGAATTATTTATAGAGTTGCAAAAAATATCTTTCTATTATAAATTACAATTACCGTTGGAATTGAAATACGAGAATATTTTAAACTTTGAATCAATTTTAGACATAACATGTAGAGCAAGTAAAAATAGAATAGAATATTTTTTATCAATTCCTATAGATTTTAATATTGAGTTTGAATTATTTTATTTATTACCCGTACCTACTAAGTTAGAATCAGAATTCGTAATAATAATACCAAATTCAAAGTATTTGCTAAGATCTGATACACAGATATAACCTCTAAACGATATTTGTACAAGAAGTGAAAATTTTCAATGTGTTTCACACCTTCAAGATAATAATAAACAGTTATGTGAAGAACAAATATTATTAATGGAAAACTCTACTAACTGCGAATACACTAAAATCAAAATTATTGAAAATCATTTGGAAATTATACCAGAAATAAACCAATACCTAGTAGTATTTCCAGAAGAAGAAAAATTGATAATTAAATGTTCAGAAGACACAGAAATCAAAATTTTGAAAGGAATTTTCCTAATAAAAAATTCGCCATGTAAAATAACTTTTAAAAATCAAGAATTAATATTTCAAGATAGAACTTTTGGTCAACCACTAGTACTGAATAAACTTCAGACACATTTTAATAAAATTAAAATCCAGCCTTTGGAAATAAATTTGAAAACATTAAAATTAAAAGAAATATCTTCGCAAGGATTGAGACCAATTCATGAAGAACAATTAAATCTCCATATTCCTAGCATATGGACTATATTTCTATATTCTAGCGGAGTATTGATAATTATTTGGCTACTCTTGAAGAAAATTCAGAAAAGAAGAAAATCAGAAGAAACTCCAATGGAATTACAAGAAAAGAAAATTCAACTTCCAGGGGGTGTGTCGATCTAAGGGGGGAGGTGTTATATACCTTAAATTGCTTAGTACATATTAAATAAATTACTTATTCAGTATATTGTGTAACAACCTGTTGTTTTATAAATTGTTGAACCTCATTTTTGCTTACATTGTATTTTTTACCTTTTTGAATTGTTTAGTTATATTGTCAGTCTAGAATTTACTTCGAATCTTGAAACTTGTAACTTTTGTTAAATAAATAATTTTTAAAAAACCTTTTTCCGTGTGTAAGAAGTTATTTTATATTATCCACCAACATCGACACGGAGGCGCATATAGCCCCCCCGCCATGAACCTTCCGACCCATAGTAAATAACAAAGAAGATGTAGGAATATCGCGTGATATGTTAACAGCAACAACAAAGAAATTCATGGGTAATTCACGCAAAATAAAGGGCTACTGAAATAGAGTGGTAACCGTGGACATGCATGTTTCTGGCTCATTTTGCCTCTTCAGCACGGCATAACCAAATAAGGATGTGAAATTTGGGAGCAAAGATGTTAATCGAAACATAGGAAAACACAAAATAACGGATTTCAGCAGGGAAACCAAGAATGTGATAAAAAATATGTTGGTGAGACCTCAAGAAATTTAAAATCACGAATTACTTCACATAAGAGCGATATTATTTTAAGACCGAATGCTTGTGCTTTGTCACAGCACGTTGGTGTAACAGGACATTCCATAGATTTCAATAACGTTTCTATTTTAACCAAAGAAAATAATTTGTTCAAAAGATGTTTTTTAGAAATGGTTTATATAAAAAATGAACCAAATAGATTGAACAAGAAAAGTGATTTCCAAAATTTAAACATTATTTACTCTAATATTCTGGACATTGAGACAAAATTAAATAAAAAGAATCACAGATCTAATAATAATTTTTCATCAATATCTTAGTTCAACCTTTTACAATAATTTTTACGAACATTTCTGTTATATCATCCATTTGTCAACTTCATATTGACAATAATTTTTGAAAAGTCTCAAGCATATATCAATATTTTTACACTGTTTTTTCTGAATTTTAATTTATATATTTTACTCGTTTAATGTAAGTACCCATTTTTTGATTTTTCATTTTTAGTTATACATTGTATTTTAGCGTGACTGACGAAGTAATAAAACTATTACGAAAGCTTTCACTAAATTAAAATAGGAGTTTAATTTCCAAGCCAATTGCTGCATCCTCACAAATATTTCTAAATTGTGAAATAAACAGCTGCTAATACGAATTATTATATATATATATATATATATATATATATATATATATATATATATATATATATATATATATATCTATAAAAGCATTAAGTAATTTTTTCAGTCCGTTTCCGGAGCATTGATTTTTTTTCGATGAGAATATTTTTTTTGTTTTGCATTTGTGGCTCCCCTCCCGGGCCCGTGTGCTTTGCACACCGGTAGTTCCACCACTCGCTGAGCTAGAATTTACTTTTAAAGATCTTCCTTTAAAATCCCCAGTACATTTTGTTGGTTTTGATTTTAGGGACAACCGAAATAATAGTAGGTCAGTCTAACCATAAAGTCTTCTAGGGCAGCGGTTCTCAAACTTGCTCTTGCTGACGGAACCCCTTTGGCAGCTATACTCTTAACGGAACCCTACAATGAAATACTTGTTTTTAAAAATGTATTATTTATTATTAAGCATAATAAAAGTACAATGCAACAGTTACTACTTATTACTTACTTTACTTAGTGAATTACTATTTAACAAGTACAATAGAAGGTATTAAAAAAGAAAAAAATCTAACTAATAGGAGGTATGAAACTGTTTTTTTATTTTTCATCAACTGGTTGACGCCAGCAGTATTGCCAACAGTACCGATTAATTTTCCACTAAATGATACAATAAAATCTATCAACACTATTTACATATTTGGTAGATATGATGGAGCCTGGAGGGAAATTTTCAATAAAAGATTCAAATTATAAAATACTTTGTTTGATGTCAAACAAAAAGAAAAATTACAAAATAAAGTCACAACAAAATCAAAAATAATTTTAAATTCTCATCTGTACCTAACCTGAATTAGGTTTATTATAATTAATAAAAAACAACAAAAAAATTAGTTCATTTCTACCTTACAATAACAAAGAAAAACATGCATAAACTGTTAATTGAAAATAAGTTCTATAAAATCTATTTCTAGTTCAGCACTCGTACACTCATAAGTTGCTTGGGTTTTAATTTTTTTTAATACATTTTCTGGAATATTGTAATTGAAACAACATTTATTGTCTCTAGCTAATCCTGACCTAATTGATAATATACTACTTAACATTGACAATTGCATACGGTTGCGTAATTTTCATTTTATTAAATTCATTTGACTAAACAGTAGTCTTTCAACCTCGGCATTAGAATGAGGTAGAACTAAAAGGGATAGAGCAAATTCAGATAATTATTTATAAGGATTTTTCTGATTTGAGTCTTTATATAACTTCAGCCCAAAATTTTAATGTGTCACAAGTATTTTCTCATTTTTTTAAAGTTATATTTTTCCACTGATTTTGAATAGAATCTATTAAAGATGGATCGTAATTGAAATTTTCTACAATTGAAATCAAATCGGGTTTAAGAACTCTTACAGTATTCTGAACGGTAAATAAGGATACTTGTTTTAGAATATTAACATTATCGGGTAGTCTTTTAGTAATTTCTTTGATAAGAGCGATTAAAAAATTTATGCATCTCTCTCTTAGCGCTCGTTCGTCTTTAAATCCAGATTCTTTCATGTTGTTCGATTTAGATTCAAATAAATATCCTAAATAACAATTTTTGTCTACAAACGATTCAATATTGTCATGAAAAAATTTAAATTGTAAATTGGGTGTAGTAATTTTTTTAATTAAACTTTCTAACAATGTTGTTAAATCGCCCAACAATTTAGAAGAGTCTACGTTATTGACTTCAAAGGCTTTATTCATTCTTTGCACATCATTTAAAACAGGCTTTAAAAAACACAAATATGCGTAGTTTATTTCATCATTATACATTTCGTATAGTATCTGAGCAGTGTAACATTTTTCGGTATCTCTTGCTATGCAAAAATGTGTTTTTAATTCTAGCCATTGGCTATATATTTTTGATACTGCTGATTCCATAGATAACCAGCGAGTTGCAGAAATTGATGTGATTTTTAAAGGATCTTCCCCTTTATTTATCAAATTATATAATTGTTTATATGACTTTTGTCTATGTGTAGAATTAGAAATCAAATTAAACGTTTCACTAATTAAAAATTCAAGAGATCTTGGTAAATGTTGTTTAGCAGCCGACGAAACAGCCAATTGTAACGAGTGACATACACATCTGATTAGTACTAAATTTGGTATTTCTTGTTTTAATTTTGTGTAGACTCAATTGTTTATTCCGACCATTACTGAAGCATTATCTGCCCCTATCCCTTTTAGTGCTGTAGTATAAAATTGTGGAACCTAAATATTTGTCTGTTGTAATATCAATAGATTCATCTATTAAAATACTGTAAGGTCGATTTCCTATATCATTACGCAACTGTCGAACAAAAGAGGGTGCTAAAACATTTTTTATTATGTTGGCGCATTTTGTTCTGTGCATTTGAATATAATCAGACGCAGTACATTTGAAGGTATTTTTACATAAATCCGTAAGATGATCAACACTATTAATTGATGTATGTTGGGCAATAAATAGTGCTAACCTGGCCTCAACTGTTTTGGATTCCTCGAGCGTCGATTCTTTGGCAAACGGAATTTTCGTCTGGAACTTCCCCAAGAAGTTCCTCTCGTTGCTTTTATGTTTTTTGAATCCCTATGGCTATTTAAATCGGCATAGCGGCTGGTGAGGGTTTTCCGCAAAATGTACACTTTGCTTCGGTCCCTGTAGTGCTTTCTAATGCAGTTAACCAGTCCTTGAAAAGAGGGTCCTTTAAACAAGCTGGTCTAAATTTCTGCGTGTATTGTAGTTTAGACATTTTGTTCTGTAACAAAAATAGAAATATATATTTGTATAACTTTAATAAATTGTAAAAACGTACAATCATTTAAATTTATGGCTATAAAATAAGTAAAAACAATATAATTACTCACCAGAAGACTCACTATTAGTATTAATTTATTTGAATTCACGCACAAAAATTCTTAAAATTTATTTAATCTCTCTTGACGATCGGGTATTTGAAGATAAAGTAGGTAAATGACCCGCAGACGTCTCTGCAGAGCCTTATATAAGTTCTTTTGTTAAAGTTATTCCCCTAATTAGCAAAATAATATTTTGAAAAACCCCCTTTTATTTTAAAAGGCCGGTCAAAATGTTATCTCTTTTTTTACGATTGCATTTTTGACCGCTAAATGACGCCAAAAATAATCTTTAACTACCTAGATACCTGTAACATGTGGTTAAAATTAAAACGAACCAGGAATTCAATAATGTCTGTCCATTCATAAAAAATTACCAGAAATCAACTGAAAATTTTATTAAATCTACAAGATTTTCTACCATCTACTAGATTGAAAATGTAATAACTAAATTAAACCACCAATCTACCAGATTTAGTAGAAAATCTACTATGTTGGCAACACTGGATGTCAGGTTTGATAGAAGACAGTTGAAGTCTCGTATCAGGTTCGGCATCCATTCTATTGCGGTATTTTGTTTTCGTGACTGCATAGGTTGAGAATCTTGTTTCGCACAAATATGTTTTTGGGAACGGGAGAAGAGTATTCAGAGCCATTTTGGCAAGCATTGAATATTCATCACGAATTCTGCACCAAAAATCGTTGAGGCGTCGTTTTGAACAGTGACTCCATACTTGTATCTGACGACATTTCTAAAAAATATTCGTTTGACATACTTCCGGGCTTTTGCAAGTTGGGTAAAAAAGGATTATGAATCCATGAATTCAGTTTCTTTTTTGTTTTCTGTTCTTCGGGAAAATATTTCTCAAAAGCTGCGTGCATAGAAGTGGACCAATTCTTAAAATACATCATCTTGAAACATTTCTGAGTCGTTATCGCTAACAAACTCACTAAGTGACGTAAAGCTTTCTATTTTTCTCTTAACAACGCAAATAATCGAAAAATCTAATTTTCTTTTGAAGGCAATTATTTTGTTACAGGCCTGGAACACTGTTGTCTGTTTATCTTGCAATGATGAATTTGATTCAGTTTTTGAAAATGGACAGTCGGAACAACCAAGTTTTATCATACAATCGATATTTCAAATTAAAAGAAGTATCTGAAAGAAACATTTGTAACTCGGCTCTAAGTTCAAATAGCCTTGTTAAAGTTTTACCCCGAGATAGTCATTGCACTTCTGAATGGAGCAGCAGTGTTTTATGTTTGCTGCCATAATCTTCACAATTATAAGAACAATCGGGTTTGTAGTGGTCGTGATTTGATAAAATTAATTATTTTTACCGCTCCATCCATAACTAATTTTAAATTTGACGGCATTTGCTTCATCGCAAGTGCTTGTCTATGCAGGATACAATGGCTGGAGCTACAATTAGGCGCTTTATTTTTTATTAGTGACACTACTCCTGCTGTTTTACCCGTCATCGCATTGGTCCCATCTGTACAAATGTCAATGCAATCGTTCCAACTGAGATTATTTTCTTCAAAAAATATATTTATTTTATTAAAAATTTCTACTCCGGTAGTGTTTGTGGGCAGCGATGAACGCATAAGCGTGTCTTCTTCAAATGAACTTTCATATGGATATCTCACGATAACCAGCAATATATCCAGACCAGCGACATCAGTCGACTCATCCATTTGCAAGACGAATCGTGTTTTTTGTAGACGTGTAATTAGTTCTTGTTTAACGTAGCTTGCCAGATCATGAATTCTCCGTGAAACAGTATCGTTTGATAGCGGCACAGTAGAAACATGCTTTGCATATTTTTCATCAAGAATACATTTTATTATGTCTAACACACATGGCTTTATTAAATTCTCAGCGATAGTGTGTGCCTCACCTGCTTGTGCAATGCGATAGCTAACTAAATATGATGCCTCCGTGGCCTTTTCATTGATATTTTGGGTTACAATCATCATAGTTTTTTTACTTTCATAATTCTTTTTTACGTACAAAAAATTCTTTATTTTTGTCTTTGACTCGGGGTGTACAGTTTCCAAATGTCGGCGCAACTTGGTAGGTACCATGGAACTATTAGGAAGCAGTTTACTACATAACATGCAGAGAGGTGAACCGAAACTGATATATGATTAATTATACTTCCTTTTTTCGTCTTTAAAACCGTGGAGCCTGACATCGTCTGGATGGGTAATTTCTATATACTCCGCACGTACTGCTTTTGAACATTCGGCTTCGTTAGAAGATATTATTGCAGCACGTTTAACGCCTTTAAGCCAACATTCCATTCTTCTTTATTAACCTTCCTACGGTCCTAAAGTAAATATTACATACTTTGTCAATGGGTACGTCTGTACCCATACAAGATATTTTTCTAATTTCATTGTTTTTAATGTTCATTACAAATAAAATGAAGACATATATTTCAATACCTTAGTATAACAGGTTTTAATATAAAAAAAGTGAAAAGTTAGCTTTAGATAAATTTAATTTCACATATTGTCGTGAGGCGTGATGGTATAAAAAAATAAAAAGTAAAGCATAATATGATATTTTTATTTACATATCGCGGAAATATTATTCAATACAACTTTGGCAATAAGTATTAACATGTTCAGGACAAACAAAATATGCCTGACACTTTGTACGAGATTTTCGATCCTCTTTCCAGCCACAGTTCTTTGCACCGGCGACGTTACAAACTTTCTTCCGACCCTTCACTTGTTCCAGCAACTTCACGCAACTTTACTTTAACTTTATGTGGAATATTTTTTCCCACACAAATGCTTCTACCTTTTTCTGTTTTAAATGGTAAGCCAGTTCTTTCAGAAAAATACGCCTTTTGTGCAGTTTTTTTGCATTATATTGCGGATTGACATGCATATGCACTACATAGGCATTGATGGCTGCTAAATCCTAAATGTTGTAAAACAAACAGACATGCCATCTTCTCGTTTCTCTTTTAAAGGTATAAGCGGATGTTAGTTTGTTCGTTGTGTCCATACCTCCTTTAGTTTTGTTGATTTTTCACTTTTCCTGTATAGATGTCAGCACAATAAACGTAAGTGTTTTTGACATCTGATAAAAGCCATAACTTTGTTGGAATATACTGCCTAAATTGATATTTTTCACGAAATGGTACAAGCTGTTCGTCGACAGTAACATTTTTATAAAGCACAAACATTTTAGGCAGTTGAGCTACAAATAAGTCAAAAAAGTCTCTAATACGTGCTAATTTATCATGTCTTCGACGAATAGGCCTATCTCCTTTGTTGTCGAATCTCAAAAAGCGACTTATATTACGAAATCTCTTGAGAGACATTGTGGCTCTGAATATAGGTCTACCAGCAGCCTCACTCCAAAGATTCCCCAACACCTTTATGGACACCAGCCAGAACTAATAAACCTTCAATAATAACATGTACCTACTTTTACAATTGAGAAATTGTACTTACGCATGAAAGCTTCTAATGCCATGATTGAAATTTCTTTTTCAGAGCATACACGACTACGTTCCCTATTAGTTTCTAAAAAAATCAGACGCATTATTTCATCGGTAAGAAACAATTTCATGGAAGATAGTGGTGAACTATTAGTGCGTTCTATAGCATATGTTCTAGGACCTGCTCCCGGATTTAGTATGTTGGCAGATCTTAAAAACATAGAATAGAAATTGAAAACAACAACTTCAATTCCTTTATCTCGAGTAAACTTCGAAAAAATGTCAAAACATATCCTACCTGACTGTGGCGGAGGAATTTTATTCCAGACAGTTCCGTCGCGTACAGTATACTGTACATTTTCTGGAATTATATCAACTAGTTCAATTTCATTTTCGGAAATGTTCAATTCATCTTCAACAATATCTTCTTCGTCAGACGAATTTTCTTCAACAACTATTCCTTCTTCGTCTTCATCACTGTCATTTATTTCACAATTTTCTAACCCATTTTCACTTCCAGAGTCTTCGTCTAATATTCTTCATAGCTCTTCATCTCTGAGACCACGATTGTGAAATGTCATTTTACAAAAGATAGTCGTGTTTTAAAAACTAATCAATATGTTTACACAAATCAAAACTCACAGAATCACTTTTTGAAATAGTTACACAACGTTATTTAAAGCGAAACAAAAATGAGTAGTGGCACATCAACACAAAGGCCACAACGAATGCAAATTCGAAATAGGCTTCAACCAAAACTATTCGTGGAAAAGTGTCGCATCCTTTTGTTTGTAAGAAAACACATGCTGGGTACGACTGTACCATAGATAAAGAGTTTTTTTTAAATTAAAGAAGTTGTAAAATTATTCTTTTACTGACAATAATCCGAACTTGTGCAGAATCAACAACTTGGGGATATCATAAAGTTATTATAACCCAAAAATTTTTATAAGAAATATATGATGGTTTAAATTTAGCGAATGGGTCCAGGCGTACCTATAAACAGTAGAATGGTTAATAATGTTACTGCGTAGAAGAGCTTAGTCCAAAGAAGAAATGTACAAAACTGATACAATCAGAATATAGCAGTAGAACAATACCTAAACGATCGTCACTATAGAGGTCCGTCAAGCTGACCCCCTCCCCCCCCCCCCCGGTTAGATTTTTTTTACCAAAATGCTAGCACACATAAAGGGCATCTAGCACAACAATTTTTATAGCTAGCACACCAACAGCTCACAATAAAAACGCTTTGGAATTCGGGTGGGGCCAGGTTAACGCTAGCCCCCCCCCTCGGTTTGAATTTTTTCGCCAAAATGCTGGCACAGATAAATGACACCTAGCACATCATTTTTTATAGCTAGCACACCAACTACACTTTTGATTCTGGGGAGTGGGACGGAGGTCAGTGAAATAACGCTATACTTACTCGATGAACAAATGAATGGATAAATGAATAGGTTGAATATATATGTAAAACGGCTTGTTTAATTGTTTCTTACTGTAGTTATGAAAAATTTTCGGAACATTCCACTCATATGGTAAAAATTCCAAAGGAAGCAGGATCTTTTCGGAGATAACTCTCCGGCAGTGCCGATAATTTCCCTTTTAAGTCCGTATCTAAGTAACAATTGTTGTTATTATCATAATTTTAATTTGAAATATCATAAAAATGTCACGGTTTGGAAACGATTCTTCAAGTTTAATCCATAAATAAGTGATTGAAAATGAACCAAAAAGGGTAATTAAATACCATGTAAATTTCGCATTAATACAGTCTAATCGAGAAACATTCTATCGAATTATCGAATTACACTCGTGAAAATAGTTAGATCATTAGTTTTACTTATATAGCCCATGTTGCTTGTAATATTATTAGAAAGAATACATATTATTACAACCATCAGCCCTTCGGGGAAACCCTTTCTTAACCCAAACATCTGAATCGGCCAGTTTGGATGTACCTACAAGAATATTATTTACTCTTAAGACCCATAAAAACGACATTATAAAAATGATTCAAATTTTTACGATTGGTTTAACGACCCTTTAAAAAGTCCGATGAGAACTTCAGATGGATTATACCTGGTTTTTAGAAAAAATAACAATACCTATATCTGCTTCAAAACTGAATTGCAAGATTGCAACCGAACAAACCTACATTGTCAGTTACATACTAAAAGCTTTGAAAAATACATAGTAGTGTTGGTATCTTATGATATGCCACATAAATATTTGAAGCTCTGATTAACCGGCTCTAAGAATTAAAAGCTGCACGTTCTAAGTAAACTTGGGAATTTAAAAAAAATCTGATAGTGAAATGCAATATTTATGTTATCCTTACAATGGTTAATTAACCATCAACTTCGGCAATAAATATTCTGACAAATTTAAATATAAAGTTTGAGTGTTTCTTTTAAATAAGGACTACAGTGAACTACGATCAGTCTAAAACATGTATTCTCAATATATTGGAACATTTTTAGGGATCTCAGCCGCCCCTTCCCAGATTGCACAACTTTGTCCAAAGGACATATCCAACGGCTTCGCTTTTTTGGACATTTATTTATCCAACATGTCTGTACGCAAACGTTTGTAGTTGCCTTTTTTATAATGTGACGTAATTTGCAACTTATTTGTGCACGGATTGTTTCTGATTCCGTGACTAAATGGTTCAATTTAATTATTTTGTTTTATCAAAATTACTATGATTTTAACAAAATTATTTTTAAAAGTGAGGGTTTGTAATCTTTCGTTTTTTAGCATTTGTAACGACATAAATGCGTTACTATAAAGGCTGATCTACACACGTCGAGTAATTTAATTTAGTGGTTTAGTTCCATTTTAGTGGATGTTTAAATTGGTCAAGTTATACGATAAGAACGTTTAGGCGAGCGCTTATTTAGTAGCAATTTAGTTACTGTCTAAATGAAATTAGTTCATTAGTATTAGAGAAGAAACGACACCGTTGGTATAATCAACATGTTTCGAAAGAAAAAAAAAACGGATTTAAAACGATTACTTCGCCCAGTAATAGTACAAGTGTTGAATATACGAGTATGTGTTGACGAAATGAACATTATAATTTCAAAAGATATTAGGAGAAGTCAACAAGTTTGGACTAGAAAATGGATTGACCGAAGAAAAATTCACGGAGCTACCGAATGTCTCATAAAAGAGCTTGCGGAAGAAGATTCACATGAGTACTTTCGAGTATTGAGAATGTCTGAAGAATCATTTAATATCTTATTGAATAAATTGGCGAGTACAATTCAACGCTCTGACACATTAATGAGAGAAGCTATTCCGGCTGCAGCAAAACTGCAAGCCGTATTATATTATTTGGCCACTGGCAATAGCTTAAGAAGTCTAGAGCATTTATTTCGAATTTCCAAATCAAGTCTATCACGTGTCATCCCAGAAGTGTGTAATGCTATATATAAATCGTTGAAGGACTACATAAAAGTAAGTAAAAATATACTTTGGTACAAAAGTTCAAAACATTTTATATTTACTTATAAGAAAGACATACATGACAATTCTTACAATAATGAAATTTTTTATAAATCAATTATAGCACTGTTATAAGCATCTTGTAGGATAGTAGTGGATGCAGTGCTTGCCGCTTGGTCTATTTGAGAGTAATTTGTATGAAGATCAAGAGAAGTGCCCACGGAAGGTAGAGAAGAATAACAGTCACTTGGGGAATTGTATGAATAGGTAGAGTACGCAGAGGTTGCTGAAGATGGTCTTTGTGATATATCTGCACCCGGATTCAAAGTTTGCAGCCTTTTCTGATTCAAATAAGTCTGAATGTGTTGTTGCGCTTCCAGAGCTATCACCAGGGGCAAACTCTTAAGTTGCTTGCCGATCAAGCATCCAAATATATCAAACTCATGCTCTTCAGCATTGTTGGTTTTATTTAAACAATCAGATATTCCTTGCAGTTGATCGAGGACACCATGTAGTTCCTGAACCCATTTTCTTTTTGGCGAAA
This sequence comes from Galeruca laticollis, assembly GCA_963921935.1. Taxonomy (NCBI): domain Eukaryota; kingdom Metazoa; phylum Arthropoda; class Insecta; order Coleoptera; family Chrysomelidae; genus Galeruca; species Galeruca laticollis. The sequence goes on along the minus strand of OY998180.1, from coordinate 67,199,629 downwards.
CTTGGCTTGAAGTGGGCGTTTTATTACATGCAGTTGTCGCAGAAGTTAAAGCTGGCGTTTGATTGGATGCAGCAGTCGTCGTAGATGTTGCTCCAGATTCTATTTCTGTATCCTGAAAGAGAAAATATCTTGTTGTACGATTGAAACAGGAAAATAACGAAACCAGTTAGTGTACTAATGAGGTACATAATCAGAATTGTATTTTTTAGGTGCCTCAAACGGAAGAAGACTGGAAGAAAATTGAAAATGGTTTTAACAAGAAATGGAATTTTCCAGGATGTTGTGGAGCTATAGATGGAAAACACGTTGTTATCAAAGCACCAATACGGAGCAGTAGCTTGTTTTTCAATGATATACACTGAGAGAAAAATCATTAACCATAATATAAAACTTGTATTATCCTTATACAAAAGGTATATACTATTTGTGACAAATCAACTATTATTTTGTGGTTATAAAACGCGTTTTTCTGGAAACTAAGTTTGGATTGTTTAACGATTAAACATGTTTGTATATTGGTTATACAACTAGTTTATATGCACTCAAATTCACTTGAATAACTATTATTCTCATTTTGTATAGCTATAATTATACATATTTTTAAACCAATAACAATGTTGTATAATCAGTATAACACCTGTTGTAAGGCCAATAATAATATTGTATGACAGTTATACAATTTCTAGATAATCGTTATTTGACATTGTTTTACTCTAGTAAACAAGATATAACCTTTATACAATTGTTAATTAGATATTATGAAATTTTTGTATACAATTTTGTTGAATTTACTTGATTGAAGATAGAGGAAATCCGAAGCAGACATACATAGAGCTAGCTCTATTGTCTACACAACTTCAAACAATAGGTATTTTCTTCGCTATCGTCCAAAGTAGCAGGTCTTAAAAAGCATAAAACCTAGTTTCAATTTTGTCAGTTCATGAGCCTTTGAGATATTAGTGAAACTTTAATAATTTATGCTAAGGAATTTCATTTTATTTAATATTAGAGTATTATTATAGAAACTTTACTACCATATAACTGTATGCATGACCACTCTGTTAACAAATGGATAAGGATAAAAAAGAAAATAGTTTTTACGGTTATTCTTATTTTATTCTTCACAAACAAACAAACAAAACTATATTCTTCATAAACAAAAAAATAAATAAAAATGTATTCTTCACAAACAAATAACAAATGAACGAAACTATACCCTTTATTGTAAGAATTGTATTAATATTCACACACTATGTAATTTTTGTTGGACTGTGCAACAGGTGAGAATGTTTTGTGATAACAAAGTCGTGATTGAAGGACTATTTTTTTGTGTCTATCTTTTTTCTACTAGAATTATAGAATCTTCAAAATCGAAATTTACATTAGATACCAAAAATATGTTTTTCAGATCTGAATACTCTTTATCATGGCTAAATACCGTAACACTTCTGTGGATTTCAATTTTCATTTAAGAAACCTTTTTGCAAAATAAATCTGTTAGCTTGCATTAACTGATGTTTGATAGCCAAAGTTTTAGTTATACTAACTCTGGAAGCTACCACAGTAGCTGATAGTTTGGATTTTCTATGCTTTGCTTCATATCTAAAAGCGGAAAAGTTCATTTGGGGTCCGGTTTTTATCATAACTGTAATGTAATAAATGGTGAAATTTTGGTTTTCAAGTGTCACAAAACAAACGTGTGTACAATGAATTAAGTTGTTCTACATAAAAATTAAACCTTTGGCAGTTTTGAGTAGAGACAGTCGGAAGAAGTACTATATTTAATATTTTTATTAACCACACATACATTTTCCAATACTGATTATCAGTAGGTACAAAGGGTCTAATCAGTATCCCGGCATAAAGCTAAAAACATTTAATGAAATTAACTGTCTCGACGGGTCCGTGAAGTTAGCCCCCAAAGTTTTCACGATTTAACTAAATTTAGAGTCTTTGGTTAGTGCCTCGTTAGTGCCTCTTAGTGCTTCTATAAATTTCGTTAGTGCTTCCGTAGTTTGGTAGATATTGAATATTCATTTATTTCAAGGTCAGCCCCCAAAGTGTTTAGGATCAATTCCAAATTAGTGTCATTCGTTAATGCACTTTAGTGCTTCAATTATTTTCGTTAGTGCTTTATTGGTTTTCGAGATATTTGACTTTATATTTTCAAGGTCAGCCCCCAAAGTGTTTACGATTAATTCCAAATTAGTGTCATTCGTTAGTGCTTCGTTAGTGCACTTTAGTGCTTCAATAATTTTCGCTAGTACTTTATTGGTTATCGAGATATTTGACTTTATATTTTCAAGGTCAGCCCCCAAAGTGTTTACGATTAATTCCAATTTGGTGTCTTTCATTAGTGCTTCGTTAGTGCACTTAAGTGCTTCAATTATTTTCGTTAGTGTTTTATTGGTTTTTGAGATATTTGACTTTATATTTTCAAGGTCAACCCCCAAAGTGTTTACGATTAATTCCAAATTAGTGTCATTCGTTAGTGCTTCGTTAGTGCACTTTAGTGCTTCAATAATTTTCGCCAATACTTTACTGGTTGTCGAGAAATTTCATGTTTTTTTTTGAGGTCCGCCCCCAAAGTATTCACGATTCGATTAAATTTAGTGACATTCGTTAGTGCTTCGTTAGTGCTTTCTAATGCTCTAATAATTTTCATTAGTGCTATCTTCTTTTTCGATATATTTGATATTAATTTATTGGCACTTCCATGAAGTTGGCCCCCAAAATGTTCACGATTTAGTTAAAGTTAGTATCATTCGTTAGGGATTCGTTAGTGCTTCCATAAATTTCGTTAGTGCTTTATTGGTTTTCTAGTTATTTGCTATTATTTCTAATAATAGAAGGTTCTATAATTGTTCACGGATGATTCCAAATTGGGTTATGCAGTCGTTAGTACTTCAACAATTATATTTCTAAATTCTTTGTTGGTTTGAAAATATTTGTTTTTTACTGTTTCAAATGAAACTTACAGTTTCCATATAATTCCACAATATATTGAAAACTTTTAAAAACTTTAAGAAAATTGACAATTGTTTCGATATAAAATATCACCGTCAGAATGACAGAAGTTCCATTTCATTCGATGCCTATCTGATGTTTAATAATTATTTTGGCTAAACCAAGAAGTAACCTACCTAGTGATTGACTTAATATATGTTAATAGAAAAAAGAAGAAGGTATGATATTACAAATATTGAAGCTATATAAGATATTATTAGCCCTATGGAGATATCCTGGATATCTTTTTCCAATTAAGTTTCAACTATTTATTTTCATGGATCTAGTTACCATGGGGATTATTATTATTATTATATATGTTTATTTACAAATAATTACAATTACCAATCACCAAAAAGATAATATATTAGAATTACGTAACTAATAAAACCAATGTATAAACAGCGAGAAAAAATACATTACAATAAATTAACACAGATAGAAAATGTAGAACGTATTTCTTTACAAAAATATAAATAAACAGGGGAGGCTAATTACCTATTGTGGCTTATTTTGGATCACTGTAACCCATTAAGACCTATGAGGTTGAACATAGGCACAATGATCCTATATGGCGCCACTTAATTGCCAGTTTTGTTTTCCTTAACATAATGTTAATTCAACTTTCCTAATACACATATACACCTTTTCATCTTAGCAATTAATAATTTTATTAATATTTTTAGTTTCTAGGGATTTTACATATTTTTTAAATATTTTTTTAGCAAACTGATAGAATTTAATCTTCTACTTTTTTCATTAATTTAAAGTATTTACATCGTTATGATGCAAAAAGACAAACATATAACTTAATAGAATGCATGTATCAATATTTCAATTCATAAGTAGATAAATTTTACTGTTAACAATTAGCCATTATTTTTGGCATGTCAAAAAGAACAGAAAAGGACCGACTCATAAATCATACGGTGAACCGAGTAACTGTAAGTCGTTTTAACTACCTACTTTTTTTATTTGTCAAGTTCTATAGTGGCGGGCATTTTGGTAAAACGATTCATAACAATGGAAGAAAATGAGAATATTGGATTGTTCTTTCGATTAAGAAATTTCGACTTTTTGGCGATCGGTATCACTCAAGTTTGGTATAACTTGAACACGAAAACTCCATTTTCCTTTTATACTTATCAACAAATAACCAAACAACAACCAATTACATTGATAAGACCCAATGTTTCATTTATAGTCACAGGTACACACATCTAAATAAAAATGCAGACAAAATATTTAATATTTATTTAAAAAAATATATATTTGGAGATTATTTCAGTTCCAGTTATTTCCAGTAGCACGAATAGGATACATTTTAAAAAATAGGGGGTGTTCCATTTGAAAAAAGTGTCATTTGTCAAAAAACTGTCCTTTCCAATATTCAGTTGTTTTTGTTCATTTCATTTTCGGAAGGTTCTGTGAAAATGCTATAACTTTATTTACCCATTTCTCTAAAACCAATAATAATGGAGATATCTGTTATTTATATAATGGTATTGGTCTCTCTAGGTATATAAGTGACATCAAACTGTAAGTTTGTAATTTTGCAGAAAATGATTGCTTGATAACTTCAGTTTACCTACACAGTATAAAATATGAGTTGAAATGGAAAGGATCTTTCTTTGTCCACATTTTTTACTTTTTCAGACAGATCGTCATAAAGTTCAAGACATCCATCATTTCTTCTACACACAGCTACATAATGGCCAATAAGGTCAATAGATGCTGGTTTATAAAATATAACCGCTCCTCTAAATGTAAACTGTATTTTGTTGATATTAATTATCAAAGGAATATCCCCTACATTTAAACTTATATCCGGAAGCTCTATAAATATTTGATTATTTATAATACGGTCTATATTATACTCATTGCTACATTTTCTACATTTAATATTTTTTAAAACGGAACTTTCAATGGATTCTTCAAGTGATGATACTGAGTTAGGAATTATATCAACGTTTACCGGTAAATAAAACTGGTTATGTTTCTGAGGAATATTACAATATGAGCAAACTTTAATTTCAATTGCACTAGCCAGTGTATCGCATTTACCAATTATTTTTTCGAGAAATGAACATACATTAGCAGCGCAATTTATTTCTAAACTTCCATCTACTAATACATAAACATCAAAAAAGTTTTTTAATATTTCAAATCTTTTCACATAAATTTTATTTCTCGAAGTACCTATCTCTAGTTCTTTAACAAATAATACCAAACTGTGATTTAGAAATTCTGTAGATGATTGAAACTGAGAGCTGTCGCAGTATGCTGAAGTTATAATTTGTGCTAATGCATCGAATGGACAAGTATTTTTTATTATGTATTGCTTTTTCTCTGATGTATACGTTTTTAGTAGTTTCTTGGCATTATATAGTAGAGCAATTTTAACCTTTTGGTTTTCGGTTCCATGAAGGATTTCTGGGCAAAGCTGGCCATAATACGACAGCTTTGGTCTTTTCTTAATTTTAGCGAGGCCCTTCCAGTTTTCTACTTCTGTCTCTACTTCTTCTATATCGTCAACTAATTGATCTGTAGGAATTTGAGTCTTAGCTAGGATCATCATTCCTTGGATGACATCGATATGTTTTATTAAAAATTTGTCGATATGCACTGGTAAAGTTTCTCCAACAAATGATCGATTTTTTAAGTCATTGAAAGAGCTTTCTACATTTGCAGATGTCGAAGTTGGTTTTCCGTATCCCATTACAGGTCTCAAGACACCACTTCAAATAACAAAAGTTTTCAAAAATAGTTTTAAAGCCTTGCTGAACTGGGGCAAGTAAAAAAAATTTTCGTTATTATGGAATTCCGGTGATGTGGAGTCGGAACACTTAGCAATTGATTCTGCATAGATGGAATCCATCCAATTGGAGACAATTGTAGGGACCTCAAAGGTACCTACGTCGAAGGAGTTAGCTTCAATTTCTTTTTCGCCTTCAATTTCAATATCTTCAAACCCAGCTATTACCGATTTTAAAAATTTTTTTGCGCGGCTACATTCATTTGGTATACCATCTATTGTGTCGTACAAACTATTTGACACAATTAACATATCGCTTAAAATATTCTTGAATTCAACAAAATCGTTTGCTTTTATTAAATTTACCATAGAACGCATATAAAATTCTTTCATTAATTTCGTTTGTTGTCTAAAGCAATCCCATTTCCGAACTAATTTCACAACATGTGCATAATCTACTCGTATATATATTGACGGTTTTTTGGTAGATTCACTGTTCACCAAACGAAAGCATGCGCCTACAAATTCACTTAAATTAGAATATTCTGTAAAGGAGATTGCAATTGCTCTTAATATGGCAAGGGAATGGTCAACTACTATAATTTTCAACTTTGGTTTATACGTTCTTTTCCAAATTTTAAGCCAAAATGCGATAGCCTCAATAGTATGGCTTTCAGAAAGCATTTGAACAACAGGTAACTGGGAAAGGTTTGTATTACATTTGTCTCTAAATGATATTACTCCTTGGTATAAAAATATACTAGATGATGTATTGTCATTAGGTCTAGTCAATTTTTTTACTACTGATCCAGTTGCATCTAACTGCAGTGTAGGCCACTGTTCGTTTTTACAATATGACTCGAAAATTTTACATTGTTGAGGTGTCCAATAAAATATAAAAAAAGGATCCAAGCCTACATTGTGTAAATACGGTAAAGAATATTTAAGATTTAATAAAGTAGTTATAGGATTGGTTTCGTACTTCACCTTTGATTTTTTTTCTTTATGGTCCTGTTTAGCCTTTCTCGAGACATCTAATGTTGGAATATACTTGGATTCCTTGTCGCCAAACTTCATTGTTTCTAAGGCCATTTCTCTCCGTCAGTAGGACATACAAAATCTAATAATTATTTAATAGGAAATCATTTTTTTTTTAATATTTCTTTACATAAAAGAAAAAAAAATTCAGTGCAGCTACTAAAAATCTTTTTTCACAAGACGACTTCACGAAATCTTGAGTCCGCGCGTGATTCTGCCTTCCTCCTCCCGTTTCCTGCCTTAATTCCTGGCCACGCTCATGATCCTCTGTGTATACCAGGTGATATCATATAAACTAGCAACCCCCGTAACTTTTGAATGTTTATCATACGAGAAATATAAAAAAGCCGACAAACTGGGGATTTTTTTGCCTAATCTGCATTGTAATTTCTGGTAGCTTTTAATATACCGGGGAGGCGACAAAAAGTTAATTTTTTTATTAACTTCAATAACGCAGAAACGTCTGAATCAAATTTCAACTTGTATGGTATATTTGAAGTAAGAAAAAGAAGAACTTCCATTTTAGCCAGTAAAATACAGAGCATTCCATTTAAAAAAATAGTTTTAGTCGCCCTCCCTTATATGCAAAGCTACCGGAAATTACAATACAGATTTGACAAGAAAACAGTATGTCGCTTGTTTAATATTTTCCGTGCGTTAAAAGATCAAAATGTTACGCGAGATGATAGTTTATACGAAGTCCCCCGGTACATATAACTTTGCACATTTAATTTAAAATTTTTAACACTGCTCTGAATTAATCAATTTCTATAATAATTTAATTTTAACACATGATATGGTTTAATCATAAGTCAATATATGAGAGTCTTACAGTTGGTCGCTTGTCGATTTAAGTCAAAGGATTGTGCAACTTATGGGAGTCAAATGTTTTAAAACTAATTAATGGGGCGAAATAGAAAGACAAATATTAATACATTTTTGCCACAGTAAAAATGCATCTATTATTTAAACAAGGTAAGCAATATAACATAATGACATTATTGCCCTTATCTTTGCACTATTAATTTAAAAAGAATGAATTGATTAGATAGCTACATTTAGTTATTTAATAGTGAAGGTAATTATTATCATATTTCGAATTTTAGACGTACTTAGATATACAAAAACAATATAAAATCACAATGTTTCGCCCCATTTAATTAGTTAGAAGTACACTTATATCAAAATTATTAACAATTTCTCCCATTTTGGGTTCCTTGAACTTTAAGTAGAAAGAAGCTTAGTAAGTTTTAAACATTTTCGTATGCACGATTAGTTAAAAATATTGCTTACCTTATAATGGTTTTAAGTAATTCAAGTTTCAAAAATATTGAACACACTAATTTAACACTAAGTACTCCAATAATAAAGTAAGTTCTTTTAGCCGGATCAACAAATCCGAAATTAAAATGAATTATCAATTTCTATAACTTCTATGACATTTATACACAATTTGTTCATAAACTTCGTTTCCTGGCAGAATTTAACAAAGTGCGACACAGACAAAATATCTTTAAATACAGTTATTTTATCGACACATTTAAAAAAGTATTTATGATATTTACCTACCTAAATTTATAAAATTTAACAATACTTATAAGGGGTATTGACAGCTGGACAGAATTAAATTATTATGATGGCAAAAATGTGCAAGTTATTGCTTGTAATAAAAAATGTAATTACTATCTGTAGCTTCTCATGGTACCGAAATATATAAATGCTTTAAATTCAACACATTTTGCTGTCGGTTGCACATCATATATGTAGGCAACATCACCCAGAAAAAGGAAAATATAGTTTTTTTTAGCCATCAATAAACCACCAATAACAAAATTGTTAGTAACAATATATACTTAGGTATACAGAACCTTTTTGAGGCAACTTTATTCGCTTCATATTGTAGAGTTTTTTGAATTTCGTTACAACGTTTAATTTTTGTGCAACTATTCTCAATTTTAATTGTTTATATATGGATCTGAATTTTTAATTTTTTATTTGAAATCTCTTCAAGCTCTGAATTCAACCATGTATTACACTTAATTATATTTAGACGTTCTCATGTAATGATTGCATCATCAACCCTGTAAAATTGCATATTTAAAGAGGTTAAGTTATCTGTCCAACTAACATACTAATATACAGGGAGGTCCATTTGAAAACAACGAGTAATATTTATTTAAAGACTGCTACATTTCTACCGATGTAAAAAAAACCTGTATACGATATTGATGCTTTGTTTTGGTAGAATTATTCGGAAATATAGGATGACGTCACAAATGACAAATTTTCAAAATTGCCCCGTAAGTCATAAACTGAAAGGGCTATTGAAAATTTAGTTAACGGCAATGTAAGTTTCATAAAAAATAAAGCAGTAAGCCGCGAACCCCATCTTTTTATCTTTTATAATAAGGAAGCTGGTACATGAAAACACACATAAACTGGACACCTTGTACAAATTAAATTAATGGCACATATTCGCTCCTGGAAAAAAAACAAAGCATTTAGGAATATAATTAATGAAGTACTAAATAGCACTAACGAATGTATTTCAGTAATTTGGAATCAACCGTAAACAATTTTAGAAGCTTATATTAAAATCAAAAATAGCAAATAACTAGAAAACAAAGAAAGCAGTAACGAAATTTGTGGAAGCACTAACGAATCACACTAACTGTAACTAAATCATGAACATTTTGGGGGCTAACTTCGCGGGAGTGAATAAATTAATATCAAATGTCTTGAAAATCCAGATAGTATTAACGAAAATTACTGAAGCACTAATGAGCACTAACGAAGCTCTAACGAATGACACTTAATTTAATCGAATCTTGAATACTTTGGTGGGCTGACCTTAAAAAAAGAACGTGAAATATCTGAAAAACCAATAAAGTACCAGAGAAAATTATTGAAGCACTAAAGAGCACTAACGAAGCACTAACGAATGACACTAAATTTAATCGAATCGTGAATACTTTGGGGGCTAACCTCAAAAAAAGAACATGGAATATCCCGAAAACCAATAGAGTACTAGCGAAAATTATTGAAGCACTAAAGTGCACTAACGAAGCACTAACAAATGACACTAATTTGGATTTAATCGTAAACACTTTGGGGGCTGACCTTGAAAATATAAAGTCAAATATCTCGAAAACCAATAAAGCACTAACGAAAATAATTGAAGCACTAAAGAACACTAACGAAGCACTAACGAATGACACTAATTTGGAATTGATCCCAAACACTTTGGGGCTGACCTTGAAATAAATGAATGTTAAATATCTACCAAACCACGGAAGCAGTAACGAAATTTATAGAAGCACTAAGAGGCACTAACCAAAGACTCTAAATTTAGTTAAATCGTGAAAGCTTTGGGGGCTAACTTCACGGACCCTGTCTCGACCTTTACTTCGTGGAATCTACTCATATTAGTGTTTTAAATGAAATTCAACGTTTCTAGCTAGAAACGTTGAGTTTCATTTAAAACACCAAAAAACATTTCATTTCAGAGGCACTCATGTTTACTTTTTTCTTTCTTAAATTATCTTCTGTTATAATAATTCCAGCATGGGAACCCAAAGGGTTACCCACTTTAAAATCATCAAAATATATTAATAAAGATATAGTATATTTATGTAAGTTGTGATTTAGAACTTTGTTTTTCCAAAAAGATGTTTGAATAATATTATTTAGGTAATCATTATCGCCATCTTTTTGTAACATTTCCATATATTCCATTGTTTTTTTAAAGACCAAAGGTAATTCAAACAAGCATTTTAAAATTTTACTTGGAGGAACATATTGTACAACAACTGGTTTCAAAGCAATTTTTTTAGTAGATTCTAACCTTTCGCCAATTACAAGTACTACCGGTGCAATAAAATATCCAGATCCTTTTAAAAATTTAAAACGCAAATGTTCACTTTTGTAGGAGGAACATATTTTCTCAAATATATCAAAGAAGCCCAAAATATCTTTTACAAGACTTTCAGGCACCTCAATAATTCAGCAAGGTAAGATAATACAGTTTGAACATCTTTTCTAGTGAAAGTGCACTGACCATATAGCTTGCAAAAAAATTATATTAATTTTTCATCGCAACATTTAAAAAATATTTCCTTTGTATACTGAAAGAGGTCAAAAGTATTTCTGTCTTCACATTTAGTAGGAACATCAATTAATGTCTGTCTTTGTTCAAGAACTTCTACAACAATTGGAGTTTGCTTATAGACATTTTTATTAATTGATTTACCTGTAATAACTACATGACTGTCTAAATGTTTTAAATATGAATTTAGATTAGGAAAATCTCTGTGACATTTAATTTCAGCACATTTAAACTTAGTTTGATTGGTACATCTATGAATTTTTAAATGAACAACAAAAGACTTTTTTTTCATTAAACATAATCCACAAATAGGCATTTCTTATTTATTTGAAAAAGATGAATAATCTTTAGTGTGTGAAAATTAATAATTCTTTCACATGTGGAAAATGAAAATAGTAATTAGTTTCTCTTAGATTATTAACTCATCACTTACATAAATTTTTTAAGATCTGATATAAGGGTACTTACACAAGAACTTGATGGAGAATGTTTCATTTCAAAAATCACTTCTTCAATAAGTTGCCAGATATATTGACACTCGGGAGGGTACTCAATATCTAACGCATGAAACGTTTTGTAAAGGATCTCTAAGAATCAAATGTGTATATAACGGCATTAATTACGGCCAGATATGTTGATACGTTGTTCAAAGGTCCACAAATAACTCCAGAAGGTTGAAGTGTGAGACTGCAGTTAGTCAATTTCTCCATTCTCTCAGCCTTTTTCTGTTGAAGTCCCTCGAAGTTCTTTAAAAAAATTGGAATTTATTACACATTTTGTTTCTAAAATAGTTATTTTTGATGCTATATTGCGAAATATCACTTTTGCATTCGAGAATGAAGTTTTTTCATTCGAGAATGCAAAAGAATTTCGTATCGAGTATCAAACAACAGTTTTTCAAAAACTGTGCTTTATTTGTAAAAAATAAATTACACATATTAAAATTTTTAAAAACATAAAGAAGCTTTCGAATGGTGCAAAAATATAAAGGGCCACCCTTTTAAATAAATCAAGTAATTTTTATTTGAAAATGGCCCTTTTTTCCTCGCCCCATATAAATGTGAATTTAGTAAATAATCATGTTTAAAATGTGTCAGTTTATACATCTTAAAAGTTCAGATAGGTGCTAGCCGTTTTTCCGATTCTCAAGCATGCTACTGCAGCAATCAAAAATAATTAAAATTTGATTTTTAGGTGGATATAGATCCCTTATTTATAACTTTTTAGGGAGAACCGGTATAATCGAATTTTAAAATGCTCTTCAATAACAAATTGTTAAAACATTAGTAAAATGAATAAAACGCATGTGAGTTGCATTGGAGGAAAATATCCTATTTTAGTCATAAGGCGGGTCCAGATCAAGCGCGCCGATCCGCGCCGCGCCGCGCCAAACGTTTGCGAACGTTGCAGGCGCGTTCAATTTGGACGGGTTACCGCGCACAAACGCGCAATAACGTGCACGAACAAGCGTTCGCAAACATTATCCACTTGTTGTCGGTACATCAAAGAAATTTGCTTGTTCGCGCGCGTTTTATTTGGACGAATTTTTAGTTTACTTGGTGTGTTTGTCAAGAGCGAATGCAGTTGTAATAAAGTCCATTGCCTTATTTAAACAACTGTCTACCTGTAAAAACTTATTTAAAATGGAAGACGTTAATAATACAGAATGGGACCATGAAAGAATTTTATACTTTATTGATTTATATCACGAGTGTCCAGAGTTGTGGGATCCCCGTGATAAAAATTATCATATGCGCAATAAAAAACAAGATGCTTGGGAAAAAATAGCCGCCAAATTAAAGTGCAATGTGGATGCAGCAAAAGCAAAAATGAATTCCCTGCTATCGTCATTTCGCCGCGAAAGGGGAAAAATAAAAAAAACAACAGGCACGGGCAAAGGTATGTATTGACTAAATTTTATTATTAATATGTATTATGATATTCACTTTATTGTTACATGTAGTACATTATTGTACATATGAAGTAATAATGGTGCCATTTTCAGGTCGGAGGGAGATTTATGTGAGCAGCTGGTTTGCATATGAAAGGTTCTTTTTTTTATTGGACAAGAATAAACCTGTGGGACATATCAACACTGAAAATGTGAGTATAATCATAATAGTTATAAAATAGTGTGTTACGCAGCTTTCGCTCAAATGCATCAATAAGTAATAATGCCCTTACGCATAATCATTTTGCCATGGAACGCGACCATTGTTCATGAAATAGTCTGCTATTTCTTTGCGTATGGCTTGGGCATCTGTTGAACATTTCCTTGGGACTTTCTTTAAAGACATAAAGGAAGGTCCATCGTCTATTTCGTGTCTCCAACTTCCTCGTATTAATTTACCATCTTCTTCATGATCAAATGTTCCCGGAGGTGTGTATGTTTGGCGAGAGGCTTTACTTTTCCGTAGATAATTATGTAAGTAGATGGTTGACAGTGTAATAAGAGTTGTGTTGGGAGGTTCTAACAACATTGGCTTCCGCAATACTCGAAAGACAACAGAAAGAATCCCAAATGCATTTTCTACAACCCTACGAGCTCTTGAAAGTCGGTAATTAAAAATCCGTTCCATTGAACCCTTTGGGTGCACCCCTGCGTAGGGTTTCATGATATTTTGATGTAAGGCAAATGCCTCGTCGCCCAGAATTACGTAAGGACAAAGTTTTTGGCGACCAGGAAGAGCTTCCGGTTCAGGAAAATGTAGTTCGTTCTTAGTAATTTTCTGCCACAATACACTGTTTTTAAATACCCCTCCGTCCGATATCCGTCCCTGACACCCTACATCAGCAAACATAAAATTGTACTCTGCATCCACCAGTGCAAATAATACAATACTAAAGAAGGATTTGTAATTGAAATATTCGCTTCCTGTATTAATAGGAGCTTGAATCATTACATGTTTTCCGTCTATGGCTCCTACACAGTGCGGAAGATTCCAGACGTCTTCAAACATTTTCGCGTGCTTCGCCCAATCTTCTGAACTACTTGGCATCTGTAATTAAAGAAATTATAAAATCAATTTATTTTTATAGACCTCTGTAGAAGAAGAGGACGACAACAGTGATGGGGAAGAAGGGAACGAAGTTAATTCAGAATTAACCACAAATGAAGCGACAGAAGAGCCGAACCCTACACAAAACGAAGAACCTGCAGATTCCCAACTACAATCCCAAAATGAAACAAGAGAGAAACGCAAACTGTTTGCTTCACCAAAGAAGGCACCGGCTAAAAAAAAGAAGCCTGCAGAGGATCCGCGAATTGCCTACGCCTTCAAAAGGCCTCAACCGCCGAAAAAGATGAATGTTCAACTTTCGGTGAACATATTGCAAGCAGACTCCGAAAATTTGATGACATGACGCGAGCTACAGCTATGCATCACATAAATAATGTACTGTTCCAAATCGAATTTGATTATTATAGAAATACTGCTGCACGCACACCACAACAACAGCAACAACAAATTGTTATTAATCCTCCACTTCCTTCGCCGTCAACTTCATTTGCTAATCCATCGTCGTCTTCAGCAACTTTTGAAAATAGCTCCCCATATTCACAGTCAATGAGTCCATTGCAACAGTATGTTCATACCTTTGCTGATTTGTAAATTATATTGAGAAATTTTATATATTTATATAAACTAACTAAAATAAGGTTAAATATATAGTTAACTTACCTGTATGTGGTCTTTTAATGCCTCAACTATAGCGTTGCAAACTTCAGGAACTATTGTAGAAATACTTTGCTTTGAGACTTTAAACAAATATGATAAACTAGTAAATGAGTCTCCGGTTGCCAAAAAACGTAGGGTTATCGCTAATCTTTCTTTAACAGGTATACACTCTCTGAAATTGGTGTCCTTTTTTTGTATTTTAGGGCCCAATAACTCAATTAATCTTTGAAAGTCTTCAGAGGACAGCCGACAAAAATTTTTGAATTGCCCCGTGTTTTCAATTGACAAATCACACAATAAGTCACTGCCACTGTAATGCTTTCTATTTTTAAAAATTCTTGTCATCCACCATCGGCGATTGTTCTTCTTTTTTTTAATATGCCACTTATTACAATAAATGCAGCACTCGCTACTTCAATTTTTTGATAATCGGTCATGTTTGATATCTACGAATTAAACAAACGCACTAAACTTGGAACCTTTCCGAACATAGCCAAACGTGCGCGCATTTGGTCTATCTAGACAATTCTCCGAACATACACGAATTTTGTTCGCAAACGTTTGGCGCGGCGCGGATCGGCGCGCTTGATCTGGACCCGCCTTAACAGGGAACAAAAATCTCCCGCCAACATGCATGGACGCTACTCAACGACCTAACACACGCTTTAGTGCTTTAATAATAAACGATGGTTTTGGCTAAATTTTAACAAACATAATTAAATAGGTACATGTACTTACCTCTGCACATCTTCGGACAAATCAAAAGTCTCCATTTTCATATGATACCACACTATATACAAACCATGAAAATAAAACAAGTTGTTAAAAGCTAAACATGGTCGCTTGTCGCTTCTAAACATCCGAACAATAAATGAATAAAGAGGAATTTGTCCAATCTGTGCTTGTCCCTTGGTATAATCTCTCTCTCTTTGCTAATAGCTAATTGGTGCGTATTAGCGGTAATTTTAAAACTAAGACAATAGATATTCGTACGTATATAACTGAAATTAGTTTTTATACAACAAGTCGGATATTTATTATACAACTAACCATATAATGGCGGTATTATTGTGTTAAAAAACTGGTATAGTAACCCGTATATAATTTTTGTATTTTGATCATATAATTTGTGGCAAACTTGTGAAAATATAAGGAGTATATGATAATTTTATACAACTTGATTCGGGTGGGTAACTACAGAAAAAACTTGTACAGCAGTTATACACCCTTAGAATAACATTTGTTTTTGCTGCAATATAATTAGTTGTATTTTATCAAGAATATTAATTTGTGGTTATATATCTTGGGTCAGAATAAAAGTTATATTGGGTGACTTTCCTCAGTGATAAGAAAACAAATAGCATAGTACTACTTGCGGTGGTAGATGATGACTATTTTGTTTTTCATATATCGATGTGGGATGCAACGGACGCATTTCTGATGGAGGAGTCTTTCGAAATAGCTCAATATTTGCTAAACTAGAAAGTGGGATTTTACCAGATGGCACTTTTTTAGTAGGAGATGAGGCGTTTCCGTTAAAAACATACTTACTAAAACCAGTTTCTGGAATGAATTTAACAACAGGCCAAAAAATTTTCAATTATAGATTATCAACAGCACGCCGTATTGTAGAGAACGCCTTCGGCATTCTAGCCAGTAAGTTTCGGGTTTTTGAGAAACTTATACCATTTGGTCCAGAGAAGGTTGACAAGATAGTAAAAGCATGCTGTGCAATTCACAACTGGTTAAGAAAAGATGAAAGAATGTATCTGCATCCGAGTTCTATTGATATGGAAGATACTGCAAATGGCATACTTATTCCAGGATCATGGAGAAGTGAAAATTCGAGAATGGTCAGTTTACCCACCAATGTAGGCAACCATTCCTCACAAAATGCCAGAGATATGCAGGATAGATTAGTGTTACGATTTTTAGGACCATGGCAAGTACCCTGGCAAATAAAAATGATCCAATAATTCCAGTTTTACATGATGAATGTATTGATAAATTGTCTGTACAATAAAGAAAGTATCAGAATGTTTTCCACTTTTTGTTTCTTTGTATCTCCATTTGTTGTGCTGCCAATTTTGATCTAAATTCCTTACGTTCGTCCTAATTATTGTCATACTACTCATCGTATTACCCCCGTATATGCGAAATAACGTACAAAAATATTCAATTCAAAAAATTGTGGATTTTTTTAGGAGTTTCTCATAAAAAACAACTGGCTGTGGAAATATAAGTATATTCATACAAAAACTTACCGTATTTGCTTGTCTTTGTCTACTACAGCTAGCTGAAACCGATTTCAATGTTTCCTCCAAAATTTTGAACCACTTCAAAGAGGGAACGTATATATCATCAGTACCAGCTCCTGATTTTTCTGAATCTTTTATTTTTTTCAGTTCCTGACTATAAGTCGACCTTATATTTTTTATTTTTTGTATTACATCTTTAGGACCAAATCCATCAATGCCCATCTTTTCACTGATTTCTGCATACGCTAGCTGCCGCTTTTGTTTGTTTTTGTATTCAGCTATGGCTGGATTCCATAGACATTCATATTTTATGTTCTGTTCAACAAATTTTGTGGAGTTCTCTTCTGACCACCTAGCCATCACAATAACACAAATATGTAAAGCCCGAAATGCCACCTGCAATTAATCTAACCTCTCTGTACTAAACTACTCGACTAAACTGACAACTACATTTCTGTGTCCCAACGCTCCTCAAATTAGTAGAGTGAGAGTGGGGGAGCCCTATTCGATCAAAAAATAGACAGCTTTCTATTCAACTGTACTAAAGAGACAACTTGACTAACGACTAATTACTAAACTAAAAATTTGTGTTTATACGAGTCGAGTACTAAAATTTAGTTCCACTCGACTATATTACTGGACGTGTGTAGATCAGCTTTAAATGCGTTACTATCAAACTCCATTCAGAAAACCGGGTATCGTCGCGATGACGATATACCCCACAAGAACAGCAGAGCCACGACTTCGGATGCGCACGATTAATCGACGGTAGAAGGGACAGAGACTACCACCACCACGATGGATATAAAAATGCGAATCAACAGACGAAGAGGCGACTTGGTTTACGGACTCCTGCTCCTACAAGTTCAACTGCCTTCAGTGCGAAGCGTAGGTCGACGGTACTGACTTCAACCTTAAGCGCTTTACACTGTCTTCTGCCGAGTGTTGTATTAAGTCGGAGTATTGATCTTACTTTGTGTATCACTCATTAGAACGGCCGTTAGTTTCTGGTATTGACGGAAACATGAACGATTGTTCTAACTATTAGAGGAATTTCGGTGTGGTACTGACGCACTGAAATTTCTGCAGTATCTCCGTAGGGAAGCGCCGTTAAGTTAAGTACTGACTGGCTATAAACGATCGCTTTAACTGGTGGAATAATTTCGGTGTGGTATTGACACACTGGAATAACTATAGTCCGTGCACGTAGAAGCATTCGTTAAGCTGGGTAGTGACTAGCTATAAACGATACTCCCGAATCTTGAAACTAAAACCGAAAGAGTATTGATCCGCCGGTTGCTCAGATTCCCGGTTAGCTGAATATTTCACAGGACATAGAGAGTCACGTCTACCGACTAGTAATCTCCGAAATCGAAACACACACCGCGTTAGTTCCACCTAGGTTCAATTCAGGCCGTCAGTACCTTTCAACCGACGGAAAGATACGGATCGACGAAGCGTGACCTTCGAAATATTTACGTACCGAAGCATCATATAGAATATTGAATTATTTCATTTTAGTTTATTTTTATCGTTGTACATATTATTTTCAGAAATAAAACAGTTAATTTAATTGGACTCTGTCTCCTTTGGGCTTACCCAGGCAATACGCATTACACATTGGCGCCCGAGCAGTAAAATTAAATTGCGTAGACCCGGTATCAACGATTTTGCCCTTGTTAACGGAGACTAACGAAACAAAAGAGTTTTTAAAACCAGACAGTTAATTTAAATTTAAAAGGCGGAGTTGTAGGCCTTTATGTTTTCAAGTTGAAACTTTACTTTTTAAAAAAATAATTTAATGACAATAATTACACGTTATTAATATTTATTGAAGTTAACAATAAGAAGTCTATAATCATTCTGAAAATAAAATATGTATAATGAAGCTATGCGGTGTCCAGTAGTGCAATTCAGCATTATGACGTAGTCGATCGTCCGATAATGGTTCGATGTAACAATACCATATAAGGTCACGAATTCAGCTGACGGGACATCTATCGTTTCATAACTCCTCCATTCCCAAAGAAAACTCAAGGGTGAAGCGAGGGTGGAACCACTTGAGTTGGATCGATGTTGGTAGGCTTCTTTTTATGCTGAAAAACCTTTCTCATAAGGTTTCTATATTTAAATAGGAAATAACAGATTAGAAGTATGCAGATTATGGTACTTGAGCTGATAGCAATTCGAGAAAAGGTCACAGGCATCTTGAGTTCATCAAGCGGATTTGCATTGTTTTCTTGAGGTTGCAGTTTATGAAGTTTGTCTAAGTTGATTTTCTTTAGCTGGATTCCTTCGAGAGCTATAGGATGTCCTTCGATGATATCTTTTTCGTTTTTGTATGTGTATTTTGTAGTAGCTATAGAGCATCTTGGCGGGATTGTTAATAAGTAGCTTCCTTGTAAGACTGAAACTCCTGATTCTTCACAATCTTTTTGTATTTTCTGTGAGTCTGGGAATATTACAATGTAATGGCTTTCGTTAATTTCTTCTATTATTGGTTCGGAGACTTTTACAGCGATTTGTTGGCAATTCTCTGGCGATGATGTGACTGAGAGGAGAGATGTGATGCAGTCTTTTGTTTCTCTGGTTACTTGTAGCCTGTTGGTTGTACAGTAGTAGACGGATTGGAGATCGATGCATTCTTCTTCTTGATACTGATATTGGTTGTTGCTCATAATTAGGTAAGTAGAAGGAGGAATAAGGACAGAGTTATTTATATTAGGTACGGAATATAAGTGGTAGTAAGTAAATACATCTGGATGGACCAGTGAAAATTCTAGTGAAAATATGGTTTTATCTTTATCACAATAAACTTTAGTATTAACAATAGCATAATATTTTAATATTTGGTTTTCATTGAATAATAATTGATCATATGTGTATGTGTTATATAAAATTTTGACTATTTCTTTAAGATCCTCACGGGAGATTACGCTTTGATGCAGAACACCTAAACTGGCAAAACTTACTGCATTTTCGATATCGTTAAGAAAGCTAGACATAGATTTTTATTTGACTAAAAATTTCTTGAAATTCTATATAGTGTGAATAATCATAAGATGTTTCGTTGAGTGCTTTTCTTAATTCATTAATTTTGTTGGATATTAGAAGCTGATTATTTGAAATTATTGATATTGATTCATTAACGCTATCCATAATATTTTTGTTAAGAGTTATTTGTGAATTTACTTCTCTAATGATTTTATTTTGATCATTTTGCAGTTCGCTAATACTTGCGTATATTTTGTTGGCATCTTCTTGGTCCATATTGCCAGTAACGAGTTTCACTAGCGAGCCAAGAGGGTTGATTATTCCTTTTTTAATTCGATTAGATGGAAATATGGAGTTCATTTTAACATTTATACTATTAACTTAAAATTGCAATTGTTTATAAACATTTCTCAAAGAATGTTTATGAATATGGTTCGTCTTATTAAATAAGTTGTTTAATGAGTAATATTGTAAACTTAGATTTGTAATTTGATTTCGGATGGGGTTTGTAGGGATACAGTGTAGAAATGTATGGGAAGCGATTTTTACCCTAGCTGGTCCTAGTTCGAAAGATAGGATGCCGGGATTATTTTTCAAGGATTTAATCTGTATCTTCTGGTTCGTCACTGTCTGAAGAGTCAACGTCCTGTGAAGTTACATTAATTAGTTTTCTTACGGGTTGAACTAGTTGTTTATGATAGTTGTTTTTGTAAGTCGTTACTGTAATATCTATTGATGTCAAAATATGTTCGGGTTTATATGGAGGTTTAGTTTTAGATTGTCGTTCCGATTGTTTCTTATAAAGGGTAGTGCCAGGGGGAATGTCTGGGGGATCTGTACGTTTTTCATTTAATTTTTCGATATTTTTTTGTTTTTTGTTACTAGTGTCGGTATGTATTCTGTCATATAATTGTTTCATAGTTTCTAGAAGAAGGTCAATAGGCTTATGTTTGGTGACAGAGTGAATTGAGTTATTGTATCCCAAAATGGACAATCTCAGTTTTTCGAATGGGTTTAATTTTGGATTCGTTAGGGATAATGTTCTCATGTGTTCTAATATTGTAGAATGAACTCTTTCTACGATTGCATTGCTATTAGGATTATGTGGAAGAGTATAATGCCAGTTAATACCATATAATTTAGCAAAGCCTTTGAGAGTGGATTGAGTAAATTCTGTGCCATTATCAGATACAATGTTTTCTGGAATTTTATACGTAGAAATGAATTGTAATAATGACTGATAGATGTGAATCGCAGATAATGTTGGAATTATGTAAGCTTGTCCAAATATACTAAAACTGTCACATACTGTCATGGTAATTGTATTGTCAAATTTGAAAGTGTCTATGTGTAACGTTTCGAGTGGTTTTCTTGGAGTTGGGGTTAGCTGAAGTTTTATTAGAGGCAGGTGTCTCTCATATTTAACTTGTTGATAAATGGAACAGTTATTGATAAAGTCTTTTACGTCGTTATTTAGTTTTGGCCAATAAAATTTGGTTTTTAGTTGGTTAGCAGTCTCGTGAATTCCCCTGTGATTTGTAATGCCTTCGTGTTGTTGTTTTATAAGTTTTTGTTGTTGGGATTCGATTTTAACGTCATGTAGTATAATATTTGATTTGATTAAGATAAATGCAGAGCTTTTAAAGGTCTGAGGAACTATTCTACACATGGTTTTAAAAAGAATTTCATCGATATCGATCTGAAAATAAAAAGCGTACCGTTTCTTCGGAACAGCATAGTCTTTTAAGAATTGAAACATTTGATTTTCAAAAGAATTTTCACTCACGTGTAAGAACCATCTGGTTCTTGCAGGGTTATCGAGTAATTTTTTAATTTCTTGATGAGGATTTTGATCAGTTTTGATTATTACTATTTGATTTAAAAGTACATTTAATGGTTTCTCGGTTATTTCGATTCCAAGTATTGGATTTTCTAAACTAGTGTTGGATCGTCATTTTCGTCATTTGAATCTACTTCGGGAACGAGAGTCTGATTTGGTTGTAGCGTCAGTTTCATTAAATTCTTTCATATATTGAAAAATTGGCGGTAGATCAAAGCCGGAACTATTTTCGTTATCTATTGGATAAATTTATATACGGGAAAGGGCATCCGCATTCGTGTTGCAAGAACCTTTTTTATATACGATTTCGTAGTCAAATTCCTCTAATTTCAGTCTCCAACGGACAAGTCGTGAATTTGGTTCCTTTAGAGACATTAGCCATTGTAGAGGTTTATGATCGGTGACGATTTTGAATTTATTGCCGAAAAGATATGGCCGGAAATATTTTGTACCCCAAACTATTGCTAACAACTCTTTTTCAATTGTTGAATAGTTTTGTTCAGCAGCGTTAAGTGTACGAGAAGCATATACTATGGCTTTGTCTCCACCGATTGGTCCTTGGGAGAGGACTGCTTCTATTGCGAAATTACTTGCATCTGTGGTCAAAATGAATTCTTTGGTGAAATCGGGGTAGATGAGAATGGGTTCATTGATTAAAAGAGACTTGCAATCTTCGAATGTCTTTATGTAAATCGAGTCAAGTATATCGATGTGAGCGCCTTTTTTTTAAGGCCTAAGAAAGCTTTTACGTCTTTCGTGGTTTTCGGTAAGGGGTAGTTGGTAATAGCTTTTACTTTATCAGGATTGGGTTTGATGCCTTGAGGGGTGATTATATGACCTAGAAATGATACTTCTTTTCTAAGAAATTCAGATTTATCGAGTTGAACCTTGAGGTTACTCTCACGAAGCTTTTGGAAAACACTTTTTAAATTATTAATATGTTCTTGAAGTGAGCTTGAAAAGACAATTATGTCGTCCATATAGACGAAACAAATTTTATTACGGAGTTCTTTTAGTACATTATCCATGACCCTCTGAAATGTTGCAGGGGCGTTCTTTAAACCGAAAGGCATTCTGACGTATTCGAAATGACCATTTTCAACGTTGAAAGCGGTTTTCTTAACATCGTCGGGATGCATTTCAATTTGATGAAATCCACTGGTTAAATCTAAGGTGGTGAAATAATAGCGTCCAAGTTTGTCAAGTATGTCAGTTATGTTTGGAATGGGATAGCAGTCGTCAATGGTCTTTTCATTGATTTTTCGGCAATCAACGACGATGCGCCATTTCTTTCTTCCAGATGCATCAGCTTTTTTGGGAACAATCCATATGTAGGGGTATCGATATGACTTAGTATAGACTGGAAGTTCGTATGTAGTTTTAATTTGATGTTTGACTTGGTTGGTAAAGGATAGGGGTGAATTTTCTTTATGGAATATGTCACGAAATTGTTTACAGAGTTTTTCGATTTCGAGTTTTTCTTCTGAATTTAAATGAGAAGTTCGAATGCATTGGGCAATGTAGAAATTTTAGGGATGATCGTCAGCAGGGCTTTGAACAGAAATTTGGAATATTTCGAAATTGTCTTCAAAAGGTTCTACAACTATGGGTTTGTACAGAAAGACATCTTGAACATTTTCGGAGGTATTTATAATATCAACTGAGGTATATCCATTTTTTGAGAAAGTGACACCTTCTTTGAAACTACAACTGGATAGTTCAGTGTATGGAATTCTAACAGTACCATTTGGTATATTGACAGGTAGTTTTGCGGTTTTTATGGAATTGGGTTCGACATGAGCGAAAAATAAAAGTTTGCCTTTAGATGAGTAGTGAGATAATGGTAGGTTTGCGTTTTGTGTTTTTAAAAGTGAATTTTTTAGATCGATATGTACTTCTAAAGCCTTTAAAGTTTCGTAACCTATCAAGCCGTCAAAGAAATGGTGGAATTTAAAAAGATGAAATTTCATGATTTTATCTGAATTGAATTCGCGAAAAGCTGGAATTTTAGCGCAAAAATCTCTAGTGGTTGTTTGGAAGACTGAGCTGATGGTAATTGGTTCTTTATAGATATAATTTGGGAAATAATTTTCAGCAATTTCGGGGTTTATAAATGACTTTGGAGTTCCGGTATCTATCAATAATTTTAAGGGAGGATCAGAAATTATTATGTATGGAAGATCTTTCTTGTCATAAATTGAAAAAATTTCTACGTCTGATTTGTTGGTTCGGGAGCGTCTTGAAAATTTTGTTCGTCGCTGCTTTGTGTTTCTGGATTGTCAGATATGGAATTTGTGGTGTCTACATAGTCATTAAATTCATAGGGAGGAATATAATTTTGGTCGTAAACGTTATCTTGGTCGAGCATGTTATTTTCATAAGGGTAGTAAGGAGTGTTTGATTGATAATAGTCATAATATTGCGTTTGGTCGACATTGTGCAGTTCTTCAGAAGTAAATCTGGGTTGTGATGGTTGGTATTGTTGTGGAGGTGTAAGTGCAAATCGATTTTGGTTTCGATTAAAGTTGGATCTGTTAAATGTATTTGACGAGATGCCACTCATAGGAGTTGGTTTGGGCTGACGGAAATTTGAATTAGGTTTCCACACATTACTCGGTGCTCTTGAAGGTTGTTGAGGACCGAAAACTTGTCTATTAGTCGGGAATCTATGTGGGATGAATCTGGGTTGAACATTGATTGGTCCACGAGGAAATGGATTTGAAAAATTTTGTATTGGCATTAAATTGTGACCGAAGTTAGGGACATTATAATTAGTTTGATTTTGATAGTTTTGATTAAATTTTGGATATAGTTTATTTTTAAAAGTTTCGTTATTTGATTTTTGGAAGTGACGGATATTATTTTCTGCTATAATAAATTGTCTAGCTGTTGCAAGAGTATCGGGTTTCATAGCTCGAATTGTGGAGCCCATAGGTTCTTTCAAACCGGCCAGAAATATTTTTAAAGCATGTGTATTGTAAAAATTTTTCTTTACGGCTGCACCAGCTTGACTAGTTTCATGACAATCAACGTAATTATGAAGAGCACTCAAATTAGACATTACTCTAGTGTAAAAATTAAGAGTAGGTTCGTTAAAATTTTGTCTCAACTGATCTAGATCAAAGAGTAATCCGTTTTTGTCTCTCTTGTCGCCGAAGTGAGCTACCAGAGTGCTTTTAACTGTTTGCCAATCTTTGTTTATGCAAATACTATAAACTTTTCGTTTCCAACTAATTTTTCATATATTCCGAAAATTAAACTAATGTTTTGAACGCAATTGGTATTTGCGGGATTTGGATCCCAATAAGTTTTAATTAAAGTGTTACTCGTCTCTAAGAAAGACGCTAATTCAAGCGGATTACCATCAAATTTTGGTACAATTTCTAATAATTTAATTTCAAATTTGGGAACGGACATTGTTGAATTTGATTGACTATTGTTAGATTTAAAATTTTCTTCAATGCTTAAATTATTTAAAAGAGAACTAACTTCTAATACTGAACTTTCTTTTTCTTCGCCAGAAGAATTAAAATTAAAATTTGATCCAATACTAATATTAAGCTCACTTTCGCTTTCCACAATGGAATCTTCAGATGAGGAGAATGACATAGGCTAAGAAAGATAATAGGATAGATAATATGAGCAACTTACAGTAAAATTGCGATGTTTTCCATTGATCCTCGATGGACTGCACTCTCTGGATTGGCACCGTAATCTTCTCAAACGTTTATTTGCACTTTTCGGATTGTTCAAAATTTGGAAACTTTCGCGATGAAGGTTCTTCCAAATAAACAGTAGAAACTGAAGGAAAATACACGATGAGAATCCTTTTGGATCCTACTGACTGCGCCACTTTATGTTTTCAAGTTGAAACTTTACTTTTTAAAAAAATAATTTAATTACAATAATTACACGTTATTACTATTTATTGAAGTTAACAATATGAAGTCTATAATCATTCTGAAAATAAAATATGTATAATGAAGCTATGCGGTGTCCAGTAGTGCAATTCAGCATTATGACGTAGTCGATCGTCCGATGATGGTTCGATGTAACAATACCATATAAGGTCACGAATTCAGCTGACGGGACATCTATCGTTTCATAACTAGGACATTATAATAAACGGTGACAATGGCATCCGATAGCGATGATGGAGCGTATGGATTGGAAGTTACGGATGAGAAGGTTGGATGGGTTTACAGACTACGACAAACAGATATCCGCGCGGAATTACAATCCAGAGGGTTAGTTTCGACGGGAAAAATGTCAGAACTGAGAGCTAGGCTAGTGAACCACTTACGGACGGCCGTCAAAGATACACCAGACATCCAGGACAAAAGTAACGTTACTTTAGGACCAGTAATACCTACCCAACCACAGGAGGACAAGGATTTACAGGCTCTAGATATAATTAGAAAATGGGGTATACATTATGATGGATGATGGATCCAATAGAATTCCTGGAATCAGTTAATGAACTCAAAGATTGCTACAACATACAAAATAAACACCTATTTCAGGCACTTCCTATTATTCTGAAGGCAAAGGCAACGTTGTGGTACAGAAACAATAAAAACCAATGGACAGGATGGACATATTTCATAGGGGACATTAAAACATTTTTCAACCGAGACAACAATTTACAACAACTGGAAGACATTATACGTAACCGTCGATAACAGGCACATGAAAGCTTCAAAGAATTCCTGTCAGACATCCAGACATCCATCAGGAGACAACGGTTTTTCCGAAACCCAAGCCATAGATAGAATATTTTCAAACATGCTCCCCAAACATCGCTTATACGTAAGAAGAGAGGAATACAAGACGATGGCAGAACTGGCAAAATTAGTCATCGATCACGAAGATATCCAAAAGGAAATTCGGATTCAAGACCAACCGAGACCGAAATCTCGTTACGAGTTACAGGATAACTTCACACATCCCACCTATTCCGGACTTAACAGAATACAGAATTTCAATAGGAATACATGCTGTTAAGATGCGGGAAAATAGGACATAACCGTCGGGTATGCCGTTCACGCCCAATACTATTCTGCAGTCATTGCGGGTCGATCGGAATATCGTCAACGAATTGCACTTGCAGAAGACAACCGGGAAACGGCAATGGAACTGGACAAACCAGGGGCACTCCAATTCCCCAATACAGACCCCCACGGTCCACGAGACAGTAAACCGGTCCCCAGATAGAAGACCACACACCATAATCACCATTCATGAAGGGAAAACTCTCCATGCATTACTCGATACCGGGCCAGTAAAATCATATATAGGGAACAAAAGTTTACAGTTCGTACAAGAACTAGGATTACAACCACGCGAGGAAGAGGTCTATGTAACACTCGCAAACGGCAAGCAAACACACGTACAACATAGCTCTACAATACATTGTGCAATACAGAATACATGGAGAAGAGCACAATTTTACTTCCTATCTGATCTCACTTCCGAAGCCATAATTGGAATAAATTAGTTGGAAGCATGGAACTTCAAACTGAACTACCCGAGTAGTCATCAGCAAACCCAGATGAACAGCGAGTACACCCCAGTCAACGTAATTAATCCATAAAATCCGATCATTTACAGCTCAAACATCTACCCGTCACACAATCCAGATATAGACCCGTCACACAGTCCAGGCACAGATGCCGATTTCAACATAACCGCAGAATTACGTCCACACGAGAAAGAGAAATTACAAAAGATACTACGAATAGAAATACAGAAATTCCAGGAGATTCAAGGTACAACACTTCTCATAGAACACCGAATTAAACTAAAACACAATACACCGATTAACTAGATATACAAACCATGCAACCCAGCGATGCAAAAAATCATTAATGAAGAAATTGACCAAATGTTACAGGACGGAGTCATAGAACAGTCAAATAGCCCGTACAGCTCGCCAGTCGTTCTAGTACAAAAAAAAGACAGGAGCTACAGGTTCTGTGTAGATTTCCGAAGAATTAACGAAATTTCAGAAAAAGATGCATATCCATTACCTTACATAAATCACATCTTGAAAAAACTAACAGCCGCCAAATTCATTTCGACCATAGATTTAAAAAATGGTTACTGGCAGGTACCTTTGACAGAGGATATCAGACCATTAACTGCTTTCATTGCACCAGGGAAAGGACTATTCCAATTTAAAGTTATGCCGTTCGGACTACACGCCGCATCAGCAACTTTCCAGAGATTACTGGACAGGGTAATTGGCCCATAAATGGAACCACTTAACTACTTAGGACACGTAGTTAATAAGGACAGAATAAAAACGGAAAAATCCAAGATAAAGGCGATCGTAGACTATCCGGCACCGACAACAATAAAGGAAGTTCGGAGATTCCTAGGCATAACTTCCTGGTATAGGAGGTTCATTAATGATTTCTCAACAACTGCTGCTCTGCTAACAAAACTGCTAAAGAAAAAGCAAAGGTGGAGCTGGGGCCCGGAACAGGAAGCTGCGTTTAACACAATTAAGAAAATATTAACTCAAGCTCCAGTACTGGTATGTCCCGATTTCTCCAGACGTTTCTACCTACAGACGGACGCATCAAATTACGGTTTAGGTATAGCTTTGCTTCAAAAGGACGAAGACAATAACAACAGAGTAATCGCCTACGCGAGCAGATCCCTATCAGAGGCAGAAAAAAAATTTTCGGTAACGGAAAAAGAATTACTGGCAATAGTGTACGGCATAGAGAAGATGAGACCATATCTAGAAGGATACCAGTTTACAGTAATCACAGACCATCAAAGCCTGAAATTCCTTCAATCCATGGATAGACCTTCAGGAAGAATAGCGCGATGGGCCATGACTTTATAACAATTTGACTTCGACGTATTATACCGAAAAGAATCCCAGAATGTTTTAGCAGACGCACTATCGCGAGAACCAGTAGATTCGTTGACAGTCAGCGAAACAGGAAACATATCAGACGACGAATGGTACACAAGACAGAAACGAATCGTCGAACAACAACCAGAACACCACCCAGACTACAATATAAAAGAAGGACTCCTATACAGGCATCTTTGGGATAAATACGATCTCAAAGAACCAGAAATGTCAAATCCGTGGAAACTATGTATCCCAGAAAACAAACGCGCGAAATTGATATCGGAGAACCACGAGCTTCCAACCGCAGGACACTTAAGGTATTGCAAAAACGATAGCACGATTAGCCAAAGATCCCCTGGCCGGGGATGTTTAAATACACGACAAAGTACGTCCGTAGCTGCAATAACTGCCAGCAGTACAAACCATTACAACAGCAACCTCCAGGAAAAATTTACACCACAAAAATTCCAGACTCACCATGGGAAACAAGAACGTCCGATGTCATAGGACCACTACCCACTTCGAGCAAAGGCAACAATTACATTATTGTCTTTCAAGACACCTTTACAAAATGGGTCGAAGCCTGTCCAGTACGTAAAGTCACTACAAACGTAATCTGTCAAAACCTCAAAGACAAAATACTAATTTCGGTTGTCCTCATTCCATAACCACAGATAACGCCAGGAATTACGACAGTAGAGAATTTAGAAAATTACTACGAGAATATGACATCAAAAAAGGGACATATACCTCCATACACACCACAAAATAACCCCGTAGAAAGAACTAACAGAGTCATAAAGACAATGATCGCCCGATTTTGCGATAACATCCACAAAAAATTGGATGCACAAATACCCGAACTGCTGTTCGCAATTAACTCCGCCCGACACGAAGCTACAGGCTTTTCACCAGCATTCTTAAATTTCGGACATGAACTGCGTATACCTAGTAAAATCGTAAATAACCCACCTCAACCATCTGCCAACGATTCGCCACAGAAATGGAATAAACTAAAAGAAACGTTCCAATTAGTCAAGATTAACCTGGCAAGAGCATTTTATTCACAGAGTCATCACTATAATATCCGAAGGAGAGAATGGATACCCAGAATCGGCGTAAAAGTCATGGAAAAAGACTATTGCCTATCCAATGCAGCAAAAGATTTCAATGCAAAACTAGCCCCGAAGTTTTCCGGGCCATATACAATAAGATTTGGTGAAAGGTGATTTTCCAACTGAAAGACAAAAACGGCAAAACCATTCAACGAATACACGTCAAAGACTTGAAACCGGCGCACACAGATTAACGAACACTACGCAAGTCTATCCCCACCCAGACAAGCCAGCGCCATTACAAAGATAGTTATAAATACCCTGGCAGGTCTCAAAATTATTCAGTTCCATAAGCGAGCAATAACCAACACCAATATGTCCAGCCTATATAACGAAGATATGTTAGACATACCAACACAAATGAGTCCACTCTACGAGAAAGATGCCACACCACCAACAACACTGACCAGCAAACTGCCAATAACCCCCGAGCGGGACCTAGGGAGAACGTGGGCAGCCCTAAATAAGTTTCCCGAACTATTCGGATCACCACGACCGTCGGACTTGAAGCTACCGGAAGACATTACACCAATGCCAGCAACCACACTTCAGAACCAGCCTATAAAGATAAGTATACCTCTTGAAAACCTCGTCCCGGAACACCTACGGCAACACCCCACTGGCAAGAGAAGATACCGGCTATGTTTACCAGATGGGAAGAAGCTAAAGATCAAATACTAACAACCAGTAAAAACCATCACCAACAGACGACCAACAACAAAAATCATTCCGAATTTCATTCATAAAAACATTTTTTTCCCGAAGAGAGGGGGATCTGTAACGACATAAATGCGTTACTATAAAACTCCATTCAGAAAACCGGTTATCGTCGGGATGACGATACACCCCACCAGAACAGCAGAGCCACCACTTCGGATGCGCACGATGAATCGACGGTAGGAGGGACAGAGACTACCACCACCACCACCACCACCACCACCACCACCACCACGATGGATATAAAAATGCGAATCAACAGACGAAGAGGCGACTTGGTTTACGGACTCCTGCTCCTACAAGTTCAACTGCCTTCAGTGCGAAGCGTAGGTCGAGGGTACTGATTTCAACCTTAAACGCTTTACAATGTCTTCTGCCGAGTGTTGTATTAAGTCGGAGTATTGATCTTACTTTGTATATCACTCATTAGAACGGCCGTTAGTTTCTGGTATTGACGGAAACATGAACGATTGTTCTGTTAGAGGAATTTCGGTGTGGTACTGACGCACTGAAATCTCTGCAGTATCTCCGTCGGGAAGCGCCGTTAAGCTGGGTACTGACTGGCTATAAACGATCGCTTTAACTGGTAGAATAATTTCGGTGTGGTATTGACACTGGAATAACTAGTCCCTGCACGTAGAAGTATTCGTTAAGCTGGGTAGTGACTAGCTATAAACGATACTCCCGAATCTTGAAACTAAAACCGAAAGAGTATTGATCCCCCGGTTGCTCAGATTCCCGGTTAGCTGAATATTTCACAGGACATAGAGAGTCACGTCTACCGACTAGTAATCTCCGAAATCGAAACACACACCGCGTTAGTTCCACCTAGGTTCAATTCAGGCCGTCAGTACCTTTCAACCGACGGAAGGATACGGATCGACGAAGCGTGATCTTCGAAATATTTACGTACCGAAGCATTATATAGAATATTGAATTATTTCATTTTAGTTTATTTTTATCGTTGTACATATTATTTTCAGAAATAAAACAGTTAATTTAATTAGACTCTGTCTCCTTTGGGCTTACCCAGGCAATACGCATTACACATTAATTGAAAATAAATAGATAATTATGAATTAAATAATAGTTAATTATTAATTAAGCAAATACCCTGCTAGATGGGAAAATATAGATATCACGCACAATCCGGCAACAGCTGAAAACAATAATGTTGTTTAGGGGCCATTTTTTATAGGAAAATGATGTTTAGGGACAAATACATCCAACATTTTCATTCATTCGTGTAACCATAGCGTTATTTTGCAGACACCCTCCACCCCCTGAATTCAAAAGCATTGTTGATGTACTAGGTATAAAAAATTTTGTGTTAGGTTGTGCTAGGTGTCTTTTATTTGTGCTAGCATTTTGGCGAAAAAATTCCAACCGGGAGGGGGGGCTAGCGTTAACCTGGCCCCACCCGAATTCAAAAGCATTTTTATTGTGAGCTGTTGGTGTGCTAGCTATAAAAATTGTTGTGCTAGGTGCCCTTTATGTGTGCTAGCATTTTGGTAAAAAAAATCTAACCGGGGGGGGGGCAGCTTGACGGACCTCTTTTATAGTCCTAACCTCGTTCTCGAACATTCTCAAAAAAACTAGAGTCTGCGCCTTTGATAAATAAAAATAATGCGTTGTAAACAATTTCGACTTTATGGTTTGAAGTTAGACCCGAAAATCGCTTGTTCACAACTATAGTGTCTTATCTCAGAGGCGGCTTTTATCAAAAGGACTGCGGGATCACAACGCCTTTGATAAATAGAAATCGGAAATAAAAATGGAAATACAAAAAATGCGGTGTAAACAATTTCGACTTTGTGAGCTCGCACAAGTAGATATCGGCGGTGGCAGTATTACAGTGGCGGATTTCAACTTTTGCCGCCTAAGGGCTAGCGATAACTCTCCGCCCCAAGTTAATTTATGTTTAGATTAAATTGTCAGTTTGTAAAAATTTTTTTCAATATATAAATACTATATTATTTAATTTGAAGTTGAATTAAATGATAAATAGTAAAAAAAGAAAAGCGTAGTTTGATTTGAGGTAATTAATTGTTATGCAAATTTTATTAAAATAACATATTGAAAGTAATATGTAAAACATAAATTTACATCTAGTTAACCTCGCATGATGGGTGAAAATATTTTAATAATATTGTTACTGTATGTACAGAATCAGAATACAAGCAAAAACACTTCTTTAATTAAAAACATTTTCTTCGTGAACTTGAATTTGAAAAGGAGTCAATAACATCATCAAAGTCCAATCTCTTTGTTATGTCAGATTCAATGTTCAGTACTGCCACATCCCTCAAACGTGCCTCAGTCATCGTTGATCTTTCGTAGTTTTTGATCCTCTTCAGGACGGAAAATGATCTTTCCGCTGAACAGTTCGATGCCGGGATTGTCAAAAACAGTTTTAATGCTATATCGATATAAGGATGTCTTTTGAAGTGCATTATCAGTAGTAATACCACAAGTGATTGAATTTTCGCGATAAGTCTGTCGATTCATTTTTGAACGAAATTGAATTGTTTCGAGAAAACACCACGAGTCCGCAGGACGAGTGGTGTTTTCTCGAATCAATTCAGTTGATATCATAAATGAAAGACAGACTTATGAGATAAATTCAATCACGAGTGGAATTTTATTAGACTATTTCACAAACAGAGTGAAAGATAAAAAATCTGAAATTCGGCAGGATTAGAGGAAATTGGCAAAAAAGTTGACCTGAGAAATCAATAAATTTCAATGAACAGAAAACATTGACATCGAAAGAAATACTACACTACCAACAATAACCATAACATACTGAAATATTTTTCAATTATAATTATTATAAATGGTACAGTTATTATATAGAATGTTTTGAGCTTGATTATTTGAACACGCGCTTGTACTTGCAATATTTGTTACATCTTGATTGCTATAAGTTTTTCGTGATGTTGTTTACTAAGTTGGATGTAGGGTTTCAGCGAATTAGAGCTCGAATGTCCAGTAATTTTTATAGTTTCCTGTTCTCCTACTCCTCTACATAAAAGTTCACTGACTGCAGTTGCTCGATTTGAATGGTTGGTAATTTTTTGCTTTTTCACATCAAGCCCTATATTCTGAGCTGATGTTTTGGTCCATTTACTGATCGTATTGATCCCTAGAGGCATATTTTTGTACCAAGGAGTGCAATGATCACCAGGCTTCCAATGTCCATTCACGCTGAGAAACAACCTATTAGATCTTACATTATTACCTCGTTTTGAAATCATCTTTTTATAAAGTCTCACGGGGCACATTGTTGCATTTTGCACATTTTCAATCAATAATTTGCTGTTCGCACATCGCTGACCACCTCCTTGGCAAGTTTTTGAAAAAACTGTGTTATATTCGATTCTGCCGGTAGGCGCCCCCTTATTATCTAATTCTTCTTTAAAATAATCTAACAAACAATATGCAGCTTCACCTCCTCTTCAAGCAAATTCTACTGCTGCGATATGGAAAAATTTCTCTTGGAGTCCTGTGGGTGTATCTTCATCCCATTGTGTACATATTGCTTGATGTTCTTCATGGGTCAACGGTGCCGAACTGATCTTTCGTTTCTGTACGTTACCTTGAAGCAGCTTGCGTTTTGTATCTCGCGCATTTCTGGCCGATTGAAAAATAATATCTTTGAATGGGTCGAAACTTCGTCCATATTCATTATAGAATTTTTCTTGCAATAATCTAGCACTCACATTCCAAATCGTCTTCACAACACATTACTTGTAATCAGAACCATCGATTTTCCTCATGTTGAAGCCCCAGTCCTTCAAAATAATAGCTAGTCTCTCGACAGGCGTTGCTTCATCTAATAGGTATTTTCGTTCATCGCAAAATCTGGTAAATTGCTTCCAAATGTACTCCTTCGATTTCCTCGTATTTTTCGGTACATTTTCATCGATTTTTTCGTTGATTGATTCGATAGAATTCATCCCAAATCTACCCATTTTTTAATGCGTGCACAGCGTAATCACTTATATGTGACGTTTAACTGTCACATGCACTGTAAACAAATCTGAAAACACCGAACTTGATAGGCCAATCAGAGTCAAGAGTCAAGTTTGGTATTATCGGTAAGCCGAACTTGACTAGAGCTTCTGATTGGTTCATTTCGTAGGTGAGTGAAATAGTCGTGTAGAGCTTCTTAAAGTACAATAATTGTCAGTGAGCGTTCTTTTTCTTTCAGTTCTTTCAAAAAACCAAAAAATGTAAACATTCTCTAGCAAAATCTTCCGCCGTAAGGAGATCTTTGTGATACAAAGTGCACAGTTTCTGGCTGCATTCTCCAAGTGTTTTCATATTGGAGGCTTCTTCCCCATCATTATTATTGATAAGAAATCCAAACAACGAGTGAAGCTCATCATAAACAGTTTTTTCTTTTTTCCATTTCAGATATCAATGTGTCCAAAATGACGTAGGTATTCACTCTAAACTTGTCTTTACCAATCAACGTTACTTCTCCTTCTCTACTTTCATCGAACTGGAGTTTTCGTATCCGCTTCTTTTTTGTTACGTTTTCGTCTTCATATGTAGTCTCTTCTGATTTTAACAGTGCCCCATTTTCAGAAATGTCGAATTCAAGTTCTCTTCTGAGACTACGTATGTACTCGGATAAATATGCATACAATATACAATAGTGCTACTCTTGATAAATCGGTTTCACATGCCTCCCCATACAATTGATAAAAAAGCAGTTTCTAATCTGTGTAACTGACGGAGGTAGGTGGATGCTTCACTTCGTGTGGTTGTCTTTTCTGTTTCGTCACTTGATGTAATTGTAAGGGCTTCTATGATTTCATTCCAGTCTTCATTTAATGCCTTGCTGAGCAACGTGTTTTTGACAAAGTTTTAAGGCTTTTTTTATTATTGGTTTTATGGCGTTTGGAGGTATCCATGCAGCCAAATACTTTGTGTTAGGTTATATATACAGTATATATAGTAATATATGTGATGTTTATATTTGAATCCAATTTCAATTAATACTGAATATGTTATTGATTTTCGTGTTGTGGATATGCATCCTATTACTTAAGCGAGTCCTAATTTAACCTATCAAACTATCGTCCTCTGCGATACCGCTTTTCGATCAAAGGATTGGTACAGGGTTACAAGTTTTCTCGCCCAGGAGTTGTTCAGGGCATTATTTGAACACATACAAAGGTAGACCACGGATGGAAGGTATAAACATTTGGGTTAGGGTAACAAAGGTCACAAGCTCTATGTAACAACTATATATCCATATGTTAGTCATTCTTAGAAATTTTACTAGGCAATCTAATAGTTTGATGTTATTCAGCGCCAGAAAGTGTAACGTGTTGATGGGAAGGAATATTTTTTCATGTATTATGTTATTATAAATTTCTTTCGTGGCATTACGATATTCCAGGCTGTGCATAAGTTTGATTCGATTACGCCTATTTTGCTTAAGTGCTCTGAGTACGACGAGTGTCCAAATTTCATTCGAATTATTCAGCTAATTTCCCTACGTGAATAATTAATTCATTTATACCACTGTCACCGTACATAAAAGCACAGTAGCGACACTCTGTGCGGAAGCCGATATGCAAACCTGCTTTACCCCGCCTATAAAGTAGCCGGTTTCTAGCAAGTGACGTCGGCTTGCACAGTATAGAGTGGTTCGCGTTCATGATACATTCTTTGTATCATGGTTCGCGTTGGAGCTCTGCATTATACAGAGTGGCACAGCTGGACTCTTATTTGCGGCTCCTTGATATTAAGAATGTGTGCGACATATTGATCTGTGTATTGTTGCTTTAGCGAAGTAGGTAGGCTGGTATCTCATTTTTCCGATGTCCAAAAGATGAAGCTAGGTAAGATATATTTTAAATAGTTAAATATGGGCGAATTAAGAAGGTTTTTACAGCTATGATTAACTTTAGTATTAACGATATTTAGGCTTATACAGACTACGAATCATAACTGAGCATCGGGTATATGGTAGAAATATATTTTGGTTTTACTACCACTTTTATTAATTTTTTGCAGATGCGAGCTTTGGAGAAATGCTTTGGGATTTACGGGTAATCGTAGATATGCAAGTATTACTGCAGAGCAATGTAATTGTCGTATAAAAGTTTGCAGTCTACATATTAGAAAATATGCCATTCCTTCGTTAAGGCTGCATGTAAAAGGTAGCTAACTGATAAATATTTAATAGTATCTACTAGATTTTACTGTCATACTGTGTTAAGGTACACGACTTACGAGTTTCCTATTTTAGATAATGTACCCACTGCTGTCGGATTAAGTAGTGAAAATCCGAAAAAAAATTTATACGTTTTTGATTTGTTTTTTAGTCTACTACTGTAAAATTTGTTTATCCTAGTAATACATATAAGTATATCGTGTAAGTATAAAATATATCTAGTATTAATATAACTTCCACATTTTTACTAGTTTTTTTTTGTAATTATTATTCAATGCAAATCCACAACCCGCCATTTATTCATTCTCATACAAAAATAAGATAAGAATAGTTATTTATGCAACAAGTGAGTAAATTCATAGTTTTTTTCACGAGTAGGAGACAATTCCTAACGAGTGAAAAAAAGTTACTTTACTCACGAGTTTCATACAAAAATGTTTCTACGTCCGTAGACTTAAAAAAATTCGACAATACTTTTATCAATTTTTATTCTGTAATAGTAATATTAAAAGTACAACTATGAGCATTATTAATTTGAAGTGAAGAAGAAGTTACATTACTATTGGTACTTGAATTGGCAACATTTAACGAGTTCAAAGAAATAACAACGTCTATAGTTGTATTAGTACTTATTGGATTGTTGGTAGGATCGTAAACATTTACAATGTTGTTTGAAGTCGAACTAGTTGTGCGGAATCCATTTTGTTTTTTATTGAGTCGTCTACGTAACCCTCCGCAACTGTATTGGATTTCCACCCACCGTGCTTCTTTAGTTGAATTATATCACCACCGGAATCCACTAATAGAGACGCCGAAGAGCGTCGAAATGTATGACCAGTGTAGTTTTCTGGATTAGGTAAATTCAAATATGTTGCGATAAGCGAGGGAATTTTTGAAAAGGTATTGAAACCTACAACTTGGGTTTTGCATTTTTCATTTCTAAACTGCAAAAAGAAATGATCTGTTTTGACATTTGTGGTTCGTTGGTTTTTATAAATGTTTATCAAGTTTAATCTATTGTCAGATATTTCATCAATAACAGTAAATCGACGTTGAACATGAGTTTTTGTATCAGGTACTGTGATAACTAAAACACTTCCGGTATCATTAATGTCGTTACACTTCATTTTATATAATGCCCCTCTCCGCAGAGCACCTGCGATTGCGAATATTAAAGCAACCTGAAAGATGTTACAAATAATATCTAAGGCTTACATTAAAAATTTTTGCTGTCATACCTTATGCATGAGATAATGATCGTTTGGAGCTTGCAACAGAAACTTATTAATTTCTTCACGGGCAAATGTTTTAGATTTTTTGGGTCTATAGCCAAATGATTTATTTTTCAAATATGCATTGAATTTCGAGTATTTACTGATGTCTACGTCGTTATTTACCATTAGGGTGCCTTTCAGTTTTGAATAAGTCGACCAAAGTGTTGAAGACTTCCACATTTTGGATTTAGTTTCAAAGTAAGATAGTAACACTCTTTCTGTGAAGCTGTTTATGCCTTTTTTAGTACGCCACTCCATAAAAGAATTATACTCCTTTAAATACTGTTCCCTGGATTTCTCAGGGAGAAGATTCATAGTCGCTGCAGTTACCGATTCAACAACATCTTCTGGTGTGCAGTTTAAACTTTCTTCACTATCACTCTCCATCACTAATAATAATACTACACTCCTTTTAATTAGACACAAAACAGATTTTCTTGAATTAATATCAAGAAATAAAAGTGTGACAGTTTATAGGAGAAACGAATTGACATGGAAAAGAAAGCGTTCACAGCCCACTACTTTGATAAAACAATTTTATAATTGCGTTAAAAAGTGACACGTTACGGAACTTTTTTTTTAACGCAAAAGCGCTACGGTACTTTTTTTCACGCTTTTTGACCGATTCAGAAATTACATTCTTTATGAATGCAAATGAATGAAAAAAAAGTGAATATTATAACGGACGTAGAAAAAATATAATAAACCATCTCAAAGTAAAAAATCGTTGATTAGATTTTCCCATGGTACATGGTAACGCGCTCCTGTATATATTTCCATAGAAGTAGCACGCCAGCACTCCCTCGTAAATCCGCCGGCCAGTGAACAACTGCCCGACTTCTTAGAACATTGTCGGCGAAATTATCCACAAAGACTTCAAAGGGACGAGTCGAGAGTGTCGCTACTATGCTTTTATATATACGGCACTGTTGTTTTGGTATTTCCCTATACAGTAAAGTGTATCTAGTAGGCTTTGTTTTTACATAGTGGTCCCATTTCTCTTTCCATGTAAATATTGTCAGCATGTGTATTAGAGCGGTAAAGTCTGTTGTGTAGTCTTTAACTATACTTAAGGGATCAAGGAATCCGTATACATTTTCAAGGAGGTCCGATATTTGATCGAAGTCCAGAACAAAAGGAGAGTTCTGTTCAGCGATAGTCTGTATTACGGATTCCATAAGTGCCGACGTGGAAGCTGCGTCTTTTTTCTTTTGAGGATTGTTTCGGTTGGCTTGCTGAAAGAATTTGTTTGCAATGTGTTCTCTTCGGGATCAGGTTGAGGGGGCAGTGTGGTGATTTCATCGAATGTACATTTTGACGCATTCGGAGATACAAAAGCTTCCGTAGATAAGTGTTTTTGGGATAATTGAGGTTTTTCTATGTTATTGGGGGTGGGTAATGGGTGTTGTGGGGAGATTGTGGTAAAAGTTTCAAGTTCGCTATTATACAGTTGGGAATTCGGCTGGGTGCTAGCTGATTGCGGGGTAGGTTAGGGAGATGTATTCGTTTGACTATTTGGTGTTACGGATTGGATTGGACAATTAGCTACTAAGTGTCCTGATTTTTTACAAGAGTAACATATTAGAGAATCGTCTGAGAGAAATATTCTATAGGAGGTGCTGTCGTGTGTCACTAAAATTGATTCAGGCCGTCTGAAACTATAGATGTGGCTGTATTCAGGAAGATTTGAGCTTATTATTAAAAATGACATCGAGGAAAGTGATTTGATGCCTAAATTATTTAGCTCATTTATTATCAGATTATGAGGAATTGTGAGGCTCACATTTGATAATATAAGTCGAACTGTTGGTGTGACAAGTCTTCTGGCCTGTACAATTTCGCCATTAATTTTAATTTTTCCATCATGTTCGGTCATGAATTTATCGACTATAGTGGTACTGGTTAAGTATATACACATCCGGTTATGAGATAATTTTGAAGAAAACAAAATATTTTTTGGTTGAATAATTTCTCCAAGTCGGATTAAGTAATCCTGAATTTTTTCATTATTACCTGCGGGAAAAATTATTGCTTGGTCTTTTTTGGAAACTGTTGTTGACTGATTGAGGAGTAGGTGTTTTGAGAACTTCTGTAGTCAGAACTCTCGCCGGATATAATTTCCATAATTGTTGCTAGGTGCCTGAATGCGGGCCTGTATTCCAATATATATTTATCATATCACTTGAAAAATGCGAAATTTGGCCGATTTTCTAGTAAGTAGATAAAATGATGCAGGTTAATTCCAAATAAACGGTTTTTTTTCACAAGTTTATGTGGTGTGAGTCAAAAGTGACTTACGTGTACGATGGAGGAGCATTAATATTCACTATACTGTTTGTAATTTAGTTTTACTTTGATCAATAAACACTGTTAAATTTGAAAAATGTAGGAGCTGACACAAATACTGTTTACACATTAGTTGCCAGAACCGAAGTTCAAGGCAGAATTAGTTCGCGCTCATGAGATTAATTTGCCCAAACATTTTTTTTAATTTATCGAAAATAAAATCAGTTTCATCATTAAGTACTGAAGAAGTTAAATTTAATGAAAACGCTTTAAGTGAACAGAAACATAGGGATATTTTTAAATCGGTATTTTAGCAGAGCTATGAGTAAAGAGGAAGTTTTCCATTCATATGAACTCGAAACACTAGCAGTTGTCGAGTCGAATAAAATATTTCACATTTACCTAAAAGGTCATTTTAAGGTTATAACAGATTGTGCTGCTGTGTGCTCTACTTTCACAAAAAGGAATTTGCTGCCACATGTAGCTCAGAGGAGCGTCTAAATGTAGCTCTCTTTACCGACGTTGCCAAGCTTAGTACTAAACTGAAATGTCAAATTCTGATATCGTGTCTTCCTAACCTTACATTCGTGTTTTCTTTATTCCATTTTGTGTCATATTTAATCGTTTGTTGTTTTTGTGTATAATTCAAAAAGTGCAATATTTTAATTTAATAGATATGGATGCGGTATGCCAATTTTGTTGTAAAGTTTACGCAAATCGAGGTACTTTAACTAGGCATTTAGCAGAAAAACATAACCTTCGGAATGTTATATCCGATGACATTTCTGTGTATGGATTTAAATGTCTGGAAAATGAGTGTAATAAATCATTTAAAGTTAACAAAAATCTAATAGAACATTTAAAGATTGAACATAATGTAGATATGCGGGAAGAAGTGCATCAGTTTGATGATTATGAAGGTAAAGTAGTTTTCATCTATTTTTTGTAATTCCAACCTTTTTATAAGTTTTATTCGTATATCTCGGTCTTTAAGTTCATTTAAACCAGATCCATTATAATTGGTAGTATTTTACTATATACATCAATCTTCGTTTCAATAATGCAGGTATTGTTTATTTTAGGTTTTCGTCAGTGGCTTAATCAAATGCACAGCAACGAAAATGTGGAGTATATTCAGCACAGAGGGCCAAAAATTAAAGAGGATTGTGAAATTCTGTATTTTAACTGTAGTAGGAGTGGTAAGTTTTGAAATTAACTATGATAGTCTACTACCATAAATTAGTAATTATCAAAATATTATTTTTTATCATTTTCTATACCTACTGTAATCATTAATGAGTGCAGGGCATAGGATTGGTTGTAGGTTTTAGCATTGGTTGAGCAAAAAAAGTTTTACTCATACTGTAATAGTGTTTAAATTTAGTGAATTATATTTCAAAGCCTATAGGTACTATATTCCCATTTTTTTCTTTTAGGAAAATCCAGTCAGGTGAATGGTCTTCGAAAGAGATTAAAAAAGTTCCGGCACTACTACAATTGAATATGCATGTACAAGCTGCATCAAACTTGTTAAAAAACAAAATAAATGTACCGCGTTTTATAATGTAACACATTATGGACATGATTTAGAGATTCAACATCTTCATATTCCCAAATTGGAAAAAGCAAATATAGCTAGAAATTTGGTAAATGGTGTACCAATAACAAGATTAGTATATTATTTTTTATGGGAGTGACAAGAGTTCCGAATGGTTGGAACCTGTATAATACTGAAAGGGTCATGAACTCTTGGAATCGATTAACAAGCTATATTAAAAATTTACTTACGGTATAACAGCCAAAGTTACAGTACCTAGTATACCATGGTATAACAGCCAAAGTTACAGTACCTAGTATACCATGGTATAACAGTCAAAGGAAAAATATTAATTACCATTAGGAACTCTTGCGGTATTGTTCCGTTCATTCGAAACTCTTGTCACTCCCATTATTTACAGAGTTATCATAGACTTCTGTTAAATTTAACCTTCAGGATTAAGAATTTTATGTTATTTTATTTTAAAATTGTTTTTTAGAATCCTGGATAATAACAGAGAAAGCTTTTGTGAAGATAAACTTAAGCGAATTAATTTATTAACAAGAAAATATGTACACAATATTAAAGAAACTTTTAATATTCACATTCAAGAAGGTGTCAGACATTCTGAAGATGCAACTAGTGTTGCTTTATTCATTGAAGAATGCAAACAACTAGAAAATAATCCAATTTTATTTTACAAATCACAAGGAAAAGAACACCCACAACTTGAAACAGAAGACTTTGTAATAATAATAATGAATAAATCTCAACAAGATATTCTTCAAAGATTTGGTGAAAATGTTATTGCAGTAGATAGTACTCATGGGCTAAACTCTTATGATTTTCTACTGACAACTGTACTTGTAATAGATGATTGGGGGGAGGGATTTCCTGGAGCATGTTTTTTGTCTAATAGAGAGGATACATTAACATATATAGAATTTTTTTTGAAGAAATCAGAAACAAAATTGGGTGTGTTAAAACTAATACCTTTATGACAGACATTACAAATGTCTTTTATAAAGCTTTGGTTGAAGTAATGGGACCTGTACCAAATCAGATTTTCTGGGCATGGCATATTGACCGAGCCTGGCAGTCAAATCTAAACAAAATAACAGATTTGGATAAAAGAAAAGTTATGTACCACTCATTAAAAACTTTGCAAACTACAGTATCTGAAAGTAACTTTCATAACCTATTAATTAATATAATGAATGTAATGGCTGCTGATGAAGCTCTTTCTAATTTTGCACAATATTTTAGGGCAAATTATTATCATAATTATAAGAAATGGGCATATTGCTATCGAAAAAATCTTGGAATAAATACAAATATGAGGTTGGAGAGCATGCATAAAACGTTGAAATATTTGTATTTAGATGGGAAAAAAGTGAAGAGATTGGATAAGGGTCTTTTTGCGTTGAACAAATTTATCAGAGATAAAATAGTGGAAAGAATTATAAAACGTGTGAAAGGTAAAAATAACTTTCATATAAAAGAAATTAATAAGCGACATAGAAGGGCTCAAAATAACACATTCAAAATGAATCATTTAGTTACTAATACATGGCAAATACAGTCAGATAATGACATCCAAGAAGTTAAATCTGTAGCCATCAGTCCTTGCTGTATTTTAAAGTGTGAATTATGTGGCATATGTGTTCACAATTTTACATGCACCTGTGTAGATTTTTTTGTGCACAATACAATCTGTAAACGCAGAAAGTGAAGATACCAAAAAAAACATTGAAAATGAAATTGGTACCCACCTAAGCACCCTAAGTCAAAGTATTCCATCCAGCAGCGACAATAAAAAAATATTATTGGAGACTATTTTCTCTGAAACTGAAAAGTTGAATACACGAGCTGCCACTTTTAACGATTTGCAAGTATTACATCATGTGTTAAGTACACTCAAAAAAGAAAATTTGATTATTCAAAAAACTCAGAAACATGAGCAGATTAATGCTTTTGCATCAAGCTCTAAAAGTGAACCTGCAAATAAGAACATTTCGAAGCAGGTCAATTTTTGCAGCACTAAAAAAAGAAAAGTTTCTAAAAAACAATTTTTACAACGTCCAAGCATTGCTGAACGAAATATAATCCTAAATAAAACTGAATTTATATCTAAATCCTATATTAATGATCACGATTATTTGTAAGTAGTTTAAATTGTATTTTGAAAGCAAATAATTCTATTATAATTTGTACTTTGATATTTGTT
The DNA here is from genome assembly GCA_963921935.1 of Galeruca laticollis. Taxonomy (NCBI): domain Eukaryota; kingdom Metazoa; phylum Arthropoda; class Insecta; order Coleoptera; family Chrysomelidae; genus Galeruca; species Galeruca laticollis. The sequence goes on along the minus strand of OY998180.1, from coordinate 67,155,736 downwards.
TTTATGTCCACGCAATATTGCAAAATGCTGTATTTTCAATGTTTATATTAATTAAATTACAAATTTCGTTCATTCATTGATGGTATATTTTTAATCTTCATATGTAGGTACATTATTATTTTATTTCGTTAATTATAAACTTGATACATGTTTGTATAGGAAAGTTTTTGTGTTTTGGCAAACAAGAGAGTGAGAAATTTGAACAAAGTTTAAAAATATTTTAATGATATTTATAACAGTTGATTAAAAAGCAATGTGTTAAAAAAATCAATATTTGTCATTTTGAAAATTATGATTTGTAAAACATACAGAGAAATGTTCGAGTTTACAATGCAGACTTATAATGATACAAAAAAGAAAACACACGAATGCATAGATAACTTTTTCCTATACGTTTATTGTAATATTTGATTTTGTCTATGGTTAGGAAGGCATTTCAGTTTAAGACTACACTTGGCAACGTTGGTAAAGAGAGCTACATTTAGACGCTCCTGTAGCACAGGGGGTGGTTAAATATTCAAGATTATGATTTCGAAATAAAGCATCGCCCTGGCAATAAAATACTTCATGTTGATGCGCTTAACAGCAACATACCTGAAGCGAGCGCACTAGTCATTGGCAGCGATGATTGTTTTTTTAGTATAGGACTACAAGACCAAATTTAAATTTGATGTGAAAAATTAAAATCTAATCATTGCGATAAACAAACTAAAAATAAGTATCTTTTGAAAATCAGAGGTTCTATAGAAAAATTGTGAAATGACATGAAAAGCTTTTCATCCCAAAATCTGCCAGATTTAATATTTAAGAAAGTATTATGCAGAAGTGCATTTAGGGTATAAAAAAAATGTGAATATTTAATTAAAAGTAAATTCTGGTACCAAAGCATCACAAAATCTATAAAAAATATGTTTATGCATGTGTTAGACTGCACATACCAACAATGTCAATCCAGGAGAAAGGAAGGTTTTTTATTCTCAATTGATAAAACAGAAAAGCTCCTACATACATGGCATGTCGACCACCCGGGACCCTACATAAAAAGTTCCAATGGCTACTTTTACATATTAATGGTAGTGGATTCACATTCCAAATATTTAATTGCGAGACCCTCAAAATTAGTAAAAGCTTCGGAAACAATAAAAATTCTTAAATATCTTATTAGTTTGTTTTCTGTGTCCAAATGAATTGTTTCTGAATGTGGAAAAACTTTTAAACGTAAAAAGTTTAAGGAATTTGAGTTAAAGTACAAATTTCAGCATATTCTTAACGCTGTTGCTTCTCCAAGATCTAACGGCCATATCGAAAGGTACAATCGGACCTTAAAATGCCGTTAAAACGAGTATATCCGATGAAAATGAATATTGTTCTGTTCTACCTGACATAGTGTGGGGAATAAAAAACTTCATAAACTCTAGTACGCAAATGACACCTCACATGTTCGGTTTCGATAAATTAAAATATTCTGAGTTACACCACTATTTCAGAGGTGACAGGAAATTAAATTCACAAATAGCAAAAATAAATATGAACAAAAAAGCACAAAAAATGAAACGGAATTTCGACTCTAAAAGAAAAGCTATAAAGTTGGCGATCTAGTTATATGGTTTTGGTCATAAAATCCTCGAAAAGAAGTTCGTAGGAAAACAAGCATTAAATTTGGAGGACCATACAAAGTATGCAAGGTTCATTCTAAAGACCCATATACCATTTCATCTTTAAAAGGTACATATGAAATATTCAGTCACAGTTCCCGTAGATCAATTTAAAAAATACACTGGTTGTGTTTTACAAGAATCGGATTCGGATAGTGAAGTGAATAGCACAGATGACATAATAGACCTATTAGAAGGTTAATAAAATTAAATAGTAGAGCTCTAGAGAGCCTAAAACTAAAATTAAACGGGGCTCTGGGGAGTATAAAACTAAAATAATATAAAATTCCAAATGCATAAAATGGAGCTCTAGGGAGCATAAAACTAAAATATATAATTCTAAATACATAAAATAGAGCTCTATGGAGCATAAAACTAAAATAAATAAAAATCTAAATACATAAAATAAAGCTCTATGGAGCATAACACTAAAATAAATAAAAATCTAAATACATAAAATAAAGCTCTAGGGACCATAAAACTAAAATAATTTATAATTATATATAAATTACAAAGTCAAAAATTAATTAAAACCAGAGAGCATAAAAGTGGAATAATTTAGAATATTAAACTACTGAACGAAACTTAAATAAGACAGGGCTCAAGAGCTTAAAAATAAAATATTGCAGAATTATTAATTTCATAGAAAGTATCAATAAAACAAGAATTAAATGATTAAAAGTTTATAGAACATTGAAATAAGCATAAAATTAACATAATTTTTCATGATATATACAGGTAAAATTTTAAATTAAATTAATAATATAATTTAAAAGAAATGGGTGAGATTTCTTTCTTTCTCTCTTCACAGCAAGACTAAGAAGTCGAGGACGACTAAGAAACAGGATGGCCGTATGTAACGAATTATTATATATATTATAAATCATATTTCAGGTAGCACTTCATTTTTGTTTTCATAATAATACTGTACTTATTAAGAATGTTGTTTTGATTCAATTGTTCTTACATATTCATCTGATTCATTCTTAATAATAATATCTATTTTAGAAAGATGCTAGCATTTACAAAAAAATAAAATTATAACTGTAAACACAGAATGAAATGACGTCACAATACGGAAGTTAATTTAAATTTGCATATAAATAATCATTAATGCTATATATGGCTCAATGTCCACAAGAAGTTTTTTAATATCTGTTTTAAATTTGTTGCTGGATATTAAGGTTTTTATTCATATTGGTAATTTATTGTAAAATTTGATTGCCATATATATTGGAGATTTTTCAGTGACGGTTAATCAGTGAAGTGGATAAATAAAATCGTTTTTCCTGGTGTTATAGTTGTGTGTCACAAAGCATGTCTCAAATATTTCTTTATTTTTAAAAATGTGCATTAAGCATTCAAATATGTATAAGCCATACAAGGTAAATATTCCATTTGCTTTAAATATGGATCTGCAAGAATCCTTAAATTTCATGCAATTTATAATGCGAATTGCCCTTTTCTGTATCACAAATATTTTGTCAGAGTAACTGTAACTACCCCAGAAAATAATGCCGTATCTTAAAATGGATTCAAAATGGGAAAAATAAAGAATCTCTGATGTTTCTTTACTTAAATATTTAGTAACAACTCGTAACCGATAAGTAATACTGCTCAGCATCCTCGAAGTCTCATCAATGTGCTGTGACCAATTTAAACGTTCATCAACAAATACTCCTAAGAATTTTGTATATGTCGATAACTTAAAATTAACTTTATCCTTCAATTCAACAAACTCATGCCTATTTTCTATTGGTATGGTGTTAAAGAGTATAACGTCAGTTTTTGATTCAATTAACACGTTGAACCCGGACTACCAGCGTACTGGTAGTTCGAGTTTTCTATGTGATACGAACTACCACTTTACTGGTACACAATTTCATATATTTTAATGCATGATATTTCATCGCCAAGCAGGAGCTAAGGAATGATGATTGCTCGTCGTATATATAAATGGTCTGAAATATTAAATATTTTACCAGTATATTGGTAGTTAGACTTGTTTTGAACACCTGTAAATTTTAAGGTTATGTGTTTATATTGTGAAACAAGAGAACTTCTGTATCGTTAACTTACTGAAATATGGATAATAAAAATATCCCAGGGTAAGTAAGCAATGTATTATCGATATAGTAACTTATAAAAATGAAATATGAATAAAATTATTGATTTTTCAGTGTAGGTTTTGTTATAATTGTTATCATCTAAAGTTTTCATTTTTCGATAGATATATTATGAAATTTCGTTGATTTCGGCTTATATTACGTACAAGGAGACCCAACAAATTGAGGAATTTCAGTTTTGAGATTTTTTTTATACATGGTGGTTCAAAAATTTAGAGATTTTTTTATTTTTATTTTTTTTCAGTCCAAGTGGTATAAATACACGTAAACGTCCATAGTATGTTACAAATCGTCCGTTGACGGCAAGTGAAATGCAGGATGAAATAAGCTTAGTAGAGACAGAAGGTCTACGATCGAGTGAGTCTGACCAGGACTTTCCTGATGATGACTCTGTTGTAGACGAGACCTTTGTTGCCGAAAGTAACAGCAGTTATGAATATACTAAGTCCGAAGATAGTGCATGAGAGGATGAACATCTTGACCTAGAAGATAAAAAACAGATTGGCCCTAATGCAAGTTCAATTCCGAACATAAAATCAAAAAAGTACATTTCAGATGAATATTACGGTTGAGATGAAGTAGAAAAAGAGGCAGAAGAGTTTGTCTTCACTGGATCACCTAGTATCAATGTAAATCTTCCATTCGATGCGAAACTCATAGATTTGTCTGTTTTAGGAGGCATCATGAAATCGCCTTCCCTTTCCAAACAGTGGAGTAGGGCAAGTATTTATTACCACCCCGTTTTTGGAAAGACTATGCCCCGTGATAGATTTCTAGGGATTTTAAAAATGCTGCGATTTGTAAATCATACTGGTGTTAATACTGAGGACCGTCTCTATAAAATTAGAAACATTTTGGATGCAGTTCTAAACAACATAAAAAGTTGCCTTTATCCTGGTCGGGCGCTTTCAATTGATGAGGCTATGATCTTGTGGCGAGGCCGTCTGATATTTCAACAATACATATCCTCAAAACGCCACAAGTATGGAATAAAATTATTTGAGGTTACCACTCATGATGGATATATTTTAGACCTTTTAGTATATACCGGAAAAGGATCCTTAAGTACGGGAGATGTTAAACATTTAATGAAGGATTATTTGGGCAAAGGCCATGTTGTACATACAGAAGTGAAGTGGTACGAGCAAGACGTGTTTTTAATCCGCTCCCGAAAATGAATTACAAATGCTGCAAAATTAAACCTTTTGTGCATTATGTATGCAGAAAGTATTCCAGTGTGTTTCACAAAAGTTGTCTGCAACAACACATGAAGAAAAAGGTGAAATTTGTTAAAGACAATAAAATAATCTGCTGCCAAGAAGAGAGTTTCACGGGTGAACACGAAGAAGAAACCAGTCTATTAGAAAAAACAATAAACGAACTTGCAAAAGATGGATTTTTGAAAGACAAGTTCATTCAAAAATTGAAAGATGAAAACCAAACTACAATACATCAGGCATTACAATCTGAGAAAGAAATGAATTCACTAATAGAGAAGCAAAAAAAAACTTATTGAAGAAATGGAATGTAAAACTAATGAGTTAAAGAAAGAAGTAGCTGAAAAAGTAGTCTCCGTAAAAACCATGGAAACCCAAACATGCACTTATCATATGAATCACCAGTCTACAATGACTGATATCCCTTTCAACAGTGGCGTAGACATCGAAGAGCCAAAGGATATACAGAAAAAGATCAGTGGAGAAAATGAAATGAAGAAAAAAGTGCAACTGGGCGGAAAATCTGTAAGGTTGCCTAAAAAAACATTCAAACAAAAAGAAGAGTCAATAGATGCCACCAGTGTAAAAATAAGAAAATCTTCATCAAAAATGAAGTAAAAAGAGAAGTCAGTGAAGGATTCGTGGAAGAGATAATCAACCAAGATGCAACCCGTTATGATGAAATTCGTGAATTGGAACAGCAGGATTGTATGGAGAAACCCTTGGAAAATATTGATAGTAGTCCAGATGTAATAAATGAGCAGGTAAAAGACGTATAAAAAATCCTTATTTTAGGTGATCAATATGCGACAGGCTTCTCAAAGGTAGTTAAAAAGACTTCAAAGAAACTAAACAGTAGTGTGATGGAAATCATCAAGCCAGACACTGAATTATATATCAGACTTGATATGCAATATTTTTGATTACAGTTTGAGCTATGGCCAGAATGATTATGTTATAGTGATGTTCACTACCAAGATTATAAGTGATACTAAAACATTGAATTCCTCTCTGAAAAATATTTTGTTGATAGGTAAAACTACTAACTTAATAATAATATCAGAATGTAACACTCCCATTGATCACATTATAAATTATAAAATACGTAATGCTGTAAATGATACCTGTCTATTCGTGAGAAATTGTTCTATTATATTTCTTGTTGATAAAAACCACCAAGGTAGAAAATTTGATATTTGTACTCAACTTGAACTTGGTTTATCAGGCACAAGGCATAAAAATGTTGTTCTCACAACAATACAAACAATTGAAGATGCAAATTTTCAGGCTTTATGCACCAAGGAAATAATGACATAACAGAAGCTGAACTAACTGGCCAAGTTAAATATTTGAATGACAACCATATCATAGTACATCAAAATATACAATGCTTGAAAAATAAAACCTCAGAATTAGAATTATTTTTAGATACTTTTGAATCCCAACCATCAGTTATTTGTCTAACTGAACACTGGTATACAAAGCAAGAACAATGTCTTATAACATTAGAAGGCTACCAGTTGGCTTCAGTTTTTGCAAGTACCCATGAAATACATGGGGGCTCATGTATTCTGGTAAAAAACTCATTGGATGTTAGTGATATTTCGGAAATCAATTGCAAAAGTTTAGAATGTGTAATTGAATGTCCATCCGTAGTCTGTAAGTATCTTATATTAGTATTAATTTGTATTTATAGACCTCCTACTGGAGATATTGATCTGTTTTTATAAATACTTTGTGAAATACTCGACTATGTGCAAAACAAATATCGAAAATATAGAATAGTGCTTTGTGGAGACTTCAATATCAATCTATTGATGTGAGAGAATGAAAAAATCCAGTCTTTTGCGAATCTGTTATATATGTACAATCTGAAAAAACAAATCAATGAACCAACTAGAATAACACCCCGAACTTCTACATTGCTGGATAATGTTTTTATTAACTTTGAAAATGGCTCTCCTGGTGAAGTAGTAACTTCTGCTCTATCAGATCATGAAGCTCAAATTCTGAGGATAAATAACCCAACACAGGCTAAAAACGTATCCAATGAAACGAGGACTGAAAAGAGGATATTCTCAGACTCAAAACTTACTCAGTTGAGGGATGAATTACAGACTGTGGATTGGGCAAAACTTCACTCCTATAAGTGATCCAAATGAAGCATGCGACTGCTTCATTGGAACATTGGGACAATTGATGGACATAGTTGTTCCCTTGAGAAAGGTAAACATTTCTTATAAAAAAAAGAGAGATTGGATGACCATAGGCATCAGACGGAAGAAATTACTATATCAACAACAAAGATATGGAACTATTTCCAAAGACACTTATAAAAATTATTTGTAGGATTTTAAAATCAGTGGTAGATGAGGCGAAAAAACGATCTAATATAAATTATATTAGAGAATCGAACAATAAATCTAAGGCAGAGTGGAATCTTGTTAAGACATATAGTGGCCACTCAAATGGTGTGAGGGATTCTATAATTAAAAATGTTGAACCCAATGAAAATGATAAAATAAATAACTTTTTCATTGGTAGTTCTCCAGACCTGAGATGTGGCAGTCACACAGAAGATGCATGTTTCATGCCAAACCCTTTCCAGAAGAGTATATTTTTTCTGCCTACGAATCCACAGGAGGTTTATGATACAATTATGAAGTTAAAAAACACTAGATCGGTGAGGATGAAATTCCAGTGAAACTTCTGAAATATGCAACCCATGAGTTGTGCAAGCCTTTGGAATTCCTAATTAACACTTCATTCTCAACAGGTACCTTTCCAGACAAATTAAAAACAGCATTTGTGAGAGCGATATTAAAAAAATGACAAGAGTCTCATCAGCAACTAGAGACCCATTGCCATTTTGTCAAATATCAGTAAAATATTTGAAAAAATAATATCTACAAGATTGACTTACTTTTTGGAATCAAACAATCTCCTATGTGATAGACAAAATGGATTCAGGAAGAATAAATCAACTATTCGAGCTACTTATCAGGCATTATGCAGGATAATCGAATCTCTCAATGAGAAACATGTAACCACTGCTGTAAATCTTGATTTATCAAAAGCATTTGATAGTGTAGATCACCTCCTGTTGGTAAAAAAATTGTCTTTGTATGGGATTAGAGGGTTAGCACTCAATCTACTCACTTCCTATCTAAAAACCAGATATCAATGTGTGACTGAATTGAATTCGGATGGCCATTTCATATCTGAAAGATTACTTATTACACGTGGTGTTCCTCAGGGATCAGTGCTGGGCCCCCTATTGTATAAATTTATACTAATAATGCTCCGGAAGTAATAAGTGAATACATGGTTCAATATGCTGATGACTGCTCAACTATATTCAGTTATGATGATCAAGAATCAGTACAGGGCAGTATCACTGAAACTTTGAAACACTGAAGGAATATTTCACAATACATAATCTGAAGTTGAACACCAACAAAACTCAAATCATTCACTTTGGTCAAAAAAATAATATGCACAGCGTCAACTATGGTACAACCTCCTTAAATCCTGAATCTAAACTTTCTTTTCTTGGTATCACGCTCGATTCGAAGCTAGATTGGAAAAGTCATATAAGAGAACTGTCGAAAAATTTATCGAAATACTGCTATGCGTTGAAAGTTATTAGATGAAATATATCCATAGAAACAGCATTGCTAGTGTATTATGCCTATGTACAAAGTCGTATTAAGTATGGAATCCTTTTCTGGGGGCTGTCTACTGATGTTGATAAGATATCCATAGTACAAAAGCGTTGCCTAAGAAACATATTTAATATACCACTAAGAGACAATTGTAGGCCTTTATTCGTGGATAAGAAGATTCTTACTTTAACTAGTATGTTGATCTACGAAGCTGTAATATTTGTAACTGAAAATATGGCACTTTATACATGTTATGACAGAAATCACAGACATAATACTCGAAATAAAAACAATCTTATGAATATTAGGCCCAATTTCACATATATACAGAAAAATGTCCCTTTCTCAGTAATCAACATATATAACAAACTGCCAGAGGACACAGCACATCAAGAAGCTGAAAACTAAATTAAAAAACATACTTTTTTCAAAAGCATACTATTCACTGGACGAGTATTTCACAGATACATTAGAGTAGTAATAGTTATTTTATTTTTCTTATCTTGTGATTTTTAAGATTCACCTTCTGATTATATATATATACAGTTAATTTTACATTTGTGTTTGTGTGTGTATCACTGGATGATTATTTTGCAGGTACATTAAGGCATTAATATTTATTTTGTTTCACTTGTGATGTTCTGTAATTTGTAATTTTTGTTATTCTTATGATTTACTGTTCTACCTTTTGATTTTATCTATAATGTGTTATCTGGTATCTAGGTGCGTGTATGTATGTATGTATGTATGTATGTATATATATATATATATATATATATATATATATATATATATATATATATATATATATATATATATATATAGCTTATGGGGACTGTACCAAAATTGTTAATTTCACTATGTTTATGACCTATTTACAGTTTGTGTTTATATGTATATATTTAGGTACTATAATAGTCATCATTTTTACAGACTGCTTTTTGTAGTAATACTGACATGTTCTACACCTAAAAAGGTATTTTTGAAGGAACTAATAAATAATATCTATCTATTTGTATACATGGACAAATTTTGTAATAGCGTAGATTTAGCTGAAACTCTATTCAAGGAAAAGACATGCGAAGATAGAGTAGGAAACTCTAAAGATATGTTGAAAAAGAAATTAAAGAAAGGGGGTTTCATCTGTTAAATATCTGCATCTGGAATAGTTTTTATATCTACAAGAAAGTAACAAATAAAACAATCACCTTTTTGCAATTTCGTGACAGCGTAGTAAAAGCCCTTATCAAAACTGACACTGTGCCGGTGCTTCAAGTAAATCCAAGTTCAAATATTTTAAATTACGCAGAAAGGGTTCCAATAACAGAAAAAATTAAAAGTGGTATGTTGCAGTGTCGCTATTGTACGAAGCAAAATACGAGTATAAGGAAAAGGTCATGATATTACTGTCCTATTTGTTGTGACTCACCAGGAATTTGCAGATCCCCATGCTACAAATTGTGGCATGCAGAAAACAGACAATAAATAAACCCCTTTTTCTATTTGACAGTTTAAATTTTTCGTTATGTTACTTTCGGTAGTCAAGCCAATCATACGCCTTTGATAAATCAAGAAAGATACCAAGTTGTGACTCATGGCTAACTCAAATAACTTTGAGAAACTGGGCAGAATACTTATAGGCCTGTAATTTTCTATTAATTCAGGATCGCCTTTTTTATGTAACGGTTTTATTGCTGCTAATTTTAATTGATCTGCAAATACACCAAATTTAATAGAATTATTAATGATATATACCAAAACAACACCTATTACTTTCACTATCTTTTTAATTATGCATACTAGAATTACATCTTCATGTATCAGATTATTTGAAGACAACCTATGCACAAACTTAGTTTGAGGGTTGTAGGGAATATTACAATTAAATGGGATATGATTAATTTGTTCAATTACGTCTGGGACAATTGATGTTAAATATTTATTATACTCATTAGCTATTTTTTGTGGTAAGTAACAAATATGATTCTTTACTTTTCCAGTTAATTCATTACATATACTCCACATACATTTGGATTTGTTGTCAGAGTTTTTTATTCTACTTTTATAATTCTCTTTTTTGAGTTAATTAACAAAAGATCATATTCTTTTTTTCCTTAATATAATCATCTTTTAATACAGGATTGTGACGATTAACAGTTTATCTAGATTATTTTTTAATTCAGTTATTTCTACTAATTTTCTATAGGCGCACTTTTTATTGCTAATTTTTGTAAATTTCATGGGAAAACATTCATCGAATATAGTGCCAAAATAATTCATAAACAATTTCCACTGGTTATCAACTTCGAACACCTCACAATTGCAATAAACGTTTCTCCAACCCTGAATTTTAAGGTGACTAATAAAATTAATCACGTTTTCATCCCTGAAAAATCTCATATATCGTCCCTGTCCATGCAAAGTATCGTAAGCGACATTTTTTGTGAAACTGGGATTTTGGTTTTGCCAGTATCGTCCAAGTGAACTACATCGACTGAAGAAAATATCGTATGCTACAAAAATCATTAAACAAATAATTTCTTATTAAAAGTTTGTCATCGTATGCGCCCACAAATAATAAAATATCGCAAGCTACAATATATTATCAACATTAGGTCACTTTGTATCCACCCCTCTTTTTAAAATATCGTAAGCTTATGTCGCTTACGTTTTATTCTATAGCAAAAGTCCTTAAACATTTTACACATTGCATATATGTAAAATCTTAAGTCCCACAATGTTCAATATAAGTATAGTAACCGCCGGTCGCTTAAGATATATTTTTTGTATAGGTTGTTAAATTTCGCGGTAATTTCAGTTTATTAAACATCGCAACCGCCTCAATTATTCGTTTAAATTAACGTATGCGCCTGCGCTTACGATATATTTTGCATCATAGCATGCCAGTCTTAGAAGCGCGTCTCGTCAGAGTGGTTGAATGTTTAATTGTTTGTTGTTATACAGTTATCTTAATTAACTTGTCCAAAAATGTCTCGGAGATTGAAGTGTGTGAATTTGTCCTTTAAAAGTAAAGAAGCAGTTGAAATCCAGAAATTACATACACAATTCTAGAAAATGTTAATGTTTTGTCTGAGGTAAGTAGATGGGTACTAGGTACTGTAGGTACGGTAACATGGAGTCCTTGTTTTAATCGACATAAAATGGAAAAAGTTATTATTACTATTTTATTCAAAATACAAAAAAACTGCTTTGTATTAATTAAAGCAATTAACTTTAGGAATTAAATTTTTTTAATCGAAAAAAAAAACAAAATAAACTTTGACCTTTTTTTTTCTTATATTTTCATGGGTTTCGGTCAGAAATAAAATCACTTGCTTATAATGGTAACGTTTCGGTCTATTTTATTTAAACCATTTTCAAACCATTATAAGCAAGTGATTTTATTTCTGACCGAAACCCATGAAAATATAAGAAATATTGAGTATTAACGGTCATTAAAAATATATATGTTAAACTTTTACCTTTTTTAGACAAACCTATGGGGACTGAAGTATCAAATAATGATGTTATGTCAGGTGTTACGAATTTCAATCAAGAAATGTATGTCAATAAACTAGACGAAACTGCCCAACTTGATAATACTATGGAGGACTTCCCTATGATACTATCAAAAGAAACACTACTTTCTAGCGAAGGTAATAATATTATTATGAGTAACTCATTTAGTGCAGCGGTAGGTAAGGAAAACGTAGATACAGCATAACTTAGTTTTTTTAATTGTCATAATAATTATTATAATTATTTTTAAATTGTAGACGACTTGAACATCACCGGTGTATCGGAGGTTAACTTTCTACTAAGTGTCGAAGTTCTACAAAAAACACCCTGTGATAACAACGACCAGTGCTGCAATTATTTTTCCTCTCGATGATGACAGCGTAATCTTGAAGAGTTCCGATTGTTAGGTTAGTTTGCTAAAAAACGCCCTGTTGGTTCTTGTTCTTTTGGCACAAAAAGGAAAAGAGACGAAGAACTAGACAGTTGGTTTGGTAAAGGTTAGGTTGAGAATTCGAGTTATGGCTTTTCTTGTAATGTGAAAATGATTCTGTAATCATCGAAGATAATAAAGACTTAAAAGTGTTATTCAGTAATTTTAATAAAAGTGATTAACTCAGATAACAAATATTAAGAGGTTATGGGCCCAGTTCACGGATGAGAAACAAGGATATAGATTAATGGCACAGGGACAAATTTACAACATTGAGGCCCTAACAGGAGAGAATTATTTAGCATGGAAGTTTCGAATGGAAGTCATAATGGCAGAAAATGAAGTATTAGAATGTATAAAAACGAAACAGACATATCAGTTTTAACGGAAGATGGCAAGAAAAAATTTCACAAAATAAACAATAAAGCAAAGTCAATAATAGTACAATGGGTGTCTGATGCACAGTTAGAGCTATTACGAGAAATGGAACAGGCCTATCATATGTGGAGAAGCTTAGAAGAAAAATATGAAAAGAAGGGGCTACCGGGGCAATTATTCCTAAAACGAAAGATGCTGTCAATGAAATTAAAGGAGGGTGAGTCACTAGAACGATTTATTGGTGAATTTGAGGAAATCCTGAGACAGTTAAAAGCCACTGGGGTGAAAATTGAAGATCAAGACATAATATGCAATTTGTTGTTAACATTGCCAAAATCATACGAAACAGTAGTAACAGTTATCGAGAATTTGTCATCCGATAAAATATCATATGAAGAGGTTAAGAAAAAATTATTGAGTGAAGAAGAAAAGAGGTGCCTGGCAGGAAGAGCAGGTCGATCTATTGCCACTGAACAAGTTGCGTTTAGTGTAGATGCATCCTGTTATAGATGTGGAAAGCGAGGCCACTATAAAAGGGAATACAGGACGAGATTATCTTCAAGTTATCAAAGAGGTTCAGGAAGATTTACAAATAACAATTACAGAGCAAACTTTCCAGGTAATAGAGGGTTTCAGGCAGGTGGTAGAGGAAATGATAGATAGAAATTATTGATCTTGTAACATCAAATAATGACATAAGACAAGTCGAACAAGAACAAATCAAAATTAAAAAGTCTAGCTAAAGCTAGGGCATTTACCTTTAAAATCAATACAGTAATGTAGGTTAACAAATACACGTTATACACAAAAAATAATATGAAAACCTGAAACACACAGGATACGTCAAAATTTAAGATTAAACAAAGTATATGTTGCAGTCTAGACATAATTCAATGAGTATTTTCAAAATATTTTTCAACCGAATATGGGCACATGTCAATGAGATAGTTTTTAGTTTTCTCTTTAAATTTATGCATTAAGGCAATATCTTTGAAACTTTGAGGGAGACTATTATACAATTTAATTCCCATTACAATAGGTGAATTCTTACAGATTTCTATACGCTGGTAAGGTATAGAGAAATCTGATTTATACCTTGTATCGTGAGCGTGAATATCACTATTCCGTAAATAATCGTTTTTATTTCTATGAACTGATGTAAGTAGATCCAATATATAAAGGCCATACAGAGTTAAAATTCTCAAGTCAATAAAAACAGGTCGACAGGAGTCTACAAATGAGATGTTTGAAATACACCTTAGAATCATCTTCTGTGACAAAAAACATTTTTAGCATGAGAAGAACTCCCCCAAATACAAATTCCATAACTAATCCTAGACTGTATTTCACTAAAATAAAGTAAACGAATGTGATTTACATCAAGTGTTTTCTTCAAATTTCTAATTTGAAAACATTTAGAATTTAGCATCTTTGATAAATTTAAACAATGGGTTTTAAATGACAAATCTGAATCAAATAATACTCCCAGACATTTCACATTTTCTGCTTTCGTTATGTTGGAGTTGTTAACCAATATGTCAAAGTCAGGGGAAAAAGTTTTTTGGCGAGGATGAAATGAAATGTAATTCGTTTTTGTTGTATTAAATAACAACGACTGATCACTGGACCAGGCAAAAAATTTCAACAGAGCATTCATAATTTTGGCCTTCAATATGTTTGGGTCTTCATCACTGAACACAAAAGTTGAATCATCTGCATAAAGGGTAGTAAATGACTCTGGTATAACAGAAGGTAACTCATTTATGTATAATATAAGCAACAAAGGGCCAAGTATGGATCCCTGTGGAACTCCTTGTGCATTTACTATAAGATTAGATATATATGTATTTCCTTTATCAACAATTTTGACAGATTGTAACCTGTTATCCAGGTACAAGGATAACCATTCATATGCTTTTCCCCTCATGCCTTATTTATAAAGCTTGTCTTTTAAAATACTATGTTGAACACAATCAAAAGCCCGACTGAGATCAGAAAATATCCCAATCGGGCTTTCGTCCTGGATGACAAAATTCAGAACCTCACTGTAGAACGATTCCAAAGCTGTTGAAGTTGAAAATGTTGCTCGAAAACCATGTTGATGATTCGTAATTACTTTATGAATTTCTAAAAATCTCAACATCTGCTTCAGCATGGAATACTCAAATATTTTTGACATAACTGGTGATACAGAGATTGGACGGTAATTCGAAATGATTTCAGAAGCACCCTTTTTTAAAATAGGAGAAACAATTGAAACTTTTAGTTCATGAGAGAAAACTCCTTCAAAAGAAGTGTTGATTATATGAGTAAGCGGTTTTACTATAAAATTTGCAATTTTTTCAATGACAATACCAGATATGTTATCAGAACCATATGATGGTTTATTTTTGATTTTATTCCTAATTATGTCAAGAATATCTTCTGTTGTGACACATGAAAGAAATATGATGTTTGAAACAAAATTATTGGAGGGATACTTTAATGTATAGTTCGGTTCAGATATCGATTTAATTGCTTCATTGGGGGCATTTATGAAGTATTCATTAAATGTATTAGCAATTGTTAGTGGATCATTTACTGGATCATATAGAGGTAACAGTTTCAGAGGTACGAGAAACCCAGTTCAAAATGGAGGAATGCATAGGAGCAACTTTACACAACAGCATGAAGAGTCAAATGAAATTGATAAGTGAAGAAGTTTCAAAGGTATGTTTTAATAGTGAAATAAATAAAATTGAAAATAACAGTGGAAAATTGAATGTTTTAGAATTTGTGATTGATTCTGGATGCACTGATCACTTACTAAATAATAAAAATGTGTTCACAGATCTTGTAATGCTAGATAAACCTATAAATATAGCCTTGGCAAAAAATGATAATTATTTATCCGCAGTTGGAGTCGGAAACATTAATGTTATTAGCAATGTAAATGATCGACAAGTAGAATGTCAAATAGAAAATGCTTTTTATGTACCACAATTAAGGAAAAATTTACTTTCTGTAAAACGATTAGAAATGGCCAAGATAACCGTAATTTTTTAAAATGGGGTTGTAAAATTATTAAAGGAGGGTTTTTTAATAGGAATTGGTAAAAGAGATGGTTTATATAAAATCAATTTTGAAACAGGTCAACAAAAATGTTACTCTGTCCAAATTGATCAAAATAACGAATTTATAAAATGGCATGAAAGAATTTCTCACTTGAATTTTAAATCACTAGAAAAATTAATAAAAGGGAATTTAGTTGATGGAATCGACAAGGATATAAATATTGACAGGGTGAATTTTTGTGAACCATGTATACAGGGAAAATTTTCAAGGTTACCTTTCTCGACAAGACAAAAAAGTAGTAGAATTTTGGAAATAATACATTCCGATGTATGCGGTCCAATTAACCCACAAACAATTGATGGTTACAAGTATTTTGTTACTTTTATAGATGGGTTTTCAAATTTCACTATGGTTTTCCTAATAAAAAACAAGAGTGAAGTTTTCAGTAAATTCAAAGAATATATAAGGTTTGTAGAATCAAAATTTAATTCAAAGGTCTCTAAATTAAGGTGTGACAATGGGGGCGAATATGTTTCACATGAATATAGAGAGTTTTGTAAAGAAAATGGCATACTTTTAGATTATACAGTGGCATACACACCTCAACAAAATGGGAAGGCAGAGAGGATGAACCGTACTCTGGTGGAAAGAGCAAGATGTATTATGAATGCTTCAAAGGTTCCTAAGTTTCTCTGGGGAGAAGCAATAAGAGCATCATGTTATGTGATAAATAGGTCACCTACGGAGAGTCTGGATTGAGATATTATACCAGCCGAGATATGGAACAACAAAAAACCAGATGTTAAACATTTAAAGGTATTTGGGAGTACTTGTTATGCTCATATTCCAGTTGAGTTAAGGAGTAAATTTGATGATAAAGCAGAAAAATGCATAATGTTAGGCTACGCACCTACTGGATATAGACTGTGGAATATAGCAAAAAATAAAGTAGTTATTGCCAGAGATGTAAGGTTTAATGAAAATGAATTTTATTTTAAACAAATGGCAATACTAGATGTAGATGAACGAGTAAGGAGTAGTCAAGATGAAAATATGGGGAACATTGGTAACAGGCTAGAACAAGAAGTATACGACGGAAATTACGAAGATCTAATAGATCAAGAAGATCAGAAAGCGAGTGAAGATAGATATAGAAGCAGTCGAAGCATAAAACCACCAAAATGGCTAGAAGATTATGAGACTTACATGGCTCTAGATGCTATGAGTTTGGTTGAAGATGTGCCACGGTCATTTGAAGAAGTAGATGAAAGAGATGATAAAATTTGCTGGCTTAAATCAATGGATAGAGAAATTAATTCAATAAATAAAAATGGTACTTGGGAAGCAGTAAGTGAAAAACTGGTAGAAAAAACTATTTTGGATACGAAATGGGTATATACTTTTAAACCTTTTGAGGAGAATGAATCTGAGAAATATAAGGCTCGATTGGTAGTTCGAGGGTTTGCACAGGAAAGAGGAAAAGATTACGAAGAAATTTATTCTCCTGTAGCAAAAATGACCACAATTAGGGTGATCTTAGCTATTGGAAATCAATTTACATTCTATTTTAGACAACTAGATGTTAGGTCAGCATTCTTGAATGGAGTTTTGGAAGAGGAGGTTTATATATATTCGCCAAAAGGGGTAAAATGTACATCTAGAAGTGGGGTATATAAGTTAAATAAAGCATTATATGGGTTAAAACAATCGTCAAAATGTTGGAACATGGAGATTAATTCTTACTTAATTGAGATAGGATTTATAAGGTATGAAAATGATTTTTGTCTATACATCATAATGAATAATAACTATGCTACTTATCTCTTAATTTATGTAGACGATATAATAATATGTGGTCCTGATAATGATTTTATAAACTATATTGTAAAGCAATTAATAAAAAAATTTGAGATAAAGGTAAACTTGAATATTTTCTAGGTTTAGAGATAAACTATAACAGAGATAAAGGTGTTTTACATATTAGTCAACAGAGGTACATTAAACAAATTTTGCGAAAGTTTGATATGGATTCCTGTAATGCTACTTCTATACCAATAGATTCAAAATTAAATTTAACATGTAATGGTAATAATAAGAATAAGCCTGTAAGACAATTAATTGGATGCTTAATGTATCTCATGTTAGGTAGTCGACCAGACATGTTTCGCTCTCAATTATTTCTCTAGATACCAAGACAAAGTATCAGATGAAATATGGATTCATCTAAAAAGAGTATTGCAATATTTAAAGGGAACTGAAAATGTAGGTTTGGAGTATTGTAGGAGAAATGAACAGGAGATTGTAAGTTTTGTAGATTTTGATTGGGGGAGTGATTGAATCAATTGAAAATCAGTTACAGGTTTTGTAATTAAAGTTTTTGGAAACGTTGTAACTTTGGTAACTAGGAAACAAAAATTGTATCACTTTATCAACAACAGAAGCTGAACTAGTTGCTCTGTGTGCTTGTGTCACAGAAAGTTTGTATTTAAGAAAATTATTAAGGGATTTAAATATTGAAATTAAACAAATAACAATTTTTGAAGAAAACCAAGGGTGTTTAGCACTTATTAAGAATCAAGGAAATAACAAGAGAGTGAAGCATATGGACTTGAAATACCAATTTGTTACTGAATACTTAGATAAAAAGGTTTTAGATTTAAGATATATTGGTTCTAAGGAACAACAGGCTGACGGATTAACAAAAGCTTTACCTGTAATGAGCTTTTCTAGATTTAAGGATTTTATCGGTTTAAAGGTTTTTAGAGAGGGGGGTGTTAGGTTAGTTCGCTAAAAAACGCCCTGTTGGTTCTTGTTCTTTTGGCACAAAAAGGAAAAGAGAAGAAGAACTAGACAGTTGGTTTGGTAAAGGTTAGGTTGAGAATTCGAGTTATGGCTTTCTTGTAATGTAAAAATGATTCTGTAATCATCGAAGATAATAAAGACTCAAAGTGTTATTAAATTAAATAATTTTAATAAAAGTGATTAACTCAGATAACAAATATTAAGACTGATGACCAGCTTAAGGTAGCTTTTTCTCATACAAACTTTTTAAACAATATTGTTTTCAAATTTATTTTATTAATAATAATAATTATTATTACAATTAGCATTTTTTTCTTTTAGCAAACAGTGGAAACTCTTCCAACTTCGGAATGCGAAGAAGAAGAAGTACCGAAACTTATGAATATAGATACAGAAGATTGTGAAGAAAGAGAAGAAAAAATAGTTCGGGGGAAGAAAGCAAACGTCATACTAAGAATGGTTTATCTAAATTTAAAACTTGAAAATCAAATAAGAGATTGGAAAACAAAAAACAGAGGAATTCTGGTATCCATAAAACAATAAAACCAAATCCATGTGCAAATAAAAAATGCCAAAATAATTGTAAATCGGTAAGTGAGACTGATAGACAGCAGATATTTAATGATTATTATAATCTTAACTCGTATGATGAAAAGAAGAGCTGGCTAATTCAATGCATGAAACAAAAAGAAATAGGAAGAAAACGAACTAAAAATGATCATTCTAAGAAAACCAGAACAATAGAATATTATTTGACAATTCAATGTGAAAAAAGAAGAGTTTGTCGGCAGTTTATACTTAAAACCATAGGTATTAGTCAAATGTCTTTGCGACAAACCATAGACTATGTTTCGAAGACGGAAATGATTGAAAAAGACTCGCGAGGTCGCTGTGCACCAAAAAATAAGAAAACTGAAGGGGCTATTAAAACTGTCAGAGATTTTATTGAGAAAATACCAGTGGTCATCGCATTACTGCCGCTTGAAAACAAAGAAACTATACATGACTTCTGATATCAGAAATTTTTCAAATCTATACAGATTGTATAAGGAGGATTGTCACGTCATGCAAAATACAGATCCAGTGGGAAGAGCAACATTTTTTAGGGTCTTCAAAAACTACAATCTAGGTATTCATGTGCCAAAAAATCTGCGAAAATGTTAAAAGTATTGGTGCAACAAATGTAGAAGCAGCAGATAAAGAGAAATATCTGCGCCATAGAGATGAGATCGAAAATAGCCGTACTAAATTTAAAAAGGATCAAGAAATTCGTGACCCAAACTTTATCTGTGCATCTTTTGATCTCCAAAGGGTGTTAACTACGCCTCACGGAAACAGCATACTTGTATATTATGCTCGTAAGTTAGCAGTGTACAATTTCACAGTGTATGAGAGTATGACAAAAAACTGCTTTTGTTTCCTGTGGAACGAAACTTTGGGGAAAAAAGGCTCAAACGAAATATGCACTGCTCTAAATAAATATCTCCACCTCTTGGACCACAGGGTTTCTCCTTTAATTTACGAACTTTCCCTGTACTGCGATAATTGCAGCGGACAGAACAAGAATAAACAAGTTCTTGCAATGATTAACAGGTTTATTAAAACTGCTATCCACTTAAAGAAAATCACATTAAATTACCTAATTGCCGGCTATACATAGATGCCGGTTGATTCAATGCATTCAACTATAGAATCATATCGAAAAAAACTATTTACGCACCTTCAATGTGGTAAACTGCCATAAGTCTTGTTAGGCACACTTCTCGGCCATATTGTGTACATTTGTTGAACTATGACGATTTTATGAACTATTCAACAATTGCAAAATATATTTCAAATTTTTCACTTCCGGAAATTAATGGAGTTGAAGAAACATCATCCACTGGCGAAAAACCTGGACCAATTTTAAGAAAAATACAAACCAAAAATAAAAACAAAGCTAAACCAGCTAAAGGTGGCCCCCTCAAAATTTCCCAAATTCGCATGGTAGAAATGGAAGGGGAAAATTCCGAATACATGATAGTCAAATATAGTTACTTGGAAGAGTTCGCAAATAAACAGCAGTTTACCATATAAGATGACAGAAAACCGCTAAAAAAATGTTATACTTCCCTACTGCCGATATCAGCAGCTAAACATAAAGATCTTATGAAATTATGGTTACAGTTAGTTATTCCTAACGACTACCATGCTGAATACGCTACTCTACCTCATTCAGGGGAAATTGTTGATGAATTACCAGAACCAGATGAAGAAGATGAAGTTTTCGCATAATTTTTAGCAAAGCTCTTCTTGTTAAGTAAGCCGTTTTTAGTTTAACAATTATTTTGGGTTTTAACTATTACTTTCTATTTCTATATTAAAATAAACTAGAAACAATATATTAGTTGTTTTCTATTGTTACAGCTACTAGGTGCCAGGCTACTTTTGTCACTGTCGTTTAAATATAGGTACAAAAAAATACTTTGTAGTTATTTACATTTGGTGCTTACGATATTATGAAGAGAATTACCTAGTTTTCTAATACAAACAACATCTTAAGCAACATTAAAATTATCTTAAACTCCACGAGATTCCTAAAATGTTTTTTTGAAATATCGTAAGCGACCTTTACTCAACCCAATAAGTGTAGTTTTTGAGAATTAGCCCTAAAATCATGGATTAGGATCTTAGTCCAGGAGGAATCGGCGCATGAGTACCGAAAACTATTCCACCTCAATTTTTTTATGCGATCCTCTTTGAATTGCCCTACAGATGATATAAATGCATGTTGCCATGGGGCAACCTAGTGCCATATTGATTAAACCGAAATTGTTTAAACAATTGGAAGGAATTGTTATTTTTCAACCGGACAAATTTTTTTTATATTCTTTATTGAAATACAAATAAAAAAGGTCCTATGACTTTTCACGATAAAGTTAATATTTTTAGAGATATGAATTTTTAAAGGTTCGAAAAATCTCAAATTTGAGTACTTTCGACCCATGAAAAATATATTAATAAAATATAAATAATAATTTTTTTAAATTCTTTATACATTGGTTAATAATATTCTTAATAGAGATTCAAGAAAATTTCATTGTTTATACCTGTTTTTTAATTATACTGTGAATAAAACTCAAAGTCAGTGTCACAGAATTATTTGACACTGACTTTGAGTTTTATTCACAGTATCACTGTCAGTCACATTTGTGTTATGGATGATATTCTTCTTGTTTTTTAATTGTTAATTTCGCGCGCTCACAAGTATGCGTCGCTACCTTTAAGTATCGCCGTCTCTCTCTGACTCATGCGCTGCATACGGTCTCTCTTTGTCCTGAATCATTATTTATCATTTATCTAAGAAACAATTAACTTAATCAAGATTGGTAAAGAGAGCAATGTTATTAATAATTAAATTGTCTACAATTTGTTTTTAATAAAAGTAATTTAAGTATGAATCGAAACATGTAATTAAAATTACTTTTTTGTTATTATCGTAGTAATTTATGCATTTTTATCAACAATAATAAGATATAATGGTATTTGGAAAATTTTTGGAATCACAATTATATATAAATAATAAGCTTTTGCTGAAAACATACATTTGGATAAATGCATTGAATCCGGAATATAAAACATTAGATTTTACGAATTTCGCATACAAACTAGAGAATGATACTTTGCTAATACCTTTATTTATAAACAAAACCCCATTTCCAACTGATCAAAATCTAATGTTTTATATTCCGGATTCAATGCATTTTTCCAAATGTATGTTTAAGCAAAAGCTTATTATTTATATATAATTGTGATTACAAAAATTTTTCAAATACTATTTTATCTTATTATTGTTGATAAAAATGCATAAATCACTATGATAATAACAAAAAAGTAATTTTAATTACATGTTCCGATTCATACTTAAATTACTTTTGTTAAAAACAAATTGTAGACAATTTAATTATTAATAACATTGCTCTCTTTACCAATCTTGATAAAGTTAATGGTTTTTTAGATAAATGATTAATAATGCTTCAGGACACAGAGAGACCGTATGCAGCGCATGAGTCAGAGAGACGGCGATACTTAAAGGTAGCGACGCATACTTGTGAGCGCGCGAAATTAACAATTAAAAAACAGGTATAAACAATGAAATTTTCTTGAATCTCTATTAAGAATATTATTAACTATTGTATAAAGAATTTAAAAAAATTATTATTTATATTTTATTATATTTTTTTAATATATTTTTTATGGGTCAAAAGTACCGAAATTTGAGATTTTTCGAACCTTAAAAATCCATATCATTTTATTTATATTTCAATAAAGAATATAAAAAAAAATTGTCCGGTTGAAAAATAACAATTTCTTCCAATTGTTTAAACAATTTCGGTTTAAACAATATGGCACTAGGTTGCCCCATGGCAACATCCATTTATATCATCAGTGGGGCAATTCAAAGAGGATCGTATAAAAAAATTGAGGTGGAATAGTTTTCGGTACTCATGCGCCGATTCATCCTGGACTATCTCTCCTAATACATTATTCACAAATAATAATATAAATAATTAAAAAAAAACAGAAAAAACAGTTTTTTGTTTCCTATAAAATTACTCAAATGGCGCATACAGTACTTTGCCTGGACAGGGACGATATGTGATTAAGTGGTTTATCCAATTTAATCTTAAATTTTTTTATTTGAGCAGAATGATTCGACATATGTAATTAATTACTTGTGTCATATAGATTCCTTTAAAATTTGTCAAAAATGTTATCAATACAACTCTTAGTCCTGTCAGTTCTTCTTGTGTATTGATTTATTACATGATAGATGTCAAAAGAACATGTTAATGTTAGCAATTTAGATTTTAGACTGTTATCGTATTTTAATTCTATATTAAAATCACCAGCAATAAATATAAGTTTATTTTGATTTATTTTTGTGAGCAAAGATTCAAATTTTTGAAGAAATATGTTTAAATTCGCTCCTGATGATCTATATAGAGAAATGATTATAATTTGCATATTTCATAAACTTACTTCCACAGCAGAACATTCAAATTCACTGATAACTGAAAGCTTAATTAATGTCTTCAAAGATTTATATTTAATATTGTTTTTACAATCAATGGCGTATCCTCCATGTTGATTTTCGTTTCTACAAAACCAATCTGCTATTTGATAATTATTGATGGTTATCGATGCTTTCATTATAATTTTGAGTGATACTTTTTTGTTGTGGTGAGATGAAAGTATATGTAGATTTTATACAAAATCTGATTATCTATTGTCTCAATATATTCTGAAATCAAATCTTTTGTAGCCAACTCCTTGAGGCCATGATGATTGGCTTGTATATTTCATCCATACAACTCCAATCAATACCATACATAAAGCTCTTTGCTTGGTTTTCTTCAGTGAGTTCTTTAAGCTCTATGTTTTTATTCTTGAAAGCTTCTTGTTTACCCTCGAACTTTTGTATATCTTCTTCAGTTATAGATCTTTTTATTTGATATAAATATAACCAGTTTTTCTCTGGGATGCAACTTCTTTCTTGTTTTTCCATTTCCATATAATTTTTCCCTTTCAGGACCTACTTTTGTTTTATTCTTTTTGTAACTTACAGTTTTGAATCCTTCCTGTTTATCACTGTTAATGTGTATAAGACTGTTAGTTAGTTAGTTAAATTCCTTTGTTCAGCTTCTAATGTCATTTTCGCATGACCCACTTTTAATGTTGGAAGAGTATTTCATGCTTGTTATTAGTAGTCATTATTATATTACTGCAGTTTTTATTGCTTATGGATGTTTGCGGTGTTATCTTTTTTTTGTAATATTAGGATTTTTTTAGTTTAATATTTTGTTCCAATAGTATTTGCTTCTTTCAATAATTTTCTTAAATAGATATTTTCAAGCAATCATTTATTTACATCTACACTAATTTCGATATGTAGGCTTCTTTGATTTTTGGTGTCGATATTAGGACTTAGATTGGCATCGTCCTCTTCTGTATTTTTTTCCTCTCCTGAAACTTAATTATCACAACATATTTTTCGTGATGAACAACTGGTATGGAAAATTGATTCACATTAAACACAATTCACAGCTTTTTTAACTTTACTACTGCAATAATTGCAAATTGAATTGACATCATTTGAAAGCGATTCGGTTTCGCCCGCCATCACTATAAATGATTCATTCTTAACGACATATATAGTCGGGGAAACTTTCTCTTCAACAGTCAGTACGGATTCAGAACGTCGAGCGAAAACTGTGATTAATTTCATATTAATAAAGTTATTAATAATCTTCGATGAGTTTATTTTTCAACCGGTCGTTACATTATTTTACTCATTTATCAATCTCAGGATCCTCATCCATGGCTGCTGCCACCATCTCTAAAAATCTTGCTTTTAAAAGCAATTTTTTCTTCCGACTTTTAACTAGTGACAGTGATTGTGATAAACTGAGGCAAAAGTAATAATCTTCACATTTTATAGACTCTGTCTCTGTTACACTTTTCTGTATAAATTCCGTTAATCTGTTTCCCACATTGGAACACCTTGCCACTAATTTCTCCATAGATGAGGTCTCTGAAAGTTTATTCTCTTCTTTGAGAGTTTTTCGTATTGGTGTTGAGGATCTACCAGTGCCAGGAGTACTTTCTGACTGAGATTCGGCATCTGCATCTTCAGTCTCCTGGTAAAATTCATTTGGATCCTGTTCTTGCGACAGGGATTCTCCCTCTTCCATAACCGTGGTCTCCTGTAACGAGCTGGAAGGCATTTTGAGCTCCTTAGTTTTCAAAAAATTTTTTGGCCAATTGCCGGTTGTTCTAAAAAAATAAAAAATATTAATACTATGGCAAATGTATTTATGGTTCAGTTACAAAGTGATAGTCTAAGTAGCAACTGTGTTTAGTAAGTTAAATTTAAAGTATAGTTGCTAGATGCACATTTGCTGTTAAAGAAAAGGCAGAAATTATTTCAAAATTAAAAAATGGTGAAAACAATGCCGATTTGTGCAAAGAATAAATACTAAGTATCAGTGAATAACTATGTGTGCAAATATTTTTAACAATAAATCAATATAAACTATACATATGTGTACAGCAGGCGTAGGAGATATAGTGCAAACTTTCAGGTTTCTGCTTATCGTTTGACTTGAATACCGCCATAGTCCAGTCAATATAATTTAAAATGCTTATTTGACGATACATTCATTTAATATTATAATTTCAACTAATAATTGTTAAACTGTATTTAATAATTATGAAATACATTTATTGACTGTCTAACGATTATTTTTAACCCCCAATTATGGAGCGCCATCCTTAGCGTTAATGTATAGAACAAAATGCATTCCTTTAAACAATATTAACCTATTTATTTTTAAAAACATCTTAAACATAACACCAGACAATTAACACTACCTTATATCTCGTTTTATTAGGAAGGATTAGGAATATAAATTTCAAATAACTTATTATTTTTCCCATCTTTTACTGAACTAATACAATATTTTGAGAAGGCATTTTTTTTCGAACACAACAGCACAGATAACCACACTACAGATGTTCACTCTTTAGTTGGTAGGCTGACATCAATAAAGAGTGTATTGTTTTTCTGAGGAATTTGGGTAAGAATACATATTTATTATATAGCAATTATATTTTTAGTTAAAAATTAAATATTTACAATGTGGCGTCCTTGGGAAATATCGAGTTCGGTCAAAAATATTGTGTGTAATAATAACGAAAATTTAAATTATTGTGATCGAAGTGAAAACAGGATTCGACATCATTTAAATTTGGAAACACAGAAGATATGTTTCAATATGTATAAGAATCTACGGGAAAAGTTTGGTTTCAATAAAGAAACAGAATTAATGCAAGCCGTATCTGATTTAACAGAAGTTCACCTGTCAACTATACGTAAAATAGCCAAGAATGGGCCTTATGAACGCAAGAAGCGAAGGGATTGGTCAAACCTTAAGATGTGTCTGTAATAAAATTATTTAAAACCACCATATATGACAGTTACAAAAGTAATAAGTTACCTACGATTGAAATAATAAGAAAGGATTCCGGTTCTGACCGTTAAACAGCTAACAGTTGTTAATTTCGGCTCCGATAAACCTAACAATTTTAGTGATAAAACCAAACATAAGTGATAAAAGTCTAGTAGTACAGTTTAGTTATCATCATAGTGAAAACACAGTGAGTACTTTCTGATTGTTTTTATCTGTAAACACCTAGAAATCGCAATCTGAAGTATTTAAACATTCCAAACATTCTATCGACTACATTAAATAGTACCAGTTTTTGTCCTCAATAACTATTGAGTGACAGGACCGCACTCAGCGATGATTAAAATTTCTACATCTGACCAAAATGAATAATTCTTCACAAGCTAATACTATGTCATATTCTACCGCTTTGTCACAACAACATTATCCATCGCGAAATCAAGCAATTGTTCTCAATACCATAACAAACACGAAATTACAAGACTATCTGAATGAAATTGGTCCTCTAGTTGAACCAAAGAATATTACACATGTTTCCAGGATTTCCAATAATAGGCTATGTATATTCCTATCAAGCAAAGAAGTAGTAGATAACTTTATTAACAACTACGGCCACATAAATGTCAACAACGAAAAAATTCAAGTAAGACGACTTATTACACCCTCGGAAAGACTAGTTTTATCTAATGTAAGTCCTGTTATACCCAATGATTTGCTTACAGCTAAACTAGAAACACTGGGACTAAAAACACTTTCACCCATGAACCCTCTCAGAATAAACTCCGATAACCCCCAATACAGCCATATTTTAAGTTTCAGACGGCAAATATACATTGCGCCTCTAGATAATATAATTATTCCAGAATATTTCGATCTAGAATACGATACTCTCAATTTCCGTATTTTTTTATCTCGAGACAATCAAAACTGTTTCAAATGTAGAAATCCAGGTCATCTATCTTCACAGTGCCCAAATATTCCAATACCTACAACAGCACCTTCCACTTCATCGAGACAACCATTTCCTACAGTTACTACTCCTACAACTCATACCAAACTAGACACTCCTTCCCAAACAAATCTCCCAACCACAACAATCAACACATTTCACTCAAACCAAAATATAAATGCATCCACATCAGAAGAGCCTGTTGCTAATTCAACAATCGCTGCGCCCCGCACATCATCTCCTATCACAAACATAAATCAAGAAAAAACTATCAATGAACAAACATCACAAAATTCAAATAAAGAAATCGATACAATGGAAACCAATCAATTACCAGATCAAACTACAAGTAATAAAAGAAGTTTTTCAGAAGTCACTGTATCCACCCCAGAACACTCTCAGCAATCCACTCCAACTGAACAGCTCACTTTTACTCTTCCAGAAAATCCAAAAAAGCAAACTAAAAAGACAAAGAAGAAAAAATCTCAACAAAATAATTTATCCAAACTAGAAGAAATGAAACAAGTTAGAGATTTTATAGATAAACAAAACCCTCCATTCGTATTAAATGCCGACCAATTCACTTCATTACTGGAAGACTCACTTGGAGCTCAAGACGTTATCAGCTTAGCCAAAGATTACACCAACAATATAAATAGCTTAATCGAAATGCTGCTACAAGTTTACCCACAAATAGAAGATAGAAGCCTAAAAACAAAATGTACAAAACTACGGAAAAAACTAGAAAGACAGACAGATACCGACCCTAGCAGTGACGCATCTGCCGACAGCTGTTTCTAAATAAATATTCGCTTTCCAGACCATTCTACAATGGAATTTGAATGGATATTACATCCATTCAAATATGCTACAACTATTGATTGCAGAACAGTCACCAGATGTAATATGTTTGCAAGAAACACATTTTCATGTAAACAAAAACAAAACACCAAGATACTATACTGGATTCTTCAAAAATAGAATTTCTGAAGTAGCCAGTGGTGGAGTTGCCATCTACACTAAATCACTATTAGCAGCAACCTCAATACAAATAAACACCCCATTTGAAGCCGTAGCCGTACAACTATTAACTCCTAACAAGATAACTATATGCAATATTTACATACCCTCCAGTCAAGCCATAGACCAACACGAGTTGGAACTTCTAACAAACCAACTACCTAATCCATTTATTATCGTCGGCGACTTTAATGGTCACCATTTTTCTTGGGGATCAGAGAGCATCGACACACGCGGTAGAAAAATAATAGACTGGATAGACACAATGAATATCTCACTACTGAATGATGGAAGCATGACTAGATTCAATGCAGCCACCAAAAACTTCTCTGCTATAGATTTATCACTGTGCACTTCGAACATCACAACTGACCTCAATTGGAGAGTAGTCGATGATCTATACAGCAGTGACCATTTTCCAATTATTATAGAAAACTTAGCGAACAAACCAAATAAGAATAACAACACAAATCCTTTGAAAAGATGGAAACTAAACAAAGCAAATTGGAATAATTTTGCAGATCACATTGGGAAAAACATCACTAACCTAAAAATAACCAACAACGTCAATGAAACCCTCAATAATTTCAATTCTATAATACTATCTGCTGCCTTTGATGAAATTGGGAAAACTGGTTATCTCAAAAAACACAACCCTGTGCCTTGGTGGAATAATGCTTGTGATGCTGCAATAAAAGCCAGTAAACATTCATGGAACAAGTTCAAAAGACAAAAAACAAATGATAACCTATTAGAATACAAAAAACAAAGAGCACATGCGAGGCGCACAACACGAAATAGCCAAAAAGAATCATGGCACAACTACCTGAAAAATATAAATAGTTCCACGCCATTATCGTCAGTATGGAAAAAGGTGAAAAAAATATCGGGAAAAAATATAATTAATGAAATCCCTGCTTTGAAAACAAAAAACAACACATTAATCTCGAACTCTAGCGAAATTGCTGAAATTTTTGCAGAACAATATAGACAATCTTCGAGTAATGAAAACTATGATGCCGATTTCTTAAACCTCAAAAATATAGCTGAATCCTCCCCTATAACAATTGAGGAAAACGTAGATCAAATTAATAATTCCATTTCAATAGAAGAGTTTTCTGAAGCATTGCAATCCATGAAAGACACCTCACCGGGACCCGACGATATCCCGACTGTATTTTTAAAGAATCTTCCGTACTCTGCAAAACAGCACTTGCTAGAAATATTTAACTTGATCTGGAATCAACATAAGTTTCCAGATGTCTGGAGACGAGCTATAATAATACCCATCCTCAAACCACGAAAACCTTCTCTATCGCCTGAGTCTTATAGACCAATATCACTCACATGCAGTACATGTAAGCTCCTTGAAAAAATTATAAACCGCAGGCTATTATGGTGCCTAGAATCAAACAACCAATTACTTGCAGAACAATCAGCCTTCCGGCCAAATAGATCTACATTAGATAACATTATAGATTTAGAAAGTCAAATAAATGAAGCTTTTGTTAATAAACAGAAATGTGTGGCAGTGTCTTTTGACCTCAGTAAGGCTTTTGATACTGCATGGCATCATCAAATTTTATTAAAACTGCAAAACTGGAACTATCAAGGCAATATTTTAGCTTTTATACAAAACTTTCTGAGAAATCGACTTTTCCAAGTAAGAAGCAATGGTACATTATCCAGCACCAAACAACAAGTGAATGGAACCCCACAAGGGTCAATATTGAGTCCCACACTATTTCTAATTGCGATTAACGACATACTTAAAATAATTAACAAACCAGTCCAAGCTAGGCTATTTGCCGACGACTTAATTATATTTATGAAAGGAAAAAAATTAGACAGCTTAACCACCCTACTACAAAATCAAATAAAGGGGTTAGAGAAATGGACTAAAGCTAATGGCTTCAAATTTTCATCTGAAAAAACAGAATGCATAGTATTCTCCAAAAAATATACACAATTACAACCAAAACTTACTTTACACGACGAAACTCTTCAATGTAAAGAACACATAAATTTCTTGGGATTAATTTTTGATCAAAAATTAAATTGGAAAGCTCACATTAAACAACTTGTTCTATCATGTCAGTCAGGTTTAAATCTCCTAAAGTGTCTAGCCAACAAACATTGGGGAACGGATGGAAAAACACTGATGATGGTATATCGAGCATTAGTTAGGTCAAAAATAGACTATGGTTGCATTGCATACGCTTCAGCAAAACAGTCAATCTTGAGGCCCCTTGATGTTATCCATAATCAGGCACTAAGAATAATACTAGGAGCATTTCGCAGCACTCCCGTAAATAGTTTAAATTGCGAAGCAGGAGAAGCAAGTCTAAGTGATAGAAGGCAAATTCTGAGCCTATCATACGCAGCAAAAATATCCAGCAACTCCCAACACCCAACGTATAAGAATACCATATCTATTTATTTATTTATTAGACGGGAAAACCCCACTACAAAATAGAAACAACAGCATACAATGCGGTTATGTTAAACTACAATTAACAAACTTAACTAAGTAAATCTAAAAAAAACAGCATTACTAGATGTATTTAAAAAATCACAAGACAAATTAACAATAACATGACAATATTATGACAAATATAAGATAACAGTACATATTACTTCAAAGAAACCTTATTAGAGTACTCTTAAAGACCTGGAAAGAGCTATTAAAAACATCCAACTTATCCTTCTTATTTAAAAATTCTAGAGATCTGCCCATAAAAGAATGTTTACCATAATTAGTTCTATGAAAACTTATGGAAAATAGGTTACAATGCCGTAGCGTTCTTTGTGGAACTGCAAAATATATTTCAGACAACAAGGATGGACATGATACAACACCATTAAGTATATTATAAATGAGGGTAATGTCATACATAATCCTTCTTTTATCCAACGAGAGCAAGTTTAGTTTATGTAAAATTAGAGAATAATCATGATCAGCAATGAGATTCAAATTGAACCTATAATTACAATATCTCAAGAATTTGTTTTGCAATCTCTCGAGTAATGACTTATAAACATTATACTGTGGTGTCCAAATACATGTACCATATTCCAGTTGTGATCTGACCAACCCAACATATATAGACCTCACAGCTTCCAGAGAGAGATCATTACAATTCCTCAAAGTAAATCCCAACATCCTTTGAGCCCTAACCACTAATTGATTGATATGCTCACCAAAACTTAAATGAGAGTCAAAAAGAATTCCCAAATCCTTAGCCAATTCTTTATTTACTAGCAACTGACCATCTATTGAATAAGAGGACGGGATTCTAGTTTTCTTTTTACTAAAAGAGATCTTAAAGCATTTATCAACATTCAAATCTAACAAGTTTAATTTGCACCATTCAGACAGATTATCTAGTTCCCTTTGAAGCAAATCAATATCGATGTCATTCCGAATCACTAAAAATAATTTGAGATCATCGGCAAACATTAAAAATTCACAATCCCTTATAATATCTTTGATGTCATTGACAAACAGGCTAAACAGCAAAGGAGAACAATGTCCCCCCTGAGGGACACCAGAGCTCACATCAATCACTCTTGACAAGAAATTACCAATTTTTACCTTCAACCTTCTCTCACTAAGAAAGCCAAGCATCCAGGTCGCTAATCCGTCTGAAAAACCTAAATTTTTTAACTTCCTAACCAACAACAAGTGATTAACTCTGTCAAAGGCCTTGGAGAAGTCAGTATATATGGCATCAACCTGATAACCTCTCTCCAAGGCATTCGACAACTTATTATTGTATATGAGCAGATTGGTTACCGTAGATCGACCCCCCCTAAAGCCATGCTGCTCATCAATTAAAATCTCTTTACACTGCCAATTCAAACAGTCAAACATTAAACTATCAAGAACTTTTGGGATTGAAGACTGTATAGATACACTACGATAATTTTTAATATCATTTCTTGAACCTGACTTAAATATTGGAGAGACAAAACTTTCTTTCCACATATCTGGAAACACACCAGTAGACAAAGACAAATTAAATAGCTTACACAAAGGCTGTGATAAAGAATATCTGCATTGCTTTAAGACCGAATTTGGAATACCATCAGGACCAATCATCAACTTATAAGGCAGTGATCCCAGCTTGTCAAATACCTCTGCAACACTTATACATGGACAATCAATATTAATTTGTGGTAAAGCCTCCTCAGGAGGTATTGCATTAGATTTTGAGAAAACCGTAGCAAAGTGATCGGCAAAGAGATCAACAATTTCTTGACCGTTGGTACCTATTACATTATTGAGACTCATATTTTTCGGAATTTCATTAGAACTTTTTTTTTTATTTATAAATTTCCAAAAATTTCTTGGGTTCATACTCAGGTCACTATTTATAGTATTCAAATAATTCTTATAACACTCTTTCGATAATTTTTTACACTTCGCTCTAACCTTACTAAACTCTAAATAATCTGTAGCATTCTTAGACCTCTGATACTTTATGTGAATGTTTTTTTTAAGAGAAATCAACTTTCTTAATTCTGCAGAAAAGTAAGAAGGAAAGTTGGATGTTCTAAATTTTTTCTGTGGAACAAACAACTGAATACCATAGTTAAGAACCTTGTAAAATTCCGACACCATAACATTTATATCCCTATTATTGAGAATGTGACACCAATTTATTGAGAATAAATAATCGTTTAAACCCTGATAGTTACCATTTCTAAAAACAAAGTAAAAATCTTCCACCATAAGTGGATCTAATCTAGCATTCCTTAACTTAAAGCTACAAGTGTATGAAGTATGATTAATAGTGTCGCTAAAAATAGGGTCCAGAGATTTAATACATTCAGTGAAGCAGTCATTGGTAAACAGTAAATCCAAAAATATGTTTTGGCTGTTCGGAACATCCACCATCTGGTACATACTATAGAATCCGTACATTTGTGCCAGTTCTAATGCAGATGAATTCGCAGGACATCTCACACTTACTCCATTATCAGCATTCGACCACTGCGCCTCAGGTAAATTAAAGTCTCCTACTATGTATAGCTTAACATTAGGATACTCAGCACATATCTGTTCAACTGTCAGACAGTGGTCCCGGTACAGATCTTCAGACGACCTAGGCGGTATATAAATACCCCCCACAATAAATTTAAC
Source organism: Galeruca laticollis (assembly GCA_963921935.1). Lineage (NCBI taxonomy): Eukaryota > Metazoa > Arthropoda > Insecta > Coleoptera > Chrysomelidae > Galeruca > Galeruca laticollis. The sequence goes on along the minus strand of OY998180.1, from coordinate 67,121,766 downwards.
ACCCAAACATTTACATAATACAAACAACTGCTCAAATGTAGTCTCAGATTTGTTAATAATCGAAGCCTGAATATGATTCTTCACCATGACCAATACACCACCCCCTCTATTCTTCCCTGTAATTTGTACATTCCGGTCAGCTCTGAATATGTTGTAATTACTGCAACTTAGTTCTTCCGAATAGATATCATCATACAACCAGCTTTCTGCGATAATAACAATGTCATAGTTAGAAGAATTTACTGCTAAACCAAAGTCAGAAATTTTGGTTCGCATACCACTAGCATTCTGGTAGTACATTAGTAGTGGGGTATTATCTAGTTTTTTCTCACTGCCTGTCGGTCATTTTTTATGACCTTAGGAGACCCATTGATATACCGAATTACAAAACTCTTATCATTCCCCTCATTCTTCAACTGTAATTCAGCTAATGCTTTCTTATATTGCTCCCTCTGTATTCTAGTCTGATCAGAGTTAATCTTATAATCGGAATGCACTAACTTTTTCTTAGCTTTCAAAACTTCCTTAACCCATGACGGATCAGCACAGATGACTTTTATTGGTCTACAAGAGCCAACTGACTTTCTGCCAATACGAAGAACCTTTTCAACTTTGTTCCTATCACCACTACTCGAAGTGATATTCAGAGTTTCAAAGACCTCCAGCACCACTTTCTTATCATCTTCTATCCTCTCCGATAAGACATCACTACCTGATTCTTTCACATTATAAATTATGAAGTTCCTAGATCTGTTTGCCCTTTCCTGTATTTCATTGACAATTTCTTCTGTGCTGATTTCAGAATCACCGTGGTTGCATTTGTGTTTTTTAACAGTTTCAAGCTCCTTTTTTAAAAGTTCTAACTCATTCTTCAACTCTCCAATTTGGTGCAACAGGGCTGGTACATTTTTGAAAGCCTCCCTACATGTTTTACAAAAATACAACATAGTACGTTTTTGAATGACAACAGCTCTGAGTTCTGATGCATTTAAACCCGTGCAGGCTTCTAGCGGGTGCATAACTATATGGCAACTATCGCAACACACTGCTTTAGATGCCTCAGGAATCGTATTTTTACAAGAATTACAATTATTCATGTTATGCTATATCAGGTCTAACCTCACTTTTGACTAAAACGTAATATTCCCTCAGAATCTCCAAATCTCAATCTTTACAGTCTACAGGGCTATCACTCATAAAATCCACACTTCACCGAAAATTTATTGAGTCGATTTACAATATAAACTTAAGGATAACTTTTCGTAAACACGTGAATCTATCATAACCTCAAACTATGTACGATACAGCCTCCAGAGTGTATATCAGACAGATATCCTTCCTGCTTCCAAAGTAAATACTGGAGCCCTCCTTTCTATGAAAGAATTCGCAGATATTTAAAAAGCCACAACTATGTCTCGTTCCCATTAACCTTTCCAAATAGAGTCTCTGAAACCGACATTCACCCTTGGACACGTGTCCCTCCCAAAATCAATACTAACTTAACCGATCTCAATAAACATGACTATAATATTCACACTATACATCAAAAATTTAAAGAAATCACAAGCAAATATCATGGGTACACAGAGATATATACAGATGCATCAAAAAAAGGGGAAAACGTTGGAGCAGCCATTGTAACAAATACAAACTCTGAAACATTCAAACTACCAGGCACATACACTATCCTTTCTGGAGAACTATATGCGATATACAAAGCAGTAGAACATGCCAAACACCAGCAAGATAAAAACTTTATCATTTTGACAGACTCATTGAACTCACTAAAATTATTAGGAAGAATTTACGAAAGACATCCAATAGTTAATTTAATAAAAAAAGAGTTAGAACAATTGTACAACCATAACCAAGACATCAGATTTATTTGGATTCCATCGCATGTGGGAATCAAAGGTAATGAGGAAGCAGACGAAAAAGCACTAGCGGCAACTTATCAAAACTATCTTGCTTGTAACCTATCGACATCAACTGATTTAAAATCACACTTCAAGGACAAAATCATAAAACGCTGGAATACCTTTTGGCAAGAATCCGAATCTAAATTAAAACACTTAAAACCTAGCTTCGGACCTTGGCATATATCAACTGGAAACAGAAGGAACCAGGTAATCATCACCCGACTACGTCTAGGACACACCAGATACACGCATGAACAAGGGAGGATCCTCCATTTTGCAATTTCTGTGATGAAGAGATTAGTGTACATCACCTACTAATCGATTGCCCTATGTATGATCTACTACGAAAGACCTACAAGATTCCACGAAATATTAAGGAAATCTTAGGTAATGTCTCAGACCCACAAAGTGTTATAGCTTTTCTGAAAAGTGCAAATATGTTTCATAAGATATAACCATTCTACCGTCACACAGTATACCTAAACTAAACGTTAATACTGCACTGAGACACCTGTTTTCTGTTGTTTATTCTATTAATTATGAATTATGTACCATATACCGCTAATGTATTTTTATTTGTTTCAATATCTACCATAAAATTGTTAATTTATTTTGTATTAAGAAATGTATGTACTATGTAGAAATATTAAGGAAATCTTAGGTAATGCCTCAGACCCACAAATTATTATAGCTTTTCTGAAAAGTGCAAATATGTTTCATAAGATATAACCATTCTACCATCACACAGTATACCTAAACTAAACGTTAATACTGCACTGAGACACCTGTTTTCTGTTGTTTATTCTATTAATTATGAATTATGTACCATATACCGCTAATGTATTTTTATTTGTTTCAATATCTACCATAAAATTGTTAATTTATTTTGTATTAAGAAATGTATGTACTATGTAGAAATATTAAGGAAATCTTAGGTAATGTCTCAGACCCACAAATTATTATAGCTTTTCTGAAAAGTGCAAATATGTTTCATAAGATATAACCATTCTACCATCACACAGTATACCTAAACTAAACGTTAATACTGCACTGAGACACCTGTTTTCTGTTGTTTATTCTATTAATTATGAATTATGTACCATATACCGCTAATGTATTTTTATTTGTTTCAATATCTACCATAAAATTGTTAATTTATTTTGTATTAAGAAATGTATGTACTATGTAGAAATATTAAGGAAATCTTAGGTAATGTCTCAGACCCACAAATTATTATAGCTTTTCTGAAAAGTGCAAATATGTTTCATAAGATATAACCATTCTACCATCACACAGTATACCTAAACTAAACGTTAATACTGCACTGAGACACCTGTTTTCTGTTGTTTATTCTATTAATTATGAATTATGTACCATATACCGCTAATGTATTTTTATTTGTTTCAATATCTATCATAAGATTGTTAATTTATTTTGTATTAAGAAATGTATGTACTATGTAAACCGCTAATGATCTTGTAGGTCGATGCGGATAAATAAATAAAAAAAAATAATAAGAAATAAATTGACAAATGCCGGCTGTAATGTAAATGTCTGAAAGAAAACTATTTAAAACTGAATTAAAAATTGGGGTTCAAATTCAAAACGATTAATAAACGTCAAACAGTCATGGAAAGCAGAAGAATAGTGGATGTGCGGCATACATACTTGGAACAAGTAACTAAGTATAGAGAAGAAAACCGGCCAATTGTCTATTTGGACGAAACTTGGTATGATACACACGACACAGTTAAGAAACGATGGACTGATGGGTCAAACATTTGTATGCCAACAATGCCTGCAAACAAAAGATCCAGACTTATTATTGTGCATTGCGGTGTAAATGAAGGATGGGTTCCAAGTGCCTTAAAAATATGTGGAAAAAAATGGAAGATTGCAACGTTGACTATCATTTGAACATGGTTTGAATTCATATTGATCCCAAACTTAGAACCAAATAGAGTTGTAGTTCTTGACAATGCTTCTTATCTACGACAGCTCAATAAAACACCAAATAAAAGCTACAAGACTGAACTACTAAATTTTTTAATGGATAATAATTTGTAATTTGAAAATTCTTATACAAAACAACTGATTGAAGTTTTACAGGCAAAGAAATTATACGCCCCAGAGAGTATTGCTGAACAACATGGACACTCTATAGTGAGATTTAATAATAATAATCTTTATTTGCATCAGTTACAGTTACAATAATTAAATATACATTCAAAAGATACAAGCACATTAAAATAAGTTGAGTAAATAAGTAGTCATTCATTTTCATCGCAAAAGAGCGTACATTCACAAAAGCAAGGCTTGTGCGTGAATGTGATAGTTCATTTATCATAAGAAGTAGTTGTATAGAATTTAAAAAGACATCATTTACAAAGACAAACATCCTAAACATATATGGGAATATTTCAAAGAATGTAAATATGAGCTCTAACATATAGAACACAGAACACCAACGACAACAAAAACGTAAGTAAAATCATTCAGAATATCGATAAGACAAAAAATTTTCAGGTTTTACAAATCACGATAAAATTGACAGACTATAATAAGTTTCATTTCGAGGAGAAATAAAGTTTTGCATTATATCGGCAGGAAAAGATAGGATCCAGTTCTTTATTTTTTTTTTTGAATAGACTTGAAGAGTTAATTTTTTTCAAATCAGACGGTAATTGATTATATAACTTTGGAGCCAGGTATGTAAAACTTTTTTTACCTATAGCCTTTTTCATTAATGGTATTTCGGCAGCACTTTCCTTATATCTGGTTGGATAACTATGTTGAATTGCCTTTAGAGTGGCTTTGTCTTTATATTGCTTTAGTAAAATGACTTTAACATATAGTTGGCAGATGTTAAGTACTCCAGTTTCTTGGTAGAGCTGAGTTGTAGGGTAGGTTCTGGGTTTGTGAAATAACACTTTTAATATACTTTTTTGGACTTTTTGTAGGTACTCGATGAGAGTCTCCCCAGCCGATCCCCAAGCAAGAAGACCATATGTTAGGTGGCTTTCGACCAGTGCATAATAAAGAATTTTAAGGTAAGATAATTTTAGAATATTAGATAGATATTTAAGTTTATATAGTACAAATCTAAGTTTTTTTATTAAATAATTTACTTGGTGATCCCATCGTAAATGGGAATCAAGGAAAATTCCGAGATATTTAATTTTATTTGATGTTTTGATATGAAACATTTCTCTTGTGGACACAGTAATAGATATTTGCTCAAATGGTGGCAAGCCGGTGCTGTATGAAGTAAACGGCAAAAAAAAGGTTTTTTTATAGTTTATTGTAAGTAGTCTGTTCTCAAAAAAATCAACTACTTTAACAAAATCGATATCGATATCATTCTTGAGAGCCAACCAATTGTCATTTTTATAGAATACAGCGGTGTCATCTGCAAAGCTCACAATTTCTCCCTTTGTGTCCTGAAAAAATATATCATTAAGGTATAGGTTAAAGAGGATTGGTCCCAGGACTGTTCCTTGGGGTACTCCATATTTTACAATTTTGAATTCACTGTGGGCTCCACCAACATTCACACACTGCACTCTTTCGTGCAAATAACTCACAAGTAGCTTGTAAGCCATACCCCTAAATCCTGCATTCTCTAAAACCAATAAAAGCTTGTTATGATCGACACTGTCAAATGCCTTAGCCAAGTCAACAAAGATGACAATGGATGGCTGTTTTTTATCTAAAGCACCACTTATCATCTCCAGCAACCTAGCCACTGCATCCGACGTCGACACGTTTTCACGAAACCCGTATTGTTTGTCTGATAATATGTTATATTTTTTTATAAACGATACGATTCGTTTTTGTATTATTTTTTCAAATACCTTTCCTACATTTGAAATTAATGATATTGGTCTATAATTTGAAGTTTCCTTAGGATTTCCATCTTTAAACTGGGGTAAAATTTCTGCAATTTTCAATATTTTTGGAAACTTACCATCATTTATTGATTTATTTATTAGGAATGTTAACACAGGTGCAATTTCTGTACTTACTGCCTTAAGAGTTTCTGATCGTATACCATCTAGCCCCGGTGACTTATTATTTTTCAAATTCATCACGGTTTCTATTACCTCTTTTACATCAGTGTCTGAAAGAAAGATTGTTTTAGATATCTTTTGTTGCTTAATATTTTTCATCACATTTTCATTGCTTATCTTGTTAGCCATCTTTTTTCCGACGTTTGTAAAGTGTTCACAGAATGCATTTGCAATTTGTTTTGGGTTATGTACTACAGTATTTGTATGTGTTATAATTTCATTTATTGGCTCTTTCTGTCGTTGGGTGCCAGAGATTTCCTTAACACATTCCCACAATTTCCCTCCAACATTCCTATTGTCATCTATTTTTTTATTGAAGTAATATGATTTAGCTTGCTTCATTAATGTATTTAAATAATTTCTATATCTCCTAAAAGCCAATATATTATGTGGTGTGTAATTATGCGTCATTATTTTATATAACCTATTTTTTTCATTAACAGAAGTTACAAGAGCTGGCGTAATCCAGTTTTTACGTTTGATGTCAGTTTTTTTTATTTTTTTTGTTATTGTTGATTTGTCTCTGTAAAATTTCAACCTATTTATAAATGCCTCTGTACAAATATCTATGTCATTATTGTTATAAATGTCCTGCCAACTTTCTTGATTAATTTGATTTTGAAACATTTTCATATCGAATATAACCTTTGTCCTTTCTGATGGAATATTTAGTTTTGTTTCAGGTAGTACAAGATGATTTATGATCGAAAAATGGTCAGTGATACTAGTTTGTAATATTATCGGAATATTTTTATAATTATTTATATTAGTCTTGAAGAATATATGGTCAAGACATGATTTTTGTTGGTCTTTTACCCTAGTGAATTTATTTATTAAGATTTCGAAACCCCCTTCAGTCATTTGGTTCAAATAGTCGTGTACAAAGTTTGATGCATTATCTAATATATTTATATTTATATCGCCTGTTATTATATGGATATCAGATTTTTTACATTGTTTTAAGTAAGTCCCTAGGTCTGTTATAAAAGTATCTATACGCGAAGGACACGGTCTGTAAATTCCATTTATTATTAAATTTTTGTTATATACCTTGCATGAGAGTTCCAAGATTATAATTTCGTTAAAATTGATCAATTCACATGAACCGTGGAACTCTTTTTTCGCAAAGATAATGACACCATCGCATTCATTGAAACTTCCATTATTGTAAAATAAGTCGTAGCCGTCCAACTGATATAAGGAAGTGTCTAGTATTTTTCTTGTTTCTGTAATTACGATAAAATCGAATTGTATACCTACCTGTTCCAAAGTTAGTTTTAATTCGTCAATGTTTTTGTTTGCACTTCTTATATTCATTTGAAAAATAGATATGTTCTGGTTTTTGTTGAAGTCATTAATTAATATATTATAGTCTGGCAGATCTTGTATTTCTTTAGTATCGACTTGTTCGATTTTGAAGTCTAGGAGATAATTATTCATTCTAAATGATTTAGTTAAGAAATCAATAAGTTAAAATATAAGTAGAGTTTTAAATATTAAACATCATATACATCTCAAAAGAAATGATAAAATAAAAGGAAAAGAGTTTCAATTATTATTTGGCACTTGTAGTGTTGGTGACTGTCTTGTTACAAAATTGTCAAGAGTGGGTTTCTTCGCAATAATTTCTGCAGGATTTCCTAGCTCGTTGTGTTTTCTTTTTGGTTGGTTCTTACTATTGCTTTCACTTATTTGGTTCTGGGTATTTGGTTTCGGTTTCTTATTATTTGTGCTGCTATAGTTGCTGCTATTGATATTATTACCGTGATTTGGTGTATTTCCAGTCACAGGATTATTTTTGATAATTTGGTCGTACGTGTATGCTGTTCCTTCAACAAAGAGTTTCTGTCCATAGATATGTGCTTTTTTATTATTTTGCTTTTCTCTTTTTAGCTGATCCACCAATGTACTCCTAACTATTCTTTCTTCTTGAGACAGTTCTTCGGTTATGCATATATCTGTCCCCTTGAGTTTTCTACAGGATCTTAAAACTTTTTGCTTCGTAAGGTAAGAGACAAATTTCACTAATATTGGTTTATTATCTACACTTTTACCAAAAGTAAATACTGTATTGAAATCTTGTTCGATTAAGTTAAGTTCTAGTTTTTGGTTTAGTAGGTTAAGAGTAAAATTTGTTAAGTTTCCTCCTGGGAATTTCGAGTTGAATATCACAATATTGTTTATTCGTTGTTGTCTCTCTAATTGTTTGTTCTTGGATTTAAGATTACTTATTTCACTTTCTAGTTCTTCAATTTTTTTTCTGTCCTCTAGTAACAATTTTTTCATTTCCGCAATTTCTTTAGTCAGTTGATTTGTAATGTTTTCAGCTAGTTTGCTATTTTGTTCTTCAATAAATGTTTTCAATGTTTCTAAGATATCGTCTTTACCACTCATTTTTTAACTTTGATTAGAGAAAGAATATACAATTTAATTCATTTTGCGCCTCTACTATAGAGTTAAGAGTTGCATTTTTGTTTATCGACATTCGTCTTATACAATTTCGATGTTATAAAATATGTATACTTTTATGCTGTTTAGTAGATACAATCATATAGTACTCACTGTGTAAAATTCAAAATTTTTGATACACTTTTTACCACTGTTTCATTTCACTACTGTATACCAAAAAATAAACACATGCTTCGTTGACGAGCAATAACTAAGCACGATACAGCCTGCACAGTGTATCCTCCTTATTTTTGTATTTTTAATCCCATTGAGTTAATTTGGGCACAATTAAAACAGTGATTAAAAATGTAATCAAAATTGAAGATGAGTATAAGAATATTGGGAACGTCCATATTAACACTTATGCTGCCATGTCAGTCAAAAACAAATGACGACAGCCCTACTGTCTGTGCCACCTATGATTTTCTAGCATCACTAGTGGGGGCCGGTGTAGTGTATGCAGATAAGGGCATGATGTCATCACATGAGATGGTCTACCCGGACAATCACTCAACAGCTTGTTAGTTTGATTTAGCCTATCGACTGTGGAGTGCGAGTCATAGAGAGATTATCAATCTTAGATTGGCGACGAGGATACCGGTTAGAATATCTTGATAATTTGCGTATTGCACTAAATATCATTGTGTGTGCTGAATAGACATATTTTTTTCTATTTTGGATAATTTATCTTGTTAAGGCCATATAGGTAAGTGGTTAACTAATAAGAATAATGATGTGGCAAATTATTAAATTCGAGTTGCACAGACAATAAGCAATAGATTAAATTCATATTGCATAGAAGAGTGACTCTAATGAGAGTGTGCTAAAAGATTAAATTCGTATTGCACAGACAATAGAGGCATAGATTAACCCTGGAGTGGACACGTGTTATTATTTTACAAGAAGGGGCGCGTTGGGTCCCATATACCCAAAAACCTAATATTTCTCAAAATCAAAGATATTTTTAAAAAAATGTATCAAATAGTTTTAATGTAGTTAGAAAAGAACATAAAAAACTGCAAACAAAAATATTTTGATTCTTCAAAAAAAAAATTAAACCAAGATTCACATAAACAATATTTTTTGGTAAGGTTGCACCGAACACTCTGTAGAAATGTTATTCTGCGAATGTCATTGCACAAACTTGGCACACACATACAGTATGGTCTAAACAAATGAATTTTTGACAAATACGGCAGCTCTATCGCAATTTGCGATCTTTGCAGAAAGCGCATCTGCCACATTTATTTTCCACTACTGACACTGGCACCACCATTTGAGTTCCAGTAAATGTGGCTGCAGCTTGTCTAATTTCTCTTGGTAGGTAATTACAATGCACTCGTTCTTTCATGTAGTCCATTAATAATGATTTGGCAAGATTTTTAAAAAATATTCGTCTTTCAACCATTGTATTTTCTTCGTTTTCACGTTTTATAGCATTACTTTTATATATCACAAAAGCATGTATTCCAGTAATGTTGGGAAGTCCATAGAAAAGCACCATTGGCCATCGACGCGTATTCCTAGCAACGTTATACATGGCACACACTTGGCCCACAGAATCAATTCCACATTTTGTGGAGTTATAAAATGTAATTATCTCTGGTTTGGCATACTCACCAGATTGTGCATCTATACAATCATCATGATGTAGAGTGGACAACAAAATTACATTTTTATTTGGCTTTGGAATGTAGGATACAATCTTCTGTAAAACCAAACACACTTAATTTTGGAGGCCTTTTGGTAAAGAAAAAAAAAGGTAGTTGCTTCTTATCTTTACGTAGTGTCCCGACTATGGTTAAGTCATGATTCTTCAATAAATCATTGGCAGCTGGAACAGATGTAAACCAATTGTCCATTGTAATATTTCTCCTAAATTTTGAAAGGGGGGAACAAATTCTATTTACAACATCAGTATTGGTATTGCTAACTGCAAATAGGCCTTCTGGTTGTGTGCCGCAGTAGACTTCCATATTATATTAGTGTTTTTAAATGAAACTCACGGTCTCTAGTTAATTCCACAATATAATAAAAGTTATTGAAAATTCTAAAAAATTGACAATTGTTTCGATAAATCAATATCATCGTCAGAATGACAGAAGTTACATTTCATTTTATGCCTACCTGATGTTTAGTAGTTATTTTTGGCTAGACCAAGAAGTAACCTAACTTGTGATTGGCTTAATATATGTTTATAGAAAAATAATAAACTGTCTTCTTAAGTGATAATTGTAAAGATCAGAAGATATAGTTTTCCTGGTTTTCTATATCATTGCACAGTTATACTGATCTTAATTGGAAAAATGATATCCAGGATATCACCATAGGGCTAATAATATCTAAGCTTCAATATTTGTAATATCACATCTTCTTTTTTCTATAAACATATATTAACCCAATCACAAGTTAGGTTACTTCTTGGTCTAGCCAAAAATAACTACTAAACATCAGGTAGGCATAAAATGAAATGTAACTTCTGTAATTCTGACGATGATATTGATTTATCGAAACAATTGTCAATTTTTTAGAATTTTCAATAACTTGTATTATATTGTGGAATTAACTAGAGACCGTGAGTTTCATTTTAAAAACACTAATATGAGCATATTCCACGAAGTAAGGGTCAAGACAGTCAATTTCATTCCATATTATATGTATAAAATGTGTGCGAATCGACTAAGGAAAAAACTTTTATTCCATATCTTGCCGGTTTGTTCGGGATATACATCCTAAACCTACAGCGACCCCTAAATTCCCATAACATCTCATCAAGAGTAGCATATCTACCCACTGTGTAGTGCTTCTGACATTTTTCGATAATATTTTGAAATAATTGTCTGACTGGTGCTAGATTATCCTCCGTTTTTCGAATTTCTCTCGTCTCTCATCCATTCGTAAACACCTCATTAAAAACGAAATCTTTTAAGTCCCATAGTGGCGGGAAACAACTGAATACGTGTACCGTCAGTGGACCAAAATTCAAAAATCGACGTTCTTCCGGCACGATATATACCAGCGAGGTAGAGTAAGCCAAGCAGAGCTTTAATTTCTAATAGAATTGTCGATCTTACATCGGATTTTTTTGCATATCGGTCTTGAATGCTTTCGATATATATATATATATATATATATATATATATATATATATATATATATATATATATATATATATAATATATATATATATAACAACAACAAAGAGATTCATGGGTAATTCACGCAAAATAAGGGCTACTGAAATAGAGTGGTAACCGTGGACATGCATGTTTCTGGCTCATTTTGCCTCATCAGCACGGCATAACCAAATAAGGATGTGAAATTTGGGATCAAAGATGTTGATCGAAACATGGAAAACACAAAATAACGGATTTCAGCAGGGAAACCAAACGCTCATTTGTGTCTTCAATTGGAAGATCCCGAGTTTTCAGGACAACAACCAACATCGACACGGAGGCGCATATATGCCGTGCTGATGAGGCAAAATGAGCCAGAAACATGCATGTCCACGGTTACCACTCTATTTCAGTAGCCCTTATTTTGCGTGAATTACCCATGAATCTCTTTGTTGTTGTTGTGTTAACATATCACGCGATATTCCTACATCTTCTTTGTTATTTACTATGGGTCGGAAGGTTCATGGCGGGGGGCTATATGCGCCTCCGTGTCGATGTTGGTTGTTGTCCTGAAAACTCGGGATCTTCCAATTGAAGACACAAATGAGCGTTTGGTTTCCCTGCTGAAATCCGTTATTTTGTGTTTTCCATGTTTCGATCAACATCTTTGATCCCAAATTTCACATCCTTATTTGGTTATGCCGTGCTGATGAGGCAAAATGAGCCAGAAACATGCATGTCTACGGTTACCACTCTATTTCAGTAGCCCTTATTTTGCGTGAATTACCCATGAATCTCTTTGTTGTTGTTGTGTTAACATATCACGCGATATTCCTACATCTTCTTTGTTATTTACTATGGGTCGGAAGGTTCATGGCGGGGGGCTATATGCGCCTCCGTGTCGATGTTGGTTGTTGTCCTGAAAACTCGGGATCTTCCAATTGAAGACACAAATGAGCGTTTGGTTCCCCTGCTGAAATCCGTTATTTTGTGTTTTCCATGTTTCGATCAACATCTTTGCTCCCAAATTTCACATCCTTATTTGGTTATGCCGTGCTGATGAGGCAAAATGAGCCAGAAACATGCATGTCCACGGTTACCACTCTATTTCAGTAGCCCTTATTTTGCGTGAATTACCCATGAATCTCTTTGTTGTTGTTGTGTTAACATATCACGCGATATTCCTACATCTTCTTTTATATATATATATATATATATATATATATATATATATATACATATATATATATATATATATAATATATATATATATATATATATATACATATATATTGGTGTTTAGTACAATTTCATTTAGTGTAGTATCATCAAAAAAAAGTTGCCAACAGTCTATAGGAGACGAAGCATTTTTAGCAGGTCCTATAACTCCAGGTAATCTAACAATTAGGTTATTCTGTCGAGTTCGAACATTTTTTGGAAAACAATATTTGTTCCACTTTGTACCATCTTTTGAATTAAAATATAAATGATTGCGGCTCCCAGCAACAGGTAATTCTTGCATTACTGCATCATTTTTGGGTTCAATCTCACTGTCAGATATGTGGTCACTGAGGTATATATCAGCATCAGCTACGGAATCGTCTGAATCCGAAAAAGCTTCGTCACTTTCTACTTCTTCAAACAATTTTCTCAACCTCTCTTCCTCTCTTACGTAAGGATTCATTATTCTAAAGAAAAAAATAGTTATAGTACCTGTGTGTAGCTATTTTATAATATGAATAACTTTGGTGCACAAAAATAAAACTTACACAAACAGGCGCGTTGGGTCCAATAGACCGAAATCAATCCTAGAATCGATGCTATTCACTTCACAGCGCTGAAACTACTAATTAGCGTACATTCTAATCTAACTTGAAGGTACTGAGGCGCACAGACCTCAACGCCCTCTCTGGAAAAAGCATTAACAATATTAAATTCTCCGTGGGCCGGACGGACCCCACTCCAGGGTTAAATTCGTATTGCATATTATAAAAAAAAACAGCTTAAATGCGTGCTGACCTGATTCAATTTTTAATACTAGGCAGTAGATTAAATTCGTATTGCATATATATATATATATATATATATATATATATATATATATATATATATATAAACAGCTTAAATGCGTGCTGAACTAATTAAATTTTTAATACTAGGCAAAAGATTAAATTTGTATTGCATATATATAAAAAAAAGCTCAAATGCCTATTAGTAATGATTGAAATTCCTTATTTAATTTGTAATACAAGAACATTGGCAAACTAAGGTATAATACATTTTTTATCCTTGTGTGTATGCTGGCGTTGTTTATGATTGATGAATCATCATAACAGAATAGAAATAAATATGAGGGATTCTTAAATATTTTTTTTTCACATGGATAGAGATTACATTGCACATATTTGGTTACATACATGTTTAAATCCATAGATAAAAACGTTTACATATCTATAATTTATTAAGGCACTGGAAAAAAATAATAATTCATTATACTTTTGAGTAATTGTTTTGGTAATTAGTCAAGATAGTCGAAATTCACCCATAATATTGTGTGATATACCTATGCTGACATTTTTTATAGAGAAATTGAATTACTGGCATCTGGATTATCCTCTATATCCCCATTTGATTGTAAAACAGACGATTCTGCTCTGCATAGCAAATGGGAAAGATGGAAGAGATCTCTAGAAATTTATTTTGAAGCCTCATCAATCACTGATCCAGTAAAGAAGAAAGCTATATTACTTCATAATGGAGGAACCAGCTTGCAAGAAGTATATTTCAGTTTACGTGAGACAGATACCGAAACTGAAGAAGGCAGTATAAATGTGTACGACAGGATTATTAGAAAATTAAATGAGCATTTTGCTCCAAAATAAAGCCGTATTTATGAACGACACATTTTCCGATCAATCCAGCAAGAATCTAATAAGAAGTTTGACAACTTTTTACTTAGACTAAAACGTCAAGCAATTAAATGCCAGTTTGCAAATATTGAAGAACATCATAGACCAGATTGTCGAAAAATGCAATTCCGAAAAATTAAGGCGTAGAATCCTGGAAATGGACGATTCTAAAACATTAACTGATAGCACTAATGCAGCAAAATCATTATAAACAGTACAGTTGCATATGGGCAAATATAATTCCCCTAAATATGACAATGATTCAATAGACATAAACAGAATCAGAGATAATCCCATCACAAATAGATATCCTAAGCCAGGACCTTCGGGATTTAATAGGATGGAATGTTTCCCTTGTGGATTAAAAGGACATTACACTAAAGACGTTAACTGCCCTGCCCGCAACATAACTTGCTTACAATGTGGCAGGATTGGTCACTTCAAAATAAAATGCAAAATACTAAAAAGCAGTTTTAAATGAAATAGGGGAGGTTGGGGCAATGTGGACTACGGGGGCCATGTAAATCACCTAGGTTTTTTTCATAACAGCGGCAGCAATGCAACAGATTCGATTCTACTTATGTGCATACGGGTCCTACCGATACTCAGTAAGAACTTGGCAGCCGTAGAGGATTGTTTATCAGAGTTTAGAGCCAAAACGTGATTTGCGGAAGCGTCGATCTGACAAAAGTGTTGACTTTATATCAGAATTACTTGGTAAGTAAATGTATTTTTATCTACTTTTTAGTCTCCATACGTTGTTTAGAGTGTGCTTAATATATGCCAAACGGCAATGTTACGATTTTTTATAAACATTGAATACAAACTACACGTGTTCAATTTATTGTCTATGTGGGGCAAATTGAACCGTTAGTGGTCCACATTACCCCAAGTACATTTTTATATATCTAATTTTATTTTCCTTGTTTTCAGGTGCCTAGTCAAGATGGTCCGTAATTATAGAAGAAACACGGAGAAACAAACATGGTCACTTGTTGCAATGGAAAATGCTATTAGAGCAGTTAAAAGCGGACAAATGGGCTATTTGAAGGCAAGTAAATGTTTTAATATTCCAAAAGCAACATTAATTCGACGATGTAAGGAACAAAATAAAAGAATTTTACCCAACGAAAAAGGTTTGGGGTTTTATAAACCTGTGTTTATCAAACAACAGGAGGGAGAATTGGAAAATTATATTCTGGATATGGAAACCAGGTTCTTTGGCATTACATTGCTTGACCTTCGTTCTCTTGCTTTTCAGTTAGCAGAAAAAAATCAGATAGAGCATACATTTAATACCACCAAAAGACTAGCTGGCCTTGATTGGACTTATGGATTTCGTAACCGTCATCTAAACATTTCGTTGCGCAAACCCGAGTCGACTTCTGCTGCAAGGGCTCAAGCCTTTAACCGCCATGTCAAGCAATTTTTTGACCTATACAAAAACGTTTTGGATTCTAAAAATATTGCATTAACCAGAATATTCAATTGTAATGAAACCGGGTTAGGCACTGTTCCAAAATGTAACAGTAAAATATTAGCTAAAAAAGGAAGGAAGCAAGTTGTCCGTCTCACCTCTGCAGATAGAAGTGGAACCACCACAGCAGTTATTTGTATGTCGTCATCAGGAAACTTTGTACCACCATTATTAATTTTTGCAAGGAAAAGGATGAAGGTCGAACTCCAAGATGGCGCACCACCTGGAACAATATTTGCATGTAGTGAAAGTGGCTGGATTAATACCGACATCTTTTTAGTCTGGTTTAAGCATTTCGTTCAACAGGTGAAACCCACCGACGATGATCCCGTCTTACTAATTTTAGATGGGCATAGTAGCCACACAAAAAATATTGATGTGATTGATATATCCAGAACTAAACATGTACATATTATTTGCTTGCCGCCCCACACTACTCATAGTATGCAGCCAACAGATGTCGGTTTCATGGCCCCATTAGCACGCTACTACGATATGGCCCTGGAAACGTTTTTGAATAATAATCCAGGCAGAGTTGTCACGGTCTTTCAGGTCGCCAAAATTTTTGATGATGCGTACTTACAAGCAGCAACCCCCTTAACGGCTATTAACGCTTTTAAAAAGTGTGGATTAGTCCCCTATGATTCAAATATTTTCACAGATTTAGACTTTGCCCCATCTGCTGTTACTGACAAAAATCTAGCGACAAACGAACTGCCACAATCTGAAAAGGGAGAAATAATTTCTCCAACCTTTACTGCATGGAGCACCTTATCGAAGCTCACACAATGTAAGTTGGATGAAGCGTCTCCTACAGAATCTACTTCAAACGATCCTTCACATTGTAACAATAAAGAAGCAACGGCTTCAACATCTACTGCCGGCACGACTCTATCACAGCCCATACAATCTAAGCTGGAAAAAGAAGTTCCTTCAGCATCAGCATGTCTTCGCTCTACAGAAAACCAAAGGAAAAGTAGTTTTGGATCAGAAAGTCCTATCGACATTCGTCCACTTCCAAAGACTACTAAATCAAATAATGAACCATTACGGAAAAATAAAAAGGGCAAAGCAGCAATACTAACATCTAGTCCTTATAAATTGCTGAACTAAAAATAAAAGAGGAAAAAGAAGCAAAGAAAAAGGAAACAGTTAAAAGAAAAATTGATAATCAAGAAAATGAACCAAAGAAACAAAAAGTAGAGTCTAAGAACAGTCTTTCTAAATCAGATAAAGGAAAGCAGAAAAAAAATTGTAGATGAAGATGCAGAATGTTTTTATTATAATGAGTTGTACTCAACATCAATGGCCGAAGAAGGTTGAGTGCGCTGCTGCGGATGTTTAAGATGGGCTCATGAAGCCTGCGCAGGATTGGACCCTGAAGATGACGAGGCATTTAAATGTGAATTTTGTGCAGAATGTTAATATTTCAAGTACTCGTATTTTTAAGTTGGTAGTACCATTATTTTTATGTTCTATACCTAAATAAAGATTTAATTTTGAATTTCCTTTTTGTGGTCCATATTGCCCCACCCCATGGGGCAATATGAACTTCAGACATGTGTTCAGATTTTTTTTTTAACAAACAAGTTTTAAAAATGAATTCTGGTAAGTTCATAATGATAGTACAAGGTTCACTGAACAATGTGAGTTCATTACAATTTCAAATGTCATCTTAATAATGAGGCTATACAATTTTTATCTTAGATAGTTCACATTACTCCAACCTCCCCTAATGAGAGGATAATCACCAAGCTAGCACATCTAATGAGAGTCACAGAAACTGTGAACTTACTGGATGATAGTAACTCATCAGATGAATATATTTTCCACAAGGAAGGAGACGACAAAATCTAATGCACATTAGGAGGTGTTGAAATTGACTTAGTTATAGATTCTGGGAGCAAAAGCAACATTATAAATTATAAGTGAATTTACTTGGCGATTTCTGAAGAAAAAAAAAGGTAAAAGTTATTAATCAAGTAAAGAATGCAGATAAATTATTCCAATCTTACGCAAACCCAGAACCGTTGCAATTATTAGGAACATTTGAAGCAAATATAAGTGTGGCCATTAATCAAGATATAAATGCTAAGTTTTATGTCGCTAAAAATGGCCAGACAAACTTACTAGGAAGAGAAACAGCCCTCAAATTGGGTGTACTACGAATAGGATTGAACATACTATCGATTAAGGAAGAAAGATAAAAAAAACCTTTTCCAAAGATGAAAGGAATTTCCATAGATATCCCAATAGATCATAATCGGAAAACATTGGCAGGTGGATCTTCAAGATTATTTATTAATGTATCATACACACCACACCCTAGCACAAGAAAAACTCCAGCAGAATTATTTTTTGGACGAAAACTAAAAGACAAACTTCCGATGATCACTGACTTTAACATAGAGGAAGAGGTACGAGATAAAGATAGCCTGGAGAAACAAAAAGGAAAAGACTACGTGGGTAGACGGAGAAACGGCAGAGATAGCGAAATAATGGAAGGAGATACAGTTATTCTAAAATGTATGCAGAAGGAGAACAAATTAGACCCAACATTTGACTCCGCACCACATACGGTTATTTCAAAAAAGGGTGGAGATGTAACAGCAACAAACAATGTCACCGGGGAAGAGGTAAGGCGAAATGTGCTCCACATGAGACGAGTTGGGAAGGAATGGAAAATATTGGATAATACCAATAAGAATTTTGCGCATACAACGTACTTAGTTCAAAGTTGTTATGCTGGACAAATTTATGTTCCTTAAGAATATATTTATCTTGTTGCAATAATATACCTAATTCTTAGTTATGTAAAAAAAAGTTTCTCGTTTTTCAATTGACATGTTAAATAAATGTTTCTTGGTAAAGTTTGGTGTTTCAATTCTTAAATGAAAGAAAGAGATGTAGTGTATGCAGATAAGGGCATGATGTCATCACATGAGATGGTCTACCCTGACAATCACTCAACAGCTAGTTAGTATGATTTAGCCTATCCACTGTGGAGAGATTATTAATCTTACAGCCGGTCATACAGATTTCTTTTTTATAGTTTCTCCACAGGAGTTATTTATACCTGAAGGCTCGTCTAGAGATGTCAGGATTTCAAATCTGCTGTCGGATCATTAATGACAAAAAAGACTGACTTGGCTCGTATGGTTAAACATTCTAGCAAGGCGCCCCGTTAGTTGTTTGTGTCGTAGACGTTTTATAAATGCAATAGTTTTACAATCTGATAAATTAATTTTATAGTTTTACAATCTGATTATTCACAGTGAGACATGTAAGTATAATCTAATCTTATTTCATTTTTTAATTGGATAAAATAATACTAATTATTAGACCTAACCTCACTTTTTACAAATATAATTTATTTTGTTGGAAATAAACAAATTATATTCTAAACGGGTACACGGCACACTTTAACAATAATTTCTTTACCCTATTATAATAGATAAAGCATTGTGACGCCTAAAAATATTGGAATGTCCATTTCAGGTCAGGTCCATCACGTCCATGGGACAAGGTTAGATCCCTGTCCAGCAGGGAATTAGAGGAGGAAGCCAAAAACCTGCTAGAAAGTGAATCATCTGAACATAAAGAGGATCCTTTCGCCACTGATTCCGAATCTGATTATAAACCATCCGAAAACGGAAGCAGTGACTGCGATAGTAGCGATGAGCAATATCAGATGCACGATAATACACTTATCGAACCAGAAGAACCTGATGTGAGCCACGCAGAAAGCAATAACATAACTCAAACACCTCGCCAAACGCAAATAA
This sequence comes from Galeruca laticollis, assembly GCA_963921935.1. Taxonomy (NCBI): domain Eukaryota; kingdom Metazoa; phylum Arthropoda; class Insecta; order Coleoptera; family Chrysomelidae; genus Galeruca; species Galeruca laticollis. Next base: position 67,102,042 of record OY998180.1, on the reverse strand, counting down.
TTCAATGGGGGCCATTCTGCAGTAACCAAAAACAATTATATTTCGCCGGAAATGATGGCATACAAGTAAACTTAAATCCTGTTATAACTCCTTGCGAGGCCTACCAATTATTCATGAACGATGAGTTGTTCCAGCTAATTGTAACAGAAACGAACAGATACGCAGAAACATTGATAAGAAATCAGCAGAATATAAGCAGATATTCGCGAATGAGTAAATGGACTAATACTAACTTAAAAGAAATTAAAATATTTTTTGGAATTTGTTTATAGATGGGACTTTGCAAACGATCAAAATTAGCGAAGTACTGGTTAACAGACCATTTGTATAAAAACGCCGTCACAAAAAATATGTCCAGGAATCGGTTCGAATTACTTCACGGGATGCTTCATTTTAGCGACAATAATCAAGCTCAGCCAACTGATAGACTGGCCAAAATAAAACCTCTTCTTTACTTTCTAGAAGCAACTTTCATGAGAGTTTATATTCTAGGTCCTGAAATTGTAATCGACGATACATTGGTGCCTTGGAGGGGACAACTTTTATTCAAACAGTATATACCTGGGAAGAAACACAAGTATGGAGTCAAATTATTTAAGATTTATAATCCAAAAAGCTTCACCTAGAAAATAAAAATTTATACGGGAAAAGAAGAAAACGAAGAAGGTTCTGCAGGGCTAGGAGAAAGGGTGGTGATATATCTAACTGAAGGAATTCTGGATGAAGGGAGTACATTATACACGGACAATTTTTAGCACAAACCCTGTTAGAAAGAAACGCTCACTTAGTAGGAACTTTGACGAAAAACAGGCGAAATCTTCCAAAAGGCGTCATAGAAATGAAACTTAATTTAGGAGAGAAAGTTATGGAGAAGAGAGTTCAGAAGGAATAGTGGTACAGAAATGAAAATCAAAACAAAATAAAGAAGTCGTACTTAATGGTTTCAACCAAACATAATCTTGAAATGGTAGAAGTTCCAAAAAAAAGAGAAAAAGCGCAGATCAACAAGGAAATATTAGGAAAAAAAGCCAAAATAGTCAATGAAGAATCGGGAAGGAAAATGAAACCAAAAAGCATTATGGATTACAATAATGGAAAAACGGGAATCGAAGTCTGATCAAATGTCGGCTTACAACACTGCACTACGCAAAGGAATGAAGTGGTACCGAAAAGTGGCCATGGAATTGATCACCGGGACAACTCTTGTTAATGCTCATGTAATTTATAAACAAGTCACCAAAAAGAAAATAAATATAACCGATTTCAGAGAAGAGGTTTGCAGACCAATGATTTTTCAGAATAGTACCGAATAAGAGTCTGCCTCAATAAAAGGAGTGGCATTTACTACTGACATCCCCCGGTGCAAGAAAAAACTGCACAAAATGCTATGCCACTTTGAAGAAAATTCTTACAAGAGAGGCGGCAATAAAAAAAGTGCAAAGAGTTAAAACTCTTTGTGACAGGTGTCCATCGAAACCGAAGATGTGCAAATAATGTCATATTAGAATTCATTCCAAGTAACTTTTGAATCAAATATATTTGTAGTTACACCTCTTGTTTTAAAAGTTATGTAGTTTTTTTTTGATGAAAAAAATCTACCTATCAACACTGTTTTTTTGCATGCTTAGGTATAATTACACATAAAATAGTACACATATGTCTGAGACGGGTTTAATCGGAAGGTCGCTCCGTGTCTTAAAACGACTGACATGGCCAATATAAGTAAACGTCTGTCAGTCGCCAACGGCTGACATGGCATGTTTAGAAATTCTAGAAAATCACCCCTGGCAGCATAAGTGTGAATAGAGGAAATACATTTATTATTGATTTACAAGACGATAGTGATAGTGGAAGCAGTTGACATGGGAAAAGGATTAATAGAATATTTGGAAGAAGAAAATTAATTAAGTTTAAATATATTTTTCATGTTACACAGCGTGTCTATGGATGGGGTATAGATGAAAAGTGTTTAAATATTAGTTTTAGTGGAAAATGTTATTCATGATAAAAGGTTTTGCTTGTTCTGAAACCCCATAAAATGAAATAAAATTCAAGTTTTCCTAAACCCGTCTCATTTTATAGCCAGTCTAATGAAAACCATATGAATTTTTGCACTAAGTTCGAAAATAATGTATTAATCTAGTGAGTAACGTTTACAATGTACCAAGAAACTGTCAACTTTTATAAACAATTTTCAAATTGTCACTCTAAGAAATATTTGACAACAATGTTAACTATTCGAGAATTATTATCACTATCAAAAATGACAATACAGAATAATAATGTAAGAAACACTAAACTCAAAACATCTATTCAATATTTCCTCCCCAAGCTTCAAGACATCTCTCAATTCTCTTTCTAAATTCTTTGTATTTCGCAGCATTTCTGCGGTAATTTCATTAACAGCATCAATAATAGCTAGTTTCAAGTCTTCAATATTATGGTTTAAATTATTTGCGTAAACTTTTCGTTTTAATTAGCCCCATAAAAAAATCTAAAATAGTTAAATCGGGGGATCGGGGTGGAAAAAATATTGGTCCTTAACGTCCCATCGCCCAGGAAAATATTCATCCAGCCATCATCCAATTAGCAAAGTCGAATGTGATGAACATCCATCATGTTGAAATTACATTTTACGCCTTTGCTCCAAGGGAGTATTTTCTAATTCAGGTATTAAGAAGTTGTTCAGCAAATACAAATATACCTCCTGATTTAATGTATCTTGCAGAAAATACGGTCCGATTATTCGATCCGGTAAAACCGCACACCAAAGATTAACTTTTTTGACAAATTGTCTTTTACAGTTAATTCTGTAGCTTGGGATTTCACTAGCCCAATATCGACAATTTTGGGAAGCAACGACTCCGTTTGTTGTAAACGTTACTTCATCAGAAAACACAATATTATTGTGCAAGAATCGGTCATGCATAAGTTTTTTACCAATCATCGCACAAAAGTGTAACCTTGTGTCATAATAATAATCTTGTAAGGTATGAATAAATTTCGGTTTGAATGGATTAATTTTGTTTTGCTTAAATATTTTCTGTAAGTGACTCTTGCAAAAACCAACCTCTACTGCTCTTTTTCGTAGACTCAACTTGGGATTTTCCCTTTAACGAATGCATAGCTAGTGCACTAGCTGCATCATCCTCCTCAACGTACGCCTTTTTCAATTTCTTTTTGTCTTGAACGGATCCTGTCTCATCAAACCTCTTTATTAATTTTTTTAATACACACATTTTTCGTGAAATATTGAAATTGCATACTGGTATGAAATTAAATAAAATTCAAGTTTTTCAAAACCTGTCTCATTTTATAGCCAGTTTTATGAAAACCGTATGAATTTTTGCACTCAGTTTGAAAATAATGTATTAATCTAGTGAGTGACGTTTACAATGTACCGAGAAACTGTCAACTTTTATAAATAATTTTCAAATTAGTGAGTCCGAAAATAACGTAATGTTTTTATGTTGGTTTTGAGATGCTAAGTATTCTAAGGCTTTCAATATTCCGTATGCCTCGGCGGTGTAAATCGAACTATAATTGATTTTGAACTTATTTTCTATTTTTCCTTCGGGGATATAAAATGCACACCCAGTAGCTAACTCATTCTTTGATGCATCAGAGTATACTGCCATGTTACTTTCGTTATTATCTGTAATTCTTTCGAGTAAAGTTTGATTATAAGGAACAGTTTCAAAGTATTTCGGTATTATAATTTTTGGATTGTTTTGATATAATTCAAAGTATTTATCTCTCGTGTGTTGCATCAATGTCGTGTTGCTCGTATTACGAAAACCTATACAAAGTGGAGGCGAATTTTTTTGATCCAGTATGTTTTTGTCAAATCGTTACAGTTTAAAACAGATACTTTATGGATTAGTGGCGACTTTTAATTTGCATTTAAAATCATTGTTTCATCCAAGTTTTCTCTTCTCAATTTTAGTGGCGGATCTTTTCCTTCTACTCTAATAGCTTCGACAGGTGTAGACTTTATCGCTCCGATTCTAGTTGTTTTAGGTTTGTGTCATTTGCTGATCCGTACAGTATGCTTCCATAGTCGATTATAGATCGGATGTAAGCTGTGTAGAACAAAAGAGCAATATCTAGACTAGCTCCCCACCACTTCCTCGTAATCATTTTCAGGAAATTTATTGCTTTTGTGCACTTTGTTCGTATGAGTTCTATGAATGGTTTCCATGTTAGCTTGGCTATTCAGTATTATTCCTAAATATTTGACTTCATCTTTGTATGGTAGTAGAGCATTACCTAATTGGATATTTTCAGGTTTTTGTACAATATGTCTAGAAAATATGTTGATGCTTTATGAGGCGCAATCTGAAGTCCTAGGTTCTGGATGGTGGTAATCAAAGGAATGAATGAGTTCTTTAGTTTCTGTAATCCACGATCGTATTTCTTTTCCTGTGAGTATAAAACAATATCATCTGCATATTGTATTATAGTTGTTTCCTGTTAATGAGTGTAAACAAGCGGTAAATATATTAAATAATAGGGGAGATAATGTTGATCCCTGAGGTAGTCCCAGTAAGGTATGCCATGGTACAATTAGGGAATTATTATGTCTAATATATACTTTCCTATTTGATAGCATTTGACATAGTAGGTTAAAGATTCGTTCCGGGAAGCTCAATTATTTCATTTTATCTTTTAGTATTGGGATGCTCACTGTATCATAAGCACTTTGAAGGTCTAAGAATGTTGCAATTAAGTATCCATTTTCTGAGAATGTGTTCTGTATATCTGTGGTAATGTGTGATGCTGCGTCAATTGTGCTGAATCCTTTTTTAAATCCATATTGGGTTATGGGTAATATTTGGTTCTGGTTTATCCACCACACTAGTTGATTTTTGATTATTCTCTCAAAGGTCTTTAGAACACATGAGAGAAGCGATATTCCTCTGTAAGTTTCAGGATTTTCAGGATCTTTCCCAGGTTTGAGAATTGGACTGATTATCACCTTTTTCCAATCTTGTATGTTGCAATTCCCGGTTGATCATATTTCGTTGAATATTTCCAATAAAAAATGTTTGCGTTTTTAGGTAAATGTAGCAGCATTGCATATTTAATGTCATCTTCTCCAGGTGCCATATTTTTTGAAATATTGAGAGCATTTTACAATTCTCCAAATTCCAGGCTCCGCTGGAAAATTTCTGGTGTATCTTCTGCTTGTTTTGCTGTTGTAATTTCCTTGGGATTTAATAGTACCATTGGGGGTGTAATTTTGTCTAAAAACGGTTCTACCCAGTTGTCATCTGTGGACTTTGTTCGGTTAGTTAGATTTCCTTTAATTTTTTTTTGCTTGATTCCATATTTGAGTCATGGGCGTATTTTTATTGAGGTTATTGCAATATGTAATCCAGGATTGTGTTGCCACTTTTCTTATACTTCTTTTATTTTTGGCAGCTTCATTTTTTGCAGACAGGAAGTTTTCCAGTGTACTGGTATTTTTAAATTTTATCATTGATTTTTTCCTTACCCGAATTGCTTAATCGCACTCATCATTCCACCACTGTGTTATTTTTCCACCTCTTGGTTTAAACGGTTTATTTATTGGGATGGAATTATTTGCTGAACTATTTATTCCTTCCATAAAGTATGAGTATTTCTCATTGATGTTGCTGAAAATGGGATTGTCTTGTGCAAAGAAGTTGTCAATGTTCTGTTTATAAGAATTCCAATCGGCTTTTTTTATATTACATCTGCTGGAGGGGTATATGGTACATTCTTTATTTTCAGTTTTATTTTTGACAGAAAGTTCCATTATGATTGGGTAGTGGTCTGATCCTAAGGTATCCGCATGCGTTTTTCAGGTTATTTTATTGGATATATTAGGTGAAGAAAAAGTTAGGTCTACTGCAGATTTGTGTTCGTTGTGTGTTAGTCTAGTCGGTGATCCATTATTTAGAAGTATTAGTTCTTGGTTGTCTATAATATTAGCTAGCTGTCTCCCTCTTTGGTCGTTTTTGTGCGATCCCCAGACTTCATGGTGGGTGTTAAAATCGCCTGCAAGAATAGCGGGAGAATTTATAGTAGTAAATATGTTTTCCCAATCGTTGCTGTTTATATTTATACCTGGCGGGCAGTACAAGGATAATATTGAGATTTTTGATGATTTACATATTTCTATTCGAGCGGCACAAACTGAGATATGTTCGTGGATATTCAGATTTAAATTTATGTTTTCGCCTTTCATGTGGTTTTTAAATAGGATTGCTGTTCCTTCATAGCCATCCGCTCTATCTGCCCGAACGATGTGATACCCTGCAAATTTGATATGTTTGTCCTGTTTAAACCAAGTTTCTGCTAAGATCGCTATATCTACATTATTTTCTTTTAAGAATTTTATTAAACTATATCTATTTGCTACAGCGGAACGCGAGTTCCACTGCAAAATATTTATTGTATTGTTTTTATTAGCCATTTCGGAATTTAGTAAGTTTATTTTTTACGTAACCTATATCAATTTTTCCCAAGTCTTCAAAATTTGTTATATCGTCTAATATATCCTTTAAGATATTAAAAAGAGTGGCTAAATGATCATCTTTATCACTGCATAAGTCAACTTCCATACTCGTTGTTTTTTGCCTATTTGAATCGGTTCCTTTGGTCCGAAGTTTCTAGGAAACATTGGAGGGTGCATTTCCTCTCCGCGTGTATTCACCTTTTTTAGGAGTATTGCTGAGAGGTGTTGGTGGAGTTGGGGGATCGTGTATGGTGGGAGGGTTATTTGTTTCATTTCTGGGATTTGTTGTTTGGGATAATTGAATGTTAGGTCGGCGGCTATTATTATTATTGTGGTTCATATTTTTGTTTGGAAGGGCGGGAAAATTTTCTGGAGTATTGATTAAGGTTTCAAAACTATTTAATAGTGTGACATTAGCATAAGAGTTGCAAATGTTTTCTTTTGCCTCAAGGAAGGTAGTATTATTTTGTGCCATGTGTTCTTTTATTTTTTGTTGTTGTTCAAATGTAGGGCATGCTCTAGAAATCGATTTGTGATTGTTAACCTTACAATATATACAGAAAGTGTTTTCCGAATCGTTGTATGTGTGTTCGTCTTCTTTATTTCACCACAATTTAAGCACCTACTATTTGTAGACCGACATTGTTTGGCCACTTGTCCATATCTTAAACAATTGTAACATTGCGTCACTTTCCGTACATAATTTTCCACTGGACATATTACACTATTTATTTTTATGTGCGTTAAAAATTGTATCGACTTCTTTTATTACTCCTTTACGCTCCAATAAATTATTTGGAATAAATGCTTTTAAATTTTCATTATTAAGTTCTCTGTTATTAATTAAATTATTTGCATCTTTTAAAGTTTCTAATTGCACTCGTACTCTATTTTTCCCTACCTTTAGTATTCGTTTAATATTAGATATTTTTAATTTTTGGTGTAAAATATGCCCTACGGTCATGGGATGTAAACGACCTATATGTTATCAGTATTCAACTTTTCAATAAAAACATAAACGTTATCTGAATATAAATACGATTTGTCGGTGTTGAATGTTTTGGGTTTTTGTGGATTGTCACCTGTTCCCATCTGAATTCAGAGGCGTTCGTCCTCTATACTGCTAGTATGATTGTTTACTGGCATTAAATTAGGATTTTCGATCATTTGTGGCCCCATCTCGCCGTTATTTTCATCGGGTTCGCTGTTGATATTCGAAAGATTATTTATGTTTCCCCCGCCGTCGGGGGGAAGATTGTCAGTCATTTTCTATTACTTTCCACGCACTCTTGTTTTACACTAATTTAAGTTTATTTCGCGTAAAATTTACCAGTGATATTTGGTTTAAACGGATTGCTGTGTCGCACGTCTTTCACCCACAATTATCGGTACTCGAATGACAACAATGTTAACTATTCAACAAAGAGTATATCTTATTAAGTCTTATGGTATTGGAGAAGTCTCATACCAGTATGCAATTTCAATATTTCACGAAAAATATCCAGATGTACCCATTACGCAGTGTGTATTAAAAAAATTAATAAAGAAGTTCGATGAGACATGATCCGTTCAAGACAAAAAGAAATTGAAAAAGGCGTACGTTGAGGAGGATGATGCAGCTAGTGCACTAGCTATGCATTCGTTAAGGGAAAATCCCAAGTTGAGTCTACGAAAAAGAGCAATGGAGGTTGGTTTTTGCAAGAGTCACTTACAGAAAATATTTAAGCAAAACAAAATTAATCCATTCAAACCGAAATTATTCATACCTTACAAGATTATGATTATGACACAAGGTTACACTTTTGTGCGATGATTGGTGAAAAACTTATGCATGACCGATTTTTGCACAATAATATTGTGTTTTCTGATGAAGTAACGTTTACAATAAACGGAGTCGTTGCTTCCCAAAATTGTCGATATTGGGCTAGTGAAATCCCGAGCTACAGGATTAACTGTAATAGTCAATTTGTCAAAAAAGTTAATCTTTGGTGTGCGGTTTTACCGGATCGACTAATCGGACCGTATTTTCTGCAAGATACATTAAATCAGGAGGTATATTTGTATTTGCTGAACAACTTCTTAATACCTGAATTAGAAAATACTCCCTTGGAGCAAAGGCGTAAAATGTACTTTCAACATGATGGATGTTCATCACATTCGACTTTGCTAATTGGATGATGGCTGAATGAATATTTTCCTGGGCGATGGATGGGACGTTAAGGACCAATATTTTTTCCAACCCGATCCCCCGATTTAACTATTTTAGATTTTTTTATAGGGCTAATTAAAACGAAAAGTTTACGCAAATAATTTAAACCATAATATTGAAGACTTGCAACGAGCTATTATTGATGCTGTTAACGAAATTACCGCAGAAATGCTGCGAAATACAAAGAATTTAGAAAGAGAATTGAGAGATGTCTTGAAGCTTGGGGAGGAAATATTGAATAGATGTTTTGAGTTTAGTGTTTCTTACATTATTATTCTGTATTGTCATTTTTGATAGTGATAATAATTCTTGAATAGTCAAATATTTCTTAGAGTGATAATTTGAAAATTATTTATAAAAGTTGACAGTTTATTGGTACATCGTAAACGTTATTCACTAGATTAATACATTATTTTCGAACTTAGTGCAAAAATTCATACGCGGTTTTCATAAAACTGGCTATAAAATGAGACGGGTTTCGAAAAGCTTGAATTTTATTTCATGTTATGGGGTTTCAGAACAAGCAAAACTTCTTATCAACAATTACATTTTTCACTAAAACTAATATTTAAACACTTTTCACCTATAGGATACCCCATCCGTGGAAACGCTGTATAGTAGTGACAAACAGAAGTTAGACGTAATATTTATTTTTAAGAATTGTTTTATTCATTGTTATAAAATTTCTTTTTATTTTGTTATTTTTTCATAGAATTTTGTTTTGTTCATAAGAAAATCGAATGGGATACAAAAAGGGCTCAATTCACGTCTGGTATCCAGATTATACCGAACGCCCTTTCAACAATTAGGTACTTAACATCAAATACAATATAGGTATTGGTAAAAGTAAACAAAATATTAATACCCTTCAGAATCTAGCTCCGCAACATAACTTAAAGAGGATATACGATTACAATGCTAGACTATATGTTTTGTGCCAACTATACATATTATTTCTTTACCTTTACCTGTAACGACTTTCGGATATATCGACGAAATTACAGTGGTCGTTATACCCGAAATCCACTGTAATTACAATGCATAGAACTAATAATAGCGTGTTACCTATAATTAATAAATAAATAAGATGCTGCTTTTTACCTTCTACTTTGAATAGCCGCTGTTAGAAATCTCATGTTGTCAAAAAACGGCCAATTGCCAGTGTAGTTGGGGGATCCGGAAGGATGATTAACAATAAATTTCCGTTCTCTAATAAATTTCGCTCGGAGACTTTTCCACGTTCCTATGCATGTTTCAACTAAAATAATAGTATATTATACACCTAGATTGAAAAGTAAGGTATTATTTACAGAGCACTTTTATATCTTGAGGCGCCTAGCTCTGAAGGATATAATGTGCGAACTAAATAATAAGCTTCTCAACTGAATATATACATTTTTCCCCTACTAACATTGATATATTATCAATTTTAATTTTGACATTAGTAATTTCCTAACAATTTGTTAAATATTTCGAAATGTCAAGCAGAGTGGAACGTGTTTATAATCAGTGCGGCTTTTTTATGTAAAAATTTGGCATGTGTCAAATTTTGAAATATTCATGAGCTTAAACTAATTTTATTCGGATCGTTAAGTCGTTAATATCGTATCAAATAAAAACGTGTTTTTGTCATCATTAATATGTGATAACAAAAAGTTGTGAAAGTGCTGTTTTTCTACGAGATTGGTAAATATATGCGAAATTGATTTACTTACGTTGGAAATCAATAGGCCAGTCACTGAGTGACATACTGTCTTCTGAGCTGAGATTTACTTATTTATTTATTTTTCTTTTTATTCCTATTTCCTGTTTGTGATTTTGGTATCCAGGATCACATCAATATGTCAAACCTCCCCTCACAACCACTATTCTCAAAAACCACCTCTTCTACAACCTCCAAAAAACAATCGATCATGATAAACGCAAATACCCCTTCAACACCTATATCTTATGTTGCGGCTATCTCAGCAAGACCACCTACTCCTCAGGTACCATCTCGAGATCAAGCCATTATTATGCCTTCTATCCCCAACACTGTACTATTCAATTATATCAAAGCAATAGGAAACATTGTCTCTCCCAAAAACGTACATTTCGCAGAATCTCCCATGGCCCCATATGCAAATGACAGAAATCTTGACTCTTCCGCGTCTATATCATCTTCCATTACTCCTCTCGCAAATCATAACCCAATGCCTCCTGCAGAACTCCCAATCTCCAATTAAAAAAACACCTGTAAAAAGAAAGAGCCAAAAAATCTAAACTGGCTGAAAATGATTGTCACAATATAACCCTTGAATAGTCTCCTGAATCTTTCTCCCTTAATAACACCCAACTTATTGCGTTTCTTGAAAATACATTCAGCGTCAACGACCCTCTACCTGAAGCCAATAAATTTATCTCCGATACTGCCTCCCTACTGAAAGACTTGTCCTTAATTTATTCTAACATCAATGAAAGATCTTTAAAGAATCTTTACACGTCTGATTAATAGAATTAAATTTAAACTTCACCCTGAACAAAACAATCCTTCTGAAGAACCTGTCTCTGATAACGGTAGCACCACTGACTCCTCCACACTATCTCAGTAAATAATTTCTTTCACTGTCTTTTAATTAGTATCATTTGTAACGTAAAATCAAACCCCGTGCACCTATGCACTTACCCCACTTACGTTAGCGACCTATTGAAAATAGATCGAACTTGTGGCCCCGAAATCAATTACTACTAATTCACCAAGTTACCAGCAGATCGGATGGCCGATCTATGCCACAAGGTATTTTACCCGCTAGACTTCAGTCGAAGAAGGGAGGTTCGTACGCTGGTAACGAACAATCGAAATATAAGCTATATAACCCAAGGCGCCAGGTAAACTGTTTGGTTTGAATACAGTTCTATATGGGTTACAAAATTTTGGGGAGTAGTTATTCCCACAGTGGACACTTAAGGTCCATCAACCCTTACTATAAAAAAAGATAAACAGATCGATATGAAATCCCTTATGGTTCAATATATACAATGATACAATTATTTAAAATCCTATATACCCCTACCCCAAAATTGATAACACAATGCTCAGAAGGATTTGAAACAGAGACCAGTTCTGAGCTAAGTTGGTTCTGAAACTTGTAAAAAAAAATTACAATCATACAATGTGAAAACGGTGAGAACCTAAAGGGTTACCCATACCGTGGCTTGCATATCAAATTGTAAACTTAACAAAAGCAAAAACAATATAAATTACCATAAACATTCCGTGTGAGCTCAGACGCAACTTACCTACTCTGCCTAGAGTAATAAATGACCAAGAAAAATTACAAGCCACTTGTATGTTCACAAATGGTGAATTATATATACAAAAGTTATATATACACTATAAAAAAAATTATAGAAAAATTTAAATATTTAAAACTTGCGCGTCTTCACCCGCTGGTGATAAATCCTGACGATCCACAAGTTGTTCCTGAGGTAGCAATCACTAAGGTGGGGCTGCAAGCATCGTAGGAACGCCATGGTACTACGAACCAACACCAAGTGACCCCGGAACTAATCCAATACGGAAATTCGGATAACCAAAAATCCAACAATACCCCAGAATCTATGAATAAAACCAAACCCTGTTTGGCTAGGACAGGGTTCTCCTGTGTGCTGCTAATAAGTAGTTAAAAGCCGTTACATGAACTTAACCACATGGCGATGTAGGTGACTGGGCTTACATATCCATCTGCATCTCACAGATGAGGTCTGGACGAAATACTATCTCCACAAACTTCTCTAACCCACACTACTCCACCCAAACCAAACTACCCCCTCAAATTCATGTTCCCCTGCGGGATGAATGTGGAATCTTCATACGAATTTGTTTTTGGGGCTCCCAATAAACACCTCAATTCAACACCACGCTGATCAGAAAGGAAAGAAACACGACAGGTTTAATTGACAACCCACCTTTCCGTTCGTGAGACACTCTCACTCGAGCTGTTTGGAGCACATACGTTCCATGACCTCGGAGTTAAGTACTCTACTTGCACATCGCATAATAAAACCCTCCGTATAAAACAATAATTGACTAATCAACAATAAACCCTATATTCACTAATATACCACATCCCACGATTATATTTACAAAATAAAACATCACCCATTATACCCTGGTGTACATCCAGAGTACACCGGTAGGCAACCTTCCGTACGAATCACAGATCTATTAACGTTTGTAAAAGAAGAATGAACGAGGATTTTGACATATAGCAAATCAGCTGTTTGATTCGAATAATGGAATGTTTTTGTTTACATTTCAATGGTACATAATATAACAAAGTTCACTCTTTCTAAGTGTATATTCAGATTACTGTAACTATTCTACTGAGTGTAATTATTTCCTTTAAACTATTAACCCAGTTGGTGCTAAACAATTTGACGGCCAGGTTATTGAATCACTGAATTAATGGTACAACTAGAAATTGTTGGCATACGAAGCTAGTCTGACTTGATATTAAGGTAGGAATGTTTATTTATTATGACCAAAACTGCACGATTGTTGACTTTTTATGCGGCAGATTTATACTAACAAGAAAAACCGTAACACATTCTCTCTAATACAATGGAACTGCGATGGATTTTATCCTTGCTTAGAAAGAATTCAGCCTCCGGGAGACCAATTTCAAAAGTGACCATCAGCACAATCTAAGAAACTTTGAACGTTATCATTTCATCCATACCAACTGTACTAAAGCCAGTGGCAGTACTTCAATGTTTGTATCTAGCGATGTATACTCATCTCATCTCCCACTAACCTCTAATTTAGAGGCAATTGCTATCACTGCATGGTGCCCTAATAAGCTCCTCCACCCATATATTCATGTTGGTGACTTTAATTCACACCACACTATGTGGGGTGCTACCCGTGGTTGCACTAGAGGCAAAGTTATAGAAAACGTCATAAACACCTCCGGAACCAGCTTGATGAATACTCGACTAAAAACTCACTTTAACAAGTCCTCAGGTTCCTTTTCTGTCATTGACTTCAGCTTATATGACCCAAAAACTGCACTTTCTGTTACTTGGCAAGCTTTCTATGACCTACATGATAGCAGCCACTTTCCTATCATTATATCTAAACATTCTAATAAGGAAACTATCAGTAGAAGCTTCTGGCACTTAAAAAATGCAAATTGGTCTGAGTTTACTTCTCTATCCCAAATCTATTTATCATTTTTAGCTATTTCTGCGAATATAAATGACACTCTAAAAATCTTTACTGAAAATACTCTTGCCTCTGCCGAGACTGACATTGGTAAAACAGTCACATCTTCGGCACAAACAACTGTGCCCTGGTGGAATCCAGTTTGTGGAAATGCCATCCGAGTGTCCAAATATGCTCTTCACAGGTTTAGACGAAATATAACACAAGAAAACTTCTTCTACATAAAAAGCTCAAAGCTAAATTCTTAGTCAAGCAAAGCAAAAAATCCTCATGGAAAAGTTATACCTCCTCGCTGGATCATAATACAAATCCCAGTCAAGCATGGAAAAAAAATTCACAAATCCAAGGCAAGAGAACTAATACTAAAATCCATTCATTAATATTCAATGATACTGTTATCTCCGATAATCAAGCAATTGCAGAGTCACGTTCACAAAACTTTGAGGATAAATTTAATAATTGTAACCCCATTTCTGTTTCTCACAATTCTCAAATTCAGCCTTCCTCCACTCTTCAGTTGAATCCCCATGACGTTGCATCTGTCAATTAGATGGAGACCTGGCAACATAAAAAATGTTTGAATCTGGTACATGGTTCGTTTATATTGAAACAGGTACCTTTGGTGTAGCCAAACATAATTTTGCCTGTCTGGCATCGAAAATCCGGGGCATGAAGCGGGGGCGTGTAGTTAAAAATGTAAGATTTAGGTGTAAAAAAATTTATAAGGTACACGGATTCTTATTACAGGAAAAGCTTTCATTCATATTCAAGAAAAGCGGAAAAATATTGGCAGACAATTTACTAGGGGTCAAGAAAGCGAGATATTGCAACGAGCTGCATTCGTTTTAAGAAAAAAAATTATGTCTATTAAAAAATTCCTCTACCTCAAAAGTTGACAACGGCTAACTTGATCAAGGGAGAATGTGAAATTCCTGCCGATATTTTACAATTTCTTCGTTCTTTAATTTGCGGCAATGATCCTAGGACAGGAAAAATAGGTAGTCGTGCGCTGAAAGTCAACTCTATAGCCCAAGATTTAGTTTATGCGATTCACCATGGCAAAATAAAAACGTCGAAGCAAATTACACTTGGAATAACTTTAAAAAGCATAACAAGTTATTGATTTGCTAAATAAATACGGACAGTTATAATACTGTTGAGGAACTGGAAACAGAAGCGACGTTTTCCTCCTTGAGTAAATCAGTAATCTGTCCTGAAGACGTTGAATTATCCCCTTACGGGAGCAGCATTCGATAATTACGATCAATTCGTTGAAACGTTTAGCTACATGACGCAGTAGGGATTATATACCAAAATGTACAAGCAGGTAGTTCAAACGCTTCCGAATCTAAAAGTTTCAATGCTGTTAGTGCACCACCGAGGAAGAGAAGAAGAATTTACGAAGTTATATCTACGGAGATACTTCCTTATTTGAAAAAACCCAAGCTCACGGATACATTATTGCCTCTTAATAGTGAATTACGTGTTGTCGAAGCCAGTAATTATTGTTTTATGAAAAATTGGATGTTACTTGGGTAATTTCACATTTTTTAAAAAACGCTAATACGCCTATGTGAGTCGGGTTCAATAGCAACATTGTCAATGATCGCTCAGTGAAACAAAAAGTGTCTTATCTTACGCCGATAACTATTTCACCTATGAATATATCTGTTGTCTTCGAAACAATGCGCCAAAGTCAAAAAATTGCTGAAGAGTGCTCTCAACAGTACAAACAAGTGACGTATGATTTAGCTATTGCAAAAGTAGCTTACCAAACCCAATGTACAGAAAACCCGCACTTCAACAATCTTTTCATTCATCTTGGCGCTTTCCACATAATGATGGCTTATTTTAAAGCTATTGGAAAGTTTATTGATGGGTGTGGACTACCATACATGATGGTTGAAAGTGGTTTATTGGCTTCAGGTTCAGTAAACGGATTTTTAACAGGCAAGCATTTCAATTGCTGCAAACGTTTGCACCCTTTAGTAACTTTAGGATTAAGATTGCTACTTTTCGAAGAGTTTGTAAGAAAAGAAAACAAAACCATCAGCGTCCATGTGGTTGAGATTATTTAACAATACCAGTCAAAAATAATTTCAGATTCAGATATTCAAAATAAAGCATTAAATAATTTATTTATTGACTATTTAAATTTTGAATCGGCAACGTTAAATGGCGACTATGGTAAAATTGCACAGTTTTATGCCATGTATATTCGTTTTGTCAATTATTATTTAATGTTTACTAGGAGTATCTGTCTCGTAGATTTTGAACTGTTCAAACAAATGAAATTGAAATTGGCTAACTTATTTTTTATTTTCAATCAAGGAGATTATTCTAGATGGCTGTTGAAGTATCACGATAATTTATTAAGAGTTCAATTAACCCATCCAGGCTTAGAGGAAGATTTCAAAAATGGATTTTTCGGTATAAAGAGGTCCGAAAAACCATATTCAAGAATAACTGTAGATTTAACGTTAGAACAAACCATTAATGCCACTGCTTCTAGACAATTAACGAGTATCACTTTACTAACTCAATCTCAGCGCGACAAAGATGGGCTAAAAGTCATGGCATCCGATCAACCATACGATATGACAGGATTAAAGAAAACGCAAGACATCACCGGTAACTTCAAGAAGCACCAAATTAAAAAAGACTACTCAGCTGCAAAATTTTATATCTGTTCTGAAACAAAATATGAATCCTTTCTACAATGATATTCAGAACGATCAGTTATTTAATATTGCAACAGGACAAGCTGCGTGGAAGAAGTAACCGATTTTTTATTGAACATTGAAAAAAACTGGTCATCACTTGAGACAAACGTTAATTTCTGAATGTGCTGAATCTGATAAAATATTCGAGATGACTATCAAGCAGAATAAAATCCTCAATTTTGCTGCCACGGCCCAGAAAAAATCATTAAGATTGAATAATAAAATTCAAGAGGTACAATTGCAGCGTGGTTTATTCAGACGCATGCTAGCCATCTCTATGAATGAAAACACTAATGTTGAAAAAAATTTAACGTATTTTCTGACGCCCGTTCCAATGTGTATGTATCATTTGGATGGATCTATATATAAATCATATAAATCTGCTCAATTCAAATCTTTGGAAAAATATGTTCAAAGTAAGGCTCCAACCTATACTGACATATATGTTTAATAGACGGATTTTTTCTTATTCATTGCATTAGCGATATTCCAAAAACATTCGGTAGCGTTTCAAAAAAAATACTGCAAATGGTAACTAACGACAAAGCCCATGAAATACACGTCATTTTTGATAGATATTGGTCACCTTCTATCAAAGACTACGAAAGATCACAAAGAGGCGATTCCTCTGGTAATCGCATGTACGTAATTTTTGGGCCAGAGCAAGTAAGACCCGCCGATATTAATGAAGAGCTTAGAAACAGTTATTTCAAAGAGGCATTAGTTAATTTTTTAATAAATCATTGGCAACAGCAAGAAATTATTCCGTTTTTGCAAAATAAAAAAGGGCTACTCAATTTTGATAGATGCTACCAATACGAACTTCAAAATGAAGCCATTTTATTTTCAGTAAATGACAATTTTACTCTCGATTTACATGAAAAAGCAGATACAAAAATTGTATACCACACGTGTAATATCGAATCCACAGCAAATATCGTAATAAAATGCTCCGATATGGACATTTTAATTATAATGTGAGCTAATATGATTAATGTTCAACAGGGTAGCAAAGTTTTTATACAAACAGGAATGTGGAATAGAGAATTATTGACGTTTCAGTGTTGCATGAGACGTTAGGTCAGTTACTCTATCAATCAATGCCAGGATTTCATGCCTTAATTGATTGTGACTTCAACCCCGCATTATTTCGGATGGGAAAGCAACGCCCTTTACAGATATTAAAAAATAATCAAGAATTTCAAAAAGCCTTTCGTGAAATGGGCTCTGAAGAGTGTGACGAAATTAGTGTATTTCCGGTGCTCGAGAAATTCATTTGCTGTTTATATGGTTATCCATCTATTAACTCGGTGAATAGTGCCATATTCGCATTATTTTTAAAAACTTGAAGTCCATGACTTGGATGAACCATTCCAGAGAAAAAAGATGCATAACTTCGATGCTTCCACATTACCTCCTAGCCAGGCTGAATTGAGGCAGCATTTATTAAGAACGAAATATATTGCCACAATATGGATAAATGCGTACAAAAAAATACCATCAATTTTAAGTCCTGAGAATTGTGGATGGATAATATTAGAGGAAATTTATAAATTCAACTAGTTCGATGGACCACAGCTGCCTAGTACAGTAAAATATGTACTTGATGCTGAAATAATTGAAGAGGTAAAATACTTTTGCATAAAGAATATAAAAAAATTTATTACTTGAATGTGTAAAAATCCTACTTTATTTCAGGTGATGAGGCAGAAATCGAGTCCGAGGAAGATTCTATTTATGACAGCGAAGATAATTCTCAATCTGAGTCAGATACTGCTAGCGAAATTGAATAGTATCAGACTTGGATATTTTCATATCTCAATATTTATTTGATACCTTAATGAAATTTTTAATGCAATTAAAAATAATAAATTATAACGAACTATTTCAAATTATGTGCCAAGGCTTTAGCACCCACTTCTCTGTCTGCCATTTGGTAAATTGTTTTTTTAAGCTTAAATAATAAAATAAAAAAATTTTGTTCATGTACCATGTGATTTTTTTTATTTACTTTTACACCCCTTTGGCGTTGCCAAGAGGCACGTTAACCCCTAGCAAACTGTCTGCCAATATTTTTCCACTTTTCTTGGATATGAATAAAAGCTTTTCCTGTAATAAGAATCTGTGTACCTTATAAATTTTTTTATACCTAAATTTTACATTTTTAACTACACGCCCCCGCTTCATGCCCTGGATTTTCGATACCAGACAGGTACCTGTTTCAATATAAACGAACTATGTACCAGATCCAAACAATTTTTATATAGCCAGTTCTTAGACTAAATTCCCTTTTCAATCTAAATGAACTGAAATCAGCCTTGTCTACTTGTAAAAACTCTGCCGCCGGTCCTGACGATGTCCCTTACATCTTTCTTAAAAAACTATCCAATCCATCTCTCTCTAAACCGAGGGGGTAACCACTGGAGATTTTTGTGGTAAAAGATTGCCTCCCCTCAGGATCTCCTCGGATTTCCTTGGATCTCCACGGATCCCCTCAGGATTTCCTTGGATCTCCCCGGATTTCCTTGGAACTCCTCTTAATATAGTTACGGGGTCTTCTTAAAGCATTTTTCGGTTATAATCGATATTATTTGATTGAAAAATATTGAAACTTGTGGAATTGTATGAAATATATATTGAAATTACTAGTTCCTTATTTATATGATCGTTGGCAGTGTGTCAAGATAACTATAGATGGCAAATGTTCCTTTTCAAGATATCCATTGAAATATATTGTGGGAGGATTTTACATATTGAAAACTTTTTAGGGCTTTCTCTTCCAAGACCTGAAACAATCTCCAATAATTCAATTAGAAATTTTTAGTGTTTTAAATGAAACTCACTGTTTCTAGCTAATTCCACAATATAATGAAAATTGTTGAAAATTCTAAAAAATTGACAATTGTTTCGATAAATCATCTTCAGGGTAAGTGAGGGTCGAGACAGTTAATTTCATTAGAAATTTTTAATAATGAAAATTCTCCTGCATAAATATTTGCACCAATTTATTCAGGAGCAATTTATGAAAATTCAGAATTGTATGTTGATATTATGAGGAAACTATGGATGTTTGATCAAATTAATTTTTGGTCATGATATATAAATACTAAATATCCTACAATAAAATTTACAATGGAATTAGAACAGAATATGAAATTAACTGTCTCGACCCTTACTTTGTGGAATCTACTCATATTAGTGTTTTAAATGAAACTCAATGTTTCTAACTAATTCCACAATATAATGAAAAATGTTGAAAATTCTAATAAATTGACAATTGTTTCGATAACTGAATATCATCGTCAGAATGACAAAAGTTACATTTCATTTGATGCCTACCTGATGTTTAGTAGTTATTTTTGGCTAGACCAAGAAGTGACCTACCTTGTGATTGACTTAATATATGTTAATAGAAAAAAGAAGATGTGATATTACAAATATTAAAGCTTAGATATTATTAGCCCTATGGTGATATCCTGGATATCATTTTTCCAATTAAGATCAGTATAACTGTGCAATGATATAGAAAACCAGGAAAACTATATCTGCTGATCTTTACAATTATCACTTAAGAAGACAGTTTAATAGTGGATAACTCCCTAGATTTATCTGTTCATTGACGACTTCATATTGTGGGTTTCTTAGGTGTCTTCTAATTTGCAACTCTTCAAGGAAATCCAGTTCTTGTTTCCTATCACAAATATGCAGAACTTCTAGTTCTGTGTTAGGTGTCAATGAATGGTTGGTGTCAAATAGATGTTTAAAGTGATTAAACATAATTAAAACCCTCAGTCACCTTCATTGAGGATCAGATGAAATTGTACTATTAAAAGTTAACAGAGCTATCATCTGTTCAAAGCTTGACTATGATTGCTTTATCTACATGTCTGCCCCCAAATCCGTTACCGATTTATTGAACTCCGTTCACAATACTGCTCTACGCCTCTGCCTTGGTGCCTACCGCTCTAGCCCTGCTGATAGTCTCTATATTGAAGCTAATGAACCACCCCTCTCCTTAAGATGACAATCCCTTCTCCTTTCATATGCTGCCTCGGTATCCTCCAATCCTGTTCACTCGCTTTTTACTACTACTAACTCTCGAACAACTACAAAATCTATTTCCCAATTGCTCTCACCTTTACTCAAAGATACTGACCTCTCTCTGACCTCCCTGCTTCCTCTACCTTCTTCTCCTCCTTGCACCAAAACATTCCTATAATTGATACCTCACTCACCATTTATAATAAGCAGCAATCTCCCAGTGCATTTGTAAAGAAAGGATTCCTGGAAAAACTACAAGAAAATATTACGATTTAATACTCTATACTGATGCCTCCAAAACTGACTTGGATGCTGGTTGTGCAGTTACCTCCAAACATAAACTCATGGGCTTCTTTTTACCTTCAACATGTAGTGTTCATATGAGCGAGCTTCACAGCATTCTTCAGGCTTTTAAATATCCCTCCCCCACAAAAATATTGCCATATGTACTGATCCCCTTTCTTAAATTCAGTCATTTAAAACCATCTTCACTGACCGCCCAATTGTCCAGAACATACATGACATCTATCAAACTCTCTTCTTGTGATGTAACAGTCTCTCTCATCTGGCTACCATCCCACATTGATATCACTGGTAACAAAACTGCAGATCACCACGCCACAGAAGCTGCCTCTAGCAACAATCCAAAGTTCATAGTCCAGCTTGCAACTGACCTCAAGTACCACTTCAAAAACTTTATGCAAGAATCTTGGCAATATCTATGGCACAATAGAATGACAGCACTTTACGATATCTATCCATCCACTTCTTCTCTCTCCCTGAACTTTTTAACAAGGAGAGAAGCTACTGTAATCAGAAGACTTCAAATTGGCCACACTAAACTCACCCACAGTTATCTGATGTCTTCAGGAAGTTGTCCTGTTTGCCATAGCTGTAATGCTATATTGACTGTTAAGCACACACTCTCTGACTGCAAACAATTTTCTACTACATATCAATGACATGACCTACATACTAACCTCAAGGGAATGCTCCACCGAGATCAAGAATGTTTTACAGTTTCTCAAAGATACAAACCTCTAGCAGAAAATATAATTAGAGAATAGCAATAGTTGTTAATTTATCCATGTAAATAATTGTAATTATTCTTATGTGCCAATAATCAGCGCTGTGGATGCACATTAAGCTAAATAAAAAAAAATGAAATGGTTCTAGAAAATATACTATTGCATTTTTTGATATTATAGTTAAATATTTTAGCTTAAATAAGCATAACAAATTAATGGTCTTGCCAACATATTGCTTTTAGAGGTACATGAATATATTGAAAATTTGACACTTGCCATTATTTACCTAGAGGTTTTTTTTATTATCATTTCTAATCTAGGGTGAGAAATATTACTTCTCGTTAGGGGAATTGAGTAAATAATAGCAATTTCTCAGGTTAGTAGTGAAAAAACATTTTTTCATGGCCATAAAAAATAAACAAAAATGTATTACCACTTTCTTGCAAAATTTCTGATATGGATTTCCATGCATTGTCGACCACCAGAATATTCCGATGGTCTTTATCCTTAGGGTTCCAAATGCATGGAAAACTTCGGACCGTCTCTACCAATATTCCCTCATCAAACATTTTCAAAAACTTTATTTAATCTCAACTTCACTCAAGAGAATATCAAACAATATCAAATTGATATAAAATATTGTATCCTTATATACACATAACCTAGAACTGGGCTGAAACCATAGAGAAACTAACATATTAAGAGTTTCATAGATTATACATATACACAAGAGTGTTCCCTCCTGGACCCTCACTCACCACGGTCCATAAATTTACGTACCGTTGAAGTATACTCACAGACAAAAGTTTGAACCGAACTGTCGCGGAAACGTTACGGTACCGAAAAATTGTATACCGTTGAGTCAACGGTACCTCGCAGCAAAACGCCTTTTGATTTTGACGTGAGGAAAACGATGTACTACGCTGAATCACAAACTATTTCTTGAACAATATATTGTACAGTATAATACAGAATAAATTTACTGCCAAACAATTTGTTGTTCCAGATCTTGTACAAGAAATTGTGTAGTCTAAAACAGCTATAAGATATGAAGGTTATCTATGATTATAATATATGTCAAGTGTTGAGTAAAACCGGCTCCGATCTGACCAATCAGGAATCTACAGAATTGCCAACTTATATTCAAATCAGTCCTCCTAGTTTAAAAACTAGTATTAGCAATATAGGATTATTGGATATATGCATTCCACAGTCATTTTTGTAAATTTTTTTCATAGGGCTGGCAATCTATTTTCTTTTCCTATATTCGTGATGGAAGTTAGAGAGAAGGAGAACGATTACTGTAGAAAAAAATGTCCCAGAAGTATGGACAAAATAAGTGAGGCGCTGCGATCTCTAAGTTGTCTCAATATGTTTCTTATTGTCAAAAATAAAAAAATTATGGAGCCGATTATTTTTTCACCAATGCCGGGAAGAAAATTTATACATTGTTCAACTGACTTCATTTACTTGTACTCATAAACAGCTAACGTCACAGATACTACTTACTGACGGCAGTGCGGCTGGTGGCTGAAAAATGAATTATAAATTTTACAAATTTTCAGGAATAGACAGGCTAATGCTTTAGCACGTAGTGCTCGTACTCCTTATCTCTAACCTCCATGGTTCTCATACTATTCTGTCGGTTCCCTCAAAAATAGTAATAGAAGTCTCTTATCTCGGGGAGCAGCACTTCTATCGCCCCATAAGAGAACAGTCTGCACGGACTTAGGATCCATGGACTACTAATTGTATATTCGGTTTGACTCCTCTACGGTGGTCTCCATGTTGTGCTAATTTTAAGTTGGCCGGCCTGAGTCACGTGACTCGTACAGGACAGGTTTAAACAATAAATCAGAAATCATGTATAAGATAGGAAAATACGAAACGGTGAGAGAAAAAAGTATACGTACTTTATTATTTATACTAGCTAATGCGTATTGTGTATCTACCTAAGTTGGGATTATGGAAAACATTTTCATACATTTTAAGAAGTGTTTATTTATAAATTATATTATTGTATATTCTTATTCAAATTCAATTAATCAGGAAATAAATAAAATACCCGTTAATTTTAATTTAATCACGGTCAAGCCCAATTCACATTAATACAATATGGAAATATAAAAAAATGCTACAATAACAAAAAAAGAAAAATATATAAAACTAGAACAAGATAGAACAATTGACACATGCATTAAACTTATCTCTAAAACAAAAGGAAAAACCTAAAGTATAGTATAAATCACAAGAAAAAAGCAAATAAAGTAAGAGGAGTGATAACACATCAAACCAGCAATAAAAGATGTATGCTCTAAAGTGGAAGCTCCAGCAAATGTTTTTTAAACTTGAAAGTGGACACATCAAAAATTAAAATTCCATCGACAGAATTTGCTTATCTAAGTGTCCTATGTAGAAAACTATTCATTGCATAGTTGTACCTATGAAATGCGACATGAAACGTTTGTACCTGCCTAGAAAGACGAGAAGGGACAACTAAATATATTTTAGAGAGAAGGTTGGGACTATCACAAATACCAATTACTATGTTGAACAGCTGTATCAGATCCTTTTGCCTTCAGCGAACCACCAGAGTAGGAATGTTTAAAAAACGTTATAAGAAATCATAACAAAGGTAAATGTGCATCTTAAAAAATTGTGCTGAACAGCTTCATGTGATATAATGAGACCATACTGGTAAAGAATAATCAAGATAAGTTCTGACCAGTGAGCAATATAGAGATCTAATAGCAGTGATGTTAGTAAAATTAAAAGTGGTTCTCTTTATAAAACCCAACATCTTCATAGATTTTTTAACAACAGCGGTAACATGAGACTTATAATTAAGTGTGGAGTCCAATATAACACCCAAGCCCTTAGTTTGAGAAGCACATTTTAGAGTTTCATTATTAATATTGTAATCAAAAGCTATTGGGTGGTGTATTCCATGAAAACGCATTACATGACATTTGGATGCATTTAGATTCACACCATTAAGTGTACACCAATTTGATAGACTATCTAAATCAGATTGTAATATTAGAGCATCATCCATGCCACTAATCACACTAAAACATGTCAGGGGTCATCAGCAAATAACAAGGCTTTGCTACCTTGAAAACAATGCATTATATCATTAATAAATATGTTAAATAATAATGGTCCTAAATGAGACCCTTGGGGAACTCCAGAGGTTACTGGAAAAGTATGAGAATATTCATGAGTAACTCTGACCATTTGTAAACTATTCGTAAGATAATCACTTAGCCATTGTAATACAAGACCGTCAACACCATAATGAAAAAGTTTATGTAGCAAGAGCTCATGATTAACCCTGTCAAAAGCTTTAGAGAAATCAGTGTACATATAATCAATCTGCAGACCCCTTCCAAACCATCAGACAAAAAGTCAACATATGTGAGTAAACCCAATTCTGCAGACCTTTTAGAATGTAACGATGTTACTTTTTAATGTTTTCATTTCCAGCAACCATGCAGTATAAATTTCATTTTATTTAATAATTAAATCGCCTCTCTTTCGAAATTTACCTATGAATATTTATTTTTATATAAATGTACTGCTTTTGAGACATCCGGTATATCCTTTTGTCAAGTTCACTTAAACCAGTCTGCTAATGTGCGCGCATTTTCAAAATTTTAAGGAGGAGACTTCGTAAGTGGGGTAGGAGAATTTAATAAAAGGACGTAGTATACAGGTAAACGGGGCTTTTTCTTTCAGTTCCTGCTTAAAAATTTAATTGTGTTTACACCGAATACTGTGACTGGTTTTTTTTTGTGAACCCGGTAGCTAAAGACACACCGCTGGTAGGCTGGATATATACCCTTAAGAAAGGAGAACTCGCTGCCGAATTAAATAAGCGACAACTATCTTCATCTGGATCTGTAAGAGAACAACGAAGACGACTAGTGAGTTTTCTCAAGGAATCTGTTGCTGTAGACCCGAGTTCGGAAGTAACCATGACTACTACTCCTCCAGTTACACCTCCGCTGAACGTCCACGATTGGAAAGTATCTTTTGGAAATCGCGATGATCCGGCAAGTTTCTTAGAACGACTTGAAGAAATCTGCACTGCTAAGAAGGTGAAACAGGATAATTTACTTCCGGTCTTACCCGAGTTCCTGTCTGGAGAACCAGCACTGTGGTTCCGCAACAACCGGCACCGATGGACAAACTGGGATGATTTTGAAAAGGCTTTCCGCATTTTCTTCTACCCTGTTAATTACGAGGTGGACCTAGAAGCGGAAATCAGCAAGCGTCTGCAAAGGAGAAGCGAGGCAGTATCGGCATACATCACTGATCTGCAAACCTTGATGCGTAGACATGGGAAGCTATCTGACGAGCAACAGTTGGCTTGGTTATATCGCAACCTGCTACCAGAATACCGACAGCAGATTCGTAAAGCTGACTTTAAAGATTTTACTTCTTTTTGCCAAGAGGTAAAGGAATACGAGTTGCTGCGAAAGGAACTCCAAAATATTCCTAGCACCAGTGGATGGCAAAGAGGGACAAATGGACGTTTTCAACCAGCAAATACATCGCGGAATACGAATGCAGCCCCCAGTCCGCCCCGAGAACCCATAGCTAGTACCAGTAGCTCTCGCCCAGTTGATCCAGTTAGTCGAACACCTATGCCGAGAAATTCTAGTACACTGTGTTGGCGCTGTGGTGAGACAGGCCACGTCCGAACAAACTGTAGAAACCAGCCTAAAATATTCTGTTCCCGCTGTCGTAAGGAAGGGGTCCTTACCAGAGACTGTTCATGCTCGAAGCAGGAAAACTAAACCGAAACTGTCCCGAAGGGAGGCCGTCACAGTTTCCTAATCTTTTAGCCTCTCAAGAACATCCGACTTCCGAACCGTCAGATCCGCGACCCCAAATTGACGTCCAAATAGAACACTTCAAGTTTAAAGCCTTGCTGGACACTGGAGCTATCAGATCGTACGTGGGTGATTCGGTAGCGAAGCAATTTTCCCAACGAAAGCGAACGGTCAGTCATTCGACAAGAGCACGTTTAGCTAATGGAAATTTGGTTTCTATCACAGACATCTATGATCTGCGGCTTATGGTAAATGACGTCACCATGGAGGAACCGTTGGAACATTTTCCAGGTTTGGTCGCTGATATGGTTCTTGGTCTTGATATACTGAAGAAGTATAATTTCTGCTTAGAACTAGGTACAGGGAAGATCTACCAGGACGGAAAGCTAGTTAACTGTCAAGAGCCAGATACCATGTTCTCTCCCATAGGAATTATAGACGTAGTAATGCCACCGCCAGGAGAGAACAATCCTGGGTTGTCATGCGAAATGATTGTTGCTGATACCGCTAGAACAAATTGTATGATTGCTGACACCACTAGAACAAACTGTATGGTTGCTGATACCACTAGAAGAAATGGTATGGTTACCGAAACTGCTGGAGAGAATCTGCCTGGTGTTGGCCCTGCTACAACAATTTTTTCTGTTATCGACCCCACTAGAAGGACATCTGGAGAAATCCCGAAGAAGGAAAGAGGATCTGATGCGAAAACTCCTCTAGAACTGGACACTGCTAGTAAAATCTCTGAAGATGTAAAGACTGTTAAGGATATGAACTGTTATAACACGAAATACCCTCTGGAAACAACTGATAGGATATTGACCGATATCTCCCAGTCAGCCGTGGAAGGAAACCAAGGTGATAGGAGATCTAGTACTGAATATCCTCTAGGAAAAACTGATAAGGGTATGGACTGTTATAACGCGAAATACCCTCTGAAAAAAACTGATAGGATATTGACCAATATCTCCCAGTCAGCCTTGAACGGACCCGAAGCCGAAGGTGATGGAGGGAGATCTGATACTGAATATCCCCTAGGAGAAACTGATAGGATATTGACTGATATCTCCCAGTCAGCCTTGAACGGACCCGAAGCCGAAGGTGATGGAGGGAGATCTGATACTGAATATCTTCTAGGAGAAACTGATAGGATATTGACCAATATCTCCCAGTCAGCCTTGAACGGACCCGAAGCCGAAGGTGATGGAGGGAGATCTGATACTGAATATCTTCTAGGAGAAACTGCTAGGATATTGACCGATATCTCCCAGTCAGCCGTGGAAGGAAACCAAGGTGATAGGAGATCTAGTACTGAATATCCTCTAGGAAAAACTGATACGGATATGGACTGTTATAACAAGAAATACCCTCCAGAGAAAACTGAGGGGATGTCGACCGATATCTCCCAGTCAGCCTTGGAAGGAAGCCAAGGTGATGAAAGGGGATCTAGTACTGAACATCCCCCTGGACAAACTGAGAGGATAATAACCGATATCTTTCCGTTAGCCTGGGAAGAACCCCCAGGTGATACAGGGAGATCTAGTTCTGAATATCCTCTAGGATCCACTGATGGAATAATCTGCGAAGAAGTTAAGACTGATAAGATTACTGACTGTCACAAACTCAGGACATTCACCGGCTTATTCCTGTCTGATTTAGAAGAATATGACGAGAATATGGAGTTAGCTAGGGAAGAATGTCCTCTAGAAACTATAACACCGTTACAAGACCGAGATTTGACTGTAATAGAAGAGAAAACACTGAGAAAATTTCTAGACATAGAGTTACCGAAATTCGAGAAAGTTCAAGGACCGACAGACCTAGTCCATCACGAGATTCGCCTCTTGCACTCAACCCCGATTAAGCAACGACACCGTCCGCAGAATCCAAAGATGCAAGAGATTTGTAACACCGAGGTGGATCTGATGTTGAAAGAAGGAGTAATCGAACCCTCAAACAGTCCGTGGAGTTCTCCGGTGGTTATCGTTAAGAAGAAGGATGGAAAAAACCGTTTCTGTATTGACTTTCGAAAAGTCAATGAGGTCACAAAGAAGGACGCCTACCCTCTTCCATTCATAAATGCTATTCTGGATAAATTGCGACGCGCAAAGTATATCTCTAGTTTAGATCTGAAGAGTGGATATTGGCAAGTCCCATTAGCTCCAGCAAGCAAACCCATCACTGCCTTTACGGTACCCGGACGTGGACTTTTCCATTTCACAGTTATGCCGTTTGGTCTACACTCAGCGCCCGCCACATTTCAACGCCTAGTAGATCGAATTATCGGTCCTGACTTGGATCCGAATGCATTTGCATATTTGGATGACATTATCGTATTAGGGGAAACGTTTGAAGAACATCTGCAAAATCTAGCTGAGGTTTTCCGCCGTCTCCGAGACGCCAAGCTGAAAATAAACCCAGAAAAATGCCATTTCTGCCTACCGTCGATGAAATATCTAGGCCATGTTATTACCGGCGAAGGTATCCGTACCGATCCCGAAAAAGTGGAAAGTATTTTGAAGTTTGCAGCGCCAAGAAACGTCCGAGAACTACGAAGATTTTTAGGAGTGGCCTCCTGGTACCGCCGATTTGTGCCCGCATTTTCTCAGACAGTAGCTCCGCTGACCAAGTTACTCCGTAAGGCGCACCGTTGGAAATGGACCGAAGAGCAGGAGGGTGCTTTCGCTAAAATCAAGATATGTCTGTCTGAAGCGCCTGTACTAAGTTGCCCGGATTTCAGTTTACCGTTCACGCTGCAGACCGATGCGTCCGAACACGGTTTAGGGGTGGCCCTGACACAACAGATAGATGGCAATGAACATGTGATAGCTTACGCGAGCCGAACCTTAAGTCCAGCCGAAAAGAACTATTCAGTGACCGAAAAAGAGTGTCTTGCCATAGTATGGGGGATTGATAAGATGCGCCCCTATCTGGAGGGATATCATTTTACGGTGTTAACTGACCACCAATCCTTAAGATGGCTGCATTCTATATCTAGTCCGTCTGGCCGTCTAGCCCGCTGGAGCATCTTTTTGCAACAATACGATTTCGAGATCCAATACCGACGAGGTGCCATGAATCGAGTGGCCGATGCACTATCTAGGAACCCGCTACCGGACACTCCTGAGCAAGCAGCGGAAGTGTGCATGGCCGATATTCCAGAGGAATGTTCCTGGTACCGAAACAAGAAAGAGGAAGTGCTAAGAGACCCAGGTAAATTTCCGGATTACTGCATCAAAGAAGGACGACTGTACCGACATTTTTGGGACCTGAATGATCTGAGTGAGCCTGAACTGTCTGACCCGTGGAAGCTATGTGTGACGAAGTCACAAAGATCCCGTATTTTACAGGAAAATCACGATGCCCCTACCGCCGGACACTTAGGGATAGCAAAAACAATAGCGAAGATTGCTAAGATTTACTACTGGCCAGGAATGTTTAGAGACATAACCAGGTACGTCCGTGGCTGTATGCAATGCTTAAAATACAAACCGTCTCAACAGCAGTTAGCTGGGAAAATGCAACCGTCCCGAAACCGACGTCCATGGGAAACTGTTAGTACCGATATCGTTGGACCGCTGCCGCGCAGTAAAAAAGGGAACTGCTACATAGTCATGTTCCAGGACCGTTTCACAAAATGGGTACAGTGTAAACCGATCAGAAAAGCGACCGCTAGCTCGATAAGTAACGCTTTTCACGAAGAAGTTCTGACCACGTTTGGATGTCCACGTACCGTATTATCAGACAATGGGACACAATATGATAGTAAACTCTTTAAGGAAATGTTGAGAGGCTTGGGAATCTACCATCGATTCACCCCACCGTATACACCACAAGCTAATCCCGTCGAAAGAGCTAACCGTACCTTAAAGACCATGATAGCTCAATATTGCGAACAAGACCACCGAGACTGGGATCTGAGACTATCCGACCTGAAGTTTGCCATTAATAATTCTAAGCACGACTCTACCGGCTTTTCTCCCGCCTTTCTCAATTTCGGAAGAGATCTCGACGTCCCGAATACACTACGCCGAGAAGTGGAACAAAATCAGACGACCGAAGAATCTGAAACACCCAAAGACGCTGGAAATACCGATGAAGAATTCGAAACACTCACTGAAGCTGGAAATACCGAAAATGAAGTCTCTGAACAGTACCTACTTCGCTTGAACAAATTACAAGAGTGTTTTGATTTAGTCCGGTTGAATCTGTCTAGAGCCTTTACGACACAAAGCCGATATTACAATCTACGCCGCCGTGACTGGAGATGTACAGTAGGTGATTCAGTAATGAAAAAAGAACATACCCTTTCATCCGCCGCCGATCATGTGGCCGCGAAACTTGCCCCGAAATATTCCGGTCCGTATAAAGTGGTTAAAGTTTTATCTCCTGTTGTGTACAATTTGAAAGATGCACAAGGGAAGCGTTATAACCGAATACATATTAAAGACTTGAAACCGATTTCAGAGTAACGCTAGTAATTAGAACTTTTCAGGATGAGACCGAAACGTGATTCCCCGCCGCAAGAGAACGATCCCTTACTTTCCTGGGACTCCGAGCACCACCGACCGACCGAGGAGATAATAGACCTAACCTCCCCCGCCGCTTCCCCGACATTTTTTTTGTCAGACCGTCCCTGTAGCCCCCCCGCAGCCGTGCCCCATCCTGACCCTTCGACTTCCCCTGTCTCCGAAGAATATTCACTACCTTGGGAGGACGTGGTAGACTTCGCTATCCCCGACGAATGGACACAGAATGTCGAGCCCGCCTCTCCAGAAGACCTGATGGCCCTGGAACTGTATATACTGGGCAACACGCCGCCGCCATCACCTCCCGGTCCTGAACCCGGCACGTATCTGGAAACGGTTACGCTGGAGACTGTAGTCCGAAGAGAACTATTCATCCCACCCGAAGAAGACTGGATCAGATACAGCGAGACGATCACCAGACACACCGACACCCAGTATGGTTTTGAACCAGTGTTTCCGCCAACAACCGCCCCGGCTGCCCATCCCCTAATGGTTGCTGGGCCATCCGAACGGCAGCTTGTGATCAACTTCGCATGCCGACAACCCAAAGATCATCCTTGGCCGACCGAATGGGTTGATAGGAGCCGTCCGTTCCGGCCCACCGGCTCCGATCCGCGCCGCTGGTGTCGAGTGTACCTACCCGACGACCAGGGTCGCTACTGTAAAGTGTATCTACCGCCCTACAACGGACTCTAGTAATGTTTTAGTGCCGAGACTGTAAGCTTTATTTTTTTTGAGTTCACTGCCATCGTAGTAGGCAGTGTAGGATTTCTTTTATTTTTGGGTGAAACCGCTTAAAACTAGTGTCGCTAAACCTACGCGAAGTGTGGTGCTCTCCGCTCGCGCAGTTTTGCTCGTGCCTACTATCGCTACTTGATTATAAAACTGTTTTTCATTTCTAGATTTCCGGACTGCTTCTTACAGCATGGCTTCCGAATCGTCAATCGAAATACTAGACATATCCGAGGTGGAAAGTTGGGATGAGGATGATCTCCCATCCAAATCAGTGCGGCGATCCGAGGAACCAGCTGCCGATCCTGACCGATCTGACTCCAATCCTGGTATGGCCGAAAGCTCCCCAATTCCAACCAAACTGTCAATGAGCTCGTCATCTCCGGTTAACGAATCAAGTTCAAATACCCATGTGAGATCAGGAAGGCCGGTAGTACTAGAGGGGGTCCCGAAGAAGATTAGACGAGAAACACGGCCAGCGCCAATCCACACCGGCAGGCTATCTGATAATCGACCATCCGATGACATTTTCTTGCCCGTTGAAAGGGACTTATGTTGGAGATGTGGATACCCTGGACACCGTCGCGATACCTGTAACCGTGGAAAAACCATATTATTTTGTTCCCGCTGCGGACGTTTTGGTAAGATGTCCCGGGACTGTTTCTGTGCGAAGCCGACTCTCAGAACCACCTTAATAGAGAAGACTCTTAAGTGTCCCAGCTGCGGTCGTTCCGGACGGCCGACGAAAGACTGTACCTGTACCAGCCGAGAAATTTCCAGACCTACACCGGAGCCAGGAAAATGCTCAGTAGAAATCCAAGCACCACAAGTATCCCGAATCCGGCAAGATGTTGGCACTCAGTGTGACCTCTGTGAATGTGCCATGAAAATTCCGGACTACGCCACTAGGGCCCATCCGCGATATACAATCCTGCGGAACGCCTCCACCGTAAGAAGAGTGAGGACACGTTCTTCCCGGCGGTATCCCAGCCTAAGTACGAGGAGCTCTAGGCTCCAGTAACCCCGTGAGGAATTTGGATAGATGTCCCTGCCGCAAGATCCGATACTGTTTTTTTTATTGTTGTTGAATAATCTTTTATTTTAGGTGGTAACGATTAGTTTTAAGAATGAGTGAAAAAAAAATATAACAAATGCAAGCTTCACTTTCATTTGTCAATTTTTTTTTTAACCGAAGAAAGAGGGGGATGTAACGATGTTACTTTTTAATGTTTTCATTTCCAGCAACCATGCAGTATAAATTTCATTTTATTTAATAATTAAATCGCCTCTCTTTCGAAATTTACCTATGAATATTTATTTTTATATAAATGTACTGCTTTTGAGACATCCGGTATATCCTTTTGTCAAGTTCACTTAAACCAGTCTGCTAATGTGCGCGCATTTTCAAAATTTTAAGGAGGAGACTTCGTAAGTGGGGTAGGAGAATTTAATAAAAGGACGTAGCATACAGGTAAACGGGGCTTTTTCTTTCTGTTCCTGCTTAAAAATTTAATTGTGTTTACACCGAATACTGTGACTGGTTTTTTTTGTGAACCCGGTAAGTGGATATACATTTTTCTTTTCTCTGTAAATAGCTATTATCATCCAACGCTTAGCCGCTTTTATTTTTACGTTTGAATTCATAGTATTTGTGTACAATTCCGAAGTTAGAACATATAGAGTCACTTTCATCTGAATATTTAATCCCGCTCAACAAGCCGTTGTACTGTTAAAATTTAGTTTCTTTTGCATTTGCTTAGAAAAATCTCGTCTAGATTCGCTGCTGAGCAGGGATCAATTCGAGAGGCCTCTAAGGCAGTTTAATTTACGAGATACGAAATAATCTCAAAAGTATTCGCTGCTGAGCAGGGATACCCGAGAGAGGCTTTCGCATTCTGCTAGTCGTTGTCATTATCTGAGAATTTGATTTCGTACAATAGGCGGTTGTTTGTTAGTAAAATCATAGATATAACATATAGAGTCTGTTTCATCTGAATATTTAACCCCGCTCAACAAGCCGTTGTACTGTTAAAATTTAGTTTCTTTTGCATTTGCTTAGAAAAATCTCGTCTAGATTCGCTGCTGAGCAGGGATCAATTCGAGAGGCCTCTAAGGCAGTTTAATTTACGAGATACGAAATAATCTCAAAAGTATTCGCTGCTGAGCAGGGATACCCGAGAGAGGCTTTCGCATTCTGCTAGTAGTTGTCATTATCTGAGAATTTGATTTCGTACAATAGGCGGTTATTTGTTAGTAAAATCATAGATATAACCTATAGAGTCTGTTTCATCTGAATATTTAATCCCGCTCAACAAGCCGCTGTACTGGTAAAATTTAGTTTCTTTTGCATTTGCTTAGAAAAATCTCGTCTGAATTCGCTGCTGAGCAGGGATCAATTCGAGAGGCCTCTAAGGCAGTTTTGATTTAAGAGATACGAAATAATCTCGAGAGTGTTCGCTGCTGAGCAGGGATACGAAGGAGAGGCTTTCGGATTCTACTGTCAATCTATTTTATCTGAAAAGTTTAGTACGTACAATAGGCTGTTGTTTTGCCAGTAAAACTTTAGTTAGAACATTTAAAGTCTAGTTTATCTGAGTATTTAATCCCGCTGAATAGGCCGTCGTACTGTTAAGAAAATTTAGTTCGTTTGCACCTGAGTAGAAAAATCTCGTCTGGATTCGCTGCTGAGCAGGGATCAATTCGAGAGGCCTCTAAGGCAGATTTAATTTAAGGGATACGAAATAATCTCAGAAGTATTCGCTGCTGAGCAGGGGTACCCAAGAGAGGTTTTCGCATTCTGCTAGTAGTTTTCATTATCTGAGAATTTGATCTTGTACGATAGGCCATTGTGTTGATCAGTAAAACCTAGTTTAGTTGAATCTAGTGAAATCGCTAAGAAATTCCGGTGGCTATTGAGATTAACCTAGCCGCCGAGACTAGTTAATTGATTATTTTCTTCCGCTTTATTTAAAAAGGTACACAAATACTAGGAACCGATATAGTACGCTCTGTTAGTGCAACCATAACGCTTTCTCTGTGCATTTTGACTTATTATTACTAGGAACTTTGTACTGTTTTCACCTGCTACGTACTAGTAGAATTCTGCACGTTATTTTCCGCCTCCGTTGTAAAATAGCTAGAATATTTATTGCTTGGTGTGAGTCCGCTTTTGGTTTGATTAGTAACGTAGATATTTAGTAGTAGATTTTGATATCTTTGCAATTTCTCATTTATGTAAAATTCAATTTTATTTGTGGAATTAAAATTGACAATTTCTCCAATAACGAGTAGTTTATTTTGATATTTTTGCAATGTCTCATTTATGTAAAACTCAATTTTATTTGTGGAATTAAAAGTAATAATTTCTCCAGTAGCGAG
The DNA here is from genome assembly GCA_963921935.1 of Galeruca laticollis. Lineage (NCBI taxonomy): Eukaryota > Metazoa > Arthropoda > Insecta > Coleoptera > Chrysomelidae > Galeruca > Galeruca laticollis. Next base: position 67,066,874 of record OY998180.1, on the reverse strand, counting down.
TAGTTTCATTTGTTTGATAGTGGTAAGCAATTAAAGCCTGTTTGCACACTACATATCCGGAAAGGTCCATAACAACAGACCCCTGGAATTACTGAACCTCCATCTGTGGCTACCTTGGTAACTCTCGACGCCGTATTTTTCGAGAGTTCGGTGGAGTAAACCACCCCAAAAATCTGGCGCCCGAGGAAAACTAGGAAGTACCGAAGCCGTGGGTGTCATAGTGACGTCCGTGATTCTTTTTGAGGAAAGAAAGCACGTCACAAGAAGTGAAGCCAAATTGTTGTGATGTCATAATACTCGAACAGTCATAGGTGAGATAATCTAAAATAATACTATCAACGACTTTGGGAATTATACTAAGGATTGATATAGGACGATAGTTTGAGATGTCTGATTTTCTACCCAATTTATACACTGATGTGACGTATGAAGTTTTCCAATGATCTGGAAATTCACCTGTAACAAGAGACATATATGAAAGAGCGGACAAGATAAAAGGAAGCTAAATTCCCTAAGAATGGAAGGTATTCGGTCAGGACCGGGGCGTTTTTTAATATCAAGTTTAGATAACTTTGCATAGATGTTCGAAGCCAGAGGTTGATTTGAATAAACTGATGAGAAATGTTTAGCAAATAGATTTACAATATCATTCCCGTTACCAGCAGTACAGTCCCCAAGAGTCATTTCAGAAGGTATAGTGTTATTCACCCACCTACTGTTTACACACTTCCAAAAAACATTATCTGTAACACAATTTCAGTATATTTTACATAATTTCGGTAGCACTCTCGTGATAAAAGTTTACACTGAGCCCTTAATCTACTAAATTCCATTTAGTTTACAGGACACCTAGTAATTTTGTGAGCCACTTCTTTCTCGCACAAATGCCTCTTCAACTCCGGAGTATACCAACATGGAAACCTCTTCTTGCAAACCTTTTTCAGCGGAACAAAGCAATTTATTATAGTGTACATTATATCGGAAAATATGGACACCATCTCAGTCAATTGATTCCAAGGAAAGGCGCATTGCTTCATAATTTGTACGATTAATATCGTAGTTTTCGCCTCCTGCTTGTTTTTCTGCAAATTTTTAGTTTGTTTCTGCAAACTCTTAATTGCCTCTTCAAAAATCGAACCTTCTCTCTCAATTTTACATTGGTATCTTCTGTGGAAGGTTTGCTGAAAATAGAACATTTCTTTAGACTAGTTAAACTTTGGTAATAAGGCATTATATAAATGCTACGTGAAATTTATATAAATAAAATACATATTACATTTTGATTTTAAAGAAAATTTGATATTAAACTTACCTATACGGATGAAAGAATTGTACCATCCGTACTATATCAGAAGAATGAGCAGATGGAGAAGAGTCTGAATCACTCCGTTTTATTGGAGAAAGTTATGTCGGCGATTTTGGTGAACTACTTTGAGGTGAATCAACACTTTCCAGCTTGCTGCTACGACTAAAAAATATTTTTTGATTCTTTGTGAGTACTAAGTGAAAATTAACATACCATGTAGGTGGAGGTGAGCTAGGTAAATAACTTTTCTCCATGAGATCTACTTCAAAACATTGAGGTAGTTTTAGGGTTGGAATTGACCCTATTCTTAAACGTTTCCGTTCGCCTGCCACTTCAAAATTGGTTTGTTCAAAATGTTCGGAGCACACCCTTTCATAGGCAATATTATAAGCTGGATCTTTTCCAAGTGCTACCAACCAGGACCTTTTAAGCGTATTGTCACTGGGAAATCTACAAATTGGAGAAAAAGGAAAATGTAAATTAACTTACATACAAAAAAAATAATATAACTTACTTATGAAATGTTACACCCTCTTTCAAACGAGAAATGTAGGTAGCGTTAGAGCAACCTCGTACAAAACAGGAAGGCGTTTTAGCAGTTTGTAGCTAGTCTCCTCTTACAAATAACACTATACTATTAACTACCTTACTAAAATAACATTACTTATAAAATGTAATTAACCACTATTAATTTGTAATAAAGACGAATATAATCCAAAAGTTAACACACAAATATCAAACTTACGCTTAACTCAATCAATAAAATACAATGCGAAAACTGCGAAATGTGACCTGATGCCACTCCTGACGCTGTCACAAATCAGCAGGGCTGCCACATGCACCTGATCAAATATCCGTAGATTGGTTCGGAAATTTCCGTAGAATTTCCGTAGATCCAGAATAGAGCTTCAACATACAGTATGGGGTTATCTGAACTTATGAACATCTGATCCTTAATGACCTTGAACGCTCAAGTAGCGTGCCTGTGTGAATTTTGAATTTGTTTATTGGACGATATACAATTTTTCAGCAACTGTAATTGTTTTTAATTTTTTTTTGCATGGAGTAGTCGATTCTGGGTAGGTATTGGTAATCAATGAGTATCTGGTGCTAGTTTTGTTTATATTAATCGAAGAAAAAATTCTTTCTACTGTTGCAGAAATATGAGAAATAATTCTAATGTGATTTGTTAATTTTACTAATAAAGGAAATGTTAGTTCATCATTTGCATTTTTAAAAACTGATACTTTGGGCCAGAAGTTTTCAAAACCATCCGAGAAATTTAATTCACATTTTCACTTATTACTATAGGAAAATCGGTAGCCGAAGCTGCAATAAATGGATTTCTTTTGTTTAATATTTGTGGGAATTGAATTATGAAAATTTTTAAGTTTTTCGTCTGTTTTTAAGGCGAATTTCCTCGAGACTAACTAGCTAACCAGGTTAACAAAACTATGACGTCAGTTTTTAACGTAGTTTGGATCTGTTGTATGTCATCATCATTTTGATAGGGGGATGTCAAATGTCAAAATCGTCATCCTATATTATTTATATTACTAATATAATATAACATGTTCATCAGTTATAAGTAGAGAAAAGAATATCTATTCACAATTTGGAATTCTTTACCTTTTTGTAGAAGATTAATAATTTTTACTGTATCATTGATACTGTATAACTCTTTGTTTACAAATACTTTGTATACCTTCATTATTCTGACTTACTTTTTCAACGAAAGTCCCGTTGTTATTAACATTTAACCTCAATAACAACGATAAACCACAGACAAACTGACAGATCATTGCTTCAAACCACATGTTAACTACCTCGGCCAGGTTGTTTGAGATGTTGGTTAAATGTGACGTCATTGTTTGGAATATGTATCCAGGAAATTTGAGAAGTTAACTTTTTTCTAACCAGGTTAGCGTGGTTAGTCTCGAGGAAATATCCCTCTACTCTCCGCACTCTTCGTTTTCGTAGTAAGTATTTTACATATACGTAATAAATATGTATATGGTATTTTGTTAGTGGGTAATATTTTGAGAAATAATCTACTCAGAGAACTCGGAGCAAACAGTATAACAGTACATAGTAATTATTATCATTGTTATTGAAAATTCCGTAGATTTTCGAGACTTTTCAGAGATTCCGTAGACATCTTCTGAATTCCGTAGATGTGGCAGGCCTGCAAATCAGTCAAATCGCATTACAACATAGAATACACCAACAACAAGAAGCGAAAGCCGGCGTAAATCCTTAGATGTTTTAGGGGCAAAATATCGTGACCTTGAAACTGACGTTGACAGATAACTGAGCATCGTTACTTAATTTTACACTAAGAAAAGTGTTCAAAAAATGTAAATTAAATCTTACCTACACGCAAAAAAGTGAAACCAAAGAATCTCAAATAATTATTGTTCATTTTTATGGCTTGTTTCGACAAATTTTTAATTGTCAAAGAAAGATTTAAGCATCCAACCGTGTAATATTTTGAATGTTGGTTGATAATTCGTGAAAACTCATTAAAGATGAAGAAATACCAAAGTTTAATTTTCACAATAGGTCTGTTAAACTTAATTTATGAATTGTTAAAGTTGATTTAACAGCTAAACAAACAATGTGAAAAATATACTTTAGCATTTCTTCATACATACAGTTTTAGCTTCTGTTTTTGGAGTTCCATCCATTATTAAAAATAGCGAGCTATTGTTTAACCAAATGATTTTTTATTTTCTATATTGTTATCGAAATTATATGTGTAAGTATGTATTTAAGTAGCGCTGTATGTAGGATGGGGTGAGTATAAAAACCAATACAATAATATAGATTATATATTTAGAATACCAGTTTCCAATAGAAATAATTTCAGTAAATGATGATATAAAATTACAATAAGTATGGTACTTGAATACAAAATTTTTATAATTGATATATTTAAAAGTTACACTTCACCAGATTCTGAATTAAATATTTTACAAGAGAAAATCTACTGATGTATGTGACAAAGAAGTTATAAAAAAGTAACGACAGTGAACTTTTCTGCATAGTTATCGAAGTTTTGTTGTGTTTTTCAATTATTATCACATTTTGTGCTTTTTTCTGGTTGAACAGTTTATGCTGTTTTTCTGGTAATCCCTCCAATTAATATTACGATATAACTTAGACACACATAATATAGTACTTTTTGTGGCACTAGCTTATTTTTTGTGATCGCTTGTAAAGGAGAATTTGTATGCTTATGTCGTGGATGATCCTCCAATACTGGAGAAGGGATGAGTTTTGTTACTATCCCCAAGGACGATGTTAGGTATGTGTAATTTATAATGTTATTTAGTCAAACCAAAGCATTATATTATGCTTGCCAGACCCATAATCAAAGTACTGTTAATCGCAGTTCGGCTACGATATTCACAGTGTACGGTTGGTTGTGTTTAACGAGTCGAGTAAGTTGGTGATTTCAGGTTATGTCTTCAAACTTTAAAATTCCACCCGATCGGGGAAAAACTAATATAGTGTATGAAACGATTGTATCGAATCAAAATGAAGAAAATTCAATAATGGATTTAGAAGATAGTTCTAGTGAGAATCAGGTAACAAAAAAACCAAAAAAAGATAATGAAGATAAAAACGTAAGTAAAAACTATATAAATAATGTAAATATTGATGGTAAAGTGATTGAAAAAGCTAGGAATAAATATAGTATTGGAGATCAAGGTCCATATTATGTATTCATACAAAACAAAGATGGACATATAGGCAGGTTACACAAAACTGGAACGGCTAGATTAATTCTAAATGCAGTGCCGGAGATTAAAGATAATATAATAAATATTTCTTTCATAGGAATAAATAAAATAAAGGTAGAATTAAATAATATTGAAAGTGCTAATAAACTTACTGATTCAGAAACGTTAAAGATAAGAAATTACGATGTATATATTCCTAACTTTTTCGTCCAAAAAAAGGGAGTAATTAAGCAGGTAGATACAGATATAACTGAAGAAGAATTAAAAAATTTAATTAAACCAGAATATGGACATTCCTAAAGTAACCCAATGTTTAAAGTGCTTAAGATACGGTCACGTAGCTATGCAATGTAAGGGTAAAATCAGGTGCAAATATTGCGGAGAAAATCACGATCAGGAAGCATGCGAATTAAAAAATAATCCAAATTGTATAATGTGTGGGGGCGAACACAACGCTATGGAGAGAAATAAATGTAACGAATACAACAATCAAAAATCTATTAAAGAAACGATGGTAGTTGAAAATATATCATATAATGAGGCAAAAGAAAAACATAAAAACAGTTATGCAACGGTAGCAAAAAACAAAGTAGGATCTCGAATTACGGTAACAAAAAAATCAAAACCGAACGAGTATATACCTAGAAAAAGAGTTCTATCAGAAGAACACCGGGAAATTTTGGAAATTCCAAATGTAGCGTCTCAGACGGCTTATGAGTCGTTTAGAAACGTACCGTCTTATCATAATATGTTAAAAAATGAAAATCATAAAATTAGCTTTGTCAATGAAATAGTAAATATAATTAATAGCTTTTTAGAAAAAAATTCAGTAAATAAAAATTCAATTTGTGATGATCTTAGAAACAATCTATTAAAATACATTACTGAAATTGAAAATGTTTAAGTTGGTCCAGTGGAACGGCAGATCGGTAGTTCCAAATAAGGGAGTTCTGGAAAAATTTATATTTGATAAAAACATTCAGATAGCTTTGCTTAATGAAACTTGGTTCAAACCAAGTTCAATTATTAATTTCACAGGTTTTAATATGATAAGGAGTGATCAATGACTAAATAATACAGAGGACCGATAACCACAGCGACTAGCGTGTTACCCATTGGCACCACGAATGTATTTCCAGTGGCGGTTCATGAGAGTTAAATCAAAAGGAAGTAAAAGATAGATTTTGAAAACATTTTGTATAATAATTATATTGACAAACACATAGAATAAAATACAGCACACATACACAGTTATAAAAGTATTTATTTAAATGCACATAAGAGAAGACATTACAAAATATTCTTTGAAATATAAAATAATAACTTCTTCAACTTAATTTTTATTCCTACAAAATAACCACTATGCGAACTTACTTTAACTGTTAACAATAAACATAAACGAATTAATTTGTAACATTAAACAATATAAATTACATTTTAATCAATTTTGTTAAAATACAAATTTTGAATAGTACAATTATTAAAAAGTAATTGAGGTGTACCATCTTTAGTCACAAACAAATTTGTACTCGTAGATCCATTTGGAAGGTTTAGAAATGTAGCAGTTTCTTTATCCAAATTCCCGAATTTATTTATACCGATATTTTTTTGTACAAATTTTACGTTTTGGTAGTAAATAAAAAAATATTGTGTGGTACAATCTCTTGGCCGCAAATTTATATATTTTTTACAAATATTGTTATATTTTCCTGTGACTATAAAGATTCTTGGTATTTTGGTTTTTGTGTCAGGAATATTTATTATGAAATTGTCCTTAAAATCCTTGACGTTTTTAAACTGTTAATAATAATAGCATTTATTGCCCAACAGATCTTACAATCCCTTTAAAGAGCATCAATACCTAGGTACATGTGTGTTTATATTTATATAAAAGTAGACAGATAAAAACGATACAAACAGTAATACGAGTGACATAAATGATACAAAAACAAAACATAAGCAAAATTAAAACATTACATACTACTTGCTACTAGTTTAATGTGGTTTAAACAAATCGCACTTTTACAAACCTTATTAAAATTATTGCACATATTGAATACAGATGGTCTCACTAATAGATTAGTTCTCACATTGTTATTATAAAACATTAGGTTTTGCCTATTATTAAATTTAGGCTATTCTATTTCTATTCTAGAGAAAATATTGAGTCTGCCTACAAGGTTATTTAAAAATCTAGATTTCTACTGGTCAATTTTTCAGTTTTATAATGAAAACTAGTGTTATAATAAGTATTAATAAGTTATACACAAAGTACAAATCTATTATTATCATGGGGGATTTTAATCTAGACTTGAATGATGATAGTGAGTACTCAAAGATTTTGATAAATATTTTTTGTGCGTATGGTCTAAGGCACTTGGTTCATATGCCGACTAGAATAACTAACACAACTAGCTCATGTATTGATAATATAGTCACAAACTTAGATGATGATAAACTCCATACAGGGGTGTATGAACCATTAGTGTCGGATCATAGTGGTAATTATTTGTTTTTTAGAATTGATCATTGTAATAATACATCCGTTAGGAAGTGTATGAGAAGAATTGTAAATAATAATAATTTAATTAGTTTTGTAAACCAAATTCAGGAAGTTCAATGGCCTGATTCTGGACGACTAAACTCGGATCAGTATGCAAATCTCATTACCGATATACTGTCTACATGTGCTGATACATGTTTTCCTTTGAAATCAATTGCTCATAGAAAGACAGCTTTAAACTGGTTTACAAGCGAACTTAAGGCAATGCGTAATGAAGTCTACCATTTGAGAGAGAAATTTAGGTCTGAAAAATCACTCTTAGATTGGTATAAATACTGTCAATTGCGGAAAGACTACCGTAAATCGCTTAAAATTGCGAAAAAGAATGCATATGAAAAAAACATTAATGAGTCAGATAACAAGAGTAAAGCTATCTGGAGTATTGTAAATCAGGAAAGAAACACTAAACATCAGAACAGAGTGTCGCACACATTAGAATCTAGTGAATTTAACAAATTTTTCGCAGGCATATCGGAAACTATTCTGAAAAGTATTGACAGTCCCCAAACTGACCCATTACATTTTTTGAATGCCCTACCTAGACCATCATCATCCTTTTTCATGTCGTCAATTTTGGAGACTGATGTTCACGAGGCTGTATTATCTCTAAAATGTAAGCCAAGTCTGGATTTTTATAATTTAAACGTAAAGATGATTAAAGTTACTTTGACTTCGCTAGTTGGACCATTGACAACCTTATACAACAAATGTATAAATGAGGGGAACTGGCCCCACGTACTGAAAATATCAAAAATTATTCCGGTATTCAAAAGTGGCGACATCGATCTCGTTAACAACTATAGGCCTATAGCTATTATACCTATAATCTCCAAAATATTTGAAATACTGATAAAAAATAAACTAAGCTCCTATTTAGAACATAAGAACTTAATATCTGAATGTCAATTTGGGTTTCAGAAACATAAGTCAACCATTCTGGCAATCTTGAATGTGATTGAGAGCATAGTTGAGGGTCTGGATGCGGGTAAAAACACGTACGCCATTATGTGTGACCTAACTAAGGCCTTCGACTGTGTGAGCTCGGACATTTTATTGCGAAAGATGGAACATTACGGATTCCGTGGTCGAGAGTTGAAATTGTTTAAATCTTATTTGGAAAATCGTCAGCAATACGTAAGCTACAATGGCTGTGAATCTAGTCGGATGTCGGTAAACGATGGAGTCCCGCAGGGTTCAGTGTTAGGACCATTATTATTTTTACTATACATAAACGATCTACCGGCGTCTCTTGAGTGTCGATCGGTTTTATTTGCAGACGATGCTACATTCTTAACGAAAGGAGAGGAAAATGTCAGCATCGAGAATCTAAAGTTAGCTAAATCTTGGTTTGATTCAAACAATTTGAAATTAAACGATGGGAAAACTAAAAAAATAACATTTAGCTCTGTGAAACGAGGTACCAAAGGGGAATCTGTGAAATTGTTGGGTATCACATTAGATCCTGGTATCAATTGGGGGGACCACATAGACTCACTATGCTCAAAGATTTCATCACAGATTTTTGCAATGAGACAATTACGCTCATCTATTGGTAGTAATCTTGTTATGCGTACGATTTACTTTGCGTTGATCCACAGTCATCTGGCTTATGGTATCTCTCTATGGGGTAACTCTAGCAGAGTACAAAGAGTCTTTACTCTTCAGAAGACTGCTTTGCGCATTATTCATAATGCAAAAAGTCGAGTACATTGCAGTGGACTTTTCGCGGAATATGGGATCCTGCCATTGCCTTGCATGTACATGTTTGAGACACTTCTGTGTATTCATAGGGGTGTACTACATATGGCAACTCATTCTGGTGTTCACTGTTATACCACCAGAGGTGCAGAGCGACTCATTGTGCCTTTTTCTAGGCTGCATCAAACACAATACAACAAACTAGATGTTAGATTGTATAATAAGTTTCTAGATTTGCATGCTGATAAGAATGTGAAAAATATGAGCCAGAATCAGTTCTATAGATTTTCAAAACAATTTTTACTACAAAATTGTTTTTACGCAGTTCGGGACTACATGTCGTTCAATTATTAGTCTTACTAATTCATTCTCACATATATGTTACTTCAGAAATCTAATTTTATGAAAATATTGGTTTAACTTTATTTCTATTCTATTATCTGATTTAGGAATTTTGATAACTACTTAGTAATTTAATATTAGGACTACACAAATGCTTTTGTATTTAAAACTGGTCAATAAATCGTATCGTATCGTATCATTATGAAACAGAAAATTGGCATTTAATTAACAACTTATAGTATAGGACTAAAAAAAAATAATTACATAAATATGTTATTAAATAGTTTTGACATTATTATACTATCACAATAATAAAAAGAATTACATAAATTAAACAAAGCAATACATTATTGGCCCTTGAATAAAATTAATTTAGTGTATTGTTGCCTAACAGGCTCTACCACTTCAGATTTTTTCTTAGTAATAAAATGAATCCTTATGTTCAAATATTTCAACATAACTGCTTCAACTAAGAAATAAATGTGATTATTACTTACTTCAGCAACATGTTCCTTTAAACTACAGAAGCTATTATCCTCAATAGCTTGATGAATAATTTTATTTTTCAAACTCTGAATAAAATTTTTTTTGTTAATTGATTTTCATTATTTCTAATAAAATGTTCTGTAATTTTACAAATTTTTATTACATCTTTAGATGGATAAGATAATCCACCTCGATTTTTTTGATAATTAATGAATTTAAAAAATTTGCTTTATCTCCTGATAAAACTGTAATACACTCCTCACATTTGATAGTTTTTTGTAATTGTCTCGTAGCAAACCCAGCAATATAAACAATAATTTGCTAAGAACACTCTGTAATGATATTTGTATTCATTATATATTCGTGATCCTCCCAAGTTGTCTGCAAACCATAATTTTCCGGTATTTGTTGTGGAAAACCTTGATTTATGTTTTGCTCGGGTGTTTCCAATCGGCTTGATCCTACTAATATTGGTATATCCTCGAAGGGTATGCAGTTTTCCATCCCTCCTTCTCTAATTTCAACCCTGACTAGCAACCTTTTATAAGCTGCTGTAAATTGACGGCAAGTAGGGTTGTTGTTCCATCCACCTCTGGAACGTATTGAAGAAAAGTACATTTCTAAATGGTCTTGGCTTGCCTTGTACAGTGGAAGATAACATATTTTTTTTTCATTAATAACCATTTTATCATACATCAATAAAGCACTTTTCATTGAACAAATAAATCCTACAAAGCCAGTTTTACGATTGGAGTGTATCACTAGATCATTATTCATGAATTTTAAATTTGAAATATAATCTATAGCTTCAAATATGAAATCTCTGGTAGTATCAATATTTTTTTCAAAAAGCGCTTTTATGTATTTGGGAGGAACTAGAGAATGACTATTTAATATTTCGAATACATTATTTATGATGTTGATAAATCTGACAGTTCCATGACAATTTTTAAACTCACTTAGACCTAATTGCTTCTCACAGTAGCTCAAAGCATCAGCAACAGATTCACTTAAAAGCTGCACTGCCAAACGCACCTTAATTCATTTTCTGTTTAAAGAAATTAAGATGTGCTTTTCGAAGTTTGTTGCCTAAATGTAACCCTTCAGTCTCTTGTAATGTATCTAATTGTTGAATATAGTCCCACTTAATAAGATTACCCTCACCATCCTTTAGATATTTTTTTTCACCAAAAGTGTTTCTTATTAGCTTCACCATATGACATGGGTCAAAAAAGATAAATACATTTTTACCATTCAACTGAAAATATGGCTTCATATTGAAAACATCTATATTACAACCTAGCGTACGAGCCATTGTAATATTATATGGCGCTCCATCAAAAGTTAACGAGAGTAAATGAGCCCCTGCATCTGATATTAAATTTGCACAATGAGTTACAATTGCAGTTTTTTGATTTCCACTTAAACCGTTAGCAAAAAAATAACCTAGTGGTAGCTTCCATGCCCCATTCAAACAAACCGCCATCACAACAAATGCTTCTCTGGCTACTTCATTTAGGTCGTTATCAAAATCAAACCCACAATTTACATAGCCATGAAATTTTGCCCCATCCCACTCAATTTGTTTTCGTATAGAGATTTCGTCCACAATTAGACAAAGAATGACAGGCTTGTCAGACTGACCAATATATTTTTTTAAAGTATTAAATGACTCTTTTGTGAAACCAGGCTCAGCATTTCTAAACCACTTTCCGATAGTACTAATATGAGGTAAGCATGTGTCAAAAACTCGCCTGACATAATTGTATGCTTTTGGCGAAAAGAAACTAAGAGTGATGGCAAATTTACGCAATTCCGGTGAATACTTAACATTTTTTTTTCAATTTACGTTCATTTAGTTCTTTGGCGATATTGGGCATATTTTCCAAAAGCAATAAATTTTCTGAAGATTTTAAATTTTTCTTCTCTAACTCTTTTACAAGTCTTTGCAATGTAGTGACTTTCTTTTTTAAACGTTTAAGTTTTTGATTCAAAACTCTGATTTTTTTAGTTTTTTCATTAGATCTCACTTCTTGCTGAAATAACTTCCTCCGTAAACGTTTTTTACGAGGAGTGTCGTCTTGGAGCTCATTATAAGAACGTTTCTTGCTATGAGTTCTTTCTTCTTGTGGCTGACTACTCTGCAAGGCTTGACATTCTTCCAATGCAGTAGAAGTCGATGCCAGAGTACTCTTGAAAGTCTACAAAAAAATATAAAACTTTTATGTGCTGTATAAAACACTCAATTTCAATATAAGCTAATCAATTTCTATGTCTTTTATTCGTGGTAGTAGAAATAAAAAATATAAACAAATATTTATAATTATTGTTTTAGTGGTTATTATCTACATTATCTAGTGAACCTACCTTCTCTTGTTGCATATAATTTGGAAATTCATGAAATATTGTGGGAACTGCTCCATTCAATAGGCGAGTCTTTTCACCAGACTGATAAAAATAGTGTTGTCCAAAATGTTTAGAACAAATTCTATCATTTTTCGTGGGGCTCCAACCTTTAATTTTCATTTGTTCCACCCAGTAACTCCTTCTTTCCGGGTCAACAGGAAACCTGAAGTATGTAAAAAGGATTTATGATAGCATTTAATATATTTAGATTCATCACTAAAACATTTTTAATAAAATTGCCATCTTGCATGAAATAATAACTGGTATAAGGTAATTCACTAACATTATCAAAAAAAATATGTCTACGCCTATGGAGTAAATGGCTTCTCTAGGCGTAGCCTTGGCAATAATTTACAAATTTATGAATTAAAACTTAAATAAACTGTTTTCAACTGTCATCATTTTTATCTTTACTATGTAGCACACATCATATTCAAATATCAAATGATAACATTAGCATATATGGCAAAAAAGAGCGAAAAAGATAAGCTTGCCTAACAAAGTGTACATTTATTTACCTGTGAAACGTAACTCCTGGTTCTTTTCTTTCACTACGGCTTTTACAGTTGAATGCTGAACAAATCACCATTATAACAAAGTCAAAAAATCAAAGTTATTATTCACAAAAAACAGAAAAACCACTAAAATCAATCTTGGTTCCACACTCGTTGTTTGTCACCATAATAATGGCGTCGTACAATTTATGGTAACACCTACTGCGCTTGAACTTATATATGCGTTACTCGTCCTCTGTATTATTTAGTCATTGGGAGTGATAGAGATGATGGGTATGCAGAAGTCGCTATTTTAATAAAGAAAAGTTTTTGTTTTAAAGAGATAATATTGTCGAAAACTATAGAAGGAGTGATGTGCATAGGCGCTGAAATACATTTTTCAGACAGTAATATTATAAACTTTTATTCTTTATACAATGAACCTAAAAATAAGGTTTCGGGGAGATCATGGAATGAATTTTCCAAAATCTAAAAAAACCATTTATAGTCGGAGGGGATTTCAATTGTCACAATGGAGCTTTGGGATGCGACCAAACAAACGCTGCGGGTAGAGAACTGTTAGAAGCTATAGAGGAGAATAATCTAATTTTTTTAGATAACGGTTTGGAGACTCGAATTTTACATCCTCACGAACAAAATAAATCAGCCGTAGACTTAACAATTTGCTCAACGGATATAACTACGTCTTGTAATTGGGAAAGGATTGGTTATTCTTTAGGAACCTCAGATCATTATCCTTTGATCATTACACTAAATGTAAATTGTAGGACACAATATGAAAATTGTCAAAAATATAATATTAAGAAAGCGGATTGGACACTTTTTTCACATTTAATAGAAACAGAATAAAATTTTAATGAGCTGCAGGAAGCAGAATATGAAGTACTTTTAAATATTATAAATAGAGCAAATAAAAATGCAATTCCAGAAAAGAAAAAAGTGACCAATCCAAATTATAACAAGACGTGGTGGAATAATGAATGTGAGGAAGCTATTAAAGCTCAAAAAGAGGCTTTCTTGGATTTCAAAAATAACTCCAATTTACAAAAATATATTATTTATAAAAAAGCAGCCGCTAACACCAAAAGAATAATTAAAAAATGCAAGAAAGAATCTTGGAAATTGTTTTGCAATAAACTAAACAAAAATACACCAGTTAAAGAAATATGGAGAGAAGATTAGCAAATCAAAAATATATATTATAATTGTGAACCTACTAACAAGGTAATAAAAAATGATTGGGCTTTAACATTTCAAAAGAAATTAACTCCTCCATGGGTTCAAGTAAATTCTATGTATTGTATTTCGGATGAATTAGTTTATGAAAATCATCCACTATTAAAACCATTCTCTCTAAGGGAATTGAAAATTAGTATTAAAAATAATATAAATTCAGCTCCAGGTCTCGATAACGTGCATTATATTATGTTATTTAACCTACCTGAAATAGCAAAACAATGTTTATTGAATATTTTTAATAACATTTGGAAAAGCGGAAAATTTCCTGCTAGTTGGAAAGATTATATTGTAATTCCCATTCTTAAACCTAAGAAACCTCCCGAATTTGCGGAATCGTACAGGGCGATATCTTTAGCATCATGCGTATTCAAAACATTTGAAAGAATTATTAAAACAAGGTTAGAAAAATGGATGGATGAAAAGAAAAAATTTCCAGAAACACAATTTGGATTTAGAAAAGGGTATTCGATAAATGAGAACATAGGACAACTGGTTTCCGATATACATAATATATTTTGGAAATGTACATGTACATGATTCAGAACCCTAACAACAATACATATATGTTTTACTTTTGTTTGACAAGAAAAATGACTGTATATATTTCTTTTCACTTATTGTAGACATACTAAACATAAAATGTTACTGAAAAGCATAATTTTTTTATATATTTAGGCTCTAAAAATTAACAGTACTTGTGTGTGTGTGATTTGGTTTAGTTTACCTTGGCTGCGGATACTATGTCCATTCGCCAGCTTAACATTTTGCTCAAGGATGTACATATTTTTTAAACTTAAATCTTATACCTATTCTACTATGATACATTTTTATCTACATTTTAGAATTCACATCTTTTGTTATTGTTTAATTTTTTTTATGTTTTCTTTTTCAATTTTTTTTTTCATTTTTTTTAATTTCTTTCATTTTCTTTTTCATTTTTTTCTCCTTTCTTATTATTATTTTTTTTTATTTTTTTTTTGTATATATTTTTCTTTTTTTTATGTATATTTTTTTTCCTATTTTTTGTTTGTTTTTCTTTTAATAACAGGGACACTTTGCGCTCAGGGGTCGATCAGAGCGACTTCAACAAACAAGAGGACCACGGATTGACTAGGATACACAATAGGTATGGAGATACATTTATGGATATGGTTTTATTGTACATAATATAAGTATTCTAGTATTTATCTATTAAAATTTTAAGTCCGATTTTACATATATGCGAATATAGTTTTTTGTATAATTCAAAGTTATTTGATCTAATTAATTCTGTTAAATTATAAGGGACCATTATTTGATTGTTCTTATTATAAATAAATTTATTCAGCTCTTTAACTTGATTTTGAATCAATATGCATCCTAAAATGTTATGCTCTGCGTTTCCTTCCTCTCCGCAATCGCACATGGGTGAATCTTCAAGATTAATTTTAAATAGATGTGACTGAACTAATGTGTGATTGAATCTGAGTCTACAAATTTTAGATATAACTACCTTATTCAATTGTGATTTTTGGAACCATGGTTTGCTTGGAATATCTGGTTGAATACTTTTATAAAAAAGTCCTTTTGTTGAATTTTTATAATCATCATTCCATCTGCTTAAAACCTTAGCTTTCGCCCACGCAAACATGTCTTCTTTTGAGCATTTATAATTGGACCCCTCACCCTCTTCTATGGCGCCTTTTGCTAGCTTATCTACTTCCTCGTTGTTAGCTATACCACAATGAGCCTTAACCCAGACAAATTTTATATGTTTCTGAGTTAGTTACAATTCATGTAACGTTTTTACTATATCCCCAATGGTGTTATTGATTTGTGTTTTGTCTAATATATTGTTTATATTATTGATTTTTTCTAAGGCACTTCTACAATCGGAGATAATAACGAACTTGTTGTTATCTAATTTTTGAACGTACTGTAGAGCTTCCAGTATGGCTATTAATTCAGCAGAGTATATAGAAAATGTGTCATTCAAACTGCATTGTCTTCTGATTTGGTTAACTGGATCCCAGTAAGCAATACCCACTTGCGATCTAATTTTTGAAGCATCAGTGTATATCTGAAGATGATGCGGAAAAAGTGTTTGTATATCACCTCTAAACATCAAATTTCTTATCTTTTCTGGATATTCTATGTAGTTTCTCAGATAATAAACCTTAGGATCTGTATCTAGCTCTACGTAATTTCTTGTTGTTATTTATATTTCGTTGGAAACAGGTAAGTATTGTGCATAAACTTCTATAATTGGTAAAGTTGCTTTTTTCTGCCAATATTTTGTTGTTAAATCTAATATATATAATTCATGAATCTTATTTAGCAGTTTACTTTGTTTTTTGTGTAATTTGAAAATGAATTTGAATGTTAGATATTGTCTTCTATACTTTAGTGGCATTTCTACCGCTTCTACATATAAATTACTAATTGGTGTAGTTTTCATTGCTCCTAGTGATAGACGCACACACTTATTCGTTACTATTTCCAATTTTTTTAGATGGATTTGTGCTGCTTGTGAATAAAATACAGACCCATAATCTAAAATTGATCTGATGAAGGATCTATAAAATAAGAGAGATGTACTCGGATCTGCTCCCCAATTCGTATGGCTCACTGCTCTCAACACATTCACTCCTTTTTCGGCCCTATTTATTAAGTATTCGATGTGATTTTTCCAAAGCAGTTTCCTATCCAGGATAATTCCCAGATATTTAATTTTTGACTCTACTTTGAATTCTACTTCGTTAATTTTTAAATTAGATGGTAAGTTTCTTTTCTTGGAAAAAATACAAAGCTGAGTTTTCTTTGTAGATATATTTAAACCCTTCGCATGACACCATTTCTCCAGAGAAGTGTAACTCTTTGATAGTTCTGTTGATTGCAGAGCGGTATTTGAAATATTTCCTTGGTATACGCATACGTCATCGGCAAATTCCAGTACTTTAGTACTATTTCCTGCTATCTTAAACAAATCTGACGTATAAATTATATATAGCAAGGGACTTAGTATTCCCCCCTGTGGCAAACCAACATTAGCTAACCTAGGCTCTAACAATTCATTCTGTATACTTACATATATCTTTCTATTTGAATATAATGAGTAGATTCTCGACGTAAATTCTGCTGGTAATCCTATATGTATCATTTGATCATGCAAAATGTCCAATTTGACGTTATCGTAGGCCCCTTCTATATCTACAAATATAGCGGTTAGAGATTCCTCTTTCGAGAAAGAAATATTTATATCGGAAACCAGTTGTCCTATGTTCTCATTTATCGAATACCCTTTTCTAAATCCAAATTGTGTTTCTGGAAATTTTTTATTTTCATCCATCCATTTTTCTAACCTTGTTTTAATAATTCTTTCAAATGTTTTGAATACGCATGATGCTAAAGATATCGCCCTGTACGATTCCGGAAATTCGGGAGGTTTCTTAAGTTTAAGAATGGGAATTACAATATAATCTTTCCAACTAGCAGGAAATTTTCCGCTTTTCCAAATGTTATTAAAAATATTCAATAAACATTGTTTTGCTATTTCAGGTAGGTTAAATAACATAATATAATGCACGTTATCGAGACCTGGAGCTGAATTTATATTATTTTTAATACTAATTTTCAATTCCCTTAGAGAGAATGGTTTTAATAGTGGATGATTTTCATAAACTAATTCATCCGAAATACAATACATAGAATTTACTTGAACCCATGGAGGAGTTAATTTCTTTTGAAATGTTAAAGCCCAATCATTTTTTATTACCTTGTTAGTAGGTTCACAATTATAATATACATTTTTGATTTGCTAAACTTCTCTCCATATCTCTTTAACTGGTGTATTTTTGTTTAGTTTATTGCAAAACAATTTCCAAGATTCTTTCTTGCATTTTTTAATTATTCTTTTGGTGTTAGCGGCTGCTTTTTTATAAATAATATATTTTTGTAAATTGGAGTTATTTTTGAAATCCAAGAAAGCCTCTTTTTGAGCTTTAATAGCTTCCTCACATTCATTATTCCACCACGTCTTGTTATAATTTGGATTGGTCACTTTTTTCTTTTCTGGAATTGCATTTTTATTTGCTCTATTTATAATATTTAAAAGTACTTCATATTCTGCTTCCTGCAGCTCATTAAAATTTTATTCTGTTTCTATTAAATGTGAAAAAGTGTCCAATCCGCTTTCTTAATATTATATTTTTGACAATTTTCATATTGTGTCTTACAATTTACATTTAGTGTAATGATCAAAGGATAATGATCTGAGGTTCCTAAAGAATAACCAATCCTTTCCCAATTACAAGACGTAGTTATATCCGTTGAGCAAATTGTTAAGTCTACGGCTGATTTATTTTGTTCGTGAGGATGTAAAATTCGAGTCTCCAAACCGTTATCTAAAAAAATTAGATTATTCTCCTCTATAGCTTCTAACAGTTCTCTACCCGCAGCGTTTGTTTGGTCGCATCCCAAAGCTCCATTGTGACAATTGAAATCCCCTCCGACTATAAATGGTTTTTTTAGATTTTGGAAAATTCATTCCATGATCTCCCCGAAACCTTATTTTTAGGTTCATTGTATAAAGAATAAAAGTTTATTATATTACTGTCTGAAAAATGTATTTCAGCGCCTATGCACATCACTCCTTCTATAGTTTTCGACAATATTATCTCTTTAAAACAAAAACTTTTCTTTATTAAAATAGCGACTTCTGCATACCCATCATCTCTATCACTCCTTATCATATTAAAACCTGTGAAATTAATAATTGAACTTGGTTTGAACCAAGTTTCATTAAGCAAAGCTATCTGAATGTTTTTATCAAATATAAATTTTTCCAGAACTCCCTTATTTGAAACTACCGATCTGCCGTTCCACTGGACCAACTTAAACATTTTCAATTTCAGTAATGTATTTTAATAGATTGTTTCTAAGATCATCACAAATTGAATTTTTATTTACTGAATTTTTTTCTAAAAAGCTATTAATTATATTTACTATTTCATTGACAAAGCTAATTTTATGATTTTCATTTTTTAACATATTATGATAAGACGGTACGTTTCCAAACGACTCATAAGCCGTCTGAGACGCTACATTTGGAATTTCCAAAATTTCCCGGTGTTCTTCTGATAGAACTCTTTTTCTAGGTATATACTCGTTCGGTTTTGATTTTTTTGTTACCGTAATTCGAGATCCTACTTTGTTTTTTGCTACCGTTGCATAACTGTTTTTATGTTTTTCTTTTACCTCATTATATGATATATTTTCAACTACCATCGTTTCTTTAATAGATTTTTGATTGTTGTATTCGTTACATTTATTTCTCTCCATAGCGTTGTGTTCGCCCCCACACATTATACAATTTGGATTATTTTTTAATTCGCATGCTTCCTGATCGTGATTTTCTCCGCAATATTTGCACCTGATTTTACCCTTACATTGCATAGCTACGTGACCGTATCTTAAGCACTTTAAACATTGGGTTACTTTAGGAATGTTCATATTCTGGTTTAATTAAATTTTTTAATTCTTCTTCAGTTATATCTGTATCTACCTGCTTAATTACTCCCTTTTTTTGGACGAAAAAGTTAGGAATATATACATCGTAATTTCTTATCTTTAACGTTTCTGAATCAGTAAGTTTATTAGCACTTTCAATATTATTTAATTCTACCTTTATTTTATTTATTCCTATGAAAGAAATATTTATTATATTATCTTTAATCTCCGGCACTGCATTTAGAATTAATCTAGCCGTTCCAGTTTTGTGTAACCTGCCTATATGTCCATCTTTGTTTTGTATGAATACATAATATGGACCTTGATCTCCAATACTATATTTATTCCTAGCTTTTTCAATCACTTTACCATCAATATTTACATTATTTATATAGTTTTTACTTACGTTTTTATCTTTTTTTGGTTTTTTTGTTACCTGATTCTCACTAGAACTATCTTCTAAATCCATTATAGAATTTTCTTCATTTTGATTCGATACAATCGTTTCATACACTATATTAGTTTTTCCCCGATGGGGTGGAATTTTAAAGTTTGTAGACATAACCTGAAATCACCAACTTACTCGACTCGTTAAACACAACCAACCGTACACTGTGAATATCGTAGCCGAACTGCGATTAACAGTACTTTGATTATGGGTCTGGCAAGCATAATATAATGCTTTGGTTTGACTAAATAACATTATAAATTACACATACCTAACATCGTCCTTGGGGATAGTAACAAAACTCATCCCTTCTCCAGTAATGGAGGATCATCCACGACATAAGCATACAAATTCTCCTTTACAAGCGATCACAAAAAATAAGCTAGTGCCACAAAAAGTACTATATCATGTGTGTCTAAGTTATATCGTAATATTAATTGGAGGGATTACCAGAAAAACAGCATAAACTGTTCAACCAGAAAAAAGCACAAAATGTGATAATAATTGAAAAACACAACAAAACTTCGATAACTATGCAGAAAAGTTCACTGTCGCTACTTTTTTATAACTTCTTTGTCACATACATCAGTAGATTTTCTCTTGTAAAATATTTAATTCAGAATCTGGTGAAGTGTAACTTTTAAATATATCAATTATAAAAATTTTGTATTCAAGTACCATACTTATTGTAATTTTATATCATCATTTACTGAAATTATTTCTATTGGAAACTGGTATTCTAAATATATAATCTATATTATTGTATTGGTTTTTATACTCACCCCATCCTACATACAGCGCTACTTAAATACATACTTACACATATAATTTCGATAACAATATAGAAAATAAAAAATCATTTGGTTAAACAATAGCTCGCTATTTTTAATAATGGATGGAACTCCAAAAACAGAAGCTAAAACTGTATGTATGAAGAAATGCTAAAGTATATTTTTCACATTGTTTGTTTAGCTGTTAAATCAACTTTAACAATTCATAAATTAAGTTTAACAGACCTATTGTGAAAATTAAACTTTGGTATTTCTTCATCTTTAATGAGTTTTCACGAATTATCAACCAACATTCAAAATATTACACGGTTGGATGCTTAAATCTTTCATTGACAATTAAAAATTTGTCGAAACAAGCCATAAAAATAAACAATAATTATTTGAGATTCTTTGGTATCACTTTTTTGCGTGTAGGTAAGATTTAATTTACATTTTTTGAACACTTTTCTTAGTGTAAAATTAAGTAACAATGCTCAGTTATCTGTCAACGTCAGTTTCAAGGTCACGAAATTTTGCCCCTAAAACATCAAAGGATTTACGCCGGCTTTCGCTTCTTGTTGTTGGTGTATTCTATGTTGTAATGCGATTTGACTGATTTGCAGGCCTGCCACATCTACGGAATTCAGAAGATGTCTACGGAAACTCCGAAAAGTCTCGAAATTCTACGGAATTTTCAATAACAATGATAATAATTACTATGTACTGTTATACTGTTTGCTCCGAGTTCTCTGAGTAAATTATTTCTCAAAATATTACCCACTAACAAAATACCATATACATATTTATTACGTATATGTAAAATACTTACTACGAAAACGAAGAGTGCGGAGAGTAGAGGGATATTTCCTCGAGACTAACCACGCTAACCTGGTTAGAAAAAAGTTAACTTCTCAAATTTCCTGGATACATATTCCAAACAATGACGTCACATTTAACCAACATCTCAAACCACCTGGCCGAGGTAGTTAACATGTGGTTTGAAGCAATGATCTGTCAGTTTGTCTGTGGTTTATCGTTGTTATTGAGGTTAAATGTTAATAACAACGGGACTTTCGTTGAAAAAGTAAGTCAGAATAATGAAGGTATACAAAGTATTTGTAAACAAAGAGTTATACAGTATCAATGATACAGTAAAAATTATTAATCTTCTACAAAAAGGTAAAGAATTCCAAATTGTGAATAGATATTCTTTTCTCTACCTATAACTGATGAACATGTTATATTATATTAGTAATATAAATAATATAGGATGACGATTTTGACATTTGACATCCCCCTATCAAAATGATGATGACATACTACAGATCCAAACTACGTTATAAACTGACGTCATAGTTTTGTTAACCTGGTTAAGCTAGTTAGTCTCGAGGAAATTCGCCTTAAAAACAGACGAAAAACTTAAAAATTTTCATAATTTAATTCCCACAAATATTAAACAAAAGAAATCCATTTATTGCAGCTTCGGCTACCGATTTTCCTATAGTAATAAGTGAAAATGTGAATTAAATTTCTCGGATAGTTTTGAAAACTTCTGGCCCAAAGTATCAGTTTTTAAAAATGCAAATGATGAACTAACATTTCCTTTATTAGTAAAATTAACAAATCACATTAGAATTATTTCTCATATTTCTGCAACAGTAGAAAGAATTTTTTCTTCGATTAATATAAACAAAACTAGCACCAGATACTCATTGATTACCAATACCTACCCAGAATCGACTACTCCATGCAGAAAAAAATTAAAAACAATTACAGTTGCTGAAAAATTGTATATCGTCCAATAAACAAATTCAAAATTCACACAGGCACGCTACTTGAGCGTTCAAGGTCATTAAGGATCAGATGTTCATAAGTTCAGATAACCCCATACTGTATGTTGAAGCTCTATTCTGGATCTACGGAAATTCTACGGAAATTTCCGAACCAATCTACGGATATTTGATCAGGTGCATGTGGCAGCCCTGCTGATTTGTGACAGCGTCAGGTGTGGCATCAGGTCACATTTCGCGCAGTTTTCGCATTGTATTTTATTGATTGAGTTAAGCGTAAGTTTGATATTTGTGTGTTAACTTTTGGATTATATTCGTGTTTATTACAAATTAATAGTGGTTAATTACATTTTATAAGTAATGTTATTTTAGTAAGGTAGTTAATAGTATAGTGTTATTTGTAAGAGGAGACTATAGCTACAAACTGCTAAAACGCCTTCCTGTTTTGTACGAGGTTGCTCTAACGCTACTTACATTTCTCGTTTGAAAGAGGTTGTAACATTTCATAAGTAAGTTATATTATTTTTTTTGTATGTAAGTTAATTTACATTTTCCTTTTTCTCCAATTTGTAGATTTCCCAGTGACAATACGCTTAAAAGGTCCTGGTTGGTAGCACTTGGAAAAGATCCAGCTTATAATATTGCCTATGAAAGGGTGTCCTCCGAACATTTTGAACAAACCAATTTTGAAGTGGCAGGCGAACGGAAACGTTTAAGAATAGGGTCAATTCCAACCCTAAAACTACCTCAATGTTTTGAAGTAGATCTCATGGAGAAAAGTTATTTACCTAGCTCACCTCCACCTACATGGTATGTTAATTTTCACTTAGTACTCACAAAGAATCAAAAAATATTTTTTAGTCGTAGCAGCAAGCTGGAAAGTGTTGATTCACCTCAAAGTAGTTCACCAAAATCGCCGACATAACTTTCTCCAATAAAACGGAGTGATTCAGACTCTTCTCCATCTGCTCATTTTTCTGATATAGTACGGATGGTACAATTCTTTCATCCGTATAGGTAAGTTTAATATCAAATTTCCTTTAAAATCAAAGTTTAACTAGCCTAAAGAAATGTTCTATTTTCAGCAAACCTTCCACAGAAGATACCAATGTAAAATTGAGAGAGAAGGTTCGCTTTTTGAAGAGGCAATTAAGAGTTTGCAGAAACAAACTAAAAATTTGCAGAAAAACAAGCAGGAGGCGAAAACTACGATATTAATCGTACAAATTATGAAGCAATGTGCCTTTCCTTGGAATCAATTGACTGAGATGGTGTCCATATTTTCCGATATAATGTACACTATAATAAATTGCTTTGTTCCGCTGAAAAAGGTTTGCAAGAAGAGGTTTCCATGTTGGTATACTCCGGAGTTGAAGAGGCATTTGTGCGAGAAAGAAGTGGCTCACAAAATTACTAGGTGTCCTGTAAACTAAATGGAATTTAGTAGATTAAGGGCTCAGTGTAAACTTTTATCACGAGAGTGCTACCGAAATTATGTAAAATATACTGAAATTGTGTTACAGATAATGTTTTTTGGAAGTGTGTAAACAGTAGGTGGGTGAATAACACTATACCTTCTGAAATGACTCTTGGGGACTGCACTGCTGGTAACGGGAATGATATTGTAAATCTATTTGCTAAACATTTCTCATCAGTTTATTCAAATCAACCTCTGGCTTCGAACATCTATGCAAAGTTATCTAAACTTGATATTAAAAAACGCCCCGGTCCTGACCGAATACCTTCCATTCTTAGGGAATTTAGCTTCCTTTTATCTCGTCCGCTCTTTCATATATGTCTCTTGTTACAGGTGAATTTCCAGATCATTGGAAAACTTCATACGTCACATCAGTGTATAAATTGGGTAGAAAATCAGACATCTCAAACTATCGTCCTATATCAATCCTTAGCATAATTCCCAAAGTCGTTGATAGTATTATTTTAGATTATCTCACCTATGACTGTTCGAGTATTATGACATCACAACAATTTGGCTTCACTTCTAAAAGGTCTGCAGAATTGGATTTACTCACATATGTTGACTTTTTGTCTGATGGTTTGGAAGGGGTCTGCAGATTGATTATATGTACACTGATTTCTCTAAAGCTTTTGACAGGGTTAATCATGAGCTCTTGCTACATAAACTTTTTCATTATGGTGTTGACGGTCTTGTATTACAATGGCTAAGTGATTATCTTACGAATAGTTTACAAATGGTCAGAGTTATTCATGAATATTCTCATACTTTTCCAGTAACCTCTGGAGTTCCCCAAGGGTCTCATTTAGGACCATTATTATTTAACATATTTATTAATGATATAATGCATTGTTTTCAAGGTAGCAAAGCCTTGTTATTTGCTGATGACCCCTGACATGTTTTAGGGTGATTAGTGGCATGGATGATGCTCTAATATTACAATCTGATTTAGATAGTCTATCAAATTGGTGTACACTTAATGGTGTGAATCTGAATGCATCCAAATGTCATGTAATGCGTTTTCATGGAATACACCACCCAATAGCTTTTGATTACAATATTAATAATGAAACTCTAAAATGTGCTTCTCAAACTAAGGGCTTGGGTGTTATATTGGACTCCACACTTAATTATAAGTCTCATGTTACCGCTGTTGTTAAAAAATCTATGAAGATGTTGGGTTTTATAAAGAGAACCACTTTTAATTTTACTAACATCACTGCTATTAGATCTCTATATTGCTCACTGGTCAGAACTTATCTTGATTATTCTTTACCAGTATGGTCTCATTATATCACATGAAGCTGTTCAGCACAATTTTTTAAGATGCACATTTACCTTTGTTATGATTTCTTATAACGTTTTTTAAACATTCCTACTCTGGTGGTTCGCTGAAGGCAAAAGGATCTGATACAGCTGTTCAACATAGTAATTGGTATTTGTGATAGTCCCAACCTTCTCTCTAAAATATATTTAGTTGTCCCTTCTCGTCTTTCTAGGCAGGTACAAACGTTTCATGTCGCATTTCATAGGTACAACTATGCAATGAATAGTTTTCTACATAGGACACTTAGATTAGCAAATTCTGTCGATGGAATTTTAATTTTTGATGTGTCCACTTTCAAGTTTAAAAAACATTTGCTGGAGCTTCCACTTTAGAGCATACATCTTTTATTGCTGGTTTGATGTGTTATCACTCCTCTTACTTTATTTGCTTTTTTCTTGTGATTTATACTATACTTTAGGTTTTTCCTTTTGTTTTAGAGATAAGTTTAATGCATGTGTCAATTGTTCTATCTTGTTCTAGTTTTATATATTTTTCTTTTTTTGTTATTGTAGCATTTTTTTATATTTCCATATTGTATTAATGTGAATTGGGCTTGACCGTGATTAAATTAAAATTAACGGTTATTTTATTTATTTCCTGATTAATTGAATTTGAATAAGAATATATAATAATATAATTTATAAATAAACACTTCTTAAAATGTATGAAAATGTTTTCCATAATCCCAACTTAGGTAGATACACAATACGCATTAGCTAGTATAAATAATAAAGTACGTATACTTTTTTCTCTCACCGTTTCGTATTTTCCTATCTTATACATGATTTCTGATTTATTGTTTAAACCTGTCCTGTACGAGTCACGTGACTCAGGCCGGCCAACTTAAAATTAGCACAACATGGAGACCACCGTAGAGGAGTCAAACCCAATATACAATTAGTAGTCCATGGATCCTAAGTCCGTGCAGACTGTTCTCTTATGGGGCGATAGAAGTGCTGCTCCCCGAGATAAGAGACTTCTATTACTATTTTTGAGGGAACCGACAGAATAGTATGAGAACCATGGAGGTTAGTGATAAGGAGTACGAGCACTACGTGCTAAAGCATTAGCCTGTCTATTCCTGAAAATTTGTAAAATTTATAATTCATTTTTCAGCCACCAGCCGCACTGCCGTCAGTAAGTAGTATCTGTGACGTTAGCTGTTTATGAGTACAAGTAAATGAAGTCAGTTGAACAATGTATAAATTTTCTTCCCGGCATTGGTGAAAAAATAATCGGCTCCATAATTTTTTTATTTTTGACAAAAAGAAACATATTGAGACAACTTAGAGATCGCAGCGCCTCACTTATTTTGTCCATACTTCTGGGACATTTTTTTCTACAGTAATCGTTCTCCTTCTCTCTAACTTCCATCACGAATATAGGAAAAGAAAATAGATTGCCAGCCCTATGGAAAAAATTTACAAAAATGACTGTGGAATGCATATATCCAATAATCCTATATTGCTAATACTAGTTTTTAAACTAGGAGGACTGATTTGAATATAAGTTGGCAATTCTGTAGATTCCTGATTGGTCAGATCGGAGCCGGTTTTACTCAACACTTTTGACATATATTATAATCATAGATAACCTTCATATCTTATAGCTGTTTTAGACTACACAATTTCTTGTACAAGATCTGGAACAACAAATTGTTTGGCAGTAAATTTATTCTGTATTATACGGTACAATATATTGTTCAAGAAATAGTTTGTGATTCAGCGTAGTACATCGTTTTCCTCACGTCAAAATCAAAAGGCGTTTTGCTGCCAGGTACCGTTGACTCAACGGTATACAATTTTTCGGTACCGTAACGTTTCCGCGACAGGTCGGTTCAAACTTTTGTCTGTGAGTATACTTCAACGGTACGTAAATTTATGGACCGTGGTGAGTGAGGGTCCAGGGTCCCTATTCTGTAACTCAAGCGAGAGATCGTGCACGACTATTCATTGGTATGAGTACTCTCTCACTCCTCACTCACATAATTCTTAAAACCGTATTCACGATGAATCGTCGACTCCACTACATTTGGCTCAGCGTTGCCAAATGAAACGGCCAGTTTTGACCTACTATTTAGTAGTTTAAATGTACTTTAGGTTATATGAGGATAATAAACGAAGAAATATTTTTAGATTCTGTTGTTGTCCAACGTTGTTATTTGTGGGTGATTTGAGTTGTGTGTATATTTCAGTTTTGTGTATTAGTTATTTACTATATTAAAAAAAGACGATAATAATGTTGTGTAAAGCACAAAAAACATTGTTAATAGAATTTATGAACAATCATCCAGAATTGCGTAATGGAAAATTTACGCCAAATTAAAAACCACAAAAACTAAACGTGTTAACTCTTCTCTAAAAATAAATAACAACTAAAAACTAAGTCTGTACTGTGAACTAAACCACTTGTTCAATTCAAATTAGCCCTGTTTACTGTTTTATTAACCACAATCCAACAACATACAACATAGAAAACTCGTTTATTATGATTAATCTTTGATTTTTGAGGTTTAGTTAAAGGACAAAAATAAAACGGTCCTTGTCATCATTTTATTGGCCTCTTATTTATATTTATTCTGTGACTAGAGATATTATGCGCAAGTCCATTCTCTTACTCCCCTGCTTTTACCCAGTAGAGTAGTCGCATAGGAGTATGTGAGCACTCTCCTACCTTAGAGAATACGGATTTATAATCTTTAGGAGAGTGGCATGCGCAGTAACGCTAAATTGCGAGAGAGAACTCGTGCACGAGCTCTCGATTGAGTTACAGAATAGGGGACCAGATCTCGGATTGTTCTGTGAATAGTAGTTATATGATCTGTGGTTCTGTGGATGAAATATTTATGCATAATTTTTTGAGGTTAAGCTGTTATTTTCTAAACCACCAAATTTATTCACCACCTCGAAACAGCGGTGGAAGGGTTTGCAATTTTGGTTGATGCAACAGTAATAAATGAACGCCTCATTTCTTCAATCTGAAATCCACCAATGAATAAAAAAACGGGCCTATTTATCGCTACTTTTTTAAATCGCGGGAAATTTAAAATAGGATCACGTGACAAGATTTATCGCTGGAAACTAGCGACTGCATGAGGCTACACCCTTACTGATTCATTAAATCTTTTAACATTTACTTAGCCTGAATCTATTGTTTACATCAAACAATCAAAGAAGTTGCAGCACTACACATATTACAACTTGTATCTCTCTTTTCCTATCGAGAAATCTCAACATTTTCAGCTTTGTCGGTACATATCACGTGACCAGATTTGTCGCTACAAACGGGCATCTACCAACTCAAACTACAAATAATAACATAGGAAGTGGTATGAATATGTATATGAACTTGGGGGCAGTTCCTAGTATTGAAACCATAAAAGTAATTGAGAAATTTGACAGACTTATTTCATTCCACAAAATCAAGAAACATTTCAAATACAAAAATGAGTTTGTATCAGCAGACCATCAAAGAGAATTTTTGGGTGATTTTTTTTTTATATAGGTTAATGGCTTTCGCTGAGGCCAATTAGCCAGACTATGTAGGTGTCTGATTATTTTATTTAAAATTTGTTTAATTTTTCTGCAGGATTGAGCACAGTAAATATGTTTATTTTTGTTAGTATTTTTTATTCTAATACATTTTTTTTTTGCATTTTCTTGTTTATATATATACCTATATACATATTTTTTTTTTAATAATCATTTTTTTTCCATAATTTGTTATTTATTTTTTAAACATCTTTTTTCATAATTTATTTTTTTTAATTTCTTAATTTTTTTTTTGGATTTTTTCTAATTTAATAATTGTTAGTAATTACAAATACAATGTTGTGATTTGCATAATAATGCTTACAAATTTTACAATTTAAGTTTGCAGTTTATTATGTGTTGGTACAGTATGTAAAGAGTGTTTATACTTTCTGAAAAAATAATACAATTGAGGTCTATTGGAAGGGTTATATTGGCAGTTATTAGTTGATTATATAATTTCCTAATATTTTGGGTATGTAACGGACACTCAAGTAGTATGTGTGTCAGTGTACCTATATCTCCACAGGAACAATATGGGTTATCAATCATTTTTAGCCGATGTTTATATACAGGAGTAAGTGCATGATTTGCACGAACTCGATTTATTGTAACTATAAAATTTCTGTTCACCTCTTTGTAGAACCAACTTTGTTTGGGGATCCTATCCTGATGTTTTTTAAAGTTTAATCCGGTTGTAGATTCAGTATAGAGTTTTTGCCAGTTTTCTTTAATTTTCTGTTTTTGTGATTTGAATACGTCGGAGGGTGGTAATTTAAGTTGGAGTTTTTCTCCTGTTTTTATGGCTTCCTTTGCAAATTTATCAGCTGTTTCGTTACCAGTTATACCAACATGAGCTTTTATCCATACATATATGACTATTTTGTTATTTGTGTGAATTTCGTGGTATAAGTTCAAAATGTTTGCTTCAATATGATTTAATGTTCTCTTTATGTTCATATTTTTTAATCTGTCCACTGCACATTTACACAAAATCAAGAAACATTTCAAATACAAAAATGAGTTTGTATCAGCAGACCATCAAAGAGAATTTTTGGGTGATTTTTTTTTATATAGGTTAATGGCTTTGGCTGAGGCCAATTAGCCAGACTATGTAGGTGTCTGATTATTTTATTTAAAATTTGTTTAATTTTTCTGCAGGATTGAGCACAGTAAATATGTTTATTTGTGTTAGTATTTTTTATTCTAATACAATTTTTTTTGCATTTTCTTGTTTATATATATACCTATATACATATATACATATATTTTTTTTAATAATCATTTTTTTTCCATAATTTGTTATTAATTTTTTAAACATCTTTTTTCATAATTTATTTTTTTTATTTTTTTTTCATTTACTTTTTTTTATTTCTTAATTTTTTTTTGGATTTTTTCTAATTTAATAATTGTTAGTAATTACAAATACAATGTTTTGATTTGCATAATAATGCTTACAAATTTTACAATTTAAGTTTGCAGTTTATTATGTGTTGGTACAGTATGTAAAGAGTGTTTATACTTTCTGAAAAAATAATACAATTGAGGTCTATTGGAAGGGTTATATTGGCAGTTATTAGTTGATTATATAATTTCCTAATATTTTGGGTATGTAACGGACACTCAAGTAGTATGTGTGTCAGTGTACCTATATCTCCACAGGAACAATATGGGTTATCAATCATTTTTAGCCGATGTTTATATACAGGAGTAAGTGCATGATTTGCACGCACTCGATTTATTGTAACTATAAAATTTCTGTTCACCTCTTTGTAGAACCAACTTTGTTTGGGGATCCTATCCTGATGTTTTTTAAAGTTTAATCCGGTTGTAGATTCAGTATAGAGTTTTTGCCAGTTTTCTTTAATTTTCTGTTTTTGTGATTTGAATACGTCGGAGGGTGGTAATTTAACTTGGAGTTTTTCTCCTGTTTTTATGGCTTCCTTTGCAAATTTATCAGCTGTTTCGTTACCAGTTATACCAACATGAGCTTTTATCCATACATATATGACTATTTTGTTATTTGTGTGAATTTCGTGGTATAAGTTCAAAATGTTTGCTTCAATATGATTTAATGTTCTCTTTATGTTCATATTTTTTAATCTGTCCACTGCACATTTACTGTCTGTAAATATTACATATCTATTTTTATCTGAATTTAATATGTATTTCATTGCTTGTAAAATTGCTGTTATTTCCGCTGTATATATAGAAGCCTCCTTTGGTAAAGTATATTTGGAATGATGTTTTTGGTTTATGTGGTAGAACGCGCAGCCCGTTTGTTCATTTGCTTTTGAACCATCTGTAAATATATATTCGTAATTTGGCCAGTATTTGTTTTTGAATTTATTGAATTTGGTTTGAGTCAGGTTTGGTATTTCGTCTTGAATTTCGAAATAATATGTTGGTATTTTGTGAGCGTAGAGATTTTCAGGTAGGTATGTAAAGTTAGGTAGTTTCCCGTTTGTATGTAATTTGTGTTGGTAGCTAGATATTTCCATAAGACTTTCCACTATAACTGGGGTTTTTTTGAGTACCAGTATTTATAGGTGAGGACCTGAACTGTTAATAATTGTAACCTGTTGAGGTATGATGCTTCCTTTGCTATTATTTTAGTAATAAACATATTACTGAGTAATTGTCTTCTTAGTTTAAGAGGTGGTATTATTGCTTCCGCTTGCATAATATTTATAGGGGTGGATCTGTTATATCCTAGGCATATTCTCAAGCATTTATTCTGTTGGGTTTCAATTTTGTTTAAGTGTGTTTCAGCTGCTGTCCCATATAGATGACTTCCAAAATCTATAATTGACCTTACCATTGTTTTATAAAAGAGTAATGCCGTATTTGGATCCGATCCCCACTTTGTATTGCAGAAAGCTCTTAATATATTCATTGAATTTTCAGTTCTTTTGATTACTTGGTGTATACAGTCTTTCCATAAAAGTTTCTTGTCTAACAGTAATCCAAGGTATTTGATGGTATTTTTTATGGGAAAGGTGTATTTACCTAGGGTTATCTGATTTTGAGGACAACTTCTAGTTCTGGAAAAGATACATACTTCGGTCTTGGTTTTTGATATAGACAGCCCAATATTATCAAGCCATTTTTGGTGTATAACACAATATCATCGGCGTACTGTACTATTTTAGATTTTGGTGATATGATTTTTTCAATATCCATTGTATAGAGGGTGAATAGGATTGGACTGAGAATGCTGCCTTGTGGTATACCGTCTCTGGAAATTCTTGGATCTGAAATGTGTTGGTTAATTTTTAAGGAGACTGATCTATTTGAATATGCGTTCTTAATGAAACCTGCTATATGAGTTGGTAATCCTATGTTGATGAGCTTTTCCTCCAGTAAATTCAATTGGACATTATCGAAAGCTGATGCTACATCGATAAATGTAGCTAAAGTGTGGTGTTTTTGTGAATAACCGAGATAAATATCGTTTACTAATATTGTTAGAGGTTCTTGGGTGGACACCTACCTTTTCTAAATGCATATTGTGAGTCAGGCAAAATTTTTTCACTCTCTAACCAATGTTCGAGTCTGTTCTTAATCATTCTTTCCAAAGTTTTAAAGAAGCATGATGAAAGTGATATAGGTCTATATGATTCTGAAGTATCGTCTCTTTTACCTGGTTTTTTTATGGGTAAAACGATGTAGTCTTTCCATTTTCCGGGGAAAGGTATCTTGTTTGTCCAGATAGAGTTGAACAGTTCTAACAGAGCTTTTTTATGTTCTATCGGCATTTTATAAATCATTATATATGAAATATTGTCCTTACCGGGGGGCGGTATTTTTGGTTTGTTTCAAACTTTGTTCTAGTTCCCACATATCGAATATTGAGAGTAGAAATGCATTGTTTCGTTGTACTGTAGTTATTTGGTCTATAGATTTGTTGTCAACCCCAAGGGGAGACATTTTGGTATGAAATTCATTTACCCAGTCCGCTTCAGGGTCTATTGGTGTTTTATTTGATTGTTTTCTATTTTTAAATCGATTTACTTTATCCCAGACTTCTTTAATTGGTGTTCCTTGATTAAGACTCTGACAATAATTTTTCCAGCTCTTCCTTTTGGTTTCTTTAAAAGTCCTTTTTGCCACTGCATCTAGTCTTTTGTATTCTATCAAGTTGTTAAGATTTGGCGATCGATTGTAGTGGAAAAATGCTTCTTTTCTTGCTAGAGCTGCTTTGTTGCAAGTTTCATTCCACCATTGCTTCGAGCAGTGATTGCGTTTTTTGTTTGTTGAAAAGTGTTTTGGGATAGCGTCCTCTGCTGCTTTGTTTATATTTTCGATGACACCATCATATGTTGTTTTCGGTTCTGTCAACTGTAATACAGAAGAGTATAATTCCCAGTTTGCATCTTTGAGTCTCCATAAGTTGTGGGTTGTTGGTGAGCTTTCTGGTAGCGAATTTTTACATTCTAGTTTGACATGTATTGGAAAGTGATCTGAACCATATGGCTCTTCCAAGGGAGACCATGTAATTTGTTGAGTTAGATCTTGGGTGCTAAAGGTTAGGTCTATAACTGATTTCCTAGTGCTGACTAGCGTGGGAGATGTATCATTTAATATAATTAAATTACAGTGTTCTATGGCTTTCAATAGTACCTTACCGTATATGTCGTCACATTCATTATTCCATGCCAAGTTATGGGCATTGAAGTCGCCCCCAATTAAAAATGGTTTTGGGATTTGATCGAAAAATTGTATCCACTGTTGCAGTGATATACGAGTTCGCGGTTTAACATATATAGAGACTATATATATATATATATATATATATTGTTTTCCCAATTTCGGGTATATCGACTGATATACATATATATTCAAAGCTAATTGTGGTATGTATTGGTATCTCTTGAAACCGTATATTTGACTTCACCAAGATAGCTGCTCCACCATAGCCGTCGTTGCGGTCACAGCGGATATTGTTAAAACCAATGAACCCATAGTACTTGCCTGGGCGGTACCATGTCTCGGATAATAAGGCAACAGTGTAGTTACCCTTATCTAGTAGGTATTCTAAGTTTGTTTTATTCGAGACTGCCGAACGGCAGTTCCATTGCAAAATATTTATGTGGCTTAGAGCTGAGAAAGTGACGACATATTTACATCTAGTGTTGATTTAACTAAATTTTCTAATTCTTTCTTATTTACATTTATGTTTTTTGCTTCTAATAAAATCGTAACAATTTGCATAACTAATTGAAATATTGAATTTACTGTGCTCAAATCTGCAGATGGTGATTCCAATTGAGAATTGATATTTTTGGTATAATTGGGATTTTCTAATATTCCACCACAAGGCATTGGGTGTCTTGGGAAGGATATCATTTCTTTGTGCAATTTTAAAATTGGGTCAGGACTGTTTGGCCTTTGCCTTTTGTGAGCTCGAGGGTTGGAAGGGTTTGTGGTTGGATTTGTAGCATTAAAATTTGTTGTTGGAGTTAAATTGATGATATTGGATCGATTGTAGGTTGACTGGAATTTAGGGGGGGGAAGATTTGGGGCAGTGTATATTCATAGTTTGTGAATTTGTCACATTTGAGTTACTGTTTGTAACACTTGCATAAGAATTTCTACCTATCTGTTTGCTTGCATCATGGTAACCTATATTATTTGTTGACATAGACTCTTTAATTAACTTCCCAAATAGCACACAATGTTCTATGGACGTCCATTTAAAGGTTGTCTAATGTCCAGACGTCCACGGATTTTTTTTGGACGTCCATTGTACGTATATTTTGGAAGGTCTACTGGACGTACGTTTAAATACATCCAGTGGACGTCCATTTAAGGTAGGTTAATATCCAAGTATATATATATATATATATATATATATATATATATATATATATTATTATAGTTTATTTTATATGGGAATTTAATTTGCCCTACGTTGGGCCGACATATTATTATGAATAGAATTGGGTGAGAAAATAGTTTAATTTGCCCGGTATGTTGAGGATTTAATATGTATGATAAACAGTTTATTTAACCAACATGAAAACTTCTCATCTCAGGGTAGAGTTCAAGTATTTTAAATAAAATGATTTTATAATTTTATATATGTTTGCGCCAAAGTTAATAAATGCTTTATATTTTTAAAAATAAATTTGTTAATCAGAATATGTTACTTTTTTAATGATTTCAAATTAAATACGGTCCTGTCCTACTTAAAAAATATCTGCATAGTTCAATCGATTTCATTCAGAGCTTCTTCCTGTGGTAAGTAGATGGTGCACAAATCACCAGATGAAATGATTAACTCAAGTAATTTAAAAAAAACGTTCTTCAAAAGGAAAAACAATATTTAATTTAATGAAAATAAATACACTACACTTTTACAAGTGTTTTTTTTTTAAGAAAATCAACTATCTAAAAGGATGACTCTTTCATACAAATCACACGCACTCTGGTGAGATATTATTATAATATTAAAATACAGTTATATAATTTCATAAACATTTGACTTTCAGAAAACGGCGAAATACACTCTTAACAGCGTCTATGCATCACAAAATTTTAGTTTTTTTTTTACAAATTAGTAAGTACGCTTGACCTCTTAATACATTAATAAATTAACTTGTACTACCTTATTTACTTCACGATTTCTGTTTGTTCACATTTATTTGTTCCAGATTCTCCTCCTGGAAAACCTCCCTGTTGGCATTCTGCTTCTACCAAAACAGGAATCGATGCTGTATTTCTTTCAAAGTCCAAACAGCTCACACAAATTCCACTATTCAATATTCTTCGAAAACTATTTTGGCTATTTTACTTCCACCAGACACAAGACACCATTTTATAAAATAAAATTCATGATTAGTGTTTTACAACATTCAACAATTCCTTTTTTAATTATTTATATAAACTAAACTACTTACACTGGTATATCTCTTGTAAGTATAATGTATTTGTTTTAAATTCTATAGTCAAATTTTGTCTTCCAAATGATTTCAATTGATTTACTTTACCAAAAAAAATTTTGCTGCTCCAAAAATCTCTTCCCAAAAAGAAAAACCTACTACCAATAGCCCCCATAATCAACAACTTTTTCACATTCTGATTTTTTTTCGTTAGCAACACAGTTGTCGCCGATGTGATCTTTTTTAAATGTTTATTAACCAATCAAATTTGACTATTTATTTTATAACTCAAATTCTTCATTTCAACTAGTGAAATGTTCATCCATTATATCATGATATTATATTCTAAGGTTTTTAATTGCTTAGACTTCCTATATTATTTTCATTCAATAATATTTCTTAGTATTGTTAAAATGACATTTCCTAACCTCTAAGTATGTATGTCAAATGAATATTCATAATGTTTTAATAGATGACAGCTGTTACCTTTAAATATGTATGCAAAATGAAAATTCGTTTTCTTTATAAGTCATGTTCTCTGAAATTCACATTATTTTATATTTTCCTGCTCTGTTATGTCTAAACATCTACACTATCTCATTTTAATGTCTTAATCAACAAATATTACGAGATTAGCTTGACTTTACAGAATAAAGCATTATTTTCTTATTATGAACAAATTTTGATACTTGATCTCTTTGATAAAAGTTTCGTTAGGTAATTTATTTCATATAAATTGTTTATCACACCCATTCGCAATTATCCCTACATTATACAGTCTGTCCTTTCTGTATGTCTTCTCTATCGAATAGTGGATCGTACAGATTTTCTCCATTCAAATGTTTAAAAAAAATTTTTGACTTAAAAAAAATTCTTTTAGATTACAATACATAATCTTAATTCTTCATTATTTGATATACAGGGTGTAGCATTATTTTTTCACAATAACATCCCCTAAATTTTGCGTTTATCAAATTTTTTATTCTAAGAAAAATTTTATGAACGCAAATTTTACTTCAAGTACTATATTCTAGGATTGTCTTTCTATTTTACTAATAATACATTTCTTTTTATTTCCGGTTGCTGTTACAAAGATGATTTTAGAATCCTGTGTTGCAGTATCCTCTTCAGTTAGTTTTAATTCTATTTACAATACCATAATTAAATATGTATACAAATTCTTATTTTATTCTTAGGTACATATTTCATTTACAAGTTTAATCCAAAGGAATTAGTTTAAAGAAAATCATGTTATAAATCCATTTTTGAAAATTCTTTAATGTTCGTTATACGACTTATTACTTCTACATTTCTCAGAGTCTCTTATATCGGTACAATTTATTAATTTATATTTCTTGTGTTACATCTTTCTATAATACCATCCTTTAGCATATTTCGTATTTCTAATTCAACTTCTTTCCTATATTTATAAGGTATGGGATATGTTCTTATTCTGAAATTTTCGATTCCCTTAACTTCTATCTTATGTACATAGTTATTTGCTATTCTCATCTCTTTTTTAACTAATCCTTTATACTTAATTATCAAATTCTTCACTTTCTCAGCATATTCCTTATTTCCACATACTAATTCCAATTCTTCCATTATTTCATCCCTCTCCATATTCCATAACTTCCTATTATCCTCTTCAAAGTCCAATTCTTCCATATTTCCACTCCTCTTTATATTCCATAACTTCCTATTATCCTCTCCAATTGCCAATACTTCCATATTTCCAATCCTTTCTATATTCCATAACTTCTTATTATCCTCTTCAAATTCCAATTCTTCCATATTTTCTTCTTCAAATTCAATTCTATTACCATTTAATTCAATCTCCATCTTTTCAAAATCAATTCTTGCTTTATATTTCGTTAATTCATCTATTCCTACAACTATGTCTGATTCCAAATTATTCACTAACAGTAATTGCATTTCAACTTATTTCCCATCCTTCAATTCAATCTTTTGTATTATAGACTTATTTACTTCACATAGCTTCTTTCCATTTGCTCCTATCAATGTAGTTTTTGGTATTTTAATTAATTTGTTCTCATAATTTTCAATGTTTTCTTCTATTAGTTTTGTTTTAATTATGGACGCTTCCGAACCTGTATCTATTAATAATTTCATTTCTTTTCCATTTAATTTCCCTTTAATATTTTTTAATTCCATTATTTCTCATAATTCTAAATCTTCCCCAAATTTTATATATTCCCTTGGATGTTCGTATGTACAGATAATATTTTTCTTTACATTTGGTATGTGCTCGATCCAAAATTTTGATCGGGCTCTGTTTCAGTGACTATTTCTGGTTCTATGGATATCACTCTTTCTTTCTGTCTTTGTATATTGTTCACTCTCCTTTGTTCTTCATTTCTATTGCCTCTTCCTTCAAAATTTCCATTTGTCCTTTCTGTATTATAGTCTCTTCTTTGCTCTTGTTTTTCATCTCTTTGTCTGTTTTCATAAGATCCATTCCTATTGTTTCCTTCAAATGTTCTATTTCTATAATTATTGTTATGATATTGATCATTTTTGTTGTAGTTGTTTTGAGCGTTATTGTTCCTGTTATAATTATTGTTTCTATTATAATATCCATTATTATTATTTCTGTTAAAGTAATTGTTCCTGTTTTGTTCATAATTATTCGATCTATTATTTTGATTGTTATTATTCTCATAATAATTTTTATTATCGTAACCATTATAGTTTTTGTTTTCATTTTGATTCCTGTTCCTGTTCTGGTTATTGCTTATCTTGTTTCTTTCAATTCTTTGTAGATAATTAGTTAACTCCTCTATGTTTTTGATATTTTGAATAGCAATTGTTTCAGTGATTTCAAATTTAAAATGTCTCGAGATAAACATAATAATTTCCTCCTCTGGTATAGGTGGATCTAAAAACTTCGCATTCATGAAAACCTTCATAGCGTAATCATTCATACTATTTCCTCTACCTATCTCAAATTTTCCAGAGTAAAGTTTTTCTCTCACTCTGGTTTGTGCATTGTTTCCCCAGAAATATCTCATGAATTGAGCTTCGAATTCCTCAAAATCTTTTAAATCGTCTTCCTTACTTGTATACCACACTAAAGCATGGTTATCCAGATTTTCCCTAATCATTTCCTTCATGTCTTCATTATTTCGGATATTTTTCATCTTGTTCCTTAAAATTTTTATAAATACTTTTGGGTGTATTTTTCTATTATCCCCTTCAAATTTGTGTTCCCCTCTATTTCCTATATAATTATTTATTATTTTCGTCTCCATCATTCCATTTCTCACTTCTTGAAAATTTCTACCCTCTGTGTGGTCATACTCTTCCTGTAAGTAAACTAGTCTCTTTTCCATGTTTTCCAATTTTCTTGTCATTTCCACTGTTTCCTTTGATTGTTCCCCATTGTGGATTCTACTTCCAGTTTGCTCAATTCTTCTTTTCAGAGCTTCCATCTCCTTCTGTATTTCCTTAATCTTCTTTTCTGTTTTCCCTTCCTCTTGTTTTTGTTTCTCTATACACGCTTCTTCTACATTTTGTTGAAATTCGGTAAGGGTTCTGTCCCATTTTCCTTCTAGGTTTCCCATTCTTTCCTGAGTGTCCTGAACTCCCATTTTGATTTCATTTATTTCTCTTTGAATTTCTCCTTTGAAATCCTTTTCTTTCTCCTCTATTTCCTTAATTCTGTTGATTTGTAAATTTTCTATTTCCATTATACGTCCAATCACTTCTCCTCTTATTTCCTGTTTAGTGTCTTCAATTTTATTCTCCATGTATATGTTTGATTCTTCTAGTTTCTTCTCAACGTGTCCCAATTTTTCATCCATCAATTTTATTATCAGCTCCTTAGTTTGTTTAATTTCTTCTTTGTTCTGGTCCATCTTAATATTCATTTCTTTTTTTAATTCTTCCTTATTTTGGTCCATTTTAATATTCATTTCTTCCTTATTCTGGTCCATCTTAATATTCATTTCTTCCTTATTCTGGTCCATCTTAATATTCATTTCTTCCTTATTCTGGTCCATCTTAATATTCATTTCTTCCTTATTCTGGTCCATCTTTACATTCATATTATTCATTTCACGATTTAAATTTCCATTCATTTCTTTCATTTCTCCCATCATCATTTTAAACATACTCATCACGTCCATATCCTCTTTCTCTTTCGATTTTTGTTTGACCCCTTGTCCTGTTTCTTCTGACAATGGTGCATCTTCTTCTTCCTGACCTTGTTCTGCGATGTCTTCTTCCGAATGTTCTCTCCCCTGTTCCAAATATTGTACCTTAAAATCTCCTCTACCATTACTCCTTTCTTCTCTTTCTTCATCAGACCTACTTTCGACTCCTACCTGCTTTCCGTCCCTTAATGTCATTTTCCTTTCCATTTTATGTATTTAAAATCTTTTAATACAGTAAAAAAAAACTTATTTCAATGCTTTTTATTATTATTTACTAAATTTCTATATTAGCCCCACGTTGCGGTGACATTTTATTATAGTTTATTTTATATGGGAATTTAATTTGCCCTACGTTGGGCCGACATATTATTATGAATAGAATTGGGTGAGAAAATAGTTTAATTTGCCCGGTATGTTGAGGATTTAATATGTATGATAAACAGTTTATTTAACCAACATGAAAACTTCTCATCTCAGGGTAGAGTTCAAGTATTTTAAATAAAATGATTTTATAATTTTATATATGTTTGCGCCAAAGTTAATAAATGCTTTATATTTTTAAAAATAAATTTGTTAATCAGAATATGTTACTTTT
Organism: Galeruca laticollis; assembly: GCA_963921935.1. Classification (NCBI taxonomy): domain Eukaryota; kingdom Metazoa; phylum Arthropoda; class Insecta; order Coleoptera; family Chrysomelidae; genus Galeruca; species Galeruca laticollis. The sequence continues at coordinate 67,026,090 of OY998180.1, read as the reverse complement.
TTAATGATTTCAAATTAAATACGGTCCTGTCCTACTTAAAAAATATCTGCATAGTTCAATCGATTTCATTCAGAGCTTCTTCCTGTGGTAAGTAGATGGTGCACAAATCACCAGATGAAATGATTAACTCAAGTAATTTAAAAAAACGTTCTTCAAAAGGAAAAACAATATTTAATTTAATGAAAATAAATACACTACACTTTTACAAGTGTTTTTTTTTTAAGAAAATCAACTATCTAAAAGGATGACTCTTTCATACAAATCACACGCACTCTGGTGAGATATTATTATAATATTAAAATACAGTTATATAATTTCATAAACATTTGACTTTCAGAAAACGGCGAAATACACTCTTAACAGCGTCTATGCATCACAAAATTTTAGTTTTTTTTTTACAAATTAGTAAGTACGCTTGACCTCTTAATACATTAATAAATTAACTTGTACTACCTTATTTACTTCACGATTTCTGTTTGTTCACATTTATTTGTTCCAGATTCTCCTCCTGGAAAACCTCCCTGTTGGCATTCTGCTTCTACCAAAACAGGAATCGATGCTGTATTTCTTTCAAAGTCCAAACAGCTCACACAAATTCCACTATTCAATATTCTTCGAAAACTATTTTGGCTATTTTACTTCCACCAGACACAAGACACCATTTTATAAAATAAAATTCATGATTAGTGTTTTACAACATTCAACAATTCCTTTTTTAATTATTTATATAAACTAAACTACTTACACTGGTATATCTCTTGTAAGTATAATGTATTTGTTTTAAATTCTATAGTCAAATTTTGTCTTCCAAATGATTTCAATTGATTTACTTTACCAAAAAAAATTTTGCTGCTCCAAAAATCTCTTCCCAAAAAGAAAAACCTACTACCAATAGCCCCCATAATCAACAACTTTTTCACATTCTGATTTTTTTTCGTTAGCAACACAGTTGTCGCCGATGTGATCTTTTTTAAATGTTTATTAACCAATCAAATTTGACTATTTATTTTATAACTCAAATTCTTCATTTCAACTAGTGAAATGTTCATCCATTATATCATGATATTATATTCTAAGGTTTTTAATTGCTTAGACTTCCTATATTATTTTCATTCAATAATATTTCTTAGTATTGTTAAAATGACATTTCCTAACCTCTAAGTATGTATGTCAAATGAATATTCATAATGTTTTAATAGATGACAGCTGTTACCTTTAAATATGTATGCAAAATGAAAATTCGTTTTCTTTATAAGTCATGTTCTCTGAAATTCACATTATTTTATATTTTCCTGCTCTGTTATGTCTAAACATCTACACTATCTCATTTTAATGTCTTAATCAACAAATATTACGAGATTAGCTTGACTTTACAGAATAAAGCATTATTTTCTTATTATGAACAAATTTTGATACTTGATCTCTTTGATAAAAGTTTCGTTAGGTAATTTATTTCATATAAATTGTTTATCACACCCATTCGCAATTATCCCTACATTATACAGTCTGTCCTTTCTGTATGTCTTCTCTATCGAATAGTGGATCGTACAGATTTTCTCCATTCAAATGTTTAAAAAAAATTTTTGACTTAAAAAAAATTCTTTTAGATTACAATACATAATCTTAATTCTTCATTATTTGATATACAGGGTGTAGCATTATTTTTTCACAATAATATATATATATATCCATGTATACATGATTTGGACGTTTACTAAACAAGCCACACGACTGGACTAGTGGAATTGTTGAGAATACAAATATTTCAAGGCAAAGGTATGTAGTATAAAATTCATTGAACATTATAAATTATATCATTACATATTTCGTAATGCTCTGCATTACCACTTACTCATATACTCATGAAATGTCATAAGCTGATGTAAAACTTTCATTCTGGTGTTTAAATTTCCCTCTCAATAGTCTCAATAGAGAAGCTACTATTCGTTCTACCACCAATTCCGAATGCAATCTCGTGTAGTATTTATCTTTGTTTTATACACTTTGTGAGGTGGCGATAGTAAAGGATGCCATGCGTTTTTAATTTTGACATCTGTGCGAACGTATAACAGTGTAGTAGATGATATGTAGGTAGGCGCGCGATCCGCGGTGGCCATTTTTGTTTTATGTTCTGCTTACTGTTCGTTTTCATATTGTTTAACAAGAAAAACAAAGTAAGTAATTTTTAATTTTTTAATGTATGTCCGATTTGAGCTTTACTAGAATTAGCACTACCAGCAGTCGGTTTTGATTGTTATTTTTATTACATCGTTTTATTGTTTTGTCCAACCAGATAACTCTGTATAAGTTTGTAAATTATAAGAAAGATTATTTTTAGTATTTACTTTTTCTTATTATTACACTTGACAATTTCGTCTTACTCGTAAGTCATGTACACTATATATTATATAATTTGATCAGTTTAAGTTCAGTGTAGATCATGAAGAATGAAATATGTATTTTTATTCATAGGACCCGGCCATAATATTTTGATAAAGTATGAACTAAACTAATAAAACAAGTTCACTCTACTAAATAAATTTGTATGTCTACACTAGACTTTTTGTCTACAGATTGATTATATTTATTAGTTATATCACTTAACAAAAGAAGAGAGAAGAAGCTATAATAAATAACCACTTTTTTCAGCATTTGCACCAGTAGTAGTTATTTTATTTATTTTTGTTTTCAACTAAAATGCCTAAATATAAATTAAGACGAGCACTCTATAAAAATGCAAGGAAAAAACATTACTTTCATTAAATGCAACAAGAGATTCTACAATATGTGAAATAGAAAGTTCAGATAATTATAATATACAATATTCACATAGGCTCAATACGGGAAACATAGAGGAAGGGCTAGAATATGATATTGAAACTGATGATAATCTTAGTTATATCAGTAAATCAGATTCTAGAGAATTTATTAATGAGAATAATGTGGAATTATTCTGTAATAACACAGGAAATAACTCTGATAATAATATCAATCGCCCACTAGCCAAATGGGCATGTACATTTCACATTCCTCATAATGCATTAAATGCATTGTTAACTATACTAAAAAATACCCATCCTGATATACCTTCTGATAGTAGAACTCTTTTAAAAACTCCAAGGGATTTATGTGTGAGACGAGTGTATCCTGGACAGTACTTTCATTTTGGAGTTACAAGAGCATTAAATAATTTGTTAAATACTTTAGGAACAACCATCTATTCAACTTTAGCTTGTTTAGAACTAACAATAAATATTGATGGTTTGCCCCTGTATAAATCAAGTAGTAAACAGTTTTATCCAATTTTATGTAGTTTATTTTATTATTATATTTATCCACATTACCATTTCTATTGTTGTATAAGTTAGCTATTGATAATTAATCAAATACATCATGCTGAATAAATTATATAGTTAACTAGATAAAAAATTAAGTGATTCAAATGAATTAGATTAACATAATTAATAAGGGTATTATACAACATGTAACACAATATTATTTCCAGGAAATCAGTTGCCACCTACATCAAGGAATTTGTTACAAAATATAGTGATAAATTCAGGGAGTTCCAACGTTGTACGATTAGATAATCATACTAAATCTGTAACTCCTACTGGTGAGTTCTTATAAACATCTATTTTCAAGTAAATAATTTCATAATTATGGTTTTTAGGTAATGATGCAATGGATGTAAACCTAATATTAGAACACCTAACAGAAATTTTGAAAAAGCAAAACCTGTTGCAAGGAATGCTGTCAGATGTGATGTCTGAAAGGAATTTGCTGAAAAAGCAATTGAATAGGAGTTCTATTCAAAATGAAGAAACAAGTCAATCAATATTTACTGAATTCAAGAGGATATGATGTAAATATGAACAGAACGGTAATAACAATATTTTAACTTTTCATATTAAATTACTCATAAACATTTTAAAAATCTGTACTTATTTTCTTGTTCATTATTTTTCTAGGCCATGGAATTGTAAAAAATTGGTGGAACTACAATTTATGAATTTGTATTCTGAACTGGGGTAAAATTAATTTCAAATAAATTTGCTGGAGCAGAGTATAGCTTTTTGGGGAGGAAGACGAAGAAGAGTTTTCGAGATCTAAAATTGGCACAGTTGGATATGGGTAAGTGTTTTTCACTATTAACGCATATGCCTATTGAATATTTTTAATGAGAGTGTACAGCAAACTTGTAGAAGTTATATACTTATGCACTACTTACAAGTAGATCTTTAATTATGTAGTGTGTCATAGTGTGACTCTTAAATTTCTAAAATATTTATAATGACTACTCAATGTTTGTATCATTTCTAATATTAAACCTTTAGTGAAATATTAAGTATCATATGCTCAAGATATTCAAGGCAATTATTTTAGGATACAAGTACCTAAAATATATAACAATTTTGTTTTTTAACTGATAAAATTTATGTATATATATTGCTCAATTTTTTATTACATTTGAACTTTAAGTACTACTGGTTCTTTACAATCAATATTCTCCTATTTTTGTAAGTACTTATGGTAAAAAAATGTATTTTTTTCCAGAAGCAGCACAAAAGGCTTTTCCTGAAACAACACTAAAATGTGTGGAAAAGGAAATGGCAAAATGGTTAAACAGGTGCACGGAACGGGAAAAAAAGAAAACACTTAAGTTAATTATTCTTCATTTGAAAATAACTTCAGAAAACATTTTTAAGTTAATTGTTATTTATTTTTGCTTTATTGGAAAATATAACTCCAGAAAACATTTTTTAAGTTAACTGTCATTTATTTTTTCTTTATATTTGAAAATATATCTCGAGAAAACATTTTTTAAGTTAATTGTTATTTATTTTTCCTTTATTTGAAAATATAATTTCATTGAGATTACTTTTCTTTTCATTTTGATCTTAACCTTCTATTGTTCTTTAAAATCAAAACCAGTTAGTGCAAAATCCGGTCTTGAAGGATGGTGATTAATTGAAAAATAATTTTAAAACTTGGTCAAAAGTTACAAGGTATAATTATAATGTTTGCTTACGCCATTCTATAATTTGGACATTTTAAAAATTGCTAGAAAAGCAGAATTCTGCAAGAAAATAATTTTGGACAGCCTGTAGAGAAAGTACCTCCTGTGGACAAACACAAAACATCCAGTGGATGTACATAAAACCTACAGTGGACGTACATAAAACGTTAATGTCAGTACTGCCAACACGTCCACTGGACGTTTGTTGTGTACGTTTTATGAACGTCCAACTTTGTGAACTCAGGACGTCCAGTGTACGTTCCCTCGACGTCAATTGCACTTTATGTGTACGTCCACTGGACATTTAAATGTACACGTGTAGACTACCATTGTAAGTACATTGGACGAATTTGTGCTATCTGGGTTCTGCCTTTTAAATTCCGGGCACGCTTCTAAGTTACTTGTAAAATGGTCACCCGAACAATTGAAACATTTTGGTGTAAGCTCAGTATCTTTGCAATCTTTAGTGTTATGAGATTCTCTGCATTTGCCACACCTTGGCTTGCCCTTGCACTGGTTTCCAGTATGCCCGTATCTTAAGCAGTTAAAACAAAGCAAAACTTTTTGCTTATATGGTTCAACTTCCTTCAGTACCTTATTTAATGTAATATATTTCGGTAAAATTGGTGATTTAAAGTGAATGATACATGTTTTAGTTGGAACATATTTTGTACCTTGTTCATCAGTGCATTTCCTATTTAGTCTTTCAACTTGCACTACAAGTCAAACATTTTTATTTTATTTTTAATATAATCTTCCGAGAATTCCGTTGAAATATCCCTGACCACGCCCTGTCTAATAACCATAAATTTAGGTATGTATATTCCCAAATTGTTTTTAATAAAAATTTGATCATTTTCCTGGATAATAGATAGTTAGCTGATTTGTAATCTTTAAACTTAATTCTTATTCTATTTCTGCCAATTGAGTCGATGCTAGAAATTTTATCATCAATTTCCGGGAAATTAGATAATATAATGTCTCCTATTCTTAGCGCATTTAACCTACCTTTGAATAAATTTGAATTGTTTTCTAAATAAACATGAAAAGGCCCTAAATCATTTTGTTGATATAAATAATCTACCTTATGTTTTGCGACCTCTTTTTCAGAAGTATTAATTGAGGTAATTACTGTTCTACTTTTTTGAGTATTTGTTTGGATTATTTCAGAATGTTTATTTATGATACTTATCTGGTCTTTTTTCTGGTATCCTAAAAATTCGTCTACCGGGAAGTTTGTAGTTTCTGCATTTATTAATTCCATATCAATTTCTTTATTTTCGGGGGGCCTGCCCCCGCTAGTCTCACTCATAGATTATATTTTATTTTTCACTTAATCATAAATAAATTTCACAAATCACTTAATACATTTTGATTGTAAAAAGTTTTTGTTTAGACTATAGAGATAACACCGATTTTGCTAATTAGCTTTTAATTACGGTACGTCCGCTCTCTAGGAAGGTCCGAAAAAAACTGCGGGGTAAAATGTTGCTTTTTTAAAACATTTAAGATTCAATAAAAAGGGAGGAAGTGTTACTTCCAGAACAAGGATGAAGAAATGCAGAACAAACACAATAAGTAGTTAAAAAAAATTGCAATAAATTGTAATCCAATGATTTTAAATATTTACACTGCACAGAACCAATACAGATTCTCTTGAAAGTTTCTTCGGTAGTATGAAGAAGCAAGGGGGCAATTGTATTAAACCCACTTTTATCCAATTTGAACATGCCTTTAGAAAAGTGTTTTGCCAAAAATTTACTATTTCAAATGAAATGTACATACATAATAAGAATTTGGTATAATTGCTGGTTGTTGGCGGTAATCTGTATCTGGAAGAGATATTGCTTTTAATGAAATTTCAGGTATTGGTTTTTGTGATTGTTTCCTACTTGATTGAATAGATCTTAGATTTAATAATAATTCATCCATGTCATTAATGCAATTCATATTATTTGAATGAAGGTATGTTTGGCAAAATAATTTTTTTAAATCTCTTTGAAATTGTAGAATTACCACCTTGTTGCCTGATAGAACCAAAGAAGCTTTCAAGACAATCCTGATTGATTCTTCTACAGCGTAGATATTTAAAATCGTCCGAGGAAAGTCGACTGCAAAGAATCTTTAAAGAATTTATTGTGATAACACAACAATTTCTGCACTTTGATCTGGCGGTAACATCCACATCTTTTTTATCAAATATTTTCAATTTTGTAATAAATTCCACCATTTCATCCAAATATTTTAATTGAAAATCTGTGCCTTCAAAAACATTTTTGTAAGGATTGGAATTTCTTAAGTCCACAGAATTGAGTATGTCAAAAAGCTTACCAAACTTTTCAATAAATTCTATGGTCCCTATGGCACCCGTAGGAAGTATTCCTAAACTTATATATGTATTCATTGAACTTGCCACGGTATTGCTTAATACCTGAGTTGCAAGTTTAACACGCATTTTTTCAAAACTTGTTGGATATATATGAGAGTTTGTAAGTTTTGGTGCACATTTGAAAAACTGTTTTTTGTCATATTCATAAAAAGATTTTACAAATGTCCAGGACGTTTTCCTATCATCAAAAGAAAAAACATTGTTTGTTAAATTATTTCTAAATGCTTTAATTAAGTGACAAGGATCAAATATGTATACAATATTTTTATTATTTATTTGAAATTCTGGATTATTTTTAGAAACTCCAAGAAGTTTGCTTAGTTTAACAAAATTAGATCCCATGTCACTTACTAAACAATCCACAATCAAACCACAGTCAAACAATTTGCATATGCATTTTGTTACGACAGGTAGTAATTTTTCGGCGTCAAATTCAGAATCAACAAAAAAGTAAGAAATTGGTAACTTCCAATTGGTATACAGTCCTCTTACCATAATGACCAAAGCATGTTTTGCCACCAAGCTTTCCTTTGTTCCAGTTCCAAAATCACATAAACCAATTATCTCATCTTTTCCAGTATCAAAGTACAAAAAAGATTTTAAGTCCACAGAATTGAGCATACCAAAAAGCTTATCAAACTTTTCAATAAATTCTATGGTCCCTATGGCACTTGTAGGAAGTATTCCTAAACTTATATATCTATTCATTGAACTTGCCACGGTATTGCTTAATACCTGAGTTGCAAGTTTAACACGCATTTTTTCAAAACTTGTTGGATATATATGAGAGTTTGTAAGTTTTGGTGCACATCTGAAAAACTGTTTTTTGTCATATTCATAAAAAGATTTTACAAATGTCCAGGGCGTTTTCTTATCATCAAAAGAAAAAACATTGTTTATTAAATTATTTAAAATGCTTTAATTAAGTGACAAGGATCAAATATGTATACAATATTTTTTATTATTTATTTGAAATTCTGGATTATTTTTAGACACTCCAAGAAGTTTGCTTAGTTTAACAAAATTAGATCCCATGTCACTTACTAAACAATCCACAATCAAACCACAGTCAACAATTTGCATATGCATTTTGTTACGACAGGTAGTAATTTTTCAGCCTCAAATTCAGTATCAACAAAAAAGTAAGAAATTGGTAACTTCCAATTGGTATACAGTCCTCTTACCATAATGACCAAAGCATGTTTTGTCACCAAGCTTTCCTTTGTTCCAGTTCCAAAATCACATAAACCAATTATCTCATCTTTTCCAGTATCGAAGTACAAAAAAGATTTTAAAGACATCTCATCAACAATTATACTACAATATTTGTCTTGTGGTAACATTGTGTTTTTTTCATTTTTATTGCTTGAAAAACTTCTTCATTACCTAAACCTGCTTGAGAAACTAAACTCTTGGTCATGTTTTGCAAAGTTCTTGGAGTTGGTAGACTTATTATTTTTCTAAGAAATCTGTATGCTCTAGGTCCTAAAAAATACAAAGTGAGGGCAACCTTCTTTAATTCATCAGAATGACGTCTGCCAAGTGATTTTCTGTTTTTCAAATTAATTTGGGTTTTGACAATGTCTGCCAATGGTTTGGTCAAAAAATGATCACACATATCTCTAAAGAGTTTAGGGCTATATTTTGGTGGTGCCTCCACATTACATGTTTTCTTGAATAACTTTTTCTTTATTGTTTTCAATTTAAACCTTAACTTTTCCTTTCGTGGTGTGCCAAAGGTCATGCTTTGTGGTGTTTGAGTTGAAGCTGAGGGATATTGTAAATGTATGGGTTCCTCCATCTCAATAAGAATTTTAGAAGATCTAGTATCTGAAACAAAAAAGGAAAATAGAGGAAGACTATATGCACAGGATTTATTATAGACAATGTGTTGTTCTATTCATCCATCACATTTTCCAGTGTCTATTTTCTGAAGACCAGCAGGAACATTTTCTTACATTGATAGCAAGTGAACTTTGAATGAATAACCGAACATTTTTCCATTTTAGCAAAACCATAAAAAAGACTATTGTATAAGAAAAACAAAACAGTTAGGCTAAATGCAATCTAATTATAAGAAAGTCATCTATTTTGATGCATATTATCTACAAGAGTTGAATCTAAACGATGATTATATTTACCAAGAGATGGAGAAGCATCACCAATATGTCTTGTGGCGGCTTAAGACGAATGTCCCACTTGCTCAAACGCCATGGTATCTGTAATTATAAAAATAATTGTAATAAACAGCAATTTCAAGTAATCGGTTCACAAAATGTCAAGCATTCTTAGATTTGTCACTCAACACTCTAAAGAATACATAACATCTACATTGCAATTCTATACAGCTGTTTAAATACAAAGCATATGGCGATTCACAGATAGGCTAAACGCAATCTAATTATAAGAAAGCCATCTATTTTGATGCATATTATTTAAAATAGTTGAATCTAAACGATGATTATATTTACCAAGAGATATAGAGGCATCACCAATATGTGTTGTTGTGGCTTGAGACGAATGTCCCACTTGCTCAAACGGCATGGTATCTGTAATTATAAAAATAATTGTAATAAACAGCAATTTCAAATAACCAGTTCAAAAAATTTCAAGCATTCTTAGATTTGTCACTCTACACTCTAAAGAATAGATAACATTTACATAGCAATTCTATACAGCTGTTTAAATACAAAGCATATGGCGATTCACAAATAGGCTAAGTGCAATCTAATTATAAGAAAGCCATCTATTTTGATGCATATTATCTACAAGAGTTAAATCTAAACGATGATTATATTTACCAAGAGATGGAGAAGCATCACCAATATGTCTTGTGGCGGCTTCAGACGAATGTCCCACTTGCTCAAACGGCATGGTTTCTGTAATTATAAAAATAATTGTGATAAACAAATAAACAAAATGCCAATAAGGTATTAATGAATCCTGTTGAAAAGTTATAATTAATTCTGCACTAAGGAGACAAAAATAAGTATCATAAACAACTGATTGTAATATTTACTCAAATTTAATATTTACCAGACTGAATAGCTATTTTTGTTGGTGGATCGCTCAATATAACATGGCCCTTGCGTTTTAACCATGGGAATATTGTAGGCACAGCTTGAAGACATAGGTACTTTTTACGTCCCCTTTTGGAAGTAAATTTATCCTCGAAGTGGAGTTGACATAACTTATAATTGTTATGTAAAGAGTCTAGGGTTTTTTCAAACAAATCTCCACGGTTACATGCATCCAACCATAACTGTGCTCTAAAATGTAAATAAAGCTAAGTAAGTATATTTATATTTATCATATGTGTATAAAAGAAATAAACTACTACCAATTTATATTGAATATTGTGTATTATTATTCAGCATATTCAAGCTATACTCATCAGCAGTGACGCTTATTGTAGTGTATTCATTGATTGTATTATTATCATTATTATTTATGTTAACAAAGACACAGAGACAGAGGAATGTTAACACTCAAAACATAGATTCACACAACTTCCAATGTATAGGTGCAATGGAAGAATAACATATTTGAAAAAAGAAATATATATATCTATAATTTATTGCATATAGAAACAATTCCTCTTACCTTACAGGATCTTTTGGAAATCCAAACATAGTTGTTCCCACAAATCACCCACCGTCTCCATCTCTTGAATGACACCCACGAACTGCATAGTTCTTGGCGCCATAACTGATATAATAGTTTTTTAAACAATTAAAAACACAAACAAAATATATATGTTTTATTGTAAATAAGGAAAAACCATACAGCAAAGGATATTCTTTGTTAAACATGTAAACAATAAAATCACATGACATTGACAGATAACTGACTCTGTGTTAGACATGCGCACTTAAAAATAAATTATAAAATAGCACAAGCTTCGTTTCTTGTTGATTGGTGTATTCTTTGATTACAACAACGGAAAAAAGGTAACAGAAAATGGCGCGTCAGTTCATCCAACTAAATTCTAATTGGTTAATTATTTCTATTATGCTGTAAATTATTTCGCGCAACCAACCAACGTTCCATCCTCAATATCAAGAAAACGCAAATGAACTGTAGCTTCTTAATACCAACTTAAAATTAGCCCAACATGGCGGCCATGTGTAGGCAAAATGAGGGGTCATTTCGGATGTATGGAAAACCTACTATTAGAAGTCCATGGATCCTAACATAGACAAAGTAATAAGAGAGTGTTCGTTCCCGTATAAACAGCTGGCATCGTGTCGATCTGAGCTCACCCCTTGCGGGTAGCAGAACTAATTCTTAGAGGCGGGATATTTAAATTTGGTAGTTTGGATTATTGGTAGGTAAATTTCATACTTTGTCTTAAAATTGCTTATTATATAATTATTTCATTTCAAAAAATTATATTTCATTTTTTGTAATGAAATAATTATAATAAACAAGTCTGAGACACATAATTTAGATAAATAAGAAAACAGCAAACATTTAAATTGTTTATTAACCTGCACATAATATGAAAAAAATATTAATCACAATTACATATTTCTACTAAAATTACATTACATTATATTTAAGAAAATTAATCCAATATCACATCAAATTGCACATTGTTATTTTAAAAAATTATTGACAACAAAACCAACAAACATTTTAATAAAAAAAAGTTAAAAACTAGATTCTCCATATCCATGAAGACAGGTCTGAAACAAAAAGTAAATTAAAAGTAGTACGTTTTAAGTTACAAAAAGATATTTTTGTTTGTTAGTCCTCTTACCATCATTATATTTTTCAATTAATAAGGGAACACAAACTTTTATGAGTTGAGAAAATACGTATGATTTATGTTCTAGACAGATGAATAAATCAAAATTTAAATGACCTTTTGCAAAGTGTTATTTTTTTCAGTAATATTTTCTACATGAACGAAAAGTGGTGAAATATGATAACAAAGTCATGCAGTATTGAAAGAAATTTAACAACTTCTCTGTACACAAATCAGACGTATTTTATCATCATTTTCTTTGAAGGAAGTGAAACCATGGTGGTAAAAACAACTAAAATATCTGTCTGCAAATTAGCCTTACATTCTTCGCAATTAAAACTTGTACAAAACTAGAAACATAGCTTATTGTTAAGTGTCAACATTTGAATTATGTTATGTATTTAAGAACGGAAATTCAATTTTTTCCAATTCATTAATAGTTTTAGAAGTGAATGGTTTTGGTTAATTATGACTTTAAGTTATCTAATAAATTACATCGTCTGCTTTACAATTTGTGTTGTAGTTCTCGACTATCAATGTCACAAAAAATAAGGTTTCTTTTTACAGAAAATACTGTACTTTAAAAAGCTTGGATATTATTACCATGTGGTGGTGTATGATGTAAGGATTGAAAAGGTAAAGCTTATTTAAGTCTTTTGCGACACGTACTTGTAAGTGGATCATCATCAAAATGATCTTTATACCTTTGATCATTAGATGTATAAGTTCTAAAATTGTGTACCACTGTTCTCGATGATTAATGTCAGATGAAAATTTGAAAAATGTTTTGTTCTTAAACCCAAATTGCGAAGTGGCCAAAAATATTTACTATTAACAATTTTTTACATTACAGCTACGACGAATTATACCTGGTAATGACATTTTAAAGGTTCACTTACTTTTATTTACTTTATTAGAACGGAAACCTAAATAAATTGAACAAAACTATACTAATTTTACTCTTCCTTAGAATTTGTAACCATAACCAATATAACCATATTTTTAGTTTTGACACTTCACTGTGACAAACACAAGCCGTATTCACACAAACCAATGTAAGATTGATTTTGTATATTTTCATTTTTAATGACTTAAAAGTTAATATACTAGGATATTTTATAATATTTATTCACAATAAAGGCAATATGGTGAAATTAATTGTCATTTATAATATTTTAAATTGTTTTATTCTATTTTGTTTATGTAAAACAGTCTTGTAGTTCGCGAGACTGTAGAGACTCCATGCGCGGGTGGCGGCGCAGAAACGTTGTGCCACTTGCCACCTATGCATCAAACCGTTTCTTATATTATTTGTCTATGGATCCTAAGTCCGTGACAGTATTTCAAGATACCGTTTCCGCCTTATCAGTAGAACCACGCCCACTTTCTATCGGATGGTCTATTCTATTTCCGTCAAGAATCGACTCCCTGTATGAGATTCGATTTCTATCGAGTGTATTAAAGTTTTTATAATTTAATATTGAAATAGTAGAAAAATAGGACTCCATTGGGTGTTAAAATCTTCTGAGAGAGGTCAGTATAAAGTTAATTTTATTGTAAGAACGTGGTCCGTACTTAATCATAATAGTATTATTCATCACATGACAAGCGCATGCTCAGCCGCCATGTTGAAAGAGAAGTTGTTTAAAAGTTTCGTACTGTTTTGTAATAATGACTGGGAAATCAATATTATCTCCACAAACAAATCCATCTTTAAAATAAAATATTGATGATTCTGTACATGTGGACAATTCTGTTGCAACGCATAATTGTGAACAATTAAAAAGGTGGTTAAAGTATCATGGGCATTCTCAAAAAGGCAATATAAAGGAGCTAGTTGAGAGGTTAGCTGTCAATAGAATGTATGAATATAAACATATTATATTTTTAATCATGTTTACGCATATATATTACTACTACTAGCGACTATAGTTATGTTAGACTTGGTTATCTGACAAATATATGTATATAGTATTTGGATGAGTCGGAGCGAGACGGGCGTCTGTCGGCTGGCATTTCAGGCAGACGTTGCCACTATTTGAAGAAAGTTCTTGAGCATAATAGTACAACGTTGATTTCGTAAAAATAACCTTTTTCTATGTGACTTATAAATCGTAGTATGACAAACTTAACTGACTTTACAAAAATTCAAGAATACATGTTAAAATTATTTTTTCAAGATTTTTAAGAATTTCCGAATTATTCACAAAGATAAAGAAATTTTAGACTTAAATATGACAACAGCGCTTTCATTTTATGTGTACTTACATTGACATATTATACTAGTGGACTGGCCTACGGTAATAAACGCTGTAGGATAAAATGCGGAAGAGACTAGAAAGAGATGGAGCTAGGTGTGGCAGAAAACACGGAGAAAGCATATAATGGGTGCTTATAAAATTATTTTCTTATTAGTAAAAGTTGTTGTAACTGCATTAAATGCTTCAAAGTATATTTTAATTTTATAAACAAATAACAGACTATGTTTTATTAATATCTTTAATATTATTTTAAACCCAAATAACACAAAAAAATAATTAAACAACCATTAAAAAAATCATTTTATTACGTACAAAAAGAAAATATACAATTATTATTGTTATACATTACGAAAAAGACAATGCATTTTCATATAAATATATTGTTACGTGTCTATTGATACAATGTGGTCATATAAGTGTGCAACGTGGAATTCTTTTTATTGCTCAGTAAAAATTCAAATATTGCTAAAAGTTGGTGCATGTTCGATAATCAAATTAGATGCATTCAGAATGGTTGCAAGTCAAACAGGGTAGGTCAAAAAATAGTCCAAAATAAACTAAATGGATTTTTGTGTAATATTTATTCATTTTTTTATAATTACAAACAGTTGGGATGGTAATTTTCAAACATTTCTTTCTCTTTTCTGGAAATTGTAAATCACTCTCCTCAAAATCTCCAAAGACTATTGGATCTCATTTTTTTCTAAAAATAGAAAAAATGCATAATTGAAGGTATTTTTTTAAATGGTCAACTACTTAAGAATCAGTAGGTCTTCTTACCTTGCAACTTTTTTTTCCACACTCAAATATGTTTTTATTTCATTGGATAATATGTTATTGTTTACTGGATCTTCTGGCTTATTAACTTCTGGTACATATAAATCGACTTCCATAGATTCCACTTCAGGAATTATATCAGTACTGCATCCTGCAACAGCATCCCCTAAAAATGTACACTTAAGTATATTAAAATTGTAATATAAAAAGTATTCGAATGTTTATATTAAAAATATTATTTTCAATTCAAATTTTTCAAGAAAAGCACCTTCATCTTGGTTTACATTAAGTATTCTTGTTACGGGTTTTCTCTTTTTGATAACTTTGATCAAATGAGCAGGAAAATCAAACTGTGGTGGAATTGCTGTCTTTTTTAATACCCGATTTCCGTGAACATTTAATACCTAGTCATCAACTCTAAAATGCTTTTCACAAGTAACAGCTGTATCACTTGGCTTATAATTATCTCTTCTAACTGTAACCATTACTTAAATTGCGATCTTTTGGAAATCTATAAAACATGAAAAATATTTTTAATCATCTTAATAAACCTAACTTATATAAAATTTATTGTTTATTTACCTACCTGTGAAATTTTATTTTCTCGCCTTTTTTCAACCTTGTAGTACAAGTATAAGATGAACACGATCTCATTTTCAAATATTTCTCAAAATTATTTAAAATATATAACAAACCTTCAGGCAGTAACATATAAAACCATACCGTAATCATACATTGAAAAATATTTTTGCCACAACTAGCGCTATCCTTCTCGATCTTTCTCTCTCGCACTGCGATGGCATCAATTGTGTGGTAGGCGGGCCATTCCATCAGTATAGTATGTCAATGGTGCCTTACCAGGTTCAAACCACAGATAGATGACACTGATTGTGGCGCCATCTAAAGAGCCCGTCGAGTAAACAACAGAGTGATGTTGGAAAGATTTCTGTAATTTTAGGTTTTGGCGGTATATTAAATATACTGTATTTTAATTATTTTATTTCAAAATAGCCATTCATAGTCAATCATTTGACATTTCATTCAATTTAACTCCATTAACTAAATAATGATTAGATGTTGAGTTAAATTAATTAAATATCAAATGATGGACCATAAATGGTTAATTAAATTGGAAAAAATAAAATAGTAATCATATAAACAGTTTATTTATTTTGGTATAAAAATACACAACAAATAATTTCTTTCACAAAGTACTGTTCTTAACAAACATAATGACAACAAATAAATTATAGTTTAAAAACCATGCAATAATTAAAAAATATTTTGAGTAACATACATTCTAGATTGGAGTATCATTAGATTCTCAAATGATGTTAAATCAAGATAAAAGAAGAAAATTATGGATGATAAGTTTATATTAATTTATTATTACACTCGTATAAACACACAGAGCTGGACAAACTGCAGGAGTATAACTGCTACTTACCTAATCAAAAAAAGTGTTAGCAATAAGTTGCTACTATTTTTGGCAACTTTCTGTGAAAGAAAACATTTGAGTATAATTACTGTGAATGTTAGAACAAAAGTAATTAAAATATTTGTATAGGAAAAGTTGTTAAATACTGCCCAGCTCTGTAAATACAAGGTGCCAAGTAATTACATATAAGAGCGCTACACAGCACTTGTGACTGTACAACATTTAAAATAATATATCTAACATTTAATTTCCACTTAAAACACATCTTTATTTCTTTACTGGAAGTATTAAATAGGTTTATAACACAAGCTTAAACCTAGTATATTGCATATTTGTATATTTCTACATTTAAAAGCATTCCGTTCTTATGAAACCATCGCATAAGGCAGTTTAAGTTACTCTGCAGCTCCTAGCAGTCTATGATTGTTAAAATGTTTCTTAAGGGCTCTTAAAAATCCCATCGTCTCACGGAGTCCTTTCTCGTTTCTGGTTGAGGTTCTACAAGTAAACACACAAAATAACAACAATAAATATGTAAACACACAAATATGTTTGAAAATTTATGTCAACAAAAGAAAACAAAATGCGCTTAATATCGAAATAATAAGTTTACACATGTTTTTGTACCAAGCCAAAAAAATATCAAAAAATGTTTGAATGTATACATTTGTTTGGTTTTTTTGATTCCCTTTTTTGAAGCTTTTGATTTTTTTACGAATTCTTGATTTTTAACTATTTTTTTATTTTTTGTCTTTATTGTATATTTTGGATTTTTGGTTACCGCTAGACCAAATACTTAAGACGTAATGCCTCAACAAAAGATAATACTCACTTTCATTTCCCATAAATTGTCACACCATGGGCTATATATGAAAATCGGCAAGGGATCAATACCTTCCGTCCCATAGCTGGTAGAGGGAATATAGCTATAACATAAAATAAAACCCAGATTATTATTTTTTCAATGGATACATTTTAAAATGGAATTGTCTGAGTATGGTGTACACACTAGATATAAATTGAGTGAATGAAAAGACAAGTACTGAGTATGTCATTTGATTAAAATTCCAGCTAAGCGCTTTCAGCCATTAGGTCATTCTCAAAGCTGTCGACAAGAGAAAAACATACAACAGGTACAATGTACACACAATGAAATAAAATGTTTGATGTTACATAATTATTTATGTAATATTTGTTAAAATTACCCTATAAAGAGGGTGTGCACACATATAATTTAGTTGGTAATCAAATTAGACGCCTCGTTATGTGAATTACAATTGTACACACTCTTTATAGAGTAATTTTAACAAATTTTAGTTAAATAATGATGTAACATCAAACATTTTATTTCATTGTATGTAGCAGTTACAGGGTTTGATGTTTTTTGACACTTTCTGTATATTTTTTTCTTGACGAGAGTTTTCAGAATGGTCTAATGGATGAAAGCGCTTACCTGGAATTTTAATAAAATTACACACTCAGTACTCGTCTTTTCGTTCACTCAATTCAATTCAAAATTATATGAATACAATACAATAAAACGTACCATCAATTTTTGTTAATTTCCACTCATATGGGAAGGCAAATCAAACTGTCTTAATAACCTCTCTTCGTCTTTCTCAAATCTAAAGAAACACCGTTTTTGAAAATGAAGGGATCATCTCCTCCATCGTTTCTTCGTCGACAAATTTAATGATTTATTACCACTGCTTTTCAACCATATTAATTTTATCTTTCTGGGTTGGAGGAACAAAACTGTAAAAAGAAATATTTACTTTATTAATGCAGCAATTTTCAGTTTAGCTAAAATGTAAAGAACAACCATGATCTCTAAAGTTGTCGATTAAATTATAGTAAAAATTCTCTGTGTTTTATAAAAATGAAGATAATGGTTGTTAAGGTGGGATTATACAGCAAATAAAATAAAATAAGGAATAAAATAAATTAAAATAATAAAGATGAACATACGCATCTCTGTGAAAGGGTTTATATAAGAAATAAGGTAAAATAGGAAATAAGAATTAGTACAAAAGATGGCCAACTTTTATCTTTTTGTCTTATTTTATTTTAATTTGTTTGGAAACCAATAATGCGCATGACCCAGATATTTCTGTTCTAAATGTTCCGAGTTTCCAATTATTCTTATCTAACATGTAACCTAAAAATATTTTATTTATTTAATGAAATTTACTGTCTCGACCCTTACTTCGTGGAATATGCTCATATTAGTGTTTTTAAATGAAACTCAAGGTCTTTAGTTAATTCCACAATATAATACAAGTTATTGAATATTCTAAAAAATTGACAATTGTTTCGATAAATCAATATCATCGTCAGAATGACAGAAGTTACATTTCATTTTATGCCTACCTGATGTTTAGTAGTCATAGATAAAGGATGGGTTAGGTTAGATTGACTTTCAATAGATAGATAGGCAACTCAGTATAAAGAGTTTGGTTCACTAATTACCGCGCCCTCTGGCGAGTGTAGTCAGAAATAAAGCAAAAGCGGGAACTGTACATATAAAATTTAAATTTTTTTTCTGGAACTGGAAGATTATTTAAGAATTTATGAAGAGAAAAACTGTTTCACTACATACGTTTATTTACAAGTTATATAATAATTAATATAATATAATATACAAATATGGCCTTCTCAACCGAAGTATATATAGTGTTTTTTTCACTACTAATCGCAGAGCTAATACCAAAAGACCTTATTTTTACTTTAAAATTAGTAATTTCCCCAATTATTCAAGGATATCGAAATATCATCTCGGAATACTTGTCAAAGAATTGAATAAAATCATTGAAACTAAGGGGATTCAATAAACGTCATTTCTACTATTATTTTAAATAATTTTCATATTTTGTGATCATTTTCATTGTCTTAGGACATTTCCTAGAGTTTATGTTTCATGTTCATTTCATTGAATAAATAGTTTTAGATAAATATTGAGCTACTTCTCATTAGACAAATGAGGTAAATAATAAGGTTTTCTCATGTTAGTAGTGAAAAAAATAACATATGACAGATTTTGTTAATATAATTATCACAGCTTTAATATTGAAAGTAACGCCGGTACTCACATGTTCATAGTTTTTGGAAAATCGATGCATTTTCACAGTGTCGCCCCGGCTTCTGCATGTTGGCACACAACAAGAAAACACCATATTGGACTGGTTTGGTTAAATCAGTTTAATAAACACACACAAAAATTAAAATTCAACTTAGTCTCAATACAACACTAATTGGAATAATAATGAGTTTGACTAGGTATTGGTGTTGATAAAAATAAATCAACCTAACCGAACTTATCCTTTATCTATGGATAAACATTGGGCGAGAAATCGATGCGCCTGCGTATTGTGTTCTCGTAAAGCCGCTGTGATGTTGCCATATCTCAAAACTATCATCAAGAACTTATGATTTTTATTTTAATTAAAAAATACAACTTGAATAGCTTCTGTAGTGTAGGGTATTGAAACATAAGTTAAAATTCAAATCAAAACTAACAATCAAGTTTTATGTTATGATAATGGAAAAATATGTTTATACAGTAGAGCCCCGATTATCCGAGCTAATGTGGACCATGGGACCCTCGGATAACCAGAAACTCGGATAACACGGGCAGACAGAGCGGCGAACGAGAGCGTCCCGTGCCGCCATTGAAATCAATGATAGCGTGTGCGTTTTGGGCCGCTGGTCTGTGTTACGGGCGTTACAAAGACATTTTGGGGTTGATACAGTAATAAATAAAGACGTAAAATTGAATTAACATATTAAGTTCACTTTACATATTATGAAACCCACTCAAAATACAGTTTTAGTTAATAAAATCCAGCCTATATGTAAATATAAAACAATCAATGGTAAATATGAAAATATACACTTAAGAATAACACACTTAATAACAGTATTAAAAACCTCGGTTAAACCGGAACTCGGTTAGTCGGGGCTCGGATAACCGGGGCCCTACTGTACCTATCACATATTAGTAACTTTAATCAATGGATCAGATGATTGACGAGAAACAGGAATTTTTTTACAGATTTGACAACGTTCAAATTTAAGGTGATTACAGCGCCTCTGGCGAGTGTAGTCGCAAACAACTCTCATGGGACTAGCTGGTTCATAAGAGTTACCTATGCATGTTTAGTAGTTATATTTGGCTAGACCAAGAAGTAACCTAACTTGTGATTGGCTTAATATATGTTTATAGAAAAAAGAAGAAGATGTGATATTACAAATATTGAAGCTTAGATATTATTAGCCCTATGGTGATATCCTGGATATCATTTTTCCAATTAAGATCAGTATAACTGTGCAATGATATAGAAAACCAGGAAAACTATATCTGCTGATCTTTACAATTATCACTTAAGAAGACAGTTTATTAGTGGAGAATTCCCTAGATTTATCTGTTCATTGACAACTTCATATTGTGGGTTTCTTAAATGTCTTCTAATTTCCAGTTCTTCAAGGAAATCCAGTTCTTGTTTCTTTTCACAAATATGCAGTACTTCTAGTTTTGTGTTAGGTGTCAATGAATGATTGGTGTCAAGTAGATGTTTTGCGTAGTGGGATTTATCTGGTTGTTTTAATCAGTATGCATACAGTTTATTTGGTTTGAACCATGTTTCTGATAAGAGCGCAATATTTATATGATTTGATTGTAATAGATATTCTAAGTTTTCCTTATTGGATACTGCCGATCGGCAGTTCCATTGCAAAAATTTAAATTTGTTTACGTCTGCGAATTTGACGTTTCACATGACAAAATTCTTTTTAATTGATTACTAAATAGATTTTCTAAGTTCTCTATTGACACATTTATATTGTTAGATTCTTTAACTTTATTTAATAACTCGTAAAATATTTCAAAAAGAGTTTTGATTGCATTTTGGTCTAAATTTTCATTGTGTACTGGATTGCTTGTATGGGTATGTTGAGTATATAAGTAATTATTTAGGATATTAAAGTTTGGACCTGGGGGACGGGGATTTGAGATGATTTCCTTGCGAGCCAATAGAGTTGGATCTGGGCTGCTGGGCCTCTGCCGTTTATTAGGTACCCTTGGATGTGAGTATGTCCGTGGGTGTTCCGTTACATCATGTTGGTTTGCGGTTTCTTGGTGATTTGTAGGTTGGGGGTGTATATGAGGCTGAATAGCTGGTTGAGTGGGGATTTGTTGTGGGTTGGATGGCATGTTTAGATTTTTTGAGACTACATTTGCATAGGAATTTTTGGGGATTTAGGAATTGGCATCATGATAGTTTATATTATTAGTTGTCATTGCATTTTTTATTAGTTTTTGTCTTTTAAATTCATCGCATTCGTTGAAGTTTGTAGTAAAATGATTGCCATTACAGCTTAAACATTTGGGTATGACATTTTGTTCTTGACATTCTTTTGTATTATGAGGTTTGTGACATTTACTGCACCTTGGTGACTCTTACATTGTCCGCCAAGATGGCCATACCTCAAACAATTGAAACATAGTAATACTTTTTGTTGGTAGGGTTCCACCTCCTTCAAAACTTTATTTATTGTGATGAATTTAGGCAAAGATTGCGTTTTAAAGTTTACCACACATGATTTAGTTGGCACATATTCTACTTTTCCATTATTAGTAACTTTTCTATTTATTCTCTTTACACTAGTAACTTCGAATTTGGTATTGAAGTCGTACTGTTTTATTTTGTTTTTCACATATTCTTCGGAAAAGTCTAATGCTATATCCCTAATAACTCCTAGTCTAAATATTATAAATTTGGGAATATAAATATTTAAATTTTTTTCAATGAATACTTTATGTTCACAATTTTCGAGAAGGTAATTTGCACTTTTGTTGCCTTTCATGATTATCCTTATTCTATTGCGACCTATCGTGTCTATACTTTGGATTTTGTTATCTATTTCCGGGAAAATTGAAAGAATTATATCTCCGATTTTTAATGCATTTAACCTGCCTTTAAAATCAATTTCGTTATTTTCAACATAAATATGGAAAGGACCGAGGTCATTTAACCCATATTTATAAACTGGCTGCTTTTTGTTGAGCTTATCATAATTACCTGTTTTTGTGACCTGTTTGTTTTGTAGTGTATTAAATGATTCATTTATTATTATTGGATCGGATCTACTTACTTTTTCTGAGTTTTTATTACTTGTACCTATTTTGTTTTCAAAACCTGCAAAAGGGGTTTCATCATCTTCCGACATGGGTGTGGGTGGTTTATCCATTGAATAAAAAGTAAAGGAAGGAGCAATAAACACAAGTTTGATTAATCAGGATGGTTGTTGCATATGGCGGACGGCAATATCCGTTTTACCATAGGCGCGCTATATAAAATTATTTTGTAGCAAATAAAAAACAATCTTTAGGAAAACTAAAAACATATTTTTATGCATCAAACTTTTATAATCAATATTTACACATTATAAATAAATCCAATTTGAAAAAATGCAAATAAATATTTCTTAAATGTATAGTGTTACAACAGTTAACTTACTATTTTTATTTTTATGTTACGCCTATGTCTTAACCTTGTCATTCATCAAAATATGAAATGCTTATTTTGCATCTTTTATATTATTTAAAATTAATATAAATTAAAGTATAAAAGAAAACAACTTACCTATGAAAAGTGATGCCTAAAGATTTATTTTTAGGGGTATTGGAGCAACCGCAGGCTGCACAACTAACCATTTTGTTTGTAGTCTAATTACTAATGTTTCAACACTTAAAACACTATTCTAATTAATCCTAATAAACACTTATTTAAATACAAAACAAAAATAAAAGAAAAACTAATGAAAAACACTATAAAATTATTATAAAACTTCCAAAAGCAAAAACGTACTCTCCAACCAATGCAACAACAAAATAAAATGAGTCATACTTGGTTGTTCAAGATGGCTACTTCCGTCTTGCTTTCTCTCTATGAGTGTAGATAGTAGCTATCCTTCCTTTACTTTTTATTCAATGGGTTTATCGGAGGGTCTACCCCCCGGTTGGACATCCATTTGTTTCAAAATAAATTTGTTATTTCCTTCTAAATTTAGTTTCCGCAAAAACTGTTCTAATAGGAATTTAACAAAACTTGAAAGCTTCGAGAATACCGATGCACACGACCGACTTGTACGAGAGCTCATACAATATATGAGACAAAAAAAATTATATATATTTATTACGTAAAATTTGCTACATAAAATATTTCATATGTATTTCGATTTACGAAGGCTGTCACCTCACGTATCTCGTCTATGTTTGTCAAAAGAAGAAGACGCGTCAATATTATAACCTTCAAATTGTCATGAGTCAAAGAAAACTTTCTACAATCATACAATTACCCGCGCTAAAGTACCCACGCTACTCAACTATTGATTAGAATATTAGTATGCATACAGATTAAAACAACCAGATAAATCCCACTACGCAAAACATCTACTTGACACCAATCATTCATTGACACCTAACACAAAACTAGAAGTACTGCATATTTGTGAAAAGAAACAAGAACTGGATTTCCTTGAAGAACTGGAAATTAGAAGACATTTAAGAAACCCACAATATGAAGTTGTCAATGAACAGTTAAATCTAGGGAATTCTCCACTAATAAACTGGCTTCTTAAGTGATAATTGTAAAGATCAGCAGATATAGTTTTCCTGGTTTTCTATATCATTGCACAGTTATACTGATCTTAATTGGAAAAATGATATCCAGGATATCACCATAGGGCTAATAATATCTAAGCTTCAATATTTGTAATATCACATCACAATGAAATGTAACTTCTGTCATTCTGACGATGATATTGATTTATCGAAACAATTGTCAATTTTTTAGAATTTTCAATAACTTGTATTATATTGTGGAATTAACTAGAGACCTTGAGTTTCATTTAAAAACACTTATATTTATTTGTTTACATTGATTGACATTTTCTTGCGATAGAGATGGATGATTGAAATATTAAGCTGGGGGCAATGCTGTTGTTGATGGCAGGCACTGCGGCTGTAGCTTTATTAGGTAGAAAAAAAATAGACGTTTTAAAGTTCGACCCATGAATAGGGAAAAAAATTTAATGTGTATAAAAATTTGTTGGAATTTGCAAAAGGGCATGTACCTAGTTAAAACAAAAAGTGGAATTCCTTAAGCTTCCACAAAACACAAACAAAATCATCGTCAATAAAGCCGCAATTTGATTGGCTTACTCTTACTTCTTATTTTAAGGCGGGTTTATACAACATTTACATAGTCATAATCATAATCACAGTCAGAATCATAAACTTAATCATAATCATAACTCTGAAATGCGTTTATACAATTTTAATAGTCACAGTCATAAGCATAAAATTCATATAAATGAAATTTGCCAAAAAGTCAAATCAATGAAGTTAATATAAACAATGATTGACGGAGCACAGAAATACCTTCAAAAAACGGCCAATAAAATTAATTCTTCAACCAAGACGCCTTTTTGTCATCATTGCTCACCGCGTGTTGGTTACAACACATGCGCATTTCAATTCTCGTCTTAATCATAATCATAAAGTTAAAAGTTAGGAACTTCAAGGTCAGTAAAATTATGCTTATGATTATGATTGTGATTGTGACAATTGTATAAACGGTGCTATAAGAAATCATTAGTTTAACTCTTATGATTGTGACTGTGATTATGACTATGTAAATGTTGTATAAACCCGCCTTTACTTTAGTTATCTGTCCTTATTTCTTAACTTATTTTAATTAGTTCCTTATTTTATTTTATTTGCTGTATAATCTCACCTTTAATTGTGAAAGAAAAAATGCTCAAATTTTTTTAATAAAACTTACCGAGTACACCACTTATTACTCCTTCAGAATACACTTTGACATTGTCTTTTCAATTAATAACAGTAAAGCAACGAAACAACAGATAAATATTACACTATAGCAATCAAAAAATACACCAAAATAGCGTAACCTTAAAATAACCTCTACACTTGAACTAAGAAATGATAACAGTATAACATATAACATGTGGGGATGGGGACGAGCAATATGATATCGCGCATACGCAGTTATAAAAATCAATAAAATTTGATTACTAACGACGTTACAGTTTTCGTTAATTTTTTGGAATTATCTACCGATTTTAATTACTGGACGGGCTCTATAGATGGCGCGGTCTGCAGTGGATGAGACACTGATTGTGGCGCCATCTAAAGAGCCTGCCGACTAAACAATTGAGTGATGTTGAAAAGATTTCTGTAATTTTAGGTTTAGGCGGTATATTCAAATCTACTGTATTTTAATTATTTTATTTCAAAATAGCAATTTATAATCCATCATTTGACATTTTATTCAATTTAACTCTATTAACTCAATAATGATTAGATGTTCAGTTAAATTAAATGAAATATCAAATGATGGACCATACACGCTTAAAATGGAAAAAATAAAACAATCATATAAACAGTTTATTTAATTTGGTATAAAAATACACAACAAATAATTTATTTCAAAAAGTAATTTTCTTACTAAACAGAATAGGTATATAATGTAAAAACAATGCAATAATTAAAAATAATTTGAGTAACATACATTCTAGATTGGAGTATCATTAGATTTTTAAATGATGTTAAATCAAGATAAAAGTAGAAAATTATTTATGATAAGTTTATATTAATTCATTTATTTATTATTATACTCCTATAAACACACAGAACTGGACAAACTAGTGGAGTATAACTGCTAACTGTTTATTAATAAAAAAAAGTAACATATAACAGTGCTAAACAGCACTTATGACTGTACAAAATTTAAAATAATATATTTAACATTTCATTTCCACTTAAAACACATCTTTATTTCTTTACTGGAAGTATTAAATATGTCTTCATAGCTCTTAAAAATCTCACCGTCTTATGGAAATCCTTTCTCCTTTCTGGATGAGCTTCTACAATTAACAACAGTTATATAAGTAAACGCACAAAATAACAACAGTAAGTAAGTAAACACACAAAAATGCTTCAAAATGTATATCAACAAAAGAAAAGAAAATGTGTTCACTATTGAAATAATAATCAAAAAATGTTTTAATGTTTAAATTTTGGAGTTTTTGATTTTTTTTGAGTTCTGAATTATTTCTTGACTTGGGCTATATATGAAAATCGTTTCTTAAGGAGTAAACTCAAAAGATAAGTACTTAGTGGAAAAATAGTGCTTTTGCTAAGTGTAAAGCATTCATTTTTACTTTGAAAATGCCTTTATTTGAATGCATTGGAATAAACTTTGGCATTAAATAAAATTATCAATTTTTACTACTTATTGATCAATTAAAATAATTGAAAAAAATATAATAAACAAGATTGTCAATTTTGCATATATACGATTATAAACATTAACATATTTATTAATTTATTTCTTAAAACTATCTACCTACGTTTGAAAGATGAAAGGACTTTATGCGGATTAATGGTTTTTTCGCTTCGCAACACATTTAGTGAAGGTGGTAAGGACTCAATACCTTCCATCCCATAGCAGGTGGAGGAAATAGCTTCCACGTGTGGTGAATGTGGAAATGGCTCAACACCTTTACTGGTGGAGGGAATATATATATATATATATATATATATATATATATATATATATATATATATATATATATATATATATATATATATAATGGCTTGATACCCCTGCTGGGATTTCGCCGCTTTACGCTTTCTAGATCCATTTTTTTGGGGTGGATCAATCCCCGTTTTTCCCTTTAGAGTTTCTCTGTCAATGTTCTCCATAGTTTCCTATCCTTAACTTTGTCCTTCCATCCTCCAATTCCGGCTCTTGTCATATCTTCCTTCACCTGTTCCAGCCATTTTATTGTAGGTCTACCCCTACGTGTCATTTGCAGTGTTATTTCTTGTTCTCCTGCTCTATATATGTGTCCCAGCCGTTTCATTATTTGCCTTTTCATTTTCCTTACTATGTCCTCTCCTTCCAGTTCTTGCTCAATTTCATAGTTCATTCTTTGTCTGTACTCGTTATTTGGTCCCAATATTGTTCTCATTATCTTTCTTTCTATTATTCTAAAGTCTTCTTCTTCCTTTTTAGTCAGTGTCATTGTTTCAGCAGCATACAACAGGACGGGTCTTATTAGCACTTTATAAATATTGATTTTGGTTTGTCTTGAGAGTAATTTGCTTTTTAAAAGTTTTTTATTGGCATGGTAAGCTCTATTTGCATTAATGATTTTTTCTTCTATGTCCTGTTTCCAGTGTTTGTTACTGTGACACCTATGTATTTGAATTTCTCCACTTTTTCAAATTCGAAATCTCCTATCTTTATTGCACTGTTTTGATTTATTTTACCAAAAATCATTATTTTTGTCTTATCTGCATTTATTTCTAATCCCATCCTACTTCCTTCACTCGTGATTTCCCTTATTGTGTTCTCCAGAATCTCTGCTTGTCTCTTCCGCTCGTCCTAAGATTGCTTTTTTCTATTCGTCTCATTGCATATTCAAGTGTTAGGTTAAATAATGTTGCAGATAGCGAATCACCTTGTCTTACACCCTTATTTATGTTTATTTATTTCATCAGTTTCTCCTCCTTGTGTTTTTATCGTAGCCCTTGAGTTTTCCATAGTCATCTTGATTAACCTTTTTAATTTATCATTAATGCCTAGTTCTATCAAAGCAGACAAAAGTTTGCCTCTATGTTTGAATCGAAAGCTTGCCGAAAGTCTACAAATAACATTTCCAGTTCTATTTGATGTTCATATGCTTCTTCCATTATCTGCTTCAGTGTACTCGTATATATGGCATCCACCGCTGATCTTCCTTTTACGAATCCACACTGATATCGTCCTATAGTATTTCCTGTAGTGTCTCTAAGCCTTCTGTTTATTGTAGCTGATAGTATTTTATAAGCAGTATTCAGTAATGTAATACCTCTATAGTTTTGGCATTCATGCTGGTCACCTTTTTTGTGGATTGTAATTATCTGGCCTATTTCCCATTCTATAGGCATTTTTTCTTCTCTCCATATTTTTATTATAAGTTGGTATACTATATCATGAAGCTTCTCACCTCCGTACTTTATCAGTTCCATATTTATGTTATCTTTTCCAGGAGCTTTTCCGTTTCGGCTGTTGTTAATAATCTCCATAATCTCTGCTCTTGCAGGTTCTTCCAATATTTTTGCTTGTGATATTTCTTCAATGTATTCTTCAATATCTGAATCTTCTACTAGTAACGTCCTAAAGTGATCCATCCATATTTGTTTGTATTCATTTTCTTCTTCAATGACTTTGCCATATTGGTTTTTATACCTTTCGTTTTGCCCTTATAGGTTTTCGGCTTTGTTCATTTATATTTTTATAAAATTTCTTGGTATTACAATTCTTTCTTTCTTGTTCTATTTCTTTTATATTGTTATCCATCCATTCTAGCTTTGATTTTCTTTTGATTTTCTTATCATTTTGTTACATTCATTTCTGCTTTTTATGTATTCTTGCTTGTGCTTTATTTCGTTTGTTCTTATCCAATTTTGTCTTTTTTCCTTTTTTTCTACTGTTACACGGCAACTATCATTGTACCACTATTTTCTTTTATTTCTGCCCATTTTGCCTATGTGTTTTTCCGTTGTTATTTGAATGGATTTTTTATAGCTTCTCATTGTGCGTTAACGTTGTCCTCCTTTTTTACAATTTTGCTTAGTAATTCTTCTATCTGTGTTTCATATTCTTTCCTTACTTTCTCTTCGCATAGCTTTGTTATGTTCCATCTAATGCATTTCTGTCCCTTGTTTTTTTAATATTTTGTTTTATTTTGGCAATAACAAGAAAGTGATCGAAGTCTGGTGGAGGGAATAGCTATAACATAACATAAAACCTAGATTATCATTTTTTCAATAGGTACATTTTAAAATGTCCAAAATTATAGCATGCTATATTGAATGAAATTAATTGTCTCGACCCTTACTCCGTGGAATCTACTCATATTACTGTTTTAAATGAAACTTACTGTTTCTAGATAATGAATACAACATATTGAAAAAATGTTAAAAATTCTAAGAAATTGACAATTATTTTGATATTAAATATCATCATCAGAATCACAGAAGTTCATTTGATACCTACCTGATGTTTAATAATTATTTTTGGCTAAACCAAGAAGTGACCTACCTTGTGATTGACTACAAGAAGTATGATATTATATTAACATATATTAAGTCACAAAAGGTAGGTCTAGCCAAAAATAATTATTAAACACCAGGTAGGCATCAAATGAAATGTAATTTCTGTCATTCTGATGATAATATTTAATATCGAAAGAATTGTCAATATCTTAGAATTTTCAACATTCTTTCAATATATTGTGGAATTATCTAGAAAGAGTAAGTTTCATTTAAAACTGCTATATTGAATACAATAAAACGTACCTTCAATTTCTGTTAATTTCCTCTCATATTTTCTGGTTGGCATTTCAATTTTTCCAACTGGAGAATAATATGTATGGCTGGAAGGCATATCTAGAAAAAAATGTATGTTAAAACTTTTTTTTTCAGTTGCAGATAATAAATACCTTTAATTCTTTTAGGTATTGTCTCCTGTATAGGCTCTTTTACTTTGACGGGAAACAAAAAATTGTCTGTTATGTCTCCCTTCATTGAACAATTTAAAATATATGCATATTTAATAAATTTAATTATAAAAAATTACTCACCAGGCAAAAACAGGGATGGCAAAGCAAACTTTTTTAATGACCTGGGAAAATGAAGGGGACATATCCTCCATTGTTTCCTCGTCGCCAAATTCGATGATTTATTCCCACTAAACGATCACAACCAGGATAAAGGAAAATGACTGGACGCGCAACACAAAATACGGGTCAGTTTTCTGTGATGAGCAATATGACATCGCGCATACGCACTTATAAAAATGCTGCAGTGTCCCTAGCCTGGTT
Source organism: Galeruca laticollis (assembly GCA_963921935.1). Classification (NCBI taxonomy): domain Eukaryota; kingdom Metazoa; phylum Arthropoda; class Insecta; order Coleoptera; family Chrysomelidae; genus Galeruca; species Galeruca laticollis. The sequence goes on along the minus strand of OY998180.1, from coordinate 66,995,499 downwards.
CAAACTTCTTGGTTTTAGCTTAATTAAGCGGAGAATAAGTTTCGATCTTCTTAAATATGCATTTTATAAAAATACCTTTTTAATTACAGAAACAGAAAAAAAACGTCTTCTTTAACTACTAAAATGTCGTTTATTGAAAATGTTCCGTTGCCAGTGGCCAATAAAAAAATGCGAATGTCAGAAGAATTTGTAGAAGAAAACCAAACGCTTAAAACGAGAAATGATAAAATGAAAACCTTGATAACATTTGAAAAGTTTATGAAAGAGAGAAACTTAGGTAAAGGAAAACTCACACGCTCGGATCTTGAACAGTTTTGCCTACAAAAAATATCTGAAGCGTTAATTCATGAAACGGATACTGGAGAATTACACCAGACAGTCAAAAAACAAGAGCAAATGATAGAGTCTCTACGGAAAGACATCCAACAGCTTTCTAAACAAGCTAGATACTTAGATATTGTAAATAAAAAGTTGATGGCAGAACTGCGATCCCAGAATATTAGTCAGAAACCGATAGTACCTTTAAAAATTACTAGGTCCGTGGGGCTGCAGGTGAAATTGAAACCTAGTAACGAATCAAACACTAGTAGGAAATTTCTTCCCTCCACAGCAAAATCACCTCGAACACCCTCTACTCCTGCTATTGTAAATCGTCAAAGGAAGGTTCAAGCAAACAATATTGTCATTCGGCAAGTAGCATCGGTAAGCAATTTGTCATTTGTATTTGAGTTTTTGTTAAATTATTTAAATTTTGTTACAGACTACCTCAACAGCTCCGTCACCTCGTAAAACCCGAACAGCTGTGTCTATCTTAACACAAGATAAAGATAAAACTGCGAAAAATGTACCACAAAAGACAATACTTAAGAAATATGTTGGTTTCCCATTAAAAATTGTAAACAAGAACCGTAAAAACAGTATGGCACAAAATAAAGTGAGCCCCAAAACTACTTCTCGAAAAGGACAATCAAAGACTGTGACAGTTGGTCAGGTTAAGACAACTCAGACTGGAACTAAAGTCTATTTGTGAAGAAATGAAGAACCGTGTCACGATACCCGCTAGTGTAGTTACCGTTTTTTAAATAAATGTTCTATAAAAGCTGAAATTGAACTCGCATGTTTGATACGTTGATCTGTGTATAAGGCTGGATCCACATGCATCCGTGATCACGGACGTACGTGTGCGTTTCACGGATAGCCGAAAATATGATCATCCACATGTGTCAATCCGTTCACGCATTCGTTTATGGTACCAAACGTCAAAACAACCTCAAAATGTTCTAATAATTTTTAATAGTTATATGATCTGTGCTAATAATATTTTTGTCATTACCGTATGACTGATACACCAATCTTCTTAAATCATGAGTGTTTGTCGTGTTAGTGTAAATAGTAGGACTTTAATCATTTCCTGTTTAAACAGACAATTAGTGAATGCTCCTCCCTGGGCACAAAGGAATTTAGAGAAAAAATAAAAATAGCATTCCTAATGTATCTGCAAAACAATAGGCTTATCACACAAAACCCACAAAAAAGAGCAATGTGGACAAGACAACTTTTTATGGAGGAATCTTTTCTAGACTAGACATTTTTTAACCTAGGTAAATAATTCTTTTCAAAAGTAGTCGGCGAATCCCCAAAAAAACGTAAACAAAATAATAACCTAACCACAATCACGCATGAAAAGTTAGAATTAACCAACTTCAATCCGTTGTGACCTTGAAACGTGCGTGATTTTGATCCCTAAAATTTCATTAGTTGATATTGATCACGTGGTATACAACGGATACGTATCACGGATGCATATGGATCCAGCCTAAGGTGTTCGGTCAGCAGAAAATTTATTCTTAACCATCCGCACGAGTCCCACCGCCTGACGAGTCCTCACAATATGCGCTTGCGCGCTTTGCAGTCTCCTTCAGTGTTAGAATTTGATTTTAGTTGTTTACGATTCTGCCTACCTACATTACTGTTTTGCAAATTTTTTAAATATTTATCTATATACACTTTCCGTGCTGTTAGAGGTTATTGTAATATTGCTTATTATGGATAAAAGTAAAATTCAAAAGGACAAATTTGTTAGTAAAAAAAGTAAGTAATTTTTTGATCTTTTGTGTATTTATATGTCAATTAGACTATTTATATGGCTTAATAAACATTAGCATTACTAAATTCAGCATCCTATGTAATTGTACATATATTATTATATTTACAATTTACAGATACTACCTGTAACTTTTCCCACAACTATAACTGCTACTGATGAAATATAGAATGGCACGAGTTTGGAAATCAGCGTTGATTGCAAAAGAATTTGAAATTTGGTTAAAGGAATTTGAAACCATTACGAAAACTAATTATATGGTAGATATTAATTTTTAGTATGCCCAATCTGACTTGTAATCTGCTTTAAAAACAATGGATAAAAAATTGATATGTACACTTACCTATTAAAAAAATTATTATCTTTTTAAATTAGAAAAAAAAGTTCGAATAGAACTTTATATGAAAGAACTATATACATATGCTAATGTCATCATAATACATACGGAAAATTGTATAAGTATAATTTTAAATATGGGTCAAAAAATACACAATGTTCATCAACGATTCATATGAAAAAACCAAGACCTCTCTTGAATGGGCATAAAACAAGTACTTTAATTACAGTACATTTTAATCACAATCGTCCAATTCTCGCAGCTGATTTAAGGTTTCGCAAGCCATCTGCAGGATTAGAAGAAAAGTTTTTAAAACTTTTCCAGAGTGGACATAGTCCAGCTTCAAGCATTCAGGCACATAATTTAAACATCGTTTTAGAACACCCAGATAATTATGAAGTCATTCTTTCTGGTAACAGTTTAAACCCAAACTATCAACGGGTCTCTCGTCTTTATAAAAAAGTAGCAGATTCTAATTATGGAAGCAAAAATTTAACCAACAGTGAACTAGCAGAGCTGATTGAAAAATTAGCTTTATAAAAAGACTGTTTCTGTAAAATTGTAGAAGATGGAAATCAAGTAAGTATATCTAAAATATGTGTACTGTATGTAATTCAATTTTTAATGTTTTTAATATACCTAACACACTGCTATTATCATAATTTATTAAATAATGGGAAAGTTGATAAATTATATATTTTTTAGGTTGCCATTGTATTAATTACTAAAATGATGATTCGCATATATTATAATTAATGACAAATTTATATAACATATTTTATTAGTGTATTTTGTTAATTTTAATTTTATCTATATAATTAATTTTATTTTCGTGTACTTCTATTTTATTTTAATGTATTAGGGTTCCTAATTGAATAATGATCTATCTATCTACCCATAATAACTGCCTAACTATGTATATTTAAACAATGGTATTGGTCAATAAAAAAAAACAAAATAAATATTTAGTGATATTTTTTTATGTGTTTCTTTTGGTTGGAAGCATTTGAAAATGTTGCTTCACAATGCTCACATTGAAATCTTACACCTTCGTGAATATTAAAATGTGCTTTTAAATCCGCACGACATATAAATTGTTTCTCACATGTAGGGCAAGAATAAACTTTTTCTTTGTTGTGGACAAAACGTTTGTGCTTCTGAAGACCCTCTGGAGTTTTGAACATCTTTTGGCATAATAAGCATTCCAAATGGCCAATTCCACAAGATTTACTATGAAATTTCAGCCTAAATGCAGCTTTGAAACTGCGACCACACTTGTTGCATAAATACTAAAAATAATAATTTGAACTATAATAATGGGCACTTCAGTGGCGGCACATGACGAAATAAAATTTCCATCGCTCAATACTCATATGAACTTAAGAAGAAATCCATCTACATTGTAAATTTTATGAATAAAATAATAACATTTAACTCCTTTTTATATGTAATATAAACATATATTTTTTAGATAAACGTAATTAACTATAATATTTCTAAAATGATTCCTACAATGCACACCATGCATATTATTATGGAATTTATTGATGCCAGTATTATGACCTGCATTTAAGGAGTTTATCATAAAACAACCCTGGCAAAAGAATTAAGGAATTCAAAACCAAAATAGGTCAAGGTTAATTAATTATTTTTACTATTTCAACTCTTTTACCTAGAAATGTTTTCCACTTTAATCAGTTACAAATTGTTTGTGTAATGGGTATTGATAATTTGGTTTAACTATAAGTTGATGTTCAACCACTCTAAGACAAGTATTATTGACCCAAATTGAAATTTTATAGTAACAGCCATTTTTATTTAGGAATTATCAATATAAAAATCTACTTAATTTTGATTGTTAGCACTGGTACTTTGATGGTATATTGAATGACTTTCACTCTGAATCCTATATTTCTAAAACAAAAACATCAAATGAATGTTTATTACACAGTATCAAACACACCAACATCATCAAATAAATTACCAACATTTTTTTCGCTTGCATCTAAAGCCTGCCATGCTTTCCCTGCTTCTACAGATTTTTGAGTGAATGTGAGATGTTGGTTTTCTGCTTTCTAAAATACAAAATATCTTTAAGAAAGATACAGAAGATTTAGTTAATGTAGTGCCTTACCTGCGAAAAATCAGAAAAATAGAGGGCATAGCAACTTTTTCTTTTCAATGCCATTGTACGATCCAGCTATTTATTAATTTGACACACCACAGAGATAAATCAATAATAATATTCAAAAACAGTTTACGTTCAAGTTACAAAATGGTTACAGACACAAACGAATATTTTGATATTCTAAAGTTAAATTTGACTAAAGCCAAACAACAAAACGCGCAAGCGCATATTGTAAGGACTCGTCAGGCGGTGGGACTCGTGCGGATGGTTAAGAATAAAATTTCTGCGTTCGGTCAACTGCCGCTCAAGTGAAGAACCGTGTCACGATACCCGCTAGTGTAGTCACTTCCACTGCAGAAGGATCTACTCAATTTATGTACGTGGTACAACCAAGTTCTGCCGGAAGTTCGGGTACTGGTGTACCAAAGGTAGTACTTTTGAATTTCCAACCTACCACCAACGGTGTTCTAAGTAAGTATTTACCGTTTTTTAAATAAATGTTCTATAAACGCTGAAATTGAACTCGCATGTGTGATACGTTGATCAAGTTTACTAGATGTGACTATGGGTTGGTACATCAGCTGCCCATTCAATATATCTGGTGGGTTCTCAGGTACGGTTTGGGTTTGTTTATCAAAATTAGTGTTTGGAGTAAAAAAAGTATGAGAAATGAAAACTCAAAGCGTACTAAAATAACAAACTGAATTTTATAATTTCATCATCAGGGCAAAATACATTGTAAACACATAGGGTTGCCAGATGTCCGGTTTTCGACCGGCTTTTCTGTTGTCCGCCCGGTCGAGAAAACTTGGTAACTTGGTAAACTGGACAGCAAAAAATGTCCGGTGTTTTGTTGAATTCAGAAAAATTCGTGTAATATGTGAATAAATGAAAATTTTTTATTGCTCATAAATCAAAATGTCAACACCACGCGGTTTACGTTTACTTTGCACGGTGAGATAGAAACGGTTTCGCGGCTGACCCTACTGATCAGTGTGAGTGCCCCTTTGGATAATAATCAAAGATTATATACACATAATCGTCATTCAATGAGATGAATCTTTGTAAACCTGTAAAATAATTACTGAGTATAAAAGCAGGCTTCATTAATAAGGTAAGATTATGCTACTAAATAATAGGTGGCGCTACAAACAAAATATTCCGATCGTGTGATGTCAATAAACAGACACTCACTCAGTCATATCTATTTTTTTAAGAGGGGCCTCCTCAAAGGTATATAAACCAAAAACCTACACAATACTAGTTACTAATTTAGTAATTATTTGGTTCAAAATATTTACGATAGATGTCGATACTAGTACTGAATCGGCTTTTACTTCAACATATTTTCTCTCTCTGTCTTTCCACTCTTGACGGTTCATAGAAACGCATTTCTGTTCGAATGTTTTGATTTTAAAAAATATTTCGACTGGTTGTGAGCATAGAAACCTTATCTCCATGGGTGATTTATGCTTATCTCTGTTTTTTATGTTGCATTCAAACAGGCCTGCCACATCTACGGAATTTTCCGTAGGTCTACGGAATTCAGAAGATGTCTACGGAATCTCCGAAAAGTCTCGAAAATCTACGGAATTTTCAATGACAATGATAATAATTACTATATACTGTTATACTGTTTGCTCCGAGTTCTCTGAGTAAATTATTTCTCAAAATATTACCCACTAACAAAATACTTACTACGAAAACGAAGAGTGCGGAGAGTAGATATCCTGACATATACCAATCTGTATTTTGTGGTTGTTTAACTTACATGAATCATGAATATAACCCTAACCAAAAACAGACGAAAAACTTAAAAATCTTCATTATTTAATTCCCACAAAAATAAAACAAAAGAAATCCATTTATTGCAGCTTCGGCTACCGATTTTCCTATAGTAATAAGTGAAAATGTGAATTAAATTTCTCGGATAGTTTTGAAAACTTCTGGCCCAAAGTATCAGTTTTTAAAAATGCAAATGATAATATCTTCAGCAACGAATACAACAATTTCTTTTAAAACAGAAAGTAACGTTAGTACAAAATTGTTAAATGTAAAAACAAAAATACCACTATTAAAGAAGTCAGGTATATATAAACTCAAATGTCCAGAATGTATAATGCTGTCTATTTGGGTCAGACCCTTAGGAATTTTGAAATACGATACAGTGAGCACTTACGAGCATACAGATTAAAACAACCAGATAAATCCCACTACGCAAAACATCTACTTGACACCAATCATTCATTGACACCTTACACATAACTAGAAGTACTGCATATTTGTGAAAAGAAACAAGAACTGGATTTCCTTGAAGAACTGGAAATAAGAAGACATTTAAGAAACCCACAATATGAAGTTGTCAATGAACAGTTAAATCTAGGGAATTCTCCACTAATAAACTGTCTTCTTAAGTGATAATTGTAAAGATCAGCAGATATAGTTTTCCTGGTTTTCTATATCATTGCACAGTTATACTGATCTTAATTGGAAAAATGATATCCAGGATATCACCATAGGGCTAATAATATCTAAGCTTCAATATTTGTAATATCACATCTTCTTCTTTTTTTTATAAACATATATTAAGCCAATCACAAGTTAGGTTACTTCTTGGTCTAGCCAAATATAACTACTAAACATCAGGTAGGCATAAAATGAAATGTAACTTCTGTCATTCTGACGATGATATTGATTTATCGAAACAATTGTCAATTTTTTAGAATTTTCAATAACTTGTATTATATTGTGGAATTAACTAGAGACCTTGAGTTTCATTTAAAAACACTATGATGAACTAACATTTCCTTTATTAGTAAAATTAACAAATCACATTAGAATTCTTTCTCATATTTCTGCAACAGTGGAAATAATTTTTTCTTCAATTAATATAAACAAAACTAGCACCAGAAACTCATTGGTTACCAATACCTACCCAGAGTCGACTACTCCATGCAAAAAACAATTACAGTTGCCATAACTTTGAAGCTGAAAAATTGTATATCGTCCAATAAATAAATTCAAAATTCACACAGGCACGCTACTTGAGCGCTCAAGGTCATTAAGGATCAGATGTTCATAAGTTCAGATAACCCCATACTGTATGTTGAAGCTCTATTCTGGATCTACGGAAATTTCCAAACCAATCTACGGATATTTGATCACGTGCATGTGGCAGCCCTGCATTCAAACTTCAAACCACAGCCCAGCTGTGCATAGATAAGAGAATATTATATACACGGATCCCAACAAAATTTCAATTTGAGTGTAGCTTTTTGATTATTTAAGAGTTTCATAAATGTAAATATACATATTTAAAAACATTCTACCTTTCAAAATTTGTACCATTTATATTAACATAATAAAATGTTTTCATAATTATACATTTCTGTTTGTTTCATGCTAAGAAAATTAAACTGCGAAAAAGTTGCAAATTTACATAATGTCTGAAAACACAGAGCGTCGTGTCACAACTTTGCCTCAATCTAATCATATTCAGAGTTTCTGTTGGTTGCTTTCAAATTTTATTGGACATGTAGGCTCTTTTTTCAACTACATGTGTAAATATATTCAATTTTATCTAGAAACAAATAATATAAACAAAGAGTTTCCAAATTTATTATACAAAGAAATATTTACTTGTAATACAATGCTTTACATTTAATAGAAAGAGGAAAGTAAGGTACACTGAGGAATTTCAATTTAAAATAGCAAACGTTTAAAAAACTTACAAAGCAACTATAACTAATAAAAATTTAAAAAATTATAGTATATATTGTGGGGAGATCGATATATACAGTACAAAATCAAACATACAATCAACATGTACAAGTTTGCTTCTACCTTGTTTGCAAAGATTGATCATATGTGTTGTGGAGATTGGAACTGAAACATTTTTCCTTCATTACACAAAAAAATAGTTGGTTCATTTTCTTTTTTCCACGACAGATACACATATGTGTGATCACCTGAATGGTAAATATTTTTTTTGTTTTTATATAATACATTATTGGTATTATTACTTTTCCATCCAACCCATCTAATATGCGAGAAAAGTATTGGTTTACCCAAAAAAAAGTTGGAATTTTGGATTTTTTTGAGTTGTTTTTACGTTTTTCAGCAAGAACAACACAAAAAAATGGTTTTTAGAAAAAAATCCTAACTGTATAACTCGATACAGCCCCCGAAGTGCAACAAGTCACCAATTTTATGACTGAATATTATTCAGGATATCTCACAGAGCCCCAGAGCCCCAGAGCCAGTAGAACGAGTGCTATGGTACTTGAAGTATCACATTTTTGGAGAAATTTCAGTTTGTTAGCACGATACAACCTCTGGAGTGTATATAAATGACCAATTTCATGATTAGATATTATTGCGACATTTATAACCGATGTTGCCAAGTTATACGAAAATCCTCAAACAAAGAGAAAAAAGCAATATGTTTTAACAAGAAAAACTATACACGTCATAAGATTATTAGGTATATTCAGGAACTTGCAATATCTATGTAGTGAGCATTTTACCTGTTAGGTATCTTCATTATTATTTTCTCGTTACCGTAACTAGATTACTAAATTAAACATTATGTTTCTATCTCTGGCAACTATGTAAATTCTAAACATTTACGTTTTTTGTGCAAAAAACGAACAAATTCGATTGGCTCAAGATAGCACAACATGGGGAGTATTTATTTGGTCGTTACCGATTGTTTCAGCATACTTTGTTAGTGTTATACTTAGTTTTGTATTGCCTATAAGGTGAAAAGAACACCATTTTATTATTTTTATTGCGATATTGTGGTATCTTCATTGGTGAAAAAGAAACTATCTCTCGATTCTCATTATTGTGAACCCTCCCTTGGTGAAAGAGACACCTTTTTTTAGTTTTCTTAGCATTATACTTAGTATGGCGCGAGAAAAGTACAGGAACAAAAAACGGAACAAGAAGGCAAAAACAAAGTTACGGTGAGTAAAAAATCTTTGGCTTTTCTATAGTAGTACCAACCTATATAGGTAAAAAGTATAAGGAGTAACAAAATATTTTGAGGTTTTTTACCGGCAATTTTACTATGTTTCAAAATGCATTCAGTAAAAAAATCAAAGTCTGGTATTGGTGTGTTGACAGACCAGGTATTTTTTCTCAACATATAGTAAGTACACGAAAGAACTTCATTATTTTATCATATCAAAGAGGACCTAAACGTTATTGAAATTGTGTCATTTGTACGCGATTTTATTTTTAAATTTCGAATTCTAAAAAGACTTCGGTCGTGAAGTATATCAATAACTTTTATATTTTACAGGAAAAAGGAACTTATTCTAAACATTTACTCGTGACACACTGGATGTTCGTTCGAAAATGTGATATCATTTTATTTTTTTTTTCGGATTTACCGTAAAAATAGTAAATGCTTTAAATTTTTTCTCCTTAATTTGCCAATTTTTAGTATGAAACATAACACCCTCCTTTTAATCACTTCGAATTATGACAACCCTGAAAATTGCAAATGAGATAGGGGGTCCTGTGACACCTTGTTCGTAAGGGTTTTGCAAGCCCTTTCCATCCATGTTCATTTTTTTTTAATTTGGATAATTACTAACAAAGTTACAAGGATAAGAAAATTACATTTTTTTGAATTTGGGTGACTGTAGCAGACAAAGGGTTGAAAATCAAGAAATACGACTTCCATGTCCCTACCCTAACTTTTCAAGTTCTATGCTACAACATGAAAAAACTTTTATTACAGGGCGATCGAAAACCACTTCTTTTTGACCACCATGTATCTGATATTTTCTTGTGCCATAGAATAGAACCTGAGAAGTTAGGGACATGGAAGTCGTATTTCTTGATTTTCAACAGTTTGTCTGCTACAGCCACCTAAATTCTGAAAAATGTGATTTTCTTACCCTTGTAACTTTGTTATATATGATCCAAATCAAAAAAATTATACATGGATGTAAAGAGATCTCATGCATATTTAAAATTTTAACCCCCACCATAGGGAGACTTTACTCTTGTATTTTTCTGTTATTTATGCAAACATGTTCTCAAAATGTCTTATCATTTGATTATCAATTTAATAAAACAATGTTAACGAAGTAAAAATTATATTAAAAATAAATACAGGTCCTTCAGATTTCAATAAAATTATCGTTCAACAAATTTGGATTTTTAAATAGTATATAGTTTTTTTATAATTTATATTAATTTTTGACCCCCGGTTTTGTGTGGCTGCAAAATACACACACCACTTTGACTCACCTGTCAGGAGTTGTCCTTACAGGACATCCATTAGATGTAGGATTCCCTAGCTCTCAATCTATTATCTTTCAGGCAAGCTGTTTATAACGAGAGAATAAAATAAATTATTTTCATTATTTAGGCCAAAAGAAAAGACAAAACCCCTAGAAGAAGACTTACAGGAGATCAAAGTAGGGAAATTTCAAGAAGAGGTCGGAGAAGAGGACATTGGACTACATAGTGTCGGAGAAGAGAACAATGAACTGCAGGGTGCCAGAGAAAAGGACGTTCAACTACAGGATGCTGTAGAAGAGGACAATCAAGTACAGGACAACGAAGAAGAGGAATTGCAACTACGAGAGACCGGAGAAATGGACATTCTACAGGACACTTGGGAAGAGGACTTTCCACAAGATGCTTGCCAAGAGGACATTCAACTACAAGTAGTTGGAGAAGATAACACTCAACTACAGGACGCCCAAGAAGACATTCCACTACAGGACGCCCAAGAAGAGGAGATAATAATCGTTGTTGAAGACGACAGCCCAACAACAGATATGGATGATGATAATTTTGAAGAATCTTCATCACAACAAAAAAGTGAAGAACCTGGGATAATTTCATCAGATGAATATGAACAGTAAGTTGCTTAACAAAATATTTTCTTATTTCCAAGTAGCTATTCTCAAGTAAACCTCTTAAAATTGCTTTTCGAAACAGTTAATTTTAAAAATAATAGAATAATGATTTTTTTAGAATAATGGCACATCAGTTGGAATATGAAGTAGAACCTAAGCCTGAAAATCCTATTACTGGAAATAGGATTGTAGAGCTAGGGTATGTGTTAGATTGGGCTACACGACTACAGTACAATCACTCCAGAATATGTACACTGGGCATGCTCAGTATTAAAGAAGAACGCAGACGGGGCAATGGATTGACTAGTACAATAGTCTTTAAATGTTCAATATGTTCGAGAGAATACGAATACGACACAGAAAATCCAAATAGAAAAAAATCTGTAGTAAATATTGGAGCAGTATGGGGAACTTTGGCTGCGGGGTCTACATACTCGCATACAACAGAAATGTTGGCATGCATGGATATACCTACTATGAGCTCGAACTTATATTACAGTATAGAAAATGAACTGGGAAAGGTAAATATACTTTTAAGCATAAATAGATAAAACATGTAATATCTTAGGTACGTAAAATATGAGATTATCATGTTCAAAATCGTTTTAGGAATGGGAAGCCTCTCTTGTAAGATCCATGGAAAGGGCTGGTATGGAAGAAAAAGAGAGGGCTACAGAAAATGGACAACTTTGTTTAGATGGCACACCTTGGATCACAGTGTATGTGGATGGTTCTTGGAGTAAACGATCCTACGGGACAAACTATAATGCACTATCTGGTATGGTAGCTATAATTGGAAAATATACAGGCCATGTACTATTTATAGCTGTAAGAAATAAGTTTTGTGCTATATGTGCCAGAGCTTCCAAAGGCAATGTAGTTGTAAAAAAACACATCTGCTACAAAAATTGGGATGAATCGGCTCCTGCAATGGAAGCTGATATGGTTGTGGAAGGATTTAACTGCAGTGAAAACATGCATGGTGTGAGGTATTGTTAATTAATAGTGGACGGTGACTCCAGTGTATACAAGAATATTATAGAAAAAGTCAGTTATGGAAGCGATGTTAAAAAAATTGAATGTACGAACCACGTCTTAAAAAATTATGGAAAACGCCTCAGGGAAATAAAAAAAGATACCAGGATTACACTAGCAGGAAGAAAACTAGTTATTATGAAAAAGATTGAGGTCTTAATAAAACGAGCAAAAACTTCAATATACGAACATGTCAATCAAGAATTTCCAAACATCGATCTCTTGAAACATGATTTGAGAAATGGGCTGCACCATGTATTTGGAAATCACTCATCATGCCGTCCTGGTACGTGCAATTCTGTGGGAGACATTACTGACAATATGATTCCACAGCTGCAGTCAACGTCCATATTTGATCACCTGAATGGTAAATGGTTTTTTTATGTTTTTATATAAGGAATTGCTATTCGAATTATTTATTTTAGGAGCACTGGACCTTCTTGCAAGAAAATCACACCTGCTGATAGAAAACCAAAACAATAATAAAGCAGAAAGGTTCATGAATATCGTAGCAAGATTTAATGAAGGAAAGAGATTGAATCTTGTACAAAGGGGGTCATATCAAAGAAGAGTCCAACTGTCAGGTCTGAGGCATAATGCACATATTGGGTGGCACACAAGTCCCTACAAAAATGTGACTGGATGCTCTCCTGGTCAACATTTCAAAAAATTTCTCTCCCACCAGGCAAATGTTCACGAAAAGAAAAAGTGTCGCAAAACACTTTTTCATACTACCACAACTGAACCATCAGGTGAAGAAGCACTAGTTAAAAAGAGAAAAAATACCACAAATTTAGATTATGGGCCAAATGCTGAACAACCTGAAAACCCAGAAATGATGAAACAGGAAGTGGTTGAAATCATGCAAAGATTACAAGTAAGTAAAAATGATTTTAAGTAGTTGTAACTACTTATATTAGGCTAACAGATATAATAATTGAACATTTTTTAGGTAACAGTTAGCCAAAGAGACCGCATACAAGCAGAATCTATAGGGCAGTTTGGAAATGATGAATATGAAAATCAAAGAAAATTAAGATTGACTGCTTCTCTCTTTGGACAGGTTGTTAAGAGAAAAACAAATACACCTTGTCATTCTCTTGTTAAAACTGTTCTTAAAAAGACTTATTGTATGACAGAGGCAATGGAGTATGGAATTCTTAAGGAAAAAGTGGCTAAGAGCATTTTTGAACAAGTACAAAATATTGTGGTGGTTGATTCAGGATTGTGGGTAGATGTTCAACACGGTTTTCTAGGTGCTTCTCCTGATGGTAAATATATTTAACATAACAAATAATTACCATGTGTTATAAATTCTTTTTGCATATTAAATGACATACATTTATTGATAAAATATTTTAGGGCTTGTAGGTGATGATGCACTACTTGAAATAAAATGCCTCCACTCTGCATCAAAACTGAATTTACAAACAAATACAATAAGCGAAATAATTGACCTCATGAAGAACAAAATTTGTCTAGAAAAACACAACAATAAAATTCAACTTAAGCGGAATCACAATTACTATTATCAGGTATAAACATGATATCTTTATTCCAAAGAACAAAAACTCATTTCACTAAAAAGGAACCTGATGTAACAGCCCGCACAGGTCCAAATAATTTTCATATAGCATACTCGCTATAGCTATTCAGTAAGTAAAAACTAAAACTAAAATGTAGCCTGATGTAATTGTAAGGGATAGTTTATAAACTTTTTGTTTTTTTTTTGTCTGAGGATTAAGAAAATAGAAGATGCAGCTCAGTTGCCATGTATGCATAAAAATAAAGAAAACGTATTCAGTACTTACGTATATCAAATTTGTAATGTGGATTCCAAGATAAAATGGATTACTTGTATACTTCTGCTGAATTGGGGGAAACATAATTTTGTAAGTAAAAATATTATTTATTTAAAGAAAATATTTAAAGTATATTTTTTCAGTCTTTGTAACTACGTGGATCTAGACTTCAATAATGTGGATGAGGGGTCACCACCTCTTTGTGAGTATAGAATCGTAAAAAATGGATATTTTTATAAACTTTTTATTTTCTTTTTGTTATGAGGAGAAATGGTAGAGAAGAAGATGAACTTCAGTTGCCATGTATTAATAAATATGAAAACAAATACACTAAATTTGTAATAATAATTTTATTGATATTTTTATAAAATGTTTTTTATTTGTTTCTTTTCAATAAAAACATACACCAATTTGTCCTTTAATTTTTTTGAATAATTAATAAGGGTCAATGAAAAAGCGGACATGTCTGTTTATTGCTATAATAAACATTTTTATAGTTTACCTAATTAATTGGCATTTCTTTGCTATTATTCATTTGAATTATTAAGAGGGGTCAGTGGAAAAGCAGACATTCTGTATTATAATAAATATAAAAACTACCTACTTACTTTCTCTGTACTTCAAATTTAAAATACTATTAAACAAACATATTGCATAATTGATTTGATTTTGTTTTCAATAAAAGAAAACACTTTTGCTATCATTTACTTGAATAATTGAGAAGAGTCAATGGAAAAACAGGTATGTCCGTTTATTACAAACTGGAGGAAAATGCAAAAAGTATAACATTTCAATACATAACCTGGAAAAATTGAAGATAAAAAATATATAACATTTTTATTCCTGCATTTCGAAAATAAAAGATTACATATTGTGTTACTTTTTGAAGAGAATAAGAAATGTCTATTTTCTTAAATTAGTAGAAAGCAATTAATACTATTACCAATGTAGTTTTTTTCACTAACTCAGAAGGCTGTGGCAGTGTACAGTGATCTTGGAGGAACCAAAAGGCCCTGATATGCGGATCAATAAATATAATGCACTTGCGGAATCACTAGCAACAGCTAAAAATATGTGTGGATTATTTTTTGTCTGGGCTACACTAAACACAATCTTGTAGAGTAAATATAAATAGTATTTACGAAGCACAAATTCACTTATTTAGCATGAAAATTACTTAATTATAATCACTTACAAATACAATATAAATTTGGGATATTTTTATGAACACAAAACATATGACAACAGCATTTGACCCATAGAGAAAGTTATAATATTATTTGTCTACGAATTAACCGTCGTCTTCTGTCATAGTTCTATATTGTTCTATACAGCGCCATGCATCACGACGGTGGAGCGGTTGAACTAAAGTAAAAAGATGTTCGTTTGCAAAAATTTGCGAACAACAAATCTCAAAAAATACAATGATTTGAGATTTCATATTTTCAGAATCGAATTCTCTAGGCTTCCTTTTGGGGATCAGGTTTTGGTGTCCAGATTGGTGACCACAAATTGTCAAAACTGTCAAAATCACACCATCACTTAATGGCTTATATCTTTTTTATAACAATATAAAACTCAACCAAAATACCTGGGGGTCTATTCTCGAATGTCGAACAAAATATGTCGAATTCGACATTTGTCGATTAAAATTGTCGACAACTTGAAATCATGGTAATCTCCATAAACCGAAAAAGTGTGACGTCAGAACATGGCCGCTGACAGTTACCGAGGGAAAACAAATCAATTATTTAACTTATGTCTTGTCTTGAACATTCTAATATTTTAAAAGTTTATTCGTTTTTTCATTTGTAAAGTGACACTGCAATGACTATCAAGTAATTACGCCTTATTGCTTCGCTCCTAAATTTCCATCATATACTCTATATCTACGACCGAAGCGTTATATATAAACAAGGGTTATGACTGACCGAATATAATCCTGTCAATTACTGTCAAATATTTCATGACGCGTGCGACATGAAATTGTTGACTGCTTCAAACCACTCTACAATTGTCAACAAGTTATCTATCGAAAATTTTCGAATTCGACATTCGAGAATAAAGAATAACGTTTTTTGTTCGAAAATTTAAAAATCTCGCATGCGACAAAATATGTCACCGTTTGAGAATAGACCCCCAGATCCCCAAGACAAAGGTCCAAGTTATATTGTGTTAAAATTTTAACACTTAATTTCCCTGCGTTCTTTAGATTTGTTGTGTACAAAATGACCTAAATTTTGTTGCAAATCACGGGTGCCAACTGTTTTCAGGTTCCTAAAACGTGAGGCCCCTCTTAAGCACTCAGTTAACATTGGGTAACATGCCCTGCGATCTTTTATAGCCACTGCTAAACTGCATTTTTAGCGCCGTCTATTTGCTTGGAAGGTTACTAACGAACTTTATTTTACTGATTGGTGTAATACCGTCATCTGTGAATTAACCTCAGGTCCGTTTTCTGTGAATTAACCAAACCACAGTTTAAACTGTTTAAAGCAGGGAGTAATATAATCTGTGTTTAAAGCTTACACATAGAAGCTGTGTAAGCTTTAAACTGTGACCAAACCAAGCTGTTTGGATGTTTATGTTTAAAAATAGTTTTTATATTGCATATTCATATTATTGTTTATTGCTAATGATATTATTTTTTAATTTAGAAAGATCTGATTTACTTGCTGAGGTGAATGTTTCTTGGATTAAAGACATAACACCAAAAGCCAGACGTATCTATCGAATAGCCACTCAATTTAAAAAAAGAGCTACCCCGTTTCGAAGAAAGTCACTGTTGCTGATAAAAAGGTATGCTGCTGAAACCTTTAAAAAATCTGAACTTTTTGAAAAATGTATTATAAGTATTTATCTATGCTCAGTTAATAAATAGTTGCGAATAGGAGCAGACACACGTGTACTTTTTGGGTATATTGTTGTTTTGACCGTTAGCTACTTTATCAATCAAAATGGAAAGTGAAGACGTATCTACCAGCTAAGCAAGTCCGCCTAAGAAAATACGAAGGGCGTGCCACTATAATATGTTGACTGGCAATCGCGATTTTCATGGTTAAAACGTGTAACAAACATGACACAAAGTGTTACTGCAAATTATGTAAACATACATTCACTGTAGCTTATGATGGTTTGAAAGCGGTAATGCATCACGCTACTGACACTACATCAAATAAGCATAAGTAGCCGGAAAATGCAGCAGCCATGTCTCAGTGCATGCATTCTTTTTCACCCCGAAGGGTAGCCTGCAAAATGAAAAGTTAGTGTTACTGAATTAACCGAGGTTTATCATAGTATCAAGCATCATATTTCATATGTTACTCAGGATTGCTTTTAAAAGTATTGAATTACCGATTCAGACATCGTGAAGCAAATGGCGGGAGGACGCACTATAAATGTACTCATTTCGGTCAAACACGTTTTATATCCGTATTCAATGCAACTTGTGCAGGAGGATTTGAAAAATGAAGTTCCGTTATCTGTTACTACCAACGCGTCAAACAAAGGAAGTAGAAAATTCTTTTCAGTTGCTATTCAATATTTTTCACCAGAAAACGGTATTTGTCATGTTTGTGTGTGCGTGAAAGAAAATGGCTAGGAAGCAAGTCCATTAGCCACAGAAATTTTCAATGAGTCTACCTAAATACTAAAACTCCTGTCCCACTGTATAAATAAATTTGTATACAAATTTTTATAAAAATATTTATAAACACCATTTTGATAGTGTGACAACACAATTTTTTATAAAAATGACATCTCGTAAAAATATTTTTATGGTGCTTCTATTTTCATGACGTCACGTAAAATGTTTTTATAAAAATCATTGATAAAAACCATTTTTTTAATGGGACAGAACACACTTTTATAAGAATAATTTCCGGTAAAAATATTTTTAAGGTGCTTCTTATGTAGAATCATAGATAAACTAATCCCTATATCATATACATATAAATAAAATATACTGCGCCTAGCGGTACGGGAAGCGTGGCGATCACCCGAGTGCCGACATATATATGTCTGCACCGTCGGTGGCCAAGAACAATACGCGAGTTAAATTTATTAAGTAAAAAAATACTTTTTAAAAATAATTTATTAAACTTAGTGATCAGTTACGTTTGAAGTTACAATTATGACTGATTTCTTTTGTGGTTTACAAAAATGAGGAAATGTATTATAGTGCTGAATACAGAGAAAAATATATGATAACAAAATTATACAATTGTGTAAACAGGATGTCTCCACGTGTTTGCTGATTAAGATTAAATTATGAATCCCATAATGTGGGAAACGTCCTGTCAGCAATTTAACAATAATATTAACAGGATGTCTCCATATGACTCCTCCCCTCTTTGTTAAAGGCACGACCTCGTGGTTTTGGCTCCAATAGGGATTGGGGTAGCTCCATTGGTTCACCCTGGGGTTGTTCTGGATTTTTGATTTTTCTAAAATATTTTCTATACAGATACAAAAATAGTAGAATTAATAAAATGAAAATTATTATTGTTGTTATTCCTAAATGGCTTTGATGAAGTTCTATAGGTAGCAAATTTGGTTCTTGAAACTGTGGTAGTAGCTTGGTTGGATCGTCCAGATGTAAATTGTTGATGCTGATTTTGTGATGAATTTCTTTGGGTTCCTTGAGGCTGGGCCATTCTTGAGTAAATGTTTTATTGGATCCCATCCAAGTATGTTTTTGAAAAGAATAAATACAATCATTGTTTCCTAGTACGATGTTATATTTTGATATTTTCAATGATGTAAAATTTTGTTTGCAGTCTTCATTGATGGTAGTTATCTTCTTTGAGCAAATTATTGTATTTCCATTAGTTAATTGTGTGAAAAGTGAAAAGTCGTTTTTTACTTGAGCGTAGTTGCAGAGTGAAAGGTCTTCCAAGTTACAATGATCTTCGTGTGGTTCCTTTTCGCAATACCAGAACGAAAAGGTCTTCTTGCATTCTTCGTTTGTCCATTTTGTTGATCCTTTGGAATTTAATGTGTATGGGGGTAGAAGGATATTATTTTCTTTACTGGGAATAGGGATAATTTTGGAAATATAAAGTAATTCATCGGCTAATATGGGTATTTTCATGGGTATATAAGGTTTTTGAAGTAAACATAAGATTGACTTTGATTATTTCTAATAAAGTAGGAATATCGGAAGCGATTTCATTGTGAGAATGAAAAGTATGTAAATAATTAAGAATTTATTCTAATTCCTTTTGTTTAATTAATTCTACATTTAAAATTTCTTGGTTACTAAATGATATTGTTCTTAGTAAAATTTGAATATAATTTCTTAGGTCTCTAATTTGTTCTAGTTGAATATGAATAATAATTTCGTTATTCAATCTATCATTTAAAGTATTTAATTCTTTTAGAACGTTTTCAGCATAATTTTCTATTTTACGTAGGTCTGTTTGCCAGCGTTGAGTAATCTGTCCTGCAAATGAATGCAACTTCGAAATTTCAGTAATTAGTTTCTTTTCATTTAAATTGATTTTTTCAAATGTATTTTGAATTTCGATTAGGTCGTTTTGATCAAGATTTCCTGAAATATATTTTACGACTGTGCCTAGGCCGTCTATTAGACCTCTTTTAATTACTTTATTTGATCGAGCATACATTCTAAGTTTATTTATATCTTCTGAAAGTAAGTCGATCTCTCTGTTATAAATTTTTGCTAAAGTTATTGTTGAATCGTAAAGTCTACTAGCTAAATGAACTTGATTTAATACTAATTTACTATATGAGTTTTCAATTTCTTCAATACTTATACTAAAATAAATCTTATGATAATTGGTCTTATATTTAGCTAATCCTAAACTATTTAATATGCAACCTGAGTTGCCACTCTGTAATTTTAATTTTAAGGAAAGAGATAAAGAATAAGCAAACGAAAAGAATCGTTATACTTGATTAACGGTACTCTATAAGCGTATCTCTTTCGCCTCGGCTATAATTCGACAAGTTTCGTGATCGTCAATCGGATAGAGAATAATCTACTAATACTTCAGAAAACAATATACTAATTTGACTATTTCATGATAACAATAAGAAAGAAGAAGAGATTTTTGCAATTATCTAGAGATTTGGTTAGCTTTAGTATTTATCTATTTGCTTAGTGCATAATTAATAATATTGTTTAGGGATTATTATTGTTAATAGCTGTGGTAAAGTGACATTCTGTGTTGTTAATTTATCGGGTTTTGTTAAAAATGTTGCCAGTACAAAGATTTCTTGTAAATGAAGTAGAAAACATTGCAAGGATGCATGAAAATAGAGTTAGAAAAATGGTATTGCGAGATGAGAGTGATCCATTCAGTCTACCCGATAGACGTTTCATTGAACTTTTTCGTCTAAATAAAGACCTAGTGGCTTATTTATTTACTCAGCTAGTCCCTCATATGGATCATGAGCAAAGAAGCACAAGAATCCCCCGTCAAACACGAATTTTGACTGTCCTACGCTTTTTTGCAATTATCAAAGAGGTAGGTACATATATTAAGCTAGTGTATAATTCTTGTTGATATTATAATAGTTGTGTACTTACAGATATATTAAAATATTAGTAGTCTTTGTGGTATAACATTATAATAATTGTGAACTTAAACATAATTTTTATTTGGTTTCAGGCATTGGAGAAGAGTTCTTATTATCCTCAAGTCAACAAGCAGTAAGTCGTTGCATTCATGAGGTTGCTAATTGCATTGGTGCATATTTGGGACCAGCATGGATCAAATATCCTTATGACGAACAGTCTAAAAATGGTATAAAAAGAGGGTTCATGGAAAAAGCAGGTTTTCCAGGTATAATTGGTTGCATTGATTGTATACATATTGCAATATTGGCTCCAGCACATGAAGAGCACAATTATATTAATCGTAAGGGGTATCATTCCAAAAATGTTCAAATTGTTTGTAGTTATGATTTGCAAATCTTGAACATAAATGCACGGTATCCTGGTTCTGTAAATGATGCTTTTATTTGGAGAGCTTCACAAGTGAAGCACACCTTGAGTGAAGGTTATAACAGAGGTAAGTAAAACAATTCTGTTACAATTTAACAAGATTTAAAAAAATATTTTTTTAGGCAGAAGAAATCAATGGTTACTTGGTGATTCAGGATATCCATTGGAACCTTGATTACTTACCCCTTTCGATAATCCAGAACCAAACACCCCCGAGGGACGTTATAACCATGCACACAAAATTACCAGAAGCATAATTGAACGCTGCAATGGACGACTCAAAATGGTTTTTAGGTGCCTCTTAGGAGAGAGAAAACTAAGATACAGCCCAGAAAAAGTTGGTGCAATTATAAATGCTTGTGCAGTGTTACATAATTTAGTAATTAGGGCAGGAGTTGAATTTGACTTGAATTTAATTAATCAAAATATAATTAACAACCACAATGTCAACAACAACCCAGTTCTAAACGAAGGTAGACAAACAAGGCAGAATATTGTAAATATATACTTCTAAAATATGTATGATTAAAGTTAATATTTTTGATGAATAGTTAGTATTATGTCTTTTTCCTAACCTTTAGTTGTAAGTAATTACCGTACCCAGATTTACATAGTATAAACATTCGTTGAAAATTGTTTATAATTTTACGTTTTGAAATCTTTTCAAAAACTCAAAATTAAAAATATTTCATAATTATACAACATATGGGTACTTATTCCAAAATTATTAAATTGACAATATGATAATTAAATAAACATCTTTATATTACCAATGTAAAAAATATAAAAACTTAAAACTACAAAAATAATCAATAACTAAAACTTTTATAAACTAAAAAATAACTATAATATTTGGTAGATAAAAAGGAACATAATTCTTATATAAATAAATAGTCAACTCAAAATCACATACTAGTTGAGTAAAAAGCTTTAGGATTCCTATGATGTCAATGAGCTGCACCGAGGACAAACATTAACTTTTTGAAGAATTGCTTCTGCTACTCTTGAAATATTTGCACGAATTTCGTTCAAAATTACCATATTTTCTTGGTGCATTCTTTTCAGAGTTATCTCATCACCCTTTCTATTAGACACTCTTTTTGCTTTAATTGTATTCCCAAGTTCATTTTTTGTTAATAATTTTCGTTTTTTATTTTCTTTTTCAACAGGAATAGGTTCTGTTTCTATAAAAATTGTTCCTGATGATGTTGAGGGAGTGGTCGAGATGTCTGTAGTGGTGTTTTTATTTTAGATTTCCACCGATATCGTAGGAGATGATAAAGGTGTGGAAGGAATGAGAAAACTTGATATATTTTGGGGGTTCTTTATATAAGCAAGCTCAGGTAGCGGTTGACAAGAAGGAACTTCAAATTGTTGCTCATTTACTGCATTATTTTATCCCTAAAAGTTTATTTTCGTTAAATTAATATTAATAAATTTGTAAAAGGTAATTATAAGTATCAAAACGCTTACAAAACCTAATTAGTATTAGTATTATCTCCTTCGACTACAGTCCATCCAATAATTCCTATTAGCTTTTCTTCAACAGGCAATAAAGGTGGTAATGGTCCCCCACCTCCTGTTCTATTCATATTGAGCCTGATATTTTGAGCCTTTACTTTGACCATGCTTTTCCACTTGCTGAAAGCCTAAAAATATGTAGGTAGAAACTAGGAATACTGAAAGATTGTTATTAAACCCACTTCTATCCATTTGTCGGTAGTTTTTGAACCAAAACTCATACTATTTGATTGAGTTGCTGCTTGGTCCCACAAACTTTTATAATTTTGCCTTGCATCCAATCCTACAAATGATTTTGTAACCTTTTCAGGATGTTCCAATAAAAAATCAACTAGCACTACCCATTGATTTTGATTTGTTTTTGTGGCTCGTGACGACATGTTTCTATAATTTATAAAATAATATTATTTCAATAGCAGTATTTAAACATAATTATTAGTTTTTAATTAATAATTGTGCTATAACTATTCCATTGAAAGCGATAGAGGTAGATATGTTGCAATTAACCCAAAACATTTTGATAGCCACCCAACATCCAAAAAGCTTAGTTTTAAAGATTCCTACAAATAAATGCTTACTTTGTTTATATTTTTTCCGGGTATAATAATACAAACGCAACTAACTCTACAAAATTGATAACAACATCAACATAACCTCTTTTCTCTTTTCATAGAACAGAAATGAAAAATCTTACACATTCAGTAGAATGAGTCTGACTGTACATCCACATGGGTACGTGATCACGGATCCGTTGTAACCACGTGACTACTACCAACCAATCAGAGTGCTGCATCCATCACTCTGATTGGTTGATAGTAGTCACATGGTTACAACGGATCCGTGATCACGTACTCATGTGGACGCACACTGAATCCACATGAGTACGTGATCACGGATCCGTTGTAACCACGTGACTACTACCAACCAATCAGAGTGCTGGATGCAGCACTCTGATTGGTTGGTAGTAGTCACGTGGTTACAACGGATCCGTGATCACGTACTCATGTGGATTCAGACTGAGACAGAACACAGAACGAATGACTGTAAATAGAAAGACCCTTGAAATTATCGCTATCGTTCGCTTCGCTATCGCATCTTCGGTCAAGTTCTGATAGGAACGGTAACAATCGAACTCAGTTACAGAGTACGAAATAGCGAAGAGAAGGGAATATTTACCGCAATTTTGTTACAGAGTGCCAACTCTCTGGCCCCCTATTCTGTAACTCAAGCGAGTGCTCGTGCACGAGTTCTCTCTCACAATTTAACGTTACTGCGCATGCCACTCTCCTAAATATCATAAATCCGTATTCTCTAAGGTAGGAGAGTGCTCACATACTCCTATGCGACTACTCTACTGGGTAAAAGCAGGGGAGTGAGAGAACGGACTTGCGCATATCTTTAGTCACAGAATAAATATAAATAAGAGGCCAATAAAATGATGACAAGGACCGTTTTATTTTTGTTCTTTAACTAAACCTCAAAAATCAAAGATTAATCATATTCAATGAGTTTTCTATGTTGTTGGATTGTTGTAATTAAAACAGTAAAGAGGTTTAATTTTGATTGAACAAGTGGTTTAGTTCACAGTACAGACTTAGTTTTTAGTTGTTATTTATTTTTAGAGAAGAGTTACACTTTAGTTTTTGTGGTTTTTAATTTGGCGTAAATTTTCCATTACGCAATTCTGGATGATTGTTCATAAATTCTATTAACAATGTTTTTTGTGCTTTACACAACATTATTATCGTCTTTTTTTAATATAGTAAATAACTAATACACAAAACTGAAATATACACACAACTCAAACCACCCACAAATAACAACGTTGAACAACAACAGAATCTAAAAATATTTCTTCGTTTCTTATCCTCATATAACCTAAAGTACATTTAAACTACTAAATAGTAGGTCAAAACTGGCCGTTTCATTTGGCAACGCTGAGCCAAATGTAGTGGAGTCGCCGAATCATCGTGAATACGGTTTTAAGAATTATGTGAGTGAGGAGTGAGAGAGTACTCATACCAATGAATAGTCGTGCACGATCTCTCGCTTGAGTTACAGAATAGGGACCCTGGTATAAACGGTAAGCATCGCGTTGATCGCACTACTTGCTCAGAACAGAGTATACATTCCGTATATCAACTTGGTTATTTAGGTTACTAGTTTTCCGTCCCGTAAATATGAAATGTTCAGTTGGTTCCTGAAACAAAGGTTATTTACGGAACTGAAAAAGCGGTAGATTTTCTGTCACCAGGGTCCCTATTCTGTAACTCAAGCGAGAGATCGTGCACGACTATTCATTGGTATGAGTACTCTCTCACTCCTCACTCACATAATTCTTAAGACCGTATTCACGATGAATCGGCGACTCCACTACATTTGGCTCAGCGTTGCCAAATGAAACGGCCAGTTTTGACCTACTATTTAGTAGTTTAAATGTACTTTAGGTTATATGAGGATAAGAAACGAAGAAATATTTTTAGATTCTGTTGTTGTCCAACGTTGTTATTTGTGGGCGATTTGAGTTGTGTGTATATTTCAGTTTTGTGTATTAGTTATTTACTATATTAAAAAAAGACGATAATAATGTTGTGTAAAGCACAAAAAACATTGTTAATAGAATTTATGAACAATCATCCAGAATTGCTCAATGGAAAATTTACGCCAAATTAAAAACCACAAAAACTAAAGTGTTAACTCTTCTCTAAAAATAAATAATAACTAAAAACTAAGTCTGTACTGTGAACTAAACCACTTGTTCAATTAAAATTAAACCTGTTTACTGTTTTAATTACAACAATCCAACAACATACAACATAGAAAACTCGTTGATTATGATTAATCTTTGATTTTTGAGGTTTAGTTAAAGAACAAAAATAAAACGGTCCTTGTCATAATTTTATTGGCCTCTTATTTATATTTATTCTGTGACTAAAGATATGCGCAAGTCCGTTCTCTTACTCCCCTGCTTTTACCCAGTAGAGTAGTCGCATAGGAGTATGTGAGCACTCTCCTACCTTAGAGAATACAGATTTATGATATTTAGGAGAGTGGCATGCGCAGTAACGTTAAATTGTGAGAGAACTCGTGCACGAGCTCTCGCTTGAGTTACAGAATAGGGGGCCTGGTAATTTATCCTAAAAATCGAACGTTTTGTATACCTATATATTGATCCTATACAATATAAAAATAAACAATTGACAAATCATTGATAAATAAACGTTAGCGTACTTTATTCATTAATATTTTTAATATATAAATCATTCTAATTTACCTTTAATATAATAATTTGCTAGCTAGAACAACGCTAGACCATTTTATTTATAATTTGTGTCAAGGTTAAAGTCAAATGTCAAATAAAAATATAACTAAATTCAATAACCAACTGTACACTAAAAATTACTATAACAGTGTTCAAAGAGCTTCATTGTGATACTGTAAACAATGTTATAATGAAGTCTCTTTTATACGCGAATTATAAAAAAATCTTTTTGTTTGTTCCTCCTCTTACCATCATTATATTTTTTTATTAATAAGGGAACACAAACTGAGTTGAGAAAATACGTATGATTTATGTTCTCGACAAGTGAACCAATCTAAATTTGTATGACCTTTTGCAAAGAGTTCAGTTTTTCTGTAATATTCTCTACATGACCTAAAAGTGGTAAAAAATGATAAAAATGTCATGAAGGTTTATGTTTCTTAGAGTTAGCAGTACTACTTTTTTAAAAGTCCAAGTCTGCTGGATCTAATTTTGAATTAAAATTTAGAAATAACTCTGATTCAGACAATTTAGCTGCTTTTTTAATTATGTTATTACTACTGATAAGTGCCTTTTTAATTTACAAGTTCTATTTCTCTGATATTTATTAATGTAATACATGTTCTTCTTCTTGGGAGATAAATTAATGAGTCTAGTTTAATTTATTTTACTTAAAATAAATGATTCCAAACATTGTTTTTAGGCAAAGGTTCAAATTGAGTTTCTTTAAGACTATCATATTGTTGTTACAAAAAATAAGGTTTCTTTTTACAGGCAATAATGTACTTTCAAAAGCTTGGTATTATTATTATGTTCAAATACTTTTGGTGGTGTATGATGTAAGGGTTGCAAAAGTAAAGCAAATTTATTAAGTCTTTTGTGTAATGAATTTGTAAATGCCTCATCATTCTACCTGGTGATGACATTTTAAAGGTTCACTTACTTTTATTCACTTTATTAGAACTAAATCCTATATAAATTAAAAAATAACTAATCCTACTCGCCCTTCTAACGCAATTTTTTTCGCAATTGTTAATTGACATTTTTGAATTTTTGTCACACATGCCAGATTTCCACCAACCAATGTAAGATTGATTTTGTATATTTTCATTTTTAATGACTTAAAAGTTAATATTCTAGGATATTCTATAATATTTATCGACATTGAAGTTGATATATTGAAATGTATTGTAATTTAATATATTTTGAACTATCTTATTATACTTTGATTATCTAAAACTGTCTTGCAGCTCGCGATTGCAGAGACTTCATGCGCGGGCCAGTTGCGCAGAAGCGTTGTGCCACATACATCGAACTCAATAAAAAATTGAGTTCGATGGCCACATACCGCCTATTCATCAAACCGTTTCTTGTTGTATTTGTCTATGTCAAATACTTTCTCTACGGCTGAAACCTTGAAACATAAAATTTAACAAAAATCAATAAGAATGAACTTGCTCAATTAGATGCCAGCGCCAGAGTGGCGAAAGTTCAAACTTGACAAATGGAAGTCAACTTTTATAATTTATCTGTTATTTTGTTTTATGTCATTTGCTGTATAAACCTCAGATCACGGACTTACGATCCATGGACTACTAATTGAATATTCGGTTTGACTCCTTTACTGTGGTCGCCATGTTGTGCTAATTTTAAGTTGGCCGGCCTGAGTCACGTGATTCGTACAGGACCGGTTTAAAAAATAAATCAGAAATCATTTATAAGATAGGAAAATATGAAACGGTGAGAAAAAAAGCATACCTACTTTATTATTTGTACTAGCTACTGCGTATTGTGTATCTACCTAAGTTGGGATTATGGAAAACTTTTTCATACATTTTAAGAAGTGTTTATTTATAAATTATATTATTATATATTCTTATTCAAATTCAATTAATCAGGAAATAAATAAAATAACCGTTAATTTTAATTTAATTTAATCACGGTCAAGCCCAGTTCACATTAATACAATATGGAAATATAAAAAAATATTAAAATAACAAAAAAAGAAAAATATGTAAAACTAGAACAAGATAGAACAATTGACACATGCATTAAACTTATCTATAAAACAAAAGGAAAAACCTAAAGTATAGTATGAATCACAAGAAAGAAGCAAATAAAGTAAGAGGAGTGATAACACATCAAACCAGCAATAAAAGATGTACGCTCTAAAGTGGAAGCTCCAGAAAATGTTTTTTAAACTTGAAAGAGGACACATCGAGAATTAAAATTCCATCGACCGGGGCGTTTTTTTTAATATCAAGTTTAGATAACTTTGCATAGATGTTCGAAGCCAGAGGTTGATTTGAATATACTGATGAGAAATATTTGGGAAATAGATTTGCAATATGATTCCCGTTACCAGCAGTAAGGTCCCCAAGAGTCATTTCAGAAGGTTTAGTGTTATTCACCCTCCTACTGTTTACAAACTTCCAAAAAACTTAACATTATCTGTAACACAATTTTCAGTATATTTTGCATAATTTTGGTAGCACTCTCGTGATAAAAGTTTACACTGAGCCCTTAATCTACTAAATTCCATTCAGTTTACAGGACACCTAGTAAATTTGTGAGCCACTTCTTTCTTGCACAAATGCCTCTTCAACTCCGGAGTATACCAACATGGAAACCTTTTCTTGCAAACCTTTTTCAGAGGAACAAAGCAATTTATTATAGTGTACATTATATCGTAAAATATGGACACCATCCCAGACAATTGATTCCAAGGAAAGGCGCATTGCTTCATAATTTTCAAGATTAAAATCGTAGTTTTCGCCTCCTGCTTATTTTTCTGCAAATTTTTAGTTTGTTTCTGCTTACTCTTAATTGCCTCTTCAAAAAGCGAATCTTCTCTCTCAATTTTACATTGGTATCTTCTGTGGAAGGTTTGCTGAAAATAGAACATTTCTTTAGACTAGTTAAACTTTGGTACTAAGGTATTATATAAATGCTACGTAAAAGTTATATAAATAAAATACCTATTACATTTTGATTTTAAAGAAAATTTGATATTAAACTTACCTATACGGATGAAAGAATTGTACCATCTGTACTATATCAGAAGAATGAGTAGATGGAGACGAGTCTGAATCACTCCGTTTAATTGGAGAAAGTTTTGTCCGAGATTTTGGTGAATTCCTTTGAGGTGAATCAAAACTTTCCAGCTTGCTGCTACGATTAAAATCATTTTTTGATTCTTTGTGAGTACCTAAGTAAAGGGGCTAGGCGGTTTCTAGACCATTCCTTATGTAAATTAACATGGGAAATCGCCAAGGTCCATCGTGGTCATTTTTGACGCAATTTCGATCTGCGCAGGCGTTAATCAGAGGCGGCCATCTTGTAAACATCCCCCATGCTAATGGCGTCAGCCATCAGCCATCTTGTATGAGTCATTTCTTAAGCGTCGAGTAAGTCATGAGAATGAAAGCTTTATTTGTGGGTAGGGAGATGGTGAAGGTAAAATAAGAGCATCTGAATAAACAAACATTTTTATTGCATATAAAATGGGCAAAAATTCGATATACAGCTGGATATTACGATATCTAATAATATTTAAATTAACTAGTCTAACAGCTCACCTAATAAATTAAATCTCTAGTCTAAATGTATGAATAAAATAGATAAAAACATGTAAAATATGAAAATGTATATTCAAAAGGCTGGATCAACATCCATAGCACAATCAATCGAGTAGTGCCCCCAGGGTAAGGTTTCATCGGAACCATGAACAATATAGCGTTTATCATCCTCCGGACTGAGTGCTACTTTATTTTGGATAATTGAATGGACCAGATGTTTCTCGGCACGAATTAGATTTTGGGTAACTATTTTCTGTGTGAAGGTATCAAGGCATTCTTCATAATCTTCAAATGTGATTACGGTCTTCACAACTGACGACTTTACTCCTTTAGCTTTTTTAGTTACTCCAACGTTTCGAATAAGACAGTCTATTTCTTCTTTGTCATAACCATCATCCACAAGACGTTTTCGTTTCTCCGCTAGACCATATTCAGAGGTTAGTAACCGCGTTATATACAATTTAGACCATAACCCAATATAATCAGTCATTATAATACCATTGTTCTCATCTTTCATCATCCCAAGAACCTTCTTATTAACTCGAGGAACTCCATAGACGTTATCATCGGGATAGTCACTAGTATCGAAATACTTATGACAATCTAGCTTCATCATCTCATACGGGTCCTGCTCCCTTATTTCAACTATCACAGAGTCAGTATCCGTGTAACAGGCAGTGTAATTTTCTCCAAATCTCCAAGCCAAGTAACCATACTGAAAATCATAAATGGTAGTCTTAGCCAGATCTACATATATAGGCTTATTTAACCATATTTGTAACTTCTTCAATTCGATGGCGATAAGGTTTTCATTAAAAATCATACTATTTTCAAACTCTGGCTTAGCTATATATGATTCAGCACCATATCGACCACTCCACTGAGAAATTAGCTTTACATCAACGCGCTTGCGCACGTTCTCCATGGTTTTACCTGCAACAATTAGAAACAGTGATTAGTATAGAAATATTTGTATAAAACTAGCAATACTCACCAAACACGGCATTGTTCATCAGTTTAAATAGGTTCTTCTCAAACTCATTCTTCGCAACCTTACGTAACTCGGTGTTTAAGTCAATGTAGGGCTTTAACCAAGAACTCTGCTTGAATTTCAATACTCGATGTGTTTTTGTTAATACAAGCCCATTCTGTAACGCCTGCTTCAATGCTCGGTAATGTATAACATATTTTGTTTTATTAGTCATGGTACCCATCAACTTAGTCTCCTCATTTGATCTTGTAGCAGGCATCATGGTCTTAGGATTGAGGTGTTTGGGGCAGAAAGGTATGTCCTTATGCAAATCATGTAAATGATGAGGATACTCCAAATCAACCTCGAGCATGTATCCCTCAGAAGCATCATCAGCAATTGCGCTAACATCAATATTTGTATCGCACCACTCGAATCCCCCATATGGTAACGCTTGGCTCATCGCCCATCCATATTGATTGTTTATATCGAAGTACATTAAATATTTCGTTGGTTTAGACGGATTGTAAGTGGGCATATACTTGTTGTTGGCTCGAACACGACGTTTTCCACATACTTGACTAAGCCCACCGCGTATACCACGCTCAACAAACAAAAACATGTCTACATCAGTGAGAAGCTCCAATTCTTGTCCAGTATGTTTCAGCATAGCATCAAACGTAAATCCTAGTAATGTATAATAATGTGCAGGGTCGATATTATACGTAGTAATACAACTGGAACGAAACTGCTCAAAAACGTCAGCAAGAAGAAGGATATCGGTCTTCATATACATGTCTACATATTCCCCTAAGGTTTGGCATTGAAACGTATTCCAAACACACTGCGCCCGACTATAAAGTCTATGTGGACAGGGCTTATCTTCAATATTATTGTAGAAAGATTCAACAGGAGGTGAACTTGTTTCTTCAAAGCGTTCGAAAGAATTGAAATAGTCATAAGGCATTACCCCCTTTTTAGTTAACATAGTGAATTGTTCCTCGGGAACACCAGAGAACTGAGATCTCAAATTAGGAAATTCGGTTAAATATGAAGCAAGTTTATCGAGAGATGATGCCATGAAGCGGAAACTGTCGATAAATTTGAACTGGATTCGTGCATCGTCAACATGTTTTGTGAAAGAAATATATTTTTCCTTTGTAATAGGGAGCAAATCAATAGAGCCAGTCATGCGAGTAGCAATGTCTTCGATGATGAAATTTGCATCATAACCAGATAAGTTGTGGAACACTACATTAACAGTAGGTGAATCTTTATAGTTAATATTACATCCCTCATGCGCTTCACCTCTATAATTGTTTTCAGGAATGAAATGATCATGATCTCGGACTTTCTTATCAGTAGAGGAAAATGACTTTTCACAAATATGACATTTGATAGCAGCTTGAAACTGACGTTCTTGATTAGGAGTCATGTGAATTCCATAAGGACAAAGGAACACCGTACTGATATCTTGAGCAAGCAGATTCATTTCATCGGCAAACCATCGCATACAATCTTCACCCATATAACTTTTGTAAAAGGATAGCGCGTCATCGTATGAACACTTGAAGTAATATCCAACGGCTGCAGGGATATGTTGTTGTGGCTTCTTAGAATCCCCAGTCTGCTTCAAAGCACTCTCGAGATCTGCATATACTATAAAAGGTGCCTTTACCTTATTCCTCAAGTTTTTGAATTTAAGAACATTTTTTCCTGGTTCAAGCATTTTAATTGCAGTTTCGTTTAATTCTATGCAGTCTTCAAGATGATTATTAAGTGTCTCCTGTGATCTATAATAATGTAGACATCTATCACAGAAGTATTTCTTACAATTATGTTTACTGAGTTGAGTGGATAGAAGTCTTGATAGATTCTCTATCCAAACAAAGTGATATTTCGTTGGCGCTTCATCATATCTATCTTGTACCATCAACAAATTTACATGCTTATCCATCTTATTTCTTGTAAGGTAAGTTGGTAGAGTAATGAAGGTTTTTTTATCTTTTTGTAGAATGTAAACATTTACGGATATATTATTTTGCTTCTCAAAATTGGGGATCTGCTTGATAGTCATTGGAAATTGAATTCCTTTTAGTTTTAATACAGTCGAATAGTGAGGGTATGAGGATGTTCTATCAGAATGGATTGTAACAGGATACAATGCTGACGTAACTGCCCATGCAAAACAACCATTATCTTCATTATTGACGTTGATACATGCCTTCTTCGTTTTTATTTCTGTAGGTAAATCAATATAAGAGGATCCTAGTTGAGGAGTATAGTTATTGATGTTAACGCCTAAATTCAGCACCTTCCTCAATGCCCAACCACTATCACGTTCTTGAAACTCCTCCAGGTCTTTAAGGATAGGCGCAATGACTTTAGTATCAAACCAATCGTCAATGTTTGTATCCGTATATATTGGAGAATTAGTTGTCGTAAAATACTTGAACTCATTAAGAATCTGATCTCCTTTAACAATTTCAAATTCACCTCCGAAAGCCACATTCACCCTAACAGCTACCTCCTTTTTTAATATATTATGTGTACGTCGTTTAAAGATAGCCTTACAATCTTTGAGAAATGCAATAGGATCCTTATGCTTCAGGTTTGAGATGCTACCAGTTCTGATGCGACCGTTAAATGCTGCATCCAGATCGTCCCATTTTACACGATGTTTTGCGGTTTCCATATGAGATGATAGACCTCCACCATGTTTTTGAATATATTTAAATTGGTTACGAAATGACTTTGTTTGAGTTATACCAGTTAGAATATGCTGCTTTTCCCCAATATTCTTAGCACTTCGTAACGCATCATTTAGTTTCTTTATAGATTTCCTACACTCCGTAAGCCCTTTCGTCACTTGGTGTTCATCTGATGTCATCACTCCCAACAAAGTAGCAATATGTTTTATGAGATTCATATAGAGACTCATAATGGCAAAAAAATGTAACACAAAGTTAAAACTCAAAAAGTAAAGAGATAAACAAAATTCAACAAAAACACAAAATAATTTTTTTAAATGTAACAAAGTTAAAAAACTCAAAATTCAAAAAAATTCTAAATTTGAAAAAACTAATTTTTTTTTTGAAAATCAAAAACAAAATTCAAAATAAAACACGCCGCAAGAGCTGATAACTGATCGAGATGGAAGCAACGATACAAATGACTGAGCTCCTGAGACGGAACTCTTTTATAGTTTGAGCAGAGCTGGTGGTATATGAGGGGTAACCTTCTAGTCGGTCAGAAGACTGAACGGTACCATTATTTCTCAAAAAGACCCGCGATTGAGGAAATTTGTGTCTGTTTTCCCATAAGAAAGGACGTAAAAATGATGCATTTTAAGCTAATTGAACAATTCTGGCACTTTTTCAACCGTAATATTTGAGGAAGATATGATATATTCTAGTAATGATTCCAATTAACAAACAGTGATTGAAACAAGAAGTTTATGATCTGTATCCGCAGGCTACGATTTAGCTAGACCACAAATTCTATTCCGGCAACCTTCAGAACCATTGATTACAAGAAAAACTATGTCACCATTCGAGGAGACATATAACATTAATCATCATCTATTTTTCATATGTGAGGTCGAAGGAGATTCTTTAATAGCCTTAAGGCGACAATTTTCTCTAATATGTATAAAAAACATACAGAAAACACTATACGCACTTAAGCTAATAGATAACCGCATGTTTTGTAGGCACGTCTTACAGATATCCTAGTTAAGTAATTCTTCCACAGTGTGGTAACTGGCGTATTTCTGTGTAGAAAAAAGACGATCCCCCCCGTTTTATACCCGAAGAGACCTCAATAAAAATACTTGTATAGTTAAGAAGAATCAATATTTTTTTGCAATAAATAATTTTCAATTAAATCAGAGTACATCTCAAAATTTATATAAAATTTACATATCAGGTCATAGGCACTCTTCAATAGCCTTTAGGCGACTCTACCCCATAACAGAAAAATACTGTTCATACATAACTCAAAAGGTGACAGCTCGGGTTGTAATCGAGTCTAACCGACACCCTAAGTTTTTTGTACTACTCCCACAGTGTGGTACCTGGCGTATATCTGTGTAGGAAAAGTCGGTACCCCTTTTTTATACCTGAAGGGACCTCTTTGTATGCTATCAAATTATATATCGCAACTAAAACAATAAATATCTTCGTAGGTATATACTCAAAAGATACTTACTCGTTCACCTACTTCCTGCAACTATCATAGCGGTCTTCACCCCAGGCGCGAGCTGTTGTGTACCACACGTCATCGGTATTTTAGAAGAGCCCATCTAATTCGAACGTTAGACTAGAAATATAAATGTATTAGTCTAATATTTTACTAACCAAAATTTTCAACAATTAACTTTCAATTGAACTTTTTATATCTACATAATCACCTTAGAGGGGAGATTTTTACTAATCAAACTAATAATTTCATACACAAAAACATTGAAACTAGAGCCTCATTAAAAAATATCTACCGTTCAGTCTTCTAACCGACTAGAAGGTTACCCCTCATATACCACCAGCTCTGCTCAAACTATAAAAGAGTTCCGTCTCAGGAGCTCAGTCATTTGTATCGTTGCTTTCATCTCGATCAGTTATCAGCTCTTGCGGCGTGTTTTATTTTGAATTTTGTTTTTGATTTTCAAAAAAAAAATTAGTTTTTTCAAATTTAGATTTTTTTGAATTTTGAGTTTTTTAACTTTGTTACATTTAAAAAAAATTATTTTGTGTTTTTGTTGAATTTTGTTTATCTCTTTACTTTTTGAGTTTTAACTTTGTGTTACATTTTTTTGCCATTATGAGTCTCTATATGAATCTCATAAAACATATTGCTACTTTGTTGGGAGTGATGACATTAGATGAACACCAAGTGACGAAAGGGCTTACGGAGTGTAGGAAAACTATAAAGAAACTAAATGATGCGTTACGAAGTGCTAAGAATATTGGGGAAAAGCAGCATATTCTAACTGGTATAACTCAAATAAAGTCATTTCGTAACCAATTTAAATATATTCAAAAACATGGTGGAGGTCTATCATCTCATATGGAAACCGCAAAACATCGTGTAAAATGGGACGATCTGGATGCAGCATTTAACGGTTGCATCAGAACTGGTAGCATCTCAAACCTGAAGCATAAGGATCCTATTGCATTTCTCAAAGATTGTAAGGCTATCTTTAAACGACGTACACATAATATATTAAAAAAGGAGGTAGCTGTTAAGGTGAATGTGGCTTTCGGAGGTGAATTTGAAATTGTTAAAGGAGATCAGATTCTTAATGAGTTCAAGTATTTTACGACAACTAATTCTCCAATATATACGGATACAAACATTGACGATTGGTTTGATACTAAAGTCATTGCGCCTATCCTTAAAGACCTGGAGGAGTTTCAAGAACGTGATAGTGGTTGGGCATTGAGGAAGGTGCTGAATTTAGGCGTTAACATCAATAAGTATACTCCTCAACTAGGATCTTCTTATATTGATTTACCTACAGAAATAAAAACGAAGAAGGCATGTATCAACGTCAATAATGAAGATAATGGTTGTTTTGCATGGGCAGTTACGTCAGCATTGTATCCTGTTACAATCCATTCTGATAGAACATCCTCATACCCTCACTATTCGACTGTATTAAAACTAAAATGAATTCAATTTCCAATGACTATCAAGCAGATCCCCAATTTTGAGAAGCAAAATAATATATCCGTAAATGTTTACATTCTACAAAAAGATAAAAAAACCTTCATTACTCTACCAACTTACCTTACAAGAAATAAGATGGATAAGCATGTAAATTTGTTGATGGTACAAGATAGATATGATGAAGCGCCAACGAAATATCACTTTGTTTGGATAAAGAATCTATCAAGACTTCTATCTACTCAACTCAGTAAACATAATTGTAAGAAATACTTTTGTGATAGATGTCTACATTATTATAGATCACAGGAGACACTTAATAATCATCTTGAAGACTGCATAAAATTAAACGAAACTGCAATTAAAATGCCTGAACCAGGAAAAAACGTTCTTAAATTCAAAAACTTGAGGAATAAGGTAAAGGCACCTTTTATAGTATATGCAGATCTCGAGAGTGTTTTGAAGCAGACTGGGGATTCTAAGAAGCCACAACAACATATCCCTGCAGCCGTTGGATATTACTTCAAGTGTTCATACGATGACGCGCTATCCTTTTACAAAAGTTATATGGGTGAAGATTGTATGCGATGGTTTGCCGATGAAATGAATCTGCTTGCTCAAGATATCAGTACGGTGTTCCTTTGTCCTTATGGAATTCACATGACTCCTAATCAAGAACGTCAGTTTCAAGCTGCTATCAAATGTCATATTTGTGAAAAGTCATTTTCCTCTACTGATAAGAAAGTCCGAGATCATGATCATTTCATTCCTGAAAACAATTATAGAGGTGAAGCGCATGAGGGATGTAATATTAACTATAAAGATTCACCTACTGTTAATGTAGTGTTCCACAACTTATCTGGTAATGATGCAAATTTCATCATCGAAGACATTGCTACTCGCATGACTGGATCTATTGATTTGCTCCCTATTACAAAGGAAAAATATATTTCTTTCACAAAACATGTTGACGATGCACGAATCCAGTTCAAATTTATCGACAGTTTCCGCTTCATGGCATCATCTCTCGATAAACTTGCTTCATATTTAACCGAATTTCCTAATTCGAGATCTCAGTTCTCTGGTGTTCCCGAGGAACAATTCACTATGTTAACTAAAAAGGGGGTAATGCCTTATGACTATTTCAATTCTTTCGAACGCTTTGAAGAAACAAGTTTACCTCCTGTTGAATCTTTCTACAATAATATTGAAGATAAGCCCTGTCCACATAGACTTTATAGTCGGGCGCAGTGTGTTTGGAATACGTTTCAATGCCAAACCTTAGGGGAATATGTAGACTTGTATATGAAGACCGATATCCTTCTTCTTGCTGACGTTTTTGAGCAGTTTCGTTCCAGTTGTATTACTACGTATAATATCGACCCTGCACATTATTATACATTACCAGGATTTACGTTTGATGCTATGCTGAAACATACTGGACAAGAATTGGAACTTCTCACTGATGTAGACATGTTTTTGTTTGTTGAGCGTGGTATACGCGGTGGGCTTAGTCAAGTATGTGGAAAACGTCGTGTTCGAGCCAACAACAAGTATATGCCCACTTACAATCCGTCTAAACCAACGAAATATTTAATGTACTTCGATATAAACAATCAATATGGATGGGCGATGAGCCAAGCGTTACCATATGGGGGATTCGAGTGGTGCGATACAAATATTGATGTTAGCGCAATTGCTGATGATGCTTCTGAGGGATACATGCTCGAGGTTGATTTGGAGTATCCTCATCATTTACATGATTTGCATAAGGACATACCTTTCTGCCCCGAACACCTCAATCCTAAGACCATGATGCCTGCTACAAGATCAAATGAGGAGACTAAGTTGATGGGTACCATGACTAATAAAACAAAATATGTTATACATTACCGAGCATTGAAGCAGGCGTTACAGAATGGGCTTGTATTAACAAAAACACATCGAGTATTGAAATTCAAGCAGAGTTCTTGGTTAAAGCCCTACATTGACTTAAACACCGAGTTACGTAAGGTTGCGAAGAATGAGTTTGAGAAGAACCTATTTAAACTGATGAACAATGCCGTGTTTGGTGAGTATTGCTAGTTTTATACAAATATTTCTATACTAATCACTGTTTCTAATTGTTGCAGGTTAAACCATGGAGAACGTGCGCAAGCGCGTTGATGTAAAGCTAATTTCTCAGTGGAGTGGTCGATATGGTGCTGAATCATATATAGCTAAGCCAGAGTTTAAAAATATATGATTTTTAATGAAAACCTTATCGCCATCGAATTGAAGAAGTTACAAATATGGTTAAATAAGCCTATATATGTAGGGATGGCAATTTTAGATCTGGCTAAGACTACCATTTATGATTTTCAGTATGGTTACTTGGCTTGGAGATT
This sequence comes from Galeruca laticollis, assembly GCA_963921935.1. Classification (NCBI taxonomy): domain Eukaryota; kingdom Metazoa; phylum Arthropoda; class Insecta; order Coleoptera; family Chrysomelidae; genus Galeruca; species Galeruca laticollis. Next base: position 66,956,860 of record OY998180.1, on the reverse strand, counting down.
TGGAGAAAATTACACTGCCTGTTACACGGATACTGACTCTGTGATAGTTGAAATAAGGGAGCAGGACCCGTATGAGATGATGAAGCTAGATTGTCATATGTATTTCGATACTAGTGACTATCCCGATGATAACGTCTATGGAGTTCCTCGAGTTAATAAGAAGGTTCTTGGGATGATGAAGGATGAGAACAATGGTATTATAATGACTGATTATATTGGGTTACGGTCTAAATTGTATACAACGCGGTTACTAACCTCTGAATATGGTCTAGCGGAGAAACGAAAACGTCTTGTGGATGATGGTTATGACAAAGAAGAAATAGACTGTCTTATTCGAAACGTTGGAGTAACTAAAAAAGCTAAAGGAGTAAAGTCGTCAGTTGTGAAGACCGTAATCACATTTGAAGATTATGAAGAATGCCTTGATACCTTCACACAGAAAATAGTTTCCCAAAATCTAATTCGTGCCGAGAAACATCTGGTCCATTCAATTATCCAAAATAAAGTAGCACTCAGTCCGGAGGATGATAAACGCTATATTGTTCATGGTTCCGATGAAACCTTACCCTGGGGGCACTACTCAATTGATTGTGCTATGGATGTTGATCCAGCCTTTTGAATATACATTTTCATATTTTACATGTTTTTATCTATTTTATTCATACATTTAGACTAGAGATTTAATTTATTAGGTGAGCTGTTAGACTAGTTAATTTAAATATTATTAGATATCGTAATATCCAGCTGTATCTCCCTACCCACAAATAAAGCTTTCATTCTCATGACTTACTCGACGCTTAACAAATGACTCATACAAGATGGCTGACGCCATTAGCATGGTGGATGTTTACAAGATGGCCGCCTCTGATTAACGCCTGCGCAGATCGAAATTGCGTCAAAAATGACCACGATGGACCTTGGCGATTTCCCATGTTAATTTACATAAGGAATGGTCTAGAACCCGCCTAGCCCCTTTACTTACCTACTAAGTGAAAATTAACATACCATGTAGGTGGAGGTGAGCTAGGTAAATAACTTTTCTCCATGTAATCTACTTCAAAACATTGAGGTAGTTTTAGGGTTGGAATTGACTTTATTCTTAAACGTTTCCGTTCGTCTGCCACTTCAAAATTGGTTTGTAGAAAATGTTCGGAGCACACCCTTTCATAGGCAATATTATAAGCTGGATCTTTTCCAAGTGCTACCAACCAGGACCTTTTAAGCGCATTGTCACTGGGAAATATACAAATTGGAGAAAAAGGAAAATGTAAATTAACTTACATACAAAAAAAATCATATAACTTACTTATGAAATGTTACACCCTCTTTCAAACGAGAAATGTAAGTGGCGTTAGAGCAACCCCGTACAAAACAGGAAGGCATTTTAGCACAGTTTATAGCTAGTCTCCTAGAGTTCTAGATCTTACAAATAACACCATACTATTAACTACCTTACTAAAATAACACTACTTATAAAATGTAATTAACCACTATTAATTTGTAATAAACACGAATATAATCCAAAAGTTAACACACAAATTTCAAACTTGCGCTTAACTCAATAAAATACAATGTGAAAACTGCGAAATTTGATCTGATGCCACTCCTGACGCTGTCACAGAAATTGACAGAACGAAAATGGCGCGTCAGTTCAACCAGCTAAATTCTAATTGGTTAATTATTTCTATTATGCTGTCAATTATTTCGCGCAACCAACCAACGTTACATCCTCAATATCAAGAAAATGCATATGAACTGTAGCTTCTTAATACCAACTTAAAATTAGCACAACATGGCGGCCATGTGTAGGCAAAGTGAAGGGTCATTTCGGATGTATGGGAAACATATACTATTAGAAGTCCATGGATCCTAAGTCCGTGCCTCAGATTAACAAATAAAATTTTCGATATGTTTGTTTTGATTTTTTCTTGCCCCAAACATCTAGTCACATTCTAAGCTCACTTGCGGACACTTCCACTTCTTTGGTATATTTACAAAGTCTCTTTAGTTGCAGGAGAAACGAAAGTTTAATTGAAAATTTGTTAAAAAGAAGTCATACTAATTTATTCATTTCAGTCTCTGCTGCTTTTAAAATTAATTAATGATAATTGATTTTTATTTCATAAAGACAGATTCTATATTTTAAACAAGTATTTGTTGTATCCTTAGATATCTTTAGTTCTTTCGTTTTAATGTGTTTTTCAAGACTTTTAGTGAGAAATAAACTTTTAAGTTAATTAATTTAATGTTTTGGGATTATCATAGTCCGTCGGTGCCAAGTTTGTCAGAAAAACAGCCGAAATTACCAAGGCCACGTATCTACAATACCATTCTCACTTTTTGTAATTAATTCAGTATTTCACTACCGGCGTTTAGAATTGTTGGCAGCAAAAATAAACGTGTTTATGAATGAATAGCCCTCTCTATGTCTATTATTAGTCTAAGGTACAAACCCACGAAAATAGTGGTAAGGTACTGAGGGTGGCGGCCAGAGGTGCGATACAAGAATGGATAACTTAAGGCCACTAGTGGCTTAATTGCATAGCCTGGAACAGGCCGTCCACTTTAAATAATGTACAAGAAGAGGCGATGTTAGCTCAATCAATCAAAATTGTCTTCGGAAGATTCGTAAGAGTTGCTCTCCTTTGCAACTGTGAGGACGTATTAATACGTTTGCTATATCTCTCAAAAAATGTCGTCGACGTAATCCATTTTTATCGGGATTGTTAGCTTTGTATATAACTTGACAATTGATTCCTGCAACATTCAACATCTTGTAAAATATCACCAAGGGCCATCATTTACTGTTACGGGAGCAATCGTATGAATCACACAACTTGTCGACAACATCGACACCTCCTTTTGTCATATATGTACTGACAATTACCGGCTTAAATTTCTTACCAGTATCGGGCTCAATATCGACATGATGATGCATACTGGATGTTAATATAACATTTTTTCCTTTCTTTGGTATATATGAAACGATTGTTAAATCCTCGGTGAAGCCGAAAGGAATAGATGTAAACCAGTTATCCATCGCCACGTTAATGTGTGAACCAGAAATATGTTTACACATTCTTCTTAAAACCAAAACATAGATTTTATTGGAGCGTTTATATGGCCCTTTGGTTTGGGATTCGTCGTAGACTTCCATGTTTGAAGTGTACTGACGAAAAGAATATTTTCCTCCAAATGCTGGAAGCATCTCATCAATGGTAACATAGGTCGAATGATTATAACCATTTGAACAATTTTTTACAAATTGATCGAATATTGAACAAATGGGTTTAGTTAATCAAATTTTGTTCGATATGAGCGCGTTTCTTTGTCATCAAAACGTATGCAACGTTCAAGAAATCGGAACCTCTGCAAACTCATTGTAAGGAAAAACATTTCTAAGCCACATCCATCTCTTCTCCGAAGATACCCGGTATTTGAGCGATTGAAGTGACCAAGACGAGATAAATATAAGAGTCCTCTAAAAGCTCGAATTTCAATGTTGTCCGTTTGATTAGCATCTCTGTTTCACTAAATTTAGTTGGACAGGCCTTGATGTCTTAGATGTCCTCTTCTATCACGGTGGACATCCGTTAATTCCAGTATCTGTTTGTATAATTGTAAATCAATCAGGGTGAAATGTTTGGGATTCTTATAGAATACTAATTGTTTCAAGCCAAGCGTACTTTTAAATACTTTCCCGCCTACAATTAGTTGTTCATAATTAAATTCTAGTTGTTTGTCTCCAAACATCCATTGTTTATCTTTTAATTGCGGACCGTAAGAATGGTCGAGAATCCATTGTTCAATTCCTAATTCTGTAGTGTAAGCGTAGTCAGACTCTTTTGATATATTTTGATTATTGTCATTAAGTACTTGTTTGAGCGAAGAGTCTTCCTGCTCAGCCTCATCTTCACTTAATACTGGCGGGATTGGTGTATCTTTCGGAGAATCTCCACCTTGATTTGGGGGAAAATACTAGACATGCGTACTCTGATGCGTCTCTGATATCGTTATAATGCATCTCTGATTTGTCTCACTACTACCACTACTACTACTACTATCACTACTACTACTACTATCACTACTATAGCATTATACATATGTTGATTTCGTAGATATCTACGAACAATAATTGATAAATGACCAGTATTCCAAGTATCTACAACTATTCTGATAAACACACCAATATAAGACACAACACTAATTCTATCTAGTGGTACCACAAAATATTCAACGACTTTATAATTATTTCTGAAATTTAGCACTGTTTAACGAAAATTCATAAAATTTACAATTATTTAGACAGATTTAACCTAATGTAGCATCATATGTTGATTTCATGGATATCTACCAACAATAATTAACGAATGACCAAATATTCCAAGTATCTACAACGAGTTCGACAAATACTGCGATATTAGACAAAAAGCAACAGATTCAAAGTCCCTAAATAAAGATGAACTTTTTTATAGTCATTATTTCTAATTAAATACTTAAGCATGTTACATATTATTATTTTAAGCTTTAAAATATTTATTGAAATGCCATTTTCATTTCTGTTCTGATCATGAATTTGTTCCATTCATTTATAAAGAGGAATTCTAGCAGAGAATTACGGATATAAAAGGTGTTTTATATGACACAAAATTAGTAGAAAGAGCTCAAGGTATGTGTAAACCATATAGAAAAATACTATTTATGTTAATGGAACCTTTAAAAACAGAATTAAATAGATTACAAAAATTAGGGATTATTGAAATAATTACAGAACCAACTGAATTGGTAAATGCTTTAGTTATTTATAGTAAAGAAAGTGAATATAGTGAAAGTATGAGTTTGTTTAGACCCAAAACACTTAAATGATAATATAAAAAGGGAATATAGTTTAAGTTACTGACATTTTAAGAAATAGACGCTACACTAAAAGTTACTAAAATTTTTAATATATTGGATGCTGCAAAAACATTTTATCAGATTAGGTTAACAGAAAATAGTAGTAAATTATGTACTTTTGCGACACCATTTGCAAGGTACCGTTTTAAAAAAATACAATATGGTTTAAAGAGAAGTCCAGATAGTATTTATGATTGGAGTTTAATGAATACAATATATATGATGGGAATAAATGTTTTATTCTTACTGTGTGTGACACGTTCCAGATATCCCATTATTTTTGAACATCGAATTTATATCAAAGACCCTCCTAAAACGTTGGATTGAAGTAAAATATTTGGACGTCACCTACGTTCACTATCTTTTGCTAAACATATTAAAAAATATTGCAATGCATGCAAACCGGTTATTAGGATACATAATTAGACAAACGTTCAAGATCCCTTATTCTACTCTCGTAAGAACTAAAATTGGAAATCAAAGGATATATCTGCAATAAATAATAAATGTTCCACTCATTTCACAATTTTCTTGTCGTATTTCATCAAATTGTCTCTGATATGGTTCTGATATAGCTAGAGATTGTGAACAAGAAAATTGTGAAATGAGTGGAACAAATTCATGATCCTAACAAAAATTAAAATGGTACTCCAATAACACACACACCCTCACACACAAGTGTACTGCATTTATTATTCATTGCAGATATACCCTTTGATTTCCAATTTTAGTTCTTACGAGTTAAATGAAGGATCTTGAACGTTTGTCTAATATATTATGTATCCCAATAACCGGTTTGCATGCATCGCAATATTTTTTAATATGTTTAGCAAAAGATAGTGAACTTTCGTAGGTGACAAATATTTTACTTCAATCCAACGTTTTAGGAGGGTCTTTGATATAAATTCGATGTTCAAAAATAATGGGATATCTGGAACGTGTCACACATAGTAAGAATAAAACATTTATTCCCATATTGTGTTCATTAAACTCCAATCATAAATACTATCTGGACTTCTTCTTTTTAAACCATATTGTAATTTTTTAAAACAGTACCTTGCAAAGGGTGTCGCAAAAGTACATAATTTACTACTATTTTCTGTTAACCTAATTTGATAAAATGTTTTTGCAGCATCCAATATATTAAAAATTTTAGCAACTTTTAGTGTAGCGTCTATTTCTTAAAATGTCAGTAACTTGAACTATATTCCCTTTTTATATTATCATTTAAGTGTTTTGGGTCTAAACAAACTCATACTTTCACTACTCACACTTTTTTTACTATAAATAACTGAAGCATTTACCAATTCAGTTGCTTCTGTAATTTTTTCAATAATCCCTAATTTTTGTAATCTGTTTAATTCTGTTTTTAAAGGTTCCATCAACATAAATAGTATTTTTCTATATGGTTTACACATACCCTGAGCTCCTTCTACTAATTTTGTGTCATATAAAACACCTTTTATATCCGTAATTCTCTGCTGGAATTCCTCTTTATAAATGAGTGGAACAAATTCATGATCAGAACAGAAATGAAAATGGCATTTCAATAAATTGAGTGAATGTAAACGACGAGTACTCAGTGTGTATATGTTTATTAATATGCAGCTAAGCGCTTTCGGCCATTAGGCCATTATCAAAGCTTTGGTAATGGCCTAATGGCCGAAAGCGCTTAGCTGCATATTAATAAACATATACACACTGAGTACTCGTCGTTTACATTCACTCAATTTATATCTAGTGTGTACACCATACCCACAGACAGTTCCATTTCAATAAATATTTTAACGTTTAAAATAATAATATGTAACATTCTTAAGTATTTAATTAGAAATAATGGCTATAAAAAAGTTCATCTTGAATCTGTTGCTTTTTGTCTAATGTCGCCGTGTTTGTCGAACTCGCTGTAGATACTTGGAATATTGGTCATTCGTTAATTATTGTTGGTAGATATCCATGAAATCAACATATGATGCTACATTAGGTTAAATCTGTCTAAATGATTGTAAATTTTATGAGTTTTCGTTAAACAGTGCTAAATTTCGGAAATAATTAGACGTTGAATATTTTGTGGGTAACACTAGATAGAATTAGGTTTGTCTAGTATTGGTGTGTTTGTCAGAATCGTTGTAGGTACTTGGAATTCTGGTCATTTATCAATTATTGTTCGTAAATATCTACGAAATCAACATATGTATAATGCTATAGTAGTGTTAGTAATAGTAGTAGTGAGACACATCAGAGATGCATCGTAACCATATCAGAGACGCATCAGAGCCACATCAGAGGCGTATCAAAGACACATCAGAGATGTATCAGAACGTATAGCTGGTGGACATTATCGCGAATAATTTTTGGAAGTTGCTGTAAACAAATATGAAATGTTGATTTGCATGCATGCATGGCTTTCTCTACAGGCAGCTGGTTGATGCTCAAGCGATAGCGAGGATAGCAGGAGACTAGGGGGCAGCAAGTACATCAAAACTGCGTGATCTTCAGAGGGAGAGGGGATTCTTGAATGTCTAGTAGTATCAGCGTTAGGTAATCCATTCTTTTCATATATGTGATCTTTATATTGACAATACCTACATTCTTTCTGCAAGTTGTACTAGCAATCATCAAACTGATGGACTGATGTGTGTCTGCTTTCCTTCTGCTAACCCTATAAAGTATGTCTGCTAACCGTCTAATAATATATTGAATCCCGCACCCACACATTTTAATTTACTATAATGTCGTCATACGAGCAACAAGTCTCAAAGCATGCAAAAGCTTTACGTGAAAAATAAAAGTCGCTTAAAAGAACTAATAAGAAAGAGCAAGGAGAATATCTCAAGTCTGTAACATATCCTCTCAAACAAATAGCGGAATCACTGGACCCCCAAATCAAGGTGGATATTCTCCGAAAGATACACCAATCCCGCCAGTATTAAGTGAAGATGAGGCTGAGCAGGAAGACTCTTCGCTCAAACAAGTACTTAATGGCAATAATCAAAATATATCAAAAGAATCTGACTCCGCTTACACTCCAGAATTAGGAATTGAACAATGGATTCTCGACCATGCTTACGGTCCGCAATTAAAAGATAAACAATGGGTGTTTGGAGACAAACAACTAGAATTTAATGATGAACAACTAATTGTAGGCGTGAAAGTACTTAAAAGTACGCTTGGCTTGAAACAATTAGTATTCTATAAGAATCCCAAACATTTCACACTGACTGATTTACAATGATACAAACAGATACTGGAATTTGTAACAAGCCGATCGCATGTTACCATTTCTATCGGACTATGGTATTTTAATTTCGTCGTACTAATGTTTCGAAATTAAAAAACTTGTTTCTCTTCCAAATTTCCTGTATTTAAACGGTATCCTACATTGGAAAAGTCTCTTCCTATCAGTAAAATTTATAAGTTAGTACCTTACACTAACACTGCGTCTATAAAAATGTGAATTATCTATTGATTTATACATAATTTAATCAATTTGCTGCAACCTTTAATATTTGATGTCACCCCATTCTAGTATTAGTAACGATACTTTGACTGAGTTGATACAGTGGCGCCCCAGTTAATTGTATTTTTTGCTGATTACTGAGATGGTGTGGGAAATCTATATTAAAAGTTTACTTTTAGTTTAAATTATCAACTTAATTTTATTGATTACTTTAACTTAAATTTTTTTTCCAGTAATATTTCACATTTTTATAGACGCAGTGTTATGATAAAATTTGCTTCAAAATTTCATTTTCATATAGTTTCCTTATTTATTATTTTCGTCAGGAAGATATTACAAATTTTATGATGGTCAGTTTTTTGTGTTTCGAGAAGGTAATTAAGTATATTTGCAATAATAGTTGACATTAAGGAATTTGTCTACTTATTGTTTTACTGTTTTGAAAAAAGTTGTCGTAGTTTACAACTTTGATAATGTTTAATATGTTTTGAAATTATTTTGTTCTGGTATCTTAAAAAACTTCTCCTGTAATAATTGCAAATCAGTCGTTCCTTTTTGAAATAATTAGTATACCGGTTTATCCAAAGGTAAATATAATTAATAGCGTGTAATATTTTTGAAATATTTAGTATACAGGGTCACTCATAAGTAACATTGTTAAATTTCATATCTTTTTTTTACAGTTATTACTTTAATTACTTTGCAGTTACCTTTAAATTTGTTTACGTAGATCTTCCTGATGATGTGTTCTGATTAACATCCTGTTGATCCAAATTTATCTGGCCATAATTACGATTTACGAATCAGATCTACTTGTGATTCTGATTAGTTTGGGTTTTTTTTGGATTAATATTTCTGGACGTAACTATTTTCTTATCTTAATTTTGATTTAATATCAAAATATATTTTTTTATTTTTTATTGTCAACAATTGTGGCACAAATACGTTTTGTGACTATTTATAGTAGAATTTACTTTTCTACTTTCGTACATGTCATGGTACCTCTATACATTATCTTTTGTTATAGTAACCGATGTGCAAAAGCACATATATTTTTCTCTCTTGCCTTTGCTTTATCTCTTGATGTATCTTGAGTACATTATTTTGTATCTTTCTCTTATGTTGTGCATAATACAATTGTGTATTATATTTGTGCTTATCGTATCGCTTTTGTTTTTGGGTTTTTGAAACGCCAAAAATTCTGTTCTGTAGAGAACAAACTTCCGTGAATGTCTGAAATTTTCTGAGATTTTCTTGCTTTATGCACCTTTAGAAATCAGTTTAGTTTGGAACGACCTTTTTATACTCAAATATTTTCTGAAATTTCTTGCTTTAGGCAAATTTTGAATTCAGTTAATTTTGTAGTAGTCCCTTATCTTTTTTGTTGTGTGTGTACTGAGAAATTCTGTTTTGCTTGGGTAGCGTTTTTGTTCTCAGTATACGCCTTATTTTTATAGTCCCTCTATTGCTCAAATATTTTTTGGACGTCCTTGCTTCAGGCAAATTTTGGATTCAGATTATTTTATAGCAGTGTGCCTTTATTTGTTGTGTGTGTACTGAGAAATTATCTTTTTGCTTGGTAGCGTTTTTGTTCTCCAGTATACGTTTTAGTTATTTTTATCTTCCCTGTATTTTGATATGGTTCTTTTTGTTGCACGACAATTTATCGATTATTTTGGTGTACTGATACATACTGATAGTATTTTATTAAGGCATCATATATTAGTTTTCTTTTTGAGTTGTTGACAAAACTATTTTTTTTGGAGTCCCAAGACGCGGGAGAACATATATGTTACAAATTAACGGATGTCCACCGTGATAGAAGAGGACATCTACGACATCAGACTTGTCCAACTAAATTTAGTGAAATAATTAAACCGCTCTATAAAAAGCGTAAATATTCCAGAAATTCAAGTGATATTACAAAGTTCAATGACTCTTATAAACTCTGCATTAAAAATGAGTTGAATAATACCATAAAACAACTCAATGAACCAATTACAATTCAAAGAGGTTTTCACACAACAAAAAGCTATGATATTCTTTCTAATTGGTCAGATCCAAACTTATTGGTAGGGAGATTAAAACAACTACATCCGAATGATGATGAATTTCATAAAATAATTGTAGAGCTCAGCCTATCAAACATTATTGAATAGAAAAAACATAAAGAAGATGAACGGTCATTACAACTATACCTATATAAAATGAATGATATTTGACCAATTAAACAAAATTAATGCCTTTTAACGTGACTTCAATATGACTATATCTTGTACGAATATAAAAAGCTGATTTTCTTACAAAATACAACTAAAAATAGAACAAAATTTAACTATAGATAATGTGTTAATCATTTCTGGAATCGTCTGAATAATAAAAAGAAATATAAGATCGAAACCTTGCTACTACAAAAAGAACCGGTTATTTGGATACATACAAACTTTCAATTTTTCTAAAGTAGATGTCTTAAAAGATCCCTTATTTTACTCTCGTAAGAACTAAAATTGGAAATCAAAATTTGGTTAACTGAGTAAGTACCATGAGTATGCTATCTGTTTTAGAAAAAAATCCCAATGGCACAGGACCAATTGGACAGGCTTATTTCAGTAACATTATTGCATAAAACTCAAAATAAAAAATTAGATACAAAAGTAATAGAATATTTTGAGATGTACAAAAAAAAATGTAACCTTTTGGCATCAAATAAAAAATAAAAAAATGTCTGGTAAATTTGTGAATTTTCTTATATAAATGTTTTAATGTACGATTTAGAGAAAAATGTTGAATACAAAAGTTGTAGACTGTGTTAAGGTCTATAAAAAAGCTCAGTAACTTTTTGGCGTCAAATGACAAACAAAGGAAATACGATTTTTTTTTCAACTTTGACAGGCAGCATCGTGCATCGTATTATCTGGATGACAATAAAAATTTAAATATATTATCGAATCTATTTATAAATAATGGATATCCAAAAACATTAGTGAGAAAAATACTATTTAACAATCCTCATCCAATACAATTATCTAATGAACCAAATTTATCAACTGATAACTTTACGAATACAAATTCAACCAATACCTTTTTTGCATCTTTACCATATTTTAGAGATCTTACTCCTAGAATTTCCAAAATTTTAAAGGAAGTAACTAACATAAAACTTGCAAATAAAAATGTTCTGACAATGAATCGTGTTTTTAGTAAATTGAAAGAAATTGATCCTTATACTGAACGTTCTAATGTTGTATATAGATTAACATGCTCTACATGCGAATCTGTATATGTGGGTCAGACTTCTCAAAAAATTACTAAGCGCTTAGCTCTACATAAGAGTGATTCAAGATTATACCCAGAACGTTCAGCATTAGCAGAACACGTTTTCTCAACAAAACATATAATTGATTATAAAAACTTCAAAATTTTGTGTAAAGAAGACAATTACTCTAAAAGGATTTTCCTGGAAATGACATTCATTGCTCAAGAGAATAATTGTTTAAATAAAAGAACTGATATTCAGAATCTAAATTCAATTTATAGTTATTTATTATCATTCGACAAAAAAGATAATAATGAAGATCAAGGCGTTATAGAGGATAATTCTGTTTATTGATTTACTTATATTTCATTTAAATATAATAAGAGTATAGTAAACATTTTATTACATACTATACTGATGTACTGAATATATATATATAAAAAAAATGTTTTCTATGACAACATCAACTTGTCAAAAATTGTCATCAACTTGATAACATGCCAATTTGAATATTTTAACGATTAAATTGTACAATGATATTTCTTCATATATATAGATATTATATTATTGTGAACAACCTCAATTAGTGTAAGTAAAAAATATTTTTACTTTAAAAAATATTTTAAATTTATATAATATTAATTTTGTAGATTCTTTGATAATGATAATAATAAATTATCGAAAGCTTAGGATCAACTAAACAGAGTTTTCTTTATCACATTGCCGCATTCCCCAATAAAAAAGTTACCCTAACTAGTTTCGGCAACGAACTACTTTCATCTATATATATATATATATATATATATATATATATATATATATATATATATATATATATATATACAAAGAGCAAACAACAAGTGTTATCATGGGAAAGCAAGCAAAAATAAAGAGGTTACTGAAGAGGAGTGGTAACCGTAAACATGCATGTTTCTAGCTCATTAGCCTTCATCAGTACGGTATAACCAAGTATGGATGTGAAACTTGGGAGCAACGATGTTAAATGAAACATGGAAGAACACAAAGAACGGAAAATAACAGGACAACCAAACGTACATTTGTGCCATCAATTGGAAGATTCCGATTTTGGAACAACAATCAATATCAACACGGAGACGCATAAAGCCCTCCTGTCTGGAAAAAACCAACCCAAGGTAAAGAAACAAGATCAAAAATGGATCATGCGTGAATTTAACGAAAACAAAGAGCAAACAACAAGTGTTATAATGGGAAAGCACGCAAAAATAAAGAGGTTACTGAAGAGGAGTGGTAACCGTAAACATGCATGTTTCTAGCTCATTAGCATTCATCAGTACGGTATAACCAAGTATGGATGTGAAACTTGGGAGCAACGATGTTAAATGAAACATGGAAGAACACAAAGAACGGAAAATAACAGGACAACCAAACGTACATTTGTGCCATCAATATATATATATATATATATATATATATATATATATACATATCAAAAACTGCATTGAAATTTTTCAGAAGTCGCGTCATGCTACTCTCTACAATAGCCCTATTTCATTCTGATATAAGCCTAAAAATCAAAATACCTTTTTGTAATATCTATATTTAAAAAACATCATATACGATCAGATTATAAGGTTGTTAGAACTATCCAACTTGAAAACGAATTCAAGATATTGTCTTTACTTATTTCTTTCGTTTAAAATAGTAAACGAATATCCCCACATCATAATGTCTTTTTTGTATCAACCCAATACCATAATAATGTCTTTTTAACATATTCAGCAGAATTAAATCATACTGCTTCCGCATCGTAAAAATTACTACAATGAGAGGTCTATTTCAACTATACTGAATTTTATTCCAGCTATGTGAATTCGACATAGAAGCGCGTCCTCTGTTGGATTATTCCTCTGATATTTTCTTTTGTTTAAAATAATAAACGAACATCATAATGTCTTTTGTAACGATACAATATAATAATAACGCAGGTAATGGCTGTTTAACATATTCATATTACCCTCAGAATTATATATATATATATATATATATATATATATATATATAATAAGTAACGAAGAGATTAGTGGGTATTGCACGCAAATAGAAGAAGGGGCTACTGAAAAGAGTGGTAACCGCAGACATGCATGTTTCTGGCTCATTAGCCGTCCTCGGTACGGTGCAACCAAGAAAAGATGTGAAACATGGGAGCAAAGGTGTTGAATGAAACATGAGAAAATATAACAGAACTCAGCAGGATAGTCAAACACAACATTTGTGTCAGTAATATTAGAAGATCTGGAATATTCGAGACAACAACCAACATAGACACGGAGGCGCATATAACACTCCCGTCTGAAACTTCAGACCCATCAGATTAATGAGATAACAACAAGATGTACGAATAGTGCGTGACATATGAACAATAAGTAACGAAGAGATTAGTGGGTATTGCAAGCAAATAGAAGAAGGGCTTATATATACACATATGTCCAAAAGTTTGGAATACGTACAATTAATATATCTACGCCTATGGTGGTTCAAAAACTGTTGTTGATAAATATTCTAGAGCGTTTTTAAATGAAAATTATCAAAGATTTGATTCGTTTTTGTAGCAATTTGGTCACATTAAACTGATGGTATTTACACATTATTTCAGTTCTTGTTTAAATTTCATTCGAGCCGTTTAAAAATGCCTAGAAACATGATATCTCATTTCGACAGATCTAGAGTAATTACATTGTTACAGCAAGGCTTTATTCAAAGTGATATCGCCAATATTATTGGCGTCACTCAGAGTGCTGTATCGAAAATTCCAAGACACAAATGACGTGAAGGATCGCCCCAGAAGTGGCAGAAATCGATGTACAACAGCAGCACAAGACCGACAGATAACATTGATAGCTCGAAAAAATCGTCTGGAATCTACCAGTGGTATATCCAGAGAAATTGTTAGACTTGAAGGACTTAATATTTGACGGCAAACAATAACACGCAGACTAAATGCAGTAACTTTGTATCGTAGAAGACCCTTACGTGTTCCCAAACTAACCTATCAACACAAAATTGTAAGGTTGCAATGGGCTTGAGAAATGGTACATCATGGTCCTAACTGGAATAACGTGATGTTCTCCGATGAATCAAAAATTGCATTGGTTTCTGATTCGCAAAGAATACAAGTTTGGAGGACCCCAGGACGACAAGCCCGACTAGGAACAGCCCAACCGCGTGTCCGATTTGAAGGTGGGAGAATTATGGTTTGGGGTGGTATTATGAGTGGCACACGGACGCCTCTACTGGTTCTGGAGAGAAGAGTCATTGGTGCTGTATACATCGAGGAGGTTTTAAATCCTGTCGTGCGACTATTCCAAGAGGGAGTAGGTGATAGATTTGTGTTTATGCATGACAACGCACCTCCGCATCAAACAGCAGCAGTACAAAATTTTCTGGAAGAAGAAGAAATGGTGTGGCCCTCGAATTCCCCTAACATGAACGTCATTGAACATGCCTGGGACATTCTCAAAACACGCATTAAGAAGCGAAACAGTCCCCCTAATACACTGCGAGAGCTAAAAGATGCTGCTCGTGAAGAATGGGAGAGAATTCGGCAAGCCCAGCTCGACCATTTAATCGACAGCATGCCAAATCGCCTACAGTCATACATACAGGCCAATGGAGGAAATACTGATTATTAATTTTATAAAAAAATATTTTTTTCTATACTAATTTAATTTTAAATGTAAGTGGTACATTGTAAATTTTTCACTCCAAAAGAATAAATAATTTTTTTGCATATTGTTTATCTGGCGTTGAGATTTATTTAGTATTGGTGGGAGTTGTAGCAAAATGATGTTTAATTATTCAGAAAATGTTTTATGTAAAAATCAAAAAAAAAGATGAAATTTTCCAATATTCCAAACTTTTGGACATATGTATGTATATATATATATATATATTTTTGGTTAGTTTATTTCTTGAACCTATTTTATTTATTTTTCAAAACAATTATTCTTGGGATTTTTTGGTTCTGCATAAAATTGAAAAGAATTTTCAGTTTTTTTTATTTTACATTTTAGTTTATTTTTAACGTTTCGGACAGTCAATGTCCTTCATCAGAAAGGTAATCTACAAAGGACTGTTACAATTAATATGATGTACAATACAAATATATTTCTTAAAACTTACCATAAAACATGGGCCTGCGAGCGCAATGTCCATCACGTATAATTAAAATATCATTCCTAAATTAAAAACTTTTTAAAATAAACACACAACATACACCTTCATCGGTGCAACACAATATGCCTGACCGTCCAAGATCTCACATGTAAAAACAACATTTATCGATTGAAGGCCAACAAGTAGCAGTATTATCGTGTAAGTAAATTAGTTGTAAAACACAGGAGCAACTAATATCCGGAATATAATGTTCGTATTGGTATGTTATTTGGCAAAATTATGATTGTCGCGCCAGCATATGTACTTACAACATGTGGCAAAAATATTTTTTTCCTTTAACTTGAAATTCATTGTATTAAATTAAAATAGATTTTTGATAGATTTTTTGTATCAGACTTGGCGTTGATGGAATGTTTGTTTTTCTGGATTTCAATCATTTCGTGGATCTCTCTTCTCTTTTGGTGGCTTTCAGTTCGTAGTATTTTTGTGCTTTCATAATCAAAAGCATGGTTATGTTCAACAACATGATTCGCAAGAGCTGTCTTGTTTTTTTTATCATATCTATGGCCCTTCAAGCGGTTTTTTAAATGCTGACTGGTTTGTCCAATGTAGACACCTTCACAGTGTTTACATGGAACTTCGTAGATAACATGACTTTTTTTGTCCTTGGGAATTTTTGACTTGAGTTTACTGAAATTGGTCTTTAAGAGATTATGTCCTACGTGCGATACGGTTATGTTATATTCTTTGAAAGTGCCACCCATTTGTTCTGAAAGCCCCGAAATGTAAGGTAAAGTGAGATAATATTTTTCAGATATATTCTGACTACTGTTTCTAGATTGGGACTGATTGTGAAAACGATGAATACGGTTATTAAAAATTCTGTCAATTAGATTACCAGGGTAATCATTTAACAAGAGCGCTTCTTTAGCTTTTTTTATGGCGATTTCCCTGTAGTCACAGTCAGAAAGTTTTATAGCTCGATCAGCAAGACCTATGACAACAGATTTTTTCTGTGACATTGGGTGCTGGGAGTTAAAATTCACATATCTAGAGGACCAGGTTTCCTTTGTATACCATTCCGTTCTGATAGTGTTGTTTGTATGGTGCAGCGTCAAGTCTAAAAAGTTTATTTTATTATGCTGTTCCTTTTCAACAGTAAATTGTAGTTTACTGTGAAAACTGTTAAATCGATTGAGGACGTCATTCACTCTGTTTACAGGCACCAGTGCTATGCAGTCGTCGACATACCTAAAGAAAAACGGAACCTGGTATTCCAAGTCTCCAATTACGGATTCCTCTAAGTCCTCCATCACCAGTTGCGCAACTACACTTGAGATGGAAGCACCCATCGCACAACCTTCTGTTTGTTTATAAAATTTATCCTCATACATAAAGTATGTAGAAGTTAAGGTCAGTTGTATTGCTTTTAAAAATTCATTCTGAGGTATGTCCGTATGCGACTCAATCTCATTCCATTTTTTTATAATTGTATTTCTGGCCAAGTCGAAAGGTATGTTAGTATATTATTAATTACAGATACAACAAAAAATGTGATAACTTTGCAAAATGAAATTACTAGAATAGTTAATTATTTAAAAACGATTATACCACAACAAGTTTTAGACCGAATAATATTAAAAGAAGCGTCAAAAATCGAAGCTGTGTTCCAAAGGATTAGACAGAAAAATATCAAGAAAATTGATCGCCTAAATAAAAGCAACAAAAAGCCAACAAGGGATACATCTTGTTGGATCGAAAATCTGACAGACACTATAATTCCAGACTATGTTTCAGAAATTCTTAGTCTGGGGCCAAATTTTGCCTTACCTATTGAAAATCCGGAGGACTTGCCTATTTCTGAAATTATTGCTAATGTTGAGG
The DNA here is from genome assembly GCA_963921935.1 of Galeruca laticollis. Lineage (NCBI taxonomy): Eukaryota > Metazoa > Arthropoda > Insecta > Coleoptera > Chrysomelidae > Galeruca > Galeruca laticollis. The sequence continues at coordinate 66,939,209 of OY998180.1, read as the reverse complement.
TCGCAATAACAAACCTTCCCTCGGATCATAAAGACAATCTACGATCTAAATGTTGTAACGTAATTACAAATCACAAAAATAATTTTAATAGAAATAAAAAAAGTGATAAATACCAGAAAAAATTAATTATTAAAGCTAAAAAAACTAAATCATTCCTAAGGGAAAATAACCATTTAAAGGTTCTAAGGCCTGATAAGTCAAACAAAACTGTAATTATGTCTAACGTGGAGTATGACAAAAAAATGAACAATATATTGCAGGATGGTAACACGTATAAAGAAATAAAAAATGACCCCACTAACTTATACCAAAAAAATCATAATGACCTAATATCACAATGGGAAAACAGCATGTATATTTCACCTAGTATGGCAAAGAAACTAAAAATTTCGAATTCACTACCACCAAGAATTTATGGGTTGCCAAAATTGCATAAAGAAGGCATTCCCCTCAGACCCATTGTGTCTTGTGTGCAATCGCCTTTTGAAAATCTTTCTAAATTTCTTAAAAATATATTACAAAATGTGGTAAACCAAAACAAATACTACATAAAAGATTCGTTTGATTTTAAGAACAAAATTAAAAATTTGATATTACCTGATGACTACATACTTTTGTCATTGGACGTTGTATCGTTATATACTAACATACCTTTCGACTTGGCCAGAAATACAATTATAAAAAAATGGAATGAGATTGAGTCGCATACGGACATACCTCAGAATGAATTTTTAAAAGCAATATAACTGACCTTAACTTCTACATACTTTATGTATGAGGATAAATTTTATAAACACACAAAGGACATAATCTCTTAAAGACCAATTTCAGTAAACTCAAGTCAAAAATTCCCAAGGACAAAAAAAGTCATGTTATCTACGAAGTTCCATGTAAACACTGTGAAGGTGTCTACATTGGACAAACCAGTCAGCATTTAAAAAACCGCTTGAATGGCCATAAATATGATAAAAAAAACAAGACAGCTCTTGCGAATCATGTTGTTGAACATAACCATGCTTTTGATTATGAAAGCACAAAAATACTACGAACTGAAAGCCACCAAAAGAGAAGAGAGATCCACGAAATGATTGAAATCCAGAAAAACAAACATTCCATCAACGCCAAGTCTGATACAAAAAATCTATCAAAAATCTATTTTAATTTAATACAATGAATTTCAAGTTAAAGGAAAAAAATATTTTTGCCACATGTTGTAAGTACATATGCTGGCGCGACAATCATAATTTTGCCAAATAACATACCAATACGAACATTATATTCCGGATATTAGTTGCTCCTGTGTTTTACAACTAATTTACTTACACGATAATACTGCTACTTGTTGGCCTTCAATCGATAAATGTTGTTTTTACATGTGAGATCTTGGACGGTCAGGCATATTGTGTTGCACCGATGAAGGTGTATGTTGTGTGTTTATTTTAAAAAGTTTTTAATTTAGGAATGATATTTTAATTATACGTGATGGACATTGCGCTCGCAGGCCCATGTTTTATGGTAGTTTTATGAAATATATTTGTATTGTACATCATATTAATTGTAACAGTCCTTTGTAGATTACCTTTCTGATGAAGGACATTGACTGTCCGAAACGTTAAAAATAAACTAAAATGTAAAATAAAAAAACTGAAAATACTTTTCAATTTTATGCAGAACCAAAAAATCCCAAGAATAATTGTTTTGAAAAAAAAAATATATATATATATATATATATTAATATGAATTGGCTATGGTGTAATAAGAATGTTATACTTATTTTATTTTAGTTTAAATTTACTTTAAGTTTATTTTTTGCCCGGTATATTGATGATTTTATATATATGATAAACAGTTTATATTACTAACATGAAAACTTCTCATCTCAGGGTAGAGTTCAAGTATTTAGGATAAAATGATTTTAGAATTTTATATATATTAGCGCCAAAGTTAATAAATGCTTTATATTTCAAAAATAAATTTGTTAATCAGAATATGTTACTTGTTCAATGATTCCAAACTAAATACGGTCCTGTCCTGCTTAAAACAAATCTGCATAATTCAATAGATGTCATTCAGAGCTTCTGCCTATGGTAAGTAGATGGTGCGCAAGTCACCAGATGAAATGAATAACTGAATAACTCAAAAATAGTTTAAAACGTTCTTCAAAGGAAAAACGATATTTAATTTAATGAAAATAAATACATTACACTTTTACAAGTGTTCTTGAAGAAATTCAACTATCTAAAAGGATGACTCTTTCATACAACATACACGCACTCTGGTGAGATATTATTATAAGAGTGAAATACAATTATACAACTTCATAAACATATGATTTTTAGAAAATGGCGAAATACACTCCTAAAAGCGTCTATGCGTCACAAAATTTTAGTTCTTTGCATAAATTGGTAAGTACGCTTGACTTTTTAATATATTAATAAATTAACTTTTACTACCTTATTCACTTCACTGTTTTGTTTGTTCACCTCAATGATCCGTTCCTTTTATTTGTTTCAGATTCTCCTCCTGGAAAAACTCCATGCTGGCATTCCGTTTCTACCAGAACAGGAATCGATGCTGTATTTCATTCAAAGTCCAAGCAGTTTATATAAATTCCATTATTCAGTGTTTTCCAAAAGCTATTGTGGCTATTTTACTTCCACAAGACACAAGACACCATATTATAAAATAAAAATCATGGTTAGTACTGTACAACATTCGACAATTCCTTTTTTAATTATTAATATAAACTTAACTACTTACACTGATGTATATCTTGTAAGTATAATGTATTTGTTCTTGAATTCTATAGTCAAATTTTATCTTCCAAATAATTTCAAATGATTTTCTTTACCAAAGAGTTTTGCTGCTTACAAATTTTTTTTTCCCAATAAAAAAAACCTCTAGTCAATAGCCCCCATAATCAACAACCTTTTTACATTCCGATTTTTTTTTCGTTAGCAACATAATTGTCGCCGATATGATCTTTTTTAAATGTTTATTTACCAATCAAATTTGACTATTTATTTTATCACTCAAATTCTTCATTTCAACCAGTGAAATGTTCATCCATTATATCAGGATATTGTATTCTAAGGTTTTTTAATTGCTTAGACTTCCTATATTATTTTCATTCAATAATATTTCCTAGTATTGTTAAAATGACATTTCCTAACCTCTAAGTATGTATGTCAAATGAATATTCTTAATGTTTTAATAGATGACAGCTGTTACCTTTAAACATATATGCAAAATGAAAATTCGTTTTTTTCTTTATGAGTCATGTTCTCTGAAATTCACATTATTATATACTTTTCTGCTCTGTTATGTCTAAACAGCTACACTAACTTACTTTAATGTTTTAATCAACAAATATTATGAGATTAGCTTGACTTTACAGAATAAAGCATTATTAGTTTCTTATCATGAACAAATTCTGATACTTGATCTTTTTAATAAAAGTTTGGTTAATTTATTTCACATAAATTGTTTATCACACCTATTCGCAATTATCCCTACATTATACAGTCCTTTCTGTATGCCTTCTCTATCGAATAGTGGATCGTACAGATTGTCTCCATTCAAATGTTAAAAAAAATTTTGACTTAAAAAAATTCTTCTAGATTACAATGCACAATCTTAATTCTTTATTGTTTGATATACAGGGTGTTTCACTCTATAATAATATATATATATATATATATATATATATATATATATATATATATATATATATATAAGCAAAAAAGCGATAAACGCCTATGATCCTATGATCGTGGCTGATCAATTAAAACACAAAAGGACAAATACTACTGAGGTTACCAGCAAAAGGAAAAGTGTACTCTTCTTAGATTTCCAAGCTTTAGTATATATATATATATATATATATATATATATATATATATATATATATATATATATATATATAACAAAGATCAAACAACAAGTGTTATCATGGGAAAGCACGCAAAAATAAAGAGGTTACTGAAGTGGAGTGGTAACCGTAAACATGCATGTTTCTAGCTCATTAGCCTTCATCAGTACGGTATAACCAAGTATGGATGTGAAACTTGGGAGCAACGATGTTGAATGAAACATGGAAGGACACAAAAAACGGAAAATAACAGGACAACCAAACGTACATTTGTGCCATCAATTGGAAGATTCCGATTTTGGAACAACAACCAATATCAACACGGGGACGCATAAAGCCCTCCTGTCTGGAAAAAACCAACCCAAGGTAAAGAAACAAGATCAAAAATGGATCATGCGTGAATTTAACAAAAACAAAGAGCAAACAACAAGTGTTATCATGGGAAAGCACGCAAAAATAAAGAGGTTACTGAAGTGGAGTGGTAACCGTAAACATGCATGTTTCTAGCTCATTAGCCTTCATCAGTACGGTATAACCAAGTATGGATGTGAAACTTGGGAGCAACGATGTTGAATGAAACATGGAAGAACACAAAGAACGGAAAATAACAGGACAACCAAACGTACATTTGTGCCATCAATTGGAAGATTCCGATTTTGGAACAACAACCAATATCAACACGGAGACGCATAAAGCCCTCCTGTCTGGAAAAAACCAACCCAAGGTAAAGAAACAAGATCAAAAATGGATCATGCGTGAATTTAACAAAAACAAAGAGCAAACAACAAGTGTTATCATGGGAAAACACGCAAAAATTTAGAGGTTACTGAAGTGGAGTGGTAACCGTAAACATGCATGTTTCTAGCTCATTAGCCTTCATCAGTACGGTATAACCAAGTATGGATGTGAAACTTGGGAGCAACGATGTTGAATGAAACATGGAAGAACACAAAGAACGGAAAATAACAGGACAACCAAACGTACATTTGTGCCATCAATTGGAAGATTCCGATTTTGGAACAACAACCAATATCAACACGGAGACGCATAAAGCCCTCCTGTCTGGAAAAAACCAACCCAAGGTAAAGAAACAAGATCAAAAATGGATCATGCGTGAATTTAACAAAAACAAAGAGCAAACAACAAGTGTTATCATGGGAAAGCACGCAAAAATAAAGAGGTTACTGAAGTGGAGTGGTAACCGTAAACATGCATGTTTCTAGCTCATTAGCCTTCATCAGTACGGTATAACCAAGTATGGATGTGAAACTTGGGAGCAACGATGTTGAATGAAACATGGAAGAACACAAAGAACGGAAAATAACAGGACAACCAAACGTACATTTGTGCCATCAATTGGAAGATTCCGATTCTGGAACAACAACCAATATCATCACGGAGACACATAAAGCCCTCCTGTCTGGAAAAAACCAACCCAAGGTAAAGAAACAAGATCAAAAATGGATCATGCGTGAATTTAACAAAAACAAAGAGCAAACAACAAGTGTTATCATGGGAAAGCACGCAAAAATAAAGAGGTTACTGAAGTGGAGTGGTAACCGTAAACCTGCATGTTTCTAGCTCATTAGCCTTCATCAGTACGGTATAACCAAGTATGGATGTGAAACTTGGGAGCAACGATGTTGAATGAAACATGGAAGAACACAAAGAACGGAAAATAACAGGACAACCAAACGTACATTTGTGCCATCAATTGGAAGATTCCGATTTTGGAACAACAACCAATATCAACACGGAGACGCATAAAGCCCTCCTGTCTGAAAAAAACCAACCCAAGGTAAAGAAACAAGATCAAAAATGGATCATGCGTGAATTTAACAAAAACAAAGAGCAAACAACAAGTGTTATCATGGGAAAGCACGCAAAAATAAAGAGGTTACTGAAGTGGAGTGGTAACCGTAAACATGCATGTTTCTAGCTCATTAGCCTTAATCAGTACGGTATAACCAAGTATGGATGTGAAACTTGGGAGCAACGATGTTCAATGAAACATGGAAGAACACAAAGAACGGAAAATAACAGGACAACCAAACGTACATTTGTGCCATCAATTGGAAGATTCCGATTTTGGAACAACAACCAATATCAACACGGAGACGCATAAAGCCTTCCTGTCTGGAAAAAACCAGCCCAAGGTAAAGAAACAAGATCAAAAATGGATCATGCGTCAATTTAACAAAAACAAAGAGCAAACAACAAGTGTTATCATGGGAAAGCACGCAAAAATAAAGAAGTTACTGAAGTGGAGTGGTAACCGTAAACATGCATGTTTCTAGCTCATTAGCCTTCATCAGTACGGTATAACCAAGTATGGATGTGAAACTTGGGAGCAACGATGTTGAATGAAACATGGAAGAACACAAAGAACGGAAAATAACAGGAGAACCAAACGTACATTTGTGCCATCAATTGGAAGATTCCGATTTTGGAACAACAACCAATATCAACACGGAGACGCATAAAGCCCTCCTGTCTGGAAAAAACCAACCCAAGGTAAAGAAACAAGATCAAAAATGGATCATGCGTCAATTTAACAAAAACAAAGAGCAAACAACAAGTGTTATCATGGGAAAGCACGCAAAAATAAAGAGGTTACTGAAGTGGAGTGGTAACCGTAAACATGCATGTTTCTAGCTCATTAGCCTTCATCAGTACGGTATAACCAAGTATGGATGTGAAACTTGGGAGCAACGATGTTGAATGAAACATGGAAGAACACAAAGAACGGAAAATAACAGGACAACCAAACGTACATTTGTGCCATCAATTGGAAGATTCCGATTTTGGAACAACAACCAATATCAACACGGAGACGCATAAAGCCCTCCTGTCTGAAAAAACCAACCCAAGGTAAAGAAACAAGATCAAAAATGGATCATGCGTGAATTTATCAAAAACAAAGAGCAAACAACAAGTGTTATCATGGGAATGCACGCAAAAATAAAGAGGTTACTGAAGTGGAGTGGTAACCGTAAACATGCATGTTTCTAGCTCATTAGCCTTCATCAGTACGGTATAACCAAGTATGGATGTGAAACTTGGGAGCAACGATGTTGAATGAAACATGGAAGAACACAAAGAACGGAAAATAACAGGACAACCAAACGTACATTTGTGCCATCAATTGGAAGATTCCGATTCTGGAACAACAACCAATATCATCACGGAGACACATAAAGCCCTCCTGTCTGGAAAAAACCAACCCAAGGTAAAGAAACAAGATCAAAAATGGATCATGCGTGAATTTAACAAAAACAAAGAGCAAACAACAAGTGTTATCATGGGAAAGCACGCAAAAATAAAGAGGTTACTGAAGTGGAGTGGTAACCGTAAACCTGCATGTTTCTAGCTCATTAGCCTTCATCAGTACGGTATAACCAAGTATGGATGTGAAACTTGGGAGCAACGATGTTGAATGAAACATGGAAGAACACAAAGAACGGAAAATAACAGGACAACCAAACGTACATTTGTGCCATCAATTGGAAGATTCCGATTTTGGAACAACAACCAATATCAACACGGAGACGCATAAAGCCCTCCTGTCTGAAAAAAACCAACCCAAGGTAAAGAAACAAGATCAAAAATGGATCATGCGTGAATTTAACAAAAACAAAGAGCAAACAACAAGTGTTATCATGGGAAAGCACGCAAAAATAAAGAGGTTACTGAAGTGGAGTGGTAACCGTAAACATGCATGTTTCTAGCTCATTAGCCTTAATCAGTACGGTATAACCAAGTATGGATGTGAAACTTGGGAGCAACGATGTTGAATGAAACATGGAAGAGCACAAAGAACGGAAAATAACAGGACAACCAAACGTACATTTGTGCCATCAATTGGAAGATTCCGATTTTGGAACAACAACCAATATCAACACGGAGACGCATAAAGCCTTCCTGTCTGGAAAAAACCAGCCCAAGGTAAAGAAACAAGATCAAAAATGGATCATGCGTGAATTTATCAAAAACAAAGAGCAAACAACAAGTGTTATCATGGGAATGCACGCAAAAATAAAGAGGTTACTGAAGTGGAGTGGTAACCGTAAACATGCATGTTTCTAGCTCATTAGCCTTCATCAGTACGGTATAACCAAGTATGGATGTGAAACTTGGGAGCAACGATGTTGAATGAAACATGGAAGAACACAAAGAACGGAAAATAACAGGACAACCAAACGTACATTTGTGCCATCAATTGGAAGATTCCGATTTTGGAACAACAACCAATATCAACACGGAGACGCAGAAAGTCCTCCTGTCTGGAAAAAACCAACCCAAGGTAAAGAAACAAGATCAAAAATGGATCATGCGTCAATTTAACAAAAACAAAGAGCAAACAACAAGTGTTATCATGGGAAAGCACGCAAAAATAAAGAGGTTACTGAAGTGGAGTGGTAACCGTAAACATGCATGTTTCTAGCTCATTAGCCTTCATCAGTACGGTATAACCAAGTATGGATGTGAAACTTGGGAGCAACGATGTTGAATGAAACATGGAAGAACACAAAGAACGGAAAATAACAGGACAACCAAACGTACATTTGTGCCATCAATTGGAAGATTCCGATTTTGGAACAACAACCAATATCAACACGGAGACGCATAAAGCCCTCCTGTCTGAAAAAAACCAACCCAAGGTAAAGAAACAAGATCAAAAATGGATCATGCGTGAATTTAACAAAAACAAAGAGCAAACAACAAGTGTTATCATGGGAATGCACGCAAAAATAAAGAGGTTACTGAAGTGGAGTGGTAACCGTAAACATGCATGTTTCTAGCTCATTAGCCTTCATCAGTACGGTATAACCAAGTATGGATGTGAAACTTGGGAGCAACGATGTTGAATGAAACATGGAAGAACACAAAGAACGGAAAATAACAGGACAACCAAACGTACATTTGTGCCATCAATTGGAAGATTCCGATTTTGGAACAACAACCAATACCAACACGGAGACGCATAAAGCCCTCCTGTCTGGAAAAAACCAACCCAAGGTAAAGAAACAAGATCAAAAATGGATCATGCGTGAATTTAACAAAAACAAAGAGCAAACAACAAGTGTTATCATGGGAAAGCACGCAAAAATAAAGAGGTTACTGAAGTGGAGTGGTAACCGTAAACATGCATGTTTCTAGCTCATTAGCCTTCATCAGTACGGTATAACCAAGTATGGATGTGAAACTTGGGAGCAACGATGTTGAATGAAACATCGAAGAACACAAAGAACGGAAATAACAGGACAACCAAACGTACATTTGTGCTATCAATTGGAAGATTCCGATTTTGGAACAAGAACCAATATCAACACGGAGACGCATAAAGCCCTCCTGTCTGGAAAAAACCAACCCAAGGTAAAGAAACAAGATCAAAAATGGATCATGCGTGAATTTAACAAAAACAAATAGCAAACAACAAGTGTTACCATGGGAAAGCACGCAAAAATAAAGAGGTTACTGAAGGGGAGTGGTAACCGTAAACATGCATGTTTCTAGCTCATTAGCCTTCATCAGTACGTTATAACCAAGTATGGATGTGAAACTTGGGAGCAACGATGTTGAATGAAACATGGAAGAACACAAAGAACGGAAAATAACAGGACAACCAAACGTACATTTGTGCCATCAATTGGAAGATTCCGATTTTGGAACAACAACCAATATCAACACGGAGACGCATAAAGCCCTCCTGTCTGGAAAAAACCAACCCAAGGTAAAGAAACAAGATCAAAAATGGATCATGCGTGAATTTAACAAAAACAAATAGCAAACAACAAGTGTTATCATGGGAAAGCACGCAAAAATAAAGAGGTTACTGAAGTGGAGTGGTAACCGTAAACATGCATGTTTCTAGCTCATTAGCCTTCATTAGTACGTTATAACCAAGTATGGATGTGAAACTTGGGAGCAACGATGTTGAATGAAACATGGAAGAACACATCGTTGCTCCCAAGTTTCACATCCATACTTGGTTATACCGTACTGATGAAGGCTAATGAGCTAGAAACATGCATGTTTACGGTTACCACTCCACTTCAGTAACCTCTTTATTTTTGCGTGCTTTCCCATGATAACACTTGTTGTTTGCTCTTTGTTTTTGTTAAATTCACGCATGATCCATTTTTGATCTTGTTTCTTTACCTTGGGTTGGTTTTTTCCGGACAGGAGGGATTTATGCGTCTCCGTGTTGATATTGGTTGTTGTTCCAAAATCGGAATCTTCCAATTGATGGTACAAATGTACGTTTGGTTGTCCTGTTATTTTCCGTTCTTTGTGTTCTTCCATGTTTCATTCAACATCGTTGCTCCCAAGTTTTACATCCATACTTGGTTATACCGTACTGATGAAGGCTAATGAGCTAGAAACCTGCATGTTTACGGTTACCACTCCACTTCAGTAACCTCTTTATTTTTGCGTGCTTTCCCATGATAACACTTGTTGTTTGCTCTTTGTTTTTGTTAAATTCACGCATGATCCATTTTTGATATATATATATATATATATATATATATATATATATATATATATATATATATACATATACATATATATAAATTTTTTCGTTGTATGATATTAATTAAATAATTTATCAATTGTTCGTTCTACGATCTTAATTAAAAAATTAATATCATTTTAAATGTTAAAAATGCATTTCCAATTACCTTTCTGAAGGCGTTATCCGGGGGAAACTGATAAACATGATTAAAATATGCGAGTTTTAAATTTTTATGTGGAAAGATAACATATACCTAGATATAGTTTCAAACATTTAATTGGATCTAAACATTTTCCTAATGTATATAATTATATTTAGTTATTAAAATTGATAATCTACACACACACACACATACACACCCTCACACACACATACACACCCTCACACACACATACACACACTCACACACACCCTCACACACACCCTCACACACACCCTCACACACACCCTCACACACACGTACATCCAAAAACAAAATAAAAATACACTTCTGATATTTTGATATCAGGATTAATAAGATAGAAAAGTATGAAATTATAAAAGATCCCTGGTTTTCATCTCAAAATAAACTTAAAAGCAATATCTCTAATTTTGAATAATATCATATCTATTAATACCTACTAGAGAATGAAACTTATTTTCTTAGTACAGCTCTGGAATGAATCGAGCTACGTCGTTACTAATATGCAAATGTTTTCGTTTTAAATTAGCATCTAATGTGAAACAATAAATAGAAATTTTCTTTCCACGCCTGTGACCCGACTTTATAGTCGGTTATATAGTTGAAACAAAGAACCAATTACGACTCACTTTTGTATCAAAGACTTTACGTCCGGAGTTCGAAATTAAATTATCCAAGCTACAAAGTAAACAGGTCACTCTGACGAAACTCATCAAACTCCCTTTCGTTTTTCTCAACTTCCTGTATATCTTTTCTTTCGAGCCTTCGAACTCTTTTGTTGTTTTATAGTTTTTTAACTGTCTAAATTTGTTACGATTTAAAGTCTTTATTCGGAACGGCTCTATTGTCCGCAGAATATGCTGTACCAGAAACATACAGGGAGAAAGTAAAAATAATCTAATTTTACTTACCACAGATATTTCGTAAGAATTTTTTACATTACTGTACGTTATGTGTTCTGAATCTTCCAATAAATTGACTTTTATCAAAAATGTAGTAGTTTTGAATGAGAAAACATCAATATTTGATATTGGCCATACTTAGTTGGTTGTAAATGATGCCCTCTGGACACATGATCGAATCTAGTTGTAAGAAAGACATTTGAGGTATGGAGTACCGCTGCTGTTGATCGATTATTCCTCCTTACTCGTGGGATTTTATATGGAAAAATCAAACAACTCAACAAAAGATGTTGGTGATCACTCAATAAATCCACAGCAGCTCGAGAGATAATAGACTTGCCTCGGTTCTTGGTTGTTAAAAGAAAAGGTGATAATGGTGGAACTTTAATTTTATTAGCCCGTTTGTCATCTCAAATGTGATATATGGATTGAAAGTTAAAAATGTGAAAAACATTAGGTATGGTCTGCAAGTAAATATAAATCAAATCTACAGTAAAATTGATTGATGCAAGTAAACAAGTTTGCCGTCAATAATAAATGCTATTCATTGAATTGATTAAAATGATTCAAAAGAGAATCCCTTGAATTGTATATCAAATAAATACAGTATGACTAGTGAATACAATAATCGAATGAGAAAATTATTCAGCTAGTGCTTCCTATTCTTCTAGAAGCATCAGTGGTCTTTTCTTATTGCATGTTTTCTTAAAATTCCTGAATTCTGTGGATAGCTGCTTAACTGCATGGTTAGGAAGTCTAGGCTATGAATTGGTTCGATATTGGTTTTAAAATATAGCCATTCGTTGGATGGATACGATCATCTTAAGCACGACTGGAATAAAAAAAGTTGATAGACTTCCGAAATTTTTACATCATAATATTAATGATTTTGAAATAATTAGAAATTAAATAAAACACATGGAAAAAAGTTGGAAATATTGACAAAAAATTGTTAAAACTACATTTATTTTTCAAATTTATAATTGAGAACGTACCCGTAGGGTACGGCACTATGTAATTTCATACACTAAACAAATGATATTTATCGGATATGAAATTCATCATTTAAGATTAGCAGCCAGATCACCAGATCTCAATATGATCGAACACGTTTGGGATTGTCACAAAAGAGCTGTTCGTTTCTATACAATCCCCCACCGCAAACCCTTGATGAGTTACGAGTCATTTTGCCTGTTGTTTGGGATCACTTTTATCACAACAGGTCATTGAACTGTATAAGACGTATGCCTAGACGTATAACAGCAATTATAAACAATCACGGCCACCATATGGAATATTATTATTTTTCACATTGGATTTTTGTTTCGTCTTTGTTACGAATTTCAACTGGTGTCTTAGGAAGGAGGAATTCATTTTGAATTATATAACTCTAAGTAATCCATTTTTAATTAAAAAATATGTCTTACGAACTTTTCTTCAATATCCCAACTTTTTTCTACAAGTGTAATTCATTAAAAGAATCTAATGTGTTGTACCTTGATGGATTCAATACTTTTATGCGCATATTTATATTTCGGTGCCTGTTAACGTGTTAACTCTCATGCATGCCTCTGTATAAGCCATAGACATAGAGAATGGATTGGGCGATATCCTCACAAAACTGACCACTCTCTAGAAAGAGACAAAGCGACTGTGTTGCCCTTAAAGTGCTTAATAACTACATTAGTGATTGATGCTCATTGAATCAACGGATGTTCCCATTTCTGCTGTGATTGCCCCCAGGCATCTACTCTCAGTGTTTTTTTAAATGATATTTGTGTCGTTCCTGGATCCCACAATAAATATTTGCCTTGATAGGCATCGATAAGCTTCATTAAATTTCCTTCTGACCGCATTCCATTACTGAAATTTTTTCATAAAATTAAAACTAAAGCGCGCGGAAAACAAGAGACCTTTCTCAGTGTCGTCTCAATTTGAACAACAACCTACAAAGCGGAACGTTGAAAAACCGACAGGAGATTGATCGAGGAGCGCCGTTTGTGCACGGAGCAATTTGAAAACTCGTAACAACTTTGACGAATAGGTGCGCGCGAGTTCACTGCACAGCACGCTAATGTATACGCACTTTTAGATCATACCTGTATATTATAAGGGTGTATACGCGAGATTAGTGTGACGTCACAATTTGAAACTGTATCCAAATATAATGTTCTCTTTTCTATGATCCAAACAAAACTTGTTGCCATAGGAATTTCCATTTAAGTGTAGATTTTTTATTATTTAAGCGTATCATACGTGTTTTTGAAAGGAATAAATTGTTGAAAAGGAAGTAATCGTGTCTACTCAATATAAAAAATAATAGTTTTAATAATGTAAGTTATCCCGCAATCCGTATTTTTGATTTTAAAAACTATATTTGAGGTTATGTTTACTGGATTATTTGATTAATGTGAAAATATAAGATAAGTAATAGTGATTGTTTGTTCTAGTGTCATCAAAACATGTTTCAACATTCTCTTGAAACCTTTTTTAATGATAATATGAGCTTGTTAGTGAAAAATGCTTAATTGAAGTGAAGTGTCCTTTCAAGTATCAGAATGACGAAAAATTAAAACCAATCTCAAGAGACAGGAATTACATAATTCATTTCGATGAAAATATATTAGTGATAATTGAAAAATATAACTATTATTACCAGATACAAGATGCATTACATATTGCATGAGAGGACATGTGCTATTTAATATTATGGATAACAAGTGACATTATTGTGGGAATTGCTCCACATCAAGATTGGGAGAAAAATTTACATATTTTAATAACATTCACCTTTACAAATTTTGTACCATTTATATTAACATAATAAAATGTTTTCATAATTATAAATTTTGATTTGTTTTGTGCTAAGAAAATTAAATTGAGGAAACGTTGCAAATTTACATGATTGAAAATATGCCATTTAGTCTGAAAACTCAGAACATCATGTCACAACTTTGCCTCAATCAAATCATATTTGTACGAGGTTCAGAGTTTCTGTTGGTTGCTTTGAAATTTTATTTGATCTGTAGGCTCTTCTTTCAACTACAGTGTAAACATATTCAATTTTATCTAAAAACAAATAATATAAACAAAAACGTTTCCAAATTTCTTTATTACACAGAGAAATATTTACTTGTAATACAATGGTTTACAGTTAATAGAAAAAGGAAAGTAAGGTACAATCTGGAATTTCAATTTAAAATAGCACACGTTTAAAAAATCATACAAAGCAACTTATAAAAAATGTAATGACAAATAATTCTGTATATGTTATAGGGAGATCGATATATACAGTACAAAATCAAACATACAATGAACACGTACAAATTTGCTTCTACCTTGTTTGCAAAGATTGACCATGCACAAAAAATAGTTGGCTATTTTTCTTTTCTCCGTCCATAAAATGACAGCTACACAAAAAGCTCCGGGATCTGGTTCTATTGTTCTACAAATATTGTATAAACACACAAAATAAAATGTTATATTTATCATTATGTAGGTACCTTGTCAGCTTCATCCATTTGCTTCTTACTTTTGGATCCTTGGGAAATCTATAAATCTTACAGTTCTCTATGACATTATAATGCTTACAGCCTGGTGGCCAGGACAAGACCATTATTCTTTATGTGAAGAAACCTAAAATTAGATAATACAGATAGAAAAAGAATTAAAACAATTGTATTTCATAAGTTTATAATAGGGTGTTTAGGTTTATTAAAATTATATTGTTATACATACCTATTTTGGCTGGAATCGAATATATCTCTTTGTAAAAGTCTTAGTGTATATCTAAATGCCTAAATCAGCAGTTATATTCAAAATATAAGGGAATAATGTCTGGTCCAAAATCACACCAATGATATGTAAATAGCTAGGATACAAAATTGACATAACCTAAGATTATGACAAAGAATACACCAACAACAAGAAGCGAAAGCCGGCGTAAATCTGTGTATATAATCTTTGCGTAAATCCTTTGATGAAGCGAAGCTTGTGCTATTTTTATTTTAGAATTCATTTTCTAAGTGCGTATGTCCGAGTCAATATCATGTGATTTTATTGTTTACATCAAAGATTACACCAACAGTATTCTTTGGTTTACATGTTTAACAAAGAATATTCTTTGCTGTACGGTTTTTCCTTATTTACAATATAACATATATATATATATTTTGTTTGTGTTTTTAATTCTTTAAAAAACTATTATATCAGTTATGGCGCCAAGAACTTGTGCAGTTCGTGGGTGTCATTCAAGAGATGGAGACGGAACAACTATGTTTAGATTTCCTAAAGATCCTGTAAGGTAAGAGGAATTGTTTCTATATGCAATAAATTATAGATATATATTTCTTTTTTCAAATATGTTATTCTTCCATTGCACCTATAGATTGGAAGTTGCGTGAATCTATGTTTTGAGTGTTAACATTCCTCTGTCTCTGTGTCTTTGTTAACATAAATAATAATGATAATAATACAATCAATGAATACACTACAATAAGCGTCAATGCTGATGAGTTCAGCTTGAATACGCTGAATAATAATACACAATATTCAATATAAATTGGTAGTAGTTTATTTCTTTTATACACATATGATAAATAAAAATATAAATATACTTACTTAGCTTTATTTACATTTTAGAGCACAGTTATGGTTGGATGCATGTAACCGTGGAGATTTGTTTTTAAAAACCCTAGACTCTTTACATAACAATTATAAGTTATGTCAACTCCACTTTGAGGATAAATTTACTTCCAAAAGGGGACGTAAAATGTACCTATGTCTTCAAGCTTTGCCTACAATATTCCCATTGTTAAAACGCAAGGGCCATGTTATATTGAGCGATCCACCAACAAAAATAGCTATTCAGTCTGGTAAATATTAAATTTAAGTAAATATTACAATTAGTTGTTATTGATACTTATTTTTGCCACCTTAGTGCAGAATTAATTATAACTTTTCAACAGGATTCATTAATACCTTATTGGCATTTTGTTTATTTGTGTATTACAATTATTTTTATAATTACAGATACCATGCCGTTTGAGCAAGTGGGACATTCGTCTGAAGCCGCCACAGGTCATATTGGTGATGCTTCTCCATCTCTTGGTAAATATAATCATCGTTTAGATTAAACTATTGTAGATAATATGCATCAAAATAGATGGCTTTCTAATAATTAGATTGCACTTAGCCTATCTGTGAATCGCCATATGCTTTGTATTTAAACAGCTGTATAGAATTGCAATGTAAATGTTATGTATTCTTTAGAGTGTAGAGTGACAAATATAAGAATGCTTGACATTTTTTGAACCGATTATTTGAAATTGCTGTTTATTACAATTATTTTTATAATTACAGAAACCATGCCGTTTGAGCAAGTAGGACATTCGTCTCAAGCCGCAACAAGATATATTGGTGATGCTTCTATATCTCTTGGTAAATATGATCATCATTTAGATTCAACTCTTTTAGATAATATGCATCAAAGTAGATGGCTTTCTTATAATTAGATTGCGTTTAGCCTATCTGTGAATCGCCATATGCTTTGTATTTAAACAGCTGTATAGAATTGCAATGTAGATGTTATGTATTCTTTAGAGTGTAGAGTGACAAATCTAAGAATGCTTGACATTTTTTGAACCGATTACTTGAAATTGCTGTTTATTACAATTATTTTTATAATTACAGATGCCATGCCGTTTGAGCAAGTGGGAAATTCGTCTCAAGCCGCCACAAGACATATTGTTGATGCTTCTCCATCTCTTGGTAAATATAATCATCGTTTAGATTCAACTCTTGTAGATAATATGCATCAAAATAGATGACTTTCTTATAATTAGATTGCATTTAGCCTAACTGTTTTGTTTTTCTTATACAATAGTCTTTTTTATGGTTTTGCAAAAATGGAAAAATGTTCGGTTATTCATTCAAAGTTCACTTGCTATCAATGTAAGAAAATGTTCCTGCTGGTCTTCAGAAAATAGACACTGGAAAATGTGATGGATGAATAGAACAACATATTGTCTATAATAAATCCTGTGCATATAGTCTTCCTCTATTTTCCTTTTTTGTTTCAGATACTAGATCTTCTAAAATTCTTATTGAGATGGAGGAACCCATACATTTACAATATCCCTCAGCTTCAACTCAAACACCACAAAGCATGACCTTTGGCACACCACGAAAGGAAAAGTTAAGGTTTAAATTGAAATCAATAAAGAAAAAGTTATTCAAGAAAACATGTAATGTGGAGGCAACACCAAAATATAGCCCTAAACTCTTTAGAGATATGTGTGATCATTTTTTGACCAAACCATTGGCAGACATTGTCAAAACCCAAATTAATTTGAAAAACAGAAAATCACGTGGCAGACGTTATTCTGATGAATTAAAGAAGGTTGCCCTCACTTTGTATTTTTTAGGACCTAGAGCATACAGATTTCTTAGAAAAATAATAAGTCTACCAACTCCAAGAACTTGGCAAAACATGACCAAGGGTTTAGTTTCTCAAGCAGGTTTAGGTAATGAAGAAGTTTTTCAAACAATAAAAATGAAAACAAACACAATGTTACCACAAGACAAACATTGTAGTATAATTATTGATGAGATGTCATTAAAATCTTTTTTGTACTTTGATACTGGAAAAGATGAGATAATTGGTTTATGTGATTTTGGAACTGGAACAAAGGAAAGCTTGGTGGCAAAACATGCTTTGGTCATTATGGTAAGAGGACTGTATACCAATTGGAAGTTACCAATTTCTTACTTTTTTGTTGATTCTGAATTTGACGCCGAAAAATTACTACCTGTCGTAACAAAATGCATATGCAAATTGTTTGACTGTGGTTTGATTGTGGATTGTTTAGTAAGTGACATGGGATCTAATTTTGTTAAACTAAGCAAACTTCTTGGAGTTTCTAAAAATAATCCAGAATTTCAAATAAATAATAAAAATATTGTATACATATTTGATCCTTGTCACTTAATTAAAGCATTTAGAAATAATTTAACAAACAATGTTTTTTCTTTTGATGATAAGAAAACGTCCTGGACATTTGTAAAATCTTTTTATGAATATGACAAAAAACAGTTTTTCAAATGTGCACCAAAACTTACAAACTCTCATATATATCCAACAAGTTTTGAAAAAATGCGTGTTAAACTTGCAACTCAGGTATTAAGCAATACCATGGCAAGTTCAATGAATACATATATAAGTTTAGGAATACTTCCTACGGGTGCCATAGGGACCATAGAATTTATTGAAAAGTTTGGTAAGCTTTTTGACATACTCAATTCTGTGGACTTAAGAAATTCCAATCCTTACAAAAATGTTTTTGAAGGCACAGATTTTCAACTAAAATATTTGGATGAAATGGTGGAATTTATTACAAAATTGAAAATATTTGATAAAAAAGATGTGGATGTTACCGCCAGATCGAAGTGCAGAAATTGTTGTGTTATCACAATAAATTCTTTAAAGATTCTTTGGAGTCGACTTTCCTCGGACGATTTTAAATATCTACGCTGTAGAAGAATCAATCAGGATTGTCTTGAAAGCTTCTTTGGTTCTATCAGGCAACAAGGTGGTAATTCTATAAATCCAACTCCCATACAATTTCAAAGAGCTTTTAAAAAATTATTTTGCCACACATACCTTCATTCAAATAATATGAATTGCATTAATGACATGGATCAATTATTATTAAATATAAGATCTATTCAATCAAGTAGGAAACAATCACAAAAACCAATACCTGAAATTTCATTAAAAGCAATATCTCTTCCAGATACAGATTACCGCCAACAACCAGCAATTATACAGAATTCTTTTAATTATGTATGTGGATATTTGATTAAAAAATGTATTAATGTTCATAGTTGCAATACCTGCATTCAGTATTCTCGTGAAGTAAGAGATCTAGACATTGGTCATTTGTTAACATATTTTAAGGCATACAACAATGATTTTGGTACTTTTGGAAGTTTGAGAGCTCCAAGTGAAACATTTGTGGAATATATATATATATATATATATATATATCATCATCATCATCATCATCATCATCATATGCAGCTTATTCAACCATTTTGTTATGGTGTAGCCCCCTTTACATATTTATATATTCCACTTCCATGTGGGCCCATTGTTGTCTATTGCTAGCTATGCGGCCCCAAGTTGATCCTGCGAGTTTCTTTATGTCGTAGTCCCATCTTAAGTTGGGGCGTCTTCTTGGTCTTTTCACGCCTCGGGGATACCATTGCGTTATCTTTGTGGTCCATCTATCGTCTGTCCTTCTAGCGAGATGCCCCGCCCATTGCCACTTTAGGGATCTGATTCTATTTATGACATCTATCACTTGGGTCTTTTGTCTGATCCAATCAAGCCTTTTTCTATCTCTCCTTGTTATTCCAAGCATGCATCGTTCCATAGACCTCTGCGTTACCTGGAGTTTTCTAATGATATCAGTTTTCAGGGTCCAGGTTTCACAGCCGTATGTTAATACTGGTAGTACGCACTGATCAAACGCTTTCTTTTTCAAACGGAGTGACATTCTAGACTTGAAGATGATAGAGTTCTGTCCAAATGTTCTCCATGCTAATTTGATTCTTCTGTTTATTTCTGGAAGTAGAGAGCCTGATATGTGTATTAGTTGACCCAGGTATATGTATTCCTCTACTATTTCCAGGGCAGTGTCATTAATTGTTATTTCTTGTGCGTTTATCAGTTCGTTATACATTATCTTGGTCTTACTCAGATTTATTTTAAGGCCTACTTCGTTGCTTGCTGCATTCAATTCATTTATTTGTTGTTGCATTTCGCCAGGGTTACTCGCTATCAGGATGATGTCATCAGCGAATCTTAGATGGTTCAAGTATTCTCCATCTATATTCAGACCTGTGTTGTTCCAGCCCAGTTTTCTGAAGATGCTTTCTAGTGTTGCTGTAAATAACTTTGGTGATATTACGTCTCCTTGTCTAACTCCTCTGCTGGTGGGGAATTCTGGTGCGCCCTCATATATCCTAACTCTCGCTTTGGCTTCCCTATATATATTTGCTAGGGTCTCAATATATGGCTTGTCGACCCCTTGTTCTGTTAAGGCATTTATTACTGCTCTGGGATATATAGAGTCGAATGCTTTCTCAAAGTCGATGAAGGCTAGTGCTAGTGGTTGGTTGTATTCTTTGGTTCGACTGATAACCTCTTTGAGGGTATGGATGTGATCTATTGTACTGAAGCCTTTGCGGAATCCAGCCTGTTCTCGTGGTTGGGCCGAGTCTAGTGTATTTTGTATTCTGTTGTGAATGATCTTTGTGAATACCTTGTACGTCACTGGTAGTAGACTTATTGGTCTGTAGTTCTTAATGTCTTATTTGCTGCCTTTCTTGTGGATCAACACTATAAGGGCGCTGTTCCACTCTTTAGGTATGCTCCTGGACATCAGACAGTTCGTGTATAGTTTGGCAAGGTACTTCCATGTTTTAGCTCCTGCATATTTGAGTATTTCGGTCGTGATGCCGTCATTTCCCGCTGCTTTGCCATTTTTCATGCTTTTCAGTGCCATTTCTACTTCCTCCACCAAAACTTCTGGTATGGCATCTTCTGAGTGTTCTATTATTTCTTCCAAATTTTCAGGGGCCTTGTATAGGTCTCCATAGAATTTGGCTACTAGGTCTATTATTTCATTCCTGTCTGTGGTTCTTGTGTTTCCATCAGTTAATGCAACTATCTGTCTTTTCCCTATTATTAGTGCCCTTTTTGCATTTTTGTAGCTTTTACGGTTTTCTATTGTTGTTTGTACCAGTTTCTCGTTGTAATTCCTGATATCTTCTGCGATTTTCTTTCGTATCGTCTTGCACAGTTCGGTGTATTCAATTCTTTGAATGTTTGTTGTCTTTTTCATTTCTCTTCGTTTTTGTAATAGTGCTTTTGTTTCCGGAGTTAGTTTTTTGTGTTCACCTCGTTGTTGCAGACCTCCCACTTCTACGGCGCAGTTTCGAATTGTGTCCATCAGTTCAGGGTTGTTATATTCCACTTTTTGTAGTCTTTCTTCTAGTAGTGCTTCATATTGGTGAGAGTTCTCTCTCAGCCTTTCGTTGTTTATGTTTTTCGTTGTGTTGGTTTTGATTAGTCTTGACTTTTCTAGTTTTATATCTAAGACCAGTCGAGCTCTAATTAGTCGATGGTCGCTTCCTGTAGTGAACTTGTTGAGCGTGCTTAGATCTTTTACTGTGTTAATTTTATTGGTGAGGATAAAGTCTATTTCGTTTCTGATAGTTGCACCGGGGCCTTCCCCGGTGTTCTATTATTTCTTCCAAATTTTCAGGGGCCTTGTATAGGTCTCCATAGAATTTGGCTACTAGGTCTATTATTTCATTCCTGTCTGTGGTTCTTGTGTTTCCATCAGTTAATGCAACTATCTGTCTTTTCCCTATTATTAGTGCCCTTTTTGCATTTTTGTAGCTTTTACGGTTTTCTATTGTTGTTTGTACCAGTTTCTCGTTGTAATTCCTGATATCTTCTGCGATTTTCTTTCGTATCGTCTTGCACAGTTCGGTGTATTCAATTCTTTGAATGTTTGTTGTCTTTTTCATTTCTCTTCGTTTTTGTAATAGTGCTTTTGTTTCCGGAGTTAGTTTTTTGTGTTCACCTCGTTGTTGCAGACCTCCCACTTCTACGGCGCAGTTTCGAATTGTGTCCATCAGTTCAGGGTTGTTATATTCCACTTTTTGTAGTCTTTCTTCTAGTAGTGCTTCATATTGGTGAGAGTTCTCTCTCAGCCTTTCGTTGTTTATGTTTTTCGTTGTGTTGGTTTTGATTAGTCTTGACTTTTCTAGTTTTATATCTAAGACCAGTCGAGCTCTAATTAGTCGATGGTCGCTTCCTGTAGTGAACTTGTTGAGCGTGCTTAGATCTTTTACTGTGTTAATTTTATTGGTGAGGATAAAGTCTATTTCGTTTCTGATAGTTGCACCGGGGCCTTCCCACGTCCATTTCCTGTTAGGGTTCTTCTTGAAGAAGGAGTTTGCCACATACATGTTCTGAAAGTGTGCAAACTGTATTAATCTCTCTCCTCTTTCATTCCTTTCTCCAAATCCATATTTCCCTATTCCTTTTTCTTGGTCTTTCCTGTGTCCTACTTTGGCATTAAAGTCTCCCATTATGTATTTGAAGTGACTATTGTCGTTGCTGAGCGCTTGGGTTATTTCATTATAGAATTCTTCTATTTCGTCGTCACTATGGCTGATTGTTGGGGCGTATACCTGAATAATCTGGATAGTATATCTTTTGGAGAGTCTTAGTGTTATACTGGCTACTCTGTCTGAGGTGCTTGTTATCCTTATGATTCTATTTTTCCAGGTTTTCTTAATTAGGAATCCTACTCCGCTTGTTCTTCCTGTTGGTGTTCCTTGGTGGTATAGAAGATTCCCTGATTCAAGTTCTATGAGTTCTTTATTTTTTCGTCTTACTTCGCTAATGCCCATGATATCCCACTTTATTTTTGCTGCCTCTGTTTCCAGTTCCATAATCCTAGCTTGATTAGAGAGTGTACGGCAGTTATAAGTTGCTAGGTGTAATGTAGTCGATGAGTAGTGGTTTAGACTCCGCAGATTCTTAGCACCCTCTGCCCTCGTGGCTGGTTCCCAGGATCTACCCCTCCTAGGGCCCTTCGGGCTTACGGAGAATGAGGGCCGTAACTTGTCCTTATCTGTCATGCTGGGGTTGTGAGGCGTACCTTACCACGCTGCCTCAATGCGGGTTGGCAAGGGGCGAGAGATGTCGTCCGCCAGTTTTCGCCATTTACTGACGGACCCTGTACCCCCAGATTTTTAGTGGAACTTTTTATTTATGAAAAAACCCTTACTAGAGTGAGATTCGAACCCCCGTCCTTCAGGTCAAGAAAACCCAATTTCCGGCGCTCTAACGCACTCCGCCATCTGGGGGTAATATATATATATATATATATATATATATATATATATATATATATATATATATATATATATATATATATCTTTAATCTTTAATGAGTTTTCACCAATTAGCAACCAACATTTAAAATATTACACGGTTGGATGCTTAAATCTTTCTTTGACAATTAAAAATTTGTCGAAACAAGCCATAAAAATAAACAATAAGTTTTTGAGATTCTTTGGTTTCACTTTTCTGCGTGTAGGTAAGATTTAATTTACTTTTTTTAAACACTTTTCTTAGTGTAAAATCAAGTAACGATGCTCAGTTATCTGTCAACGTCAGTTTCAAGGTCACGAAATTTTGCCCCCAAAACATCAAAGGATTTACGCCGGCTTTCGCTTCTTGTTGTTGGTGTATTCTTTGATTATGACATTCCGAAATCTCACCCAGGAGTCGCATTCGTTTTAGATGTCATTAGCTCTAGAGCGTTTCGCACGGAACTATTCGAAGTCACTCCCCAAAAAGAACGGGAAATAAACGTAGCCAAACCGAGGAGTCTAACATAGAGAAAGTAGTATAGCATTTGATTATTTATCTATGTTTATTCTTCAGATAAATAAACTACACATTAAAGGAGCGCCTGTCTACAGCCCTCGAATCCGATGTTGCCAGTTCATATTTTCGTAATAACGTATTAAAAGTATTTATCTATCTAACCTGACTTTCTTGACGATTTGTGTATTCTGTCTTTTCTTTTGATTTTTTTAATCATTATAAAAGTGTATTAAAATAACAATTGAGTGAGTTATCTATGATAGCAATGCCCGAGTTTTGTTATAAGTGTGAGAAGTTATTCTCAACTCAGTCTAATCTCAACAGGCATGTACAAGAAGTTCATTTTGATAGAAAGGAAAAAGTGGACATGGACACGACTATAAACTATACTCATAAAGCTTTTCCATTTAAGTGTTTAGAAGGGTGCGATAGGTCCTTTAAATTTAATAAAGATCTTAGAAATCATTTGAAAGTTTTTCATAATTTTGGAACAACCAACGATACATTAACTTTTGTTAACATTAATGGTGAGTAGATTACCTTGAGCTTTTGTATATTGTCATGTTATGTATAGTAATGAGGAGTAAATAATTTGTTGGTGATTGGGTTCTATTTGTAGAGTTCGAAGATTGGTTAGTACAAATTGAAATTAAAAATAATTCAAAATATTCCAAGCATAGAGGCATCAAAAGAAAATTGGATGATAAAGAAATAATTTATTTCAATTGTAGCAGATCAGGTAACGGAGTCATTTAAGTACCTATGTAACTGCCTTCTAGAATGCATGCATTAAAAAATGTCTTGTTAAAACATAATGAACAAAATTTTCAGGGAAACGAAGAATTATAAGTGAGGATGTTCGAAAGCGCAGTCTAAAGGTTCAGGTATCATCTAAACTGGGACAGGGATGTACTAGTCAAATAATATTAAGAAAGAAAAACGGATAGTTTAAAGTAGACTATTTTAAAAAGCATTATGGACACAAAACTGAGTTGAAGCATCTCAATTTATCAGACAATTGCAGAAAAGAAATTGCTTCTAAGATGAGAATGGGCATTACTCCACAACAGTAAGTAGCCAGAATTAAATTATATAGCAGGTAATTGAATTTCATTAGATAGTAGGTCATTGAATATTCCCCATTTCCTCGAAAATATATATTCAACTGTACTGTTTGGACCGACGAATGGGTCACTCTTGAAGAAAATATACATTTATTTACCAGTATTTCCAATATCGCCTAAATTCCCGAGCAATTTCTGAGATTCCCAGAAGGGCGATTTCCGAATGGATTTCTCGATTGATTTCTGGGACTTCCTTGAGAAGTTCTGTAATTTGTACAGGTATTTCCTGGAGTGAGCCACCTCTCAGTTTGTACAGTGCAGTAGTCTCCCTTTAACATTATTTCATATTTTCTTTTTTTGTTAATTATGTCGTTTTTTTCAGTATTTTGACAACCATCAGAGAAAAAATAAAAGAACCTCTAAGAATAAATGATTTAGTCACTATGAAGGATATAGGAAACATAAAAGCATCCTTTAACATATCATTAAACTATGGACAGAGGCACAAAGATGATGTTACAAGTATAGAATTGTATATTCAGGAATGCAAAATGTTGGGGGTGGATAATCCAGTTCTTTTTTAGAAAAAACAAGGCCAGCTGCCAGCTTCACAATGTTCACAGTTTTCAGGAAATAGATATGTGTCTTATTATAATGTATCCAATACAAAAAGAACTTTTTAAACAATTTGTAGGAGATATAGTTTTTGTAGATGGAACCCACGGTCTTAACAGTTATGATTTTGAGATGACAACCATTCTTATTTTGGATGAATTTCGTGAGGGCTTCCCAGATCCATTTATGTTCTCAAACAGAAAAGATCAGTTTGTGATTGAGGTTTTTTTCAAGGTTGTTAGAGAGGATGTAAATTTGGAGGTAATTAATACTAAAACATTTATGTCAGATATGGCAACTGTATATTATAATGCTTGGATATCTGTTGTGCCTGAAATGTTGATAAAGCATGACAGCACAATTTAGCCAAAATCAGTGATGTGGAAAAGAAAAGTTGGGTTTACAAATCATTGAAATATTTACAATCTTTGTTCGATGAAGAAGAATTTGAAAAAGAATTCAGTGAATTTTCAAATATCTTATATGCAGATGAGACGACACATGAAATGTACAAGTATCTAAAAAATAATTATTTTCATAACAGAATGCAATGGGCTTATTATTACCGCAAAAGTAGGGGAATCAATACAAACATGTTTTTAGAAAGCATGCATAAAGTTATAAAATATTCGTATTTGGATGGCAAAAAAGTTAAAAGGCTAGATAGAACCCCTACATTGCCTACAAAAATATATTCGAGATAAGTCTGCGAATCGGATAATAAAATTAATTAAAGAAAAACATTCATGACAAGTTGAAAATATTAGAAAAAGACATCGTAATGCATTATGCAGTCATTTTGAAATTAGTGCGGACGATAATTGCTTTATTTTAAAGACAGCGTCTGGTGAGGAGTCTCAAATAGTCAACAAGAGAAATGACATGGCTGTATGTTGTGAACTAAAATGTTGTTTTTGCAACATATGTTGGCATGCATTTGAATGCACATGCTTGGATTATCAAATAAAAAATATATGTAAATATATTCATAACATTATATTAAAATTTTTTATTAATTTTAATCAGTTAGAAGTGAAAACTGAGATATTAGAATCAGATGGTGAAAATAGTAAAGTTAACACAGTTCTTCAAAACATAAACAAAGATACCTTTCCAACTTGTATATCCCAATTTATTTTGGATTCAAAATCAGAACTAGAAAGAAAAAAAGAATTAGTGAAAAATGCTGCTCTACAGCTGATCTCTAATATGAATTCTAAAATTTTTTTGTCAGAAGATTACGACTTTATTTTAAAAAACTCGAAATTCTTAAATAACATTCTATTTTTCCGTCCAATCAGAAAATCGAAAAACAAAAGTTCTTTTCAACTAAAAGGAAAAGAAAAGATGCCAACAAAACAATTTCTAAACCAAATTCTAAAGAGAAAAGTATTATTTACCTCAAACAATAGCGAACATGATCACACATATACCGTGGGTTAGATTGAATTTATAATAAAACCTCACGAAATTGTTTTTGTAAACTGTATATACTTAGTCTAGATTTGTAAATTACAACTCATTGTTCCGTGCCGTGATATGTTTCATTTTATTGTATTATATACAACTAGAATTTAAAAAAAATGGAAAATCATATTTCAGATCATAGTGCTGAGTTATAATTAGTTTTTGGTATATTCAATTTGTAGGTCAAAAACTAGGTTTTGTTAGAATCTAGAAAAAATTTTGTCCAACCACTTTCAAAGATACATTAATAAAACACAAAATAAGGTTATATTGTTTTATTAATTCTCCCCGTCAGATGAGGAAGTTTCAATACAAAAAGCCATAAGCACATTCATTGAACAAATGATTCACGATAATAGTTATTTTCAAAAAGTGATGACTCACATGGTGGTTCATAACAATATGGAAACTTCAATCAATTCTGATTTTTCAGCATAATCATTGAATGAAACTATAGGCATTTAACAATTTTTTGTTCTTGTGTGGAATTTTTCAATGGAAGAATGATTATGGAATTACAGACCTATCGCACCCTTCTAAACACTTAAATGGAAAAGCTTTATGAGAATAGTTTATAGTCGTGTCCATGTCCACTTTTTCCTTTCTATCAAAATGAACTTCTTGTACATGCCTGTTGAGATTAGACTGAGTTGAGAATAACTTCTCATACTTGAAACAAAACACCGGCATTGTTATCATAGATATAACTCGCTCAATTGCTATTTTAATACAGCGCTCCTCACATTAAATCTTTATTCTAATATAATATTCATAGATATTAGGTATTGTTTTTGTTAAATAGATCTTAATTTGACTCTCTAAAATCTAGATATATTTAAGTAATTAAAACTTTCTGGTAGTTCTTGTAGCTACTTACCTTCTTTGCATTTTCTTATTTCATACTATAAAATTCTCCTCCACTTCTTGGATGATTTAATATTTTTCCTCTGTCCATTACGTTGTTAAAAAGATTAAAGAAGTATGGAATTAAAACAAATTTCAAATGTATTTATAATTTATTTACATTCAAGTTCAAACTAAGCACGAGCACGCAATTCACACGCAGTTTATTTTTTGACAGTTCACTTCCAGTTTTAACCAATCCTGTTGCGGCGGAGTCGCATGCCCCTTGCCCTTAGAATATAAAGTAGTACTACTTAGAATATAAAGTAGTACTACTTAGAATATAAAGTAGTACTACTTTATATTCTAAGCCCTTGCCAAGCGGTAGTGCTCCAGGGGAAAGAGGGGAAACACTGAGAGTCAGACGCCCCAACTAAAAAGAGCGCATCGGTATGAACCACGAGTCACACAGAGTCACTCCCAGGCCTAAAACAAACGCGACTCAGTACGCTGGCCAGTGGTTGTGACGTCGTGATTCCGACGCCATATTGCACTGGTGAGAAAAGTGTGACGTAGGACTATTTCGGCGGGAGTGGCAATTATTTGCAATAAACACGACTCGTGTTTTACACGTGAACTATTTTTAATACGCTGTGTCTAGGTACACGCTAACTTGTAGTTAACCTAGTCTCACAACGACCATATTGTTCACAAATTCTGTTGATAAATAGAGAGCAACTTCTTGACTATCAGAATTTGATAATAATTCTTCCAATTCTGCGTCAGTCAACGGTTTATTTCTATTTTTACTCATTTTATATCGTTTTGGCTGCGAGCCTGCGAGGGACAAAAATTCAAAATGGCGGATAAAGTAAAGTAATTTTATTTTTTCTGTATGTGCTGCGCCGAATTCCAACCGTTCCAGACTTGTGCTAGGAGAATACTGACAGGTTAACCAAATTGTTTTACAGTGAAGAGTGGCTAGGACGCGTATGCTCGCCGTTAGTAGTGAACATGTTAAACGCTAAAAACATAGATATACTACTTTGCACACTCCGCAAATAAAATCGGGATAAAAATAAAAATTGGCATGAATTTAGCGTGTACCAAGAAAACATTAATCCGTGCACGTTAAAAAGTAACGTTGTATATTTAATTACGTTTCAAGTGTACACAATTTTTAGATTTCCGTACAAGTTAGGGTGTACACGGCGTTTTAAGTATACCAGTATGGCGTCGATTCATGACGTCACAACCACTGGCCAGGGTGCTGGCACGGAACACGAAAACAATAATGGTATGTCGGAATGGGCATGATCTAAGGTGCTGCCAATACTTGTCTCTTTTCTACAAGCCTGTAATAACAGGCCAATAAAGTAGACTCGTACATTTCGGTCTATAGTTAGCGAGATCGGGCAAACACGAATAGCGCGATACGCTATTTATGTTCTGCGCTGTTTTTAAATGACGAATGTACGTATACATGAGTTGAAACGAGATTTCGGGCAAAGTAACAGCAAGGTAGCAGCAATACAGAGATATTTTTTTGAAATTTTATATATGTTTGGGAAAACCGTTTTCATATCCTCTCAAACTTCAAATGGATTAGTTTTCAAGGGCATCACATTTGCCATAGGCAGCTTCATTTGCCAATTGGTGCTTAAATGGTTCTCTACGTATAGAAGACATTCAAATGTTTTTTTTGATTCGATATCGCTACTAAAGCGGGGTTTAGACGATCAATAATAATTTTAGTAATTACTAGGGAGTTCTCGCAGAGGTAACGTTAAAATAGTGGAAACACTAAACTTACCAAGATAGCCAAAGCGCAACGGACGGGTTAATTCTGTTACCGAAACATGATAATTCACTCGGTTTACCGGGATTGAATATCGGCCCGATATGTCTTTTTTTCTTGGTTTCTATGGATAAAAAGCTGTGTTTTCCGTAGATAGTGACGTCCCCACTAATACCGCGTATTTAGTAGTTTTGTCCTTAATTACCATATAAAGAGAGATGCAAATGTCGTCAAAGTGTGCTCGACGATAGTTTCGAACACACCGTAGTATCTAGTAAATAATGTCAAACGTGGTTTTTTTATACGAGCGTCAATACGGCTAGACAGTAAACTTTTAGTTCTTTCGTTTTGATGAGCTTTTCAAGACTTTTAGTGACAAAATAAACTTTTAAGTTAATTAATTGAATGTTTTTGGATTATCATGGTTCGTCAGTGCCAAGTTTGTTAGAAAACGGCAGAAATAACCAAGGCCATGTATCTACAATACCATTACCAATATTTGTAATTCATTCATTATTTTACTACTGGCGTTTAGGATTGTTGGCCGCAAGAATCAACGTGTTTATGAATGCCCTCTCTATTGTATATTATTACTCTAAGACAAAAATAATATTTCAATCAAATAAGTGGCTGGTTTCATTTGTGTTCAATTGGTAGTCTGGTTAATTGTGTAATTTTATCGATAATAATAATAAATATGGAAAAAGAAAATTAGACTGAGATTCAACATACATGATGACCTGTGCTTATTGAGGAAGTATGATACTATGATCTTTGATGCGTTTGTAGCAGATTAGCAGTTTTTCTGGCGTTTAGGATTGTTGGCCGCAAAAATAAACGTGTTTATGAAAGAAATGTCCTCTCTATTATATATTATTACTCTAAGACAAAAATAATATTTCAATCAAAGTGGCTGGTTTCATTTGTGTTCAATTGGTAGCCTGGTTAATTGTGTAATTTTATCGATAATAATAAATATGGAAAAAGAAAAATAGACTGAGATTCAACATACATGATGACCTGTGCATATTGAGGAAGTATGATAATATGATCTTTGATGCGTTTGTGGCAGATTAGCAGTTTTTGTTGATGCTTTCACAATTAAAATGACAAGTGGCAGCTGCACATAAAATTTGACATTTTACTTTAAAAAAAATAGTGGCTTGGCTGCGAGAACTCAATAAAGTCTTAGACTAGGAAAGAGAGGGGACGCGTAACTATCTATGCAAGCTGTGTAGTCAGTTTGAATACCTATTTTAAAACCGACACCATTTTTTGGCGGTCAACGTTATAGTGAACACCAGAGAGTTTTTTGCGATTAATGTGATTTTAAAGTGGACTTTTGATTTTGTTAAGATGGTTAATTGTTGTGCTTACCAGTGTAAGAGTTCTAGCAGAAAAAAAGAACCTGAAATTTCGTTTCATAGGTAAGTTACTCCTAACTTATTTTTTTGGTAGCTACTTTTTTCTTTATATCTTAAAAAATGAGCTTTTAATCATAAAACCCCACTAGTGAGTTAAAACGTATTTCATAATAAATTCAATTATGTTAGTAGAAAAGACATTACGAAACTTTTTCATTGAAAATTAACGAATTTATTGTTCAGTTTCTCGGAATTCCTAACGCCAAAAGATCATAATTACTAATTACTAATGCCTACAATTTTGATATAAGTTAAATAAATCACTATATATTTATTTTTAGATTTCCCATGTATGAAGATTAATTTATAAAATAAAACTTTTAGTCCTTTAGAACTATCATATAACGACAATGAATAAGTTTATGAGTTGGTGGGCATTGGTATCACAATAGTTGACAGCGTTACGAGTCCCCTCTCTTTCCTAGTCTAAGAATAAAGTCATCACCGTTAAGTGACATACCGTAAATAGGTACTTTTAGCTTGTCTTAAATTTCTCACGTATCCGTATACGTAACGAAATGCACATGTGTAGACCCGTTACGGCTCAGCCGATACGATGCGTTGAACGGATTATTACGTCCCTTCTCCGTATACGTAAATGTATCCGTATCCCGAGCAAAATCAGTATTCTGTGTTATTAGTGCTATTTTACGGGTCTTCTTTGATATTGGTTTGGTTTGATTATAACCACAAAGATCATTTTTAGTTTAATTTTTCATTATTTTTTTATTTTCACCAAAGAATTATGCTTTGACCATCCCGATTTTAGCACGAAACGATACGTTATCAGCTAAAAAGGTTTCTTAACAACTTATTTACGTCAACGTAACTCCAATACGGATACGGATACGGATACGTGTAAAAACTTATAACAAGCTAAAAGTGTCTATATATTTACGGGATTGTTAACGTATCGGTTATTTTACCGTGACGAGTGCGAGAACTCCCTACTGATCTGAATACTGAAAAATTTAATTAATATTTTTGTGTAGCATACACAATCAATATTATTTTCATCGGTACTTTTCTGTCGACATACGTAGCGACACGATTATGGGAAAAGCAACGTTAGGCCATTATGTTAACACTTGCTGTACAAAAGAAGGCAAAATGAAAACAGGTTTGGATGAAAGACTGGCTGAAAAAAAGAGAAGAGGTAAATCATTTTAATCTTCTACTTGAAATTGAAGTTAAAAATTCCGATGATTACTCAAGCTATTTTCGTATGTCCAAAAATTATTCAATCAGCTCCTCGAAATGCTTACAACCTTACACCATTCATTACAAAGACTGATACAATCATGAGACGCTCATTCTCAAAAGGAAAGAGCAGTTACTTTGGCGATTCTTGGCAAGTGGAAGAAGTTTCCAGGACTAATTGTTCAATAAACTCTCTTAGAGGATATTTTTTATCTGTAATAATTGCGCTTTTTTTAACGTTTCCCTTGTCCATGCTACAAATACAACTTCAAGGATAAAACATTACTGAAGAATGAAGTAAACTGTTGTCGACACGGTTAGTATTACTGACAGTACTATCCCCACTTTTCATTACTGATGGAATTACCGATCATTCTTCAGTATCGCACTTCATTACTTCAATATTCTGTTTAAACGTTCTATACGTAATTGACAGTATTATTGATCGTCTAGACCCCGCTTAACGAACTAATATTAGTGAGGTATCGAAAGGCTGGCATCGATGTGAAAGTATTCGGTATCGGACTAGAAAATATCGATAGTATCGGAACATCTCTAAACTAAACATAACCTTCCTAATGTTGTTTTTTTTGAACTGTTGACTACACTTTGTTGATTATTAGCAAATAATACACCAGTTTGTGTATTTTTTGATTATTAGCAGAAACAAGTTCAAGAATGTGATAAATAGAATTGAGTACGAAAAATATTTAAGAATCTGTGCTTTGTGGAAACTTAAAAGTATGGGTGAGTTCATGAACATGTTCACAACACTATTTATAACCAAAAATAAAAATTTTTCTGTTTTGTTGAATCAGAATTGAATTTCGAATTATTCAATTTTAGAACATCTATGTTTAAACATAAATGTTATTCTATTCTTTGAAGTAGGTACTCAAAATTTGAATGAAATGTTTTGATAATAAATGAAGTCTTCTGATATTTGTCAATGAAAGAATGAGTGGTATGAATAAAACGGAGTATTTGCTACTGCTACTACTAAAAGCATTTGCTTATTGGTACATAAAGTAAATACTATTATAGTTGGCGCAAAACATATAGTGTAGCAATGTAATGGTATATCCCCTTTAAGTTATGTTGCTGAGCAAGACTCTGAAAGGTATTAATATTTTGTTTACTTTTACCAATACCTATTGTATTTGATGTTACGTACCTAATTGTTGAAAGGGCGTTCGGTTTAATCGGGATACCAGACGTGAACTGAGCCCCTTTTGTATCCCATTCGATTTTTTATGAACAACAAAATTCTATGAAAAAGTAACAAAAAAAAAGAAATTTTATAACAATGAATAAAACAATTCTTTAAAAATAAATATTATGTCTAACTCCTGTTTGTCACTACTATATAAGTTCGTCAAATAAGCATATTAAATTATAATATTTAATATGCTTATTTAACGATATATTCATTTAATATTATAATTTCAACTAATAATCGTTAAAATATATTTGATAATTTTATAATTATTAAATACATTTATCGACTATCTAACGATTATTTGCATAAGAACTGACACAGAGTATAGGGGAGCCCAAAATATGACGATTGGCGGCAATTTACTTCTATACAAGTTGCATCCCCGAGGAGTTATAAGGCCTCAAAGTAGGGCCCAAAATTTCGGATAAATGTATATGAAGACCTAACACTATTTTGGCTCATACTGTACGCTCCTGTATACAGCGTGTCTCGCATAAGAACCGACACAGAGCAGAGGTCCTCATTCAAATTATAGGCATCCAAAGTTTGAATTTTGTATCTTTTTTTATTTGTAATTCCTGTAGTTTTCATTTGATGTTTATACAATTTTTAGCATGTTTATAACATATGTGTATGTTTATTATGATAAGGAAAACAGATTTACCCTAATGCCTTGAAGCCAGGGACGGACTACTCGCACTGGTTAGTGATCCAAAAATTTTGCAGGGATGACACACCCTTTATGAAAATATCGAAAATGACTTCCCAACCAATGAGCCGTTTGACTGATATTTATCATTTTATTAATGCACTTCGTACAGATTCACGCATTCACCATTTTATGAGGATATCTTACGTAACGAGTTAAAAGTAATTTATTGATATCATGTCCAAGATTCACCTATTGTATTAGCTAGAGATATACTAGAAATTAATGAATTTCGCAGAAATATTTTGATTTTTTGCAAAATGAGTTTTGGAATATGTTTGATGATGTGGAATTTATCTTTGGGGAGCGGCAATTTCACTTTAACCCTTTCAGCCCTGAATTTTTAAAACGTCGAAAAAAAAATTTTTTATGGTGAATTATTAATTGTATTCTTTACAAGAACTTCTCCACCGAATATTAACTATTTCCCACCATAGATATAAAAACTAGGAAGCCGTGGCAAATGCCACCATCAGGTTTGAAGGTAAACAAATCACTGAAAATGGAAACTTAAATTTTATTCATTTCATTACATTTAATTCAATTACATACTAACTATACTTAATAATTAACTCATTTTTCATGAAAATTCTTGAAACAGTTTTTGAATTTTGATAAACAAAGAGGTACTTGACATTTTTCACATTGGATTCGTGAACGCCCTCCACAAGTGTCGAGCTTACAGCGCTGCTCATGACCAACTTTGTGTACTGGCCAGTGGCCCAGGTTATCATACCTTACATCGTTGACAGGAACTGTTTGAGGTTTTTGGCGTTTGGTTGGTACTGGTGAACTTCTTGAGCTACCAGACAGTACGGGAGAATTCCTCGAACTACTGGATAATGGTCTACCTCGTTTTGGTGTACTGGTTAGACAACCCGAAAATGCCAAACCTTCTGCTATTGACATAGCAAACTGCAATAAATCCATTCTGGCTTTTTTTATCACCCCATCATGTTCCATATTAGAACAATATTCTAACCAAGCATTGCAAACAGCTAAATTGAAATAGTGGAAAATAACTCTCAAAGTCCATTTCTTTGATCGAATGAAGGTGCGATAAAGTGCAATTAGAAAATCACTCTTATCCACTCCTCCCATTGATGTATTATACAGGCGTATAATTGCTGGACGTTTCACCATCACATAGGCCCCTTCTTTCCTATCCCATCTCCTGACCTCATCTTCTGGTTCGATGCCATCAAAATTTGATGCCATATTGACAGCTTTATTGTCATACCAACGAACTACCACAATTGTCTTATCCTCTGCAACGAATGAATCACAGCTTCCACGGCCAATTTTCTTCATTTGATTTTCGGGTTTCAACGGACACTTTTCGAGCCTATTAGCGCGAATGGTTCCTGCCATGAAAATACCCTTTTCTAGTAACTCTTGTAATAAAAACAACGAAGTGAAGTAGTTGTCACAGAATAGTTTGTGTCCTTTATGTTCAGGAATTCTATTTGATAAATGGATTACTAGTCCATTAGTAGCTGAATAATTTTCTCGCAAATTGGCTGGTAGAGTGGTAGTGCCTTGGTATATAATAGAACGATATATGATACCAGAGGCACCACAAAGCATGAACACCTTTACTCCCCATGGGTTTGGCTTCCCTTTTAGATATTGCTTCACGACAAGTTGGCCCTTGAATGGAATTATGGATTCGTCAATACAAAGATTTTCTTCCAGTACTAAATCCTCACACCGCTTCTCAAACGACCTGACTAATGGACGGACTTTCCAGAGTTTATCATCATCATTACGTTCTTCGTTGATATCAACAATATGTAAATTGTTTCTCAGCAATTCAAATCTATTACGTGATAATCGAATATCATCTAGGAATTTTATTTTTGTGGCAGGCGACCAATACATCCTCAGTCTGGGAAAGCGAATTATACCCATAAGTATATGCAGAGCGACAAGTTTACCGATTTCATGTTCATCTGTGTTGATATTTTTTCCGCTTTTGTGAATGGAATACATGTTCGTTTTCTCTGCTATTTCAGTGAATATTTCGTTCGGAAAATACTCGTGAAAATACATCAACGGAGTCTTACCCTGATGAGAATCTTCTTCACCATTCTCAGATGGACTGAAATCAATGTTAGGTGGTGAAAACCGACTTCTCTCCCAAACAATGTTCTTTTTTTCATTTTTCTTCTTCGGTTTTTGTCGTCGCAATGTTTCTGCCAACAATGCCAATGGAATGTTTTCATCGTCATCAGATTCTTCATTATCGGGTTCATCTTCTATTAGTTCATTTTCTGGTTCATCATCTGTATCTTCCTGAATTCCATCAATTTCATTTTCTTCTTCTACATCAGAGTCAGGTAGTGCTGATATAGCAGCCTGCGCATCCTTCAAAGTTACTTTCTGAGCAACTGTTCTCAATTTCCCATAAAAGTTCATTGGGGGTATGCCATCATCATCTATAAAAATTATATAGATATATAAGAATAGAAAGGAAATTATGAATATTTTTTGTATACAATTTTGCATGAAACCCTAGTGGTGGCAATTGCGTACACAAATTTCGACGCGGTATGGCGATGACTATTTGTGAAGGTATCCACGAATTTCTTTCATCTGACTAATTATGCGCTATTACAATTTAGATACCACCCAAAATAACACATAGATTTGCTTTTATATAATGATTATATGTACTTACTGAAAGCATTGTTCAGGTAATTTGGATCCATACTTGCAACACATCCAATCAGCGTCTCTCAGATACGTGAATAGGACAATGATAAATAAATACTAGTCATGATCTGCCCTAGACATACTATAAAGAGGTGACATCTATTGGCCGGGGGTAAAAGTTGATGTTCTGAGTGTGACAGAACACTGTAAATATACCGGTGGCAATTGCCACCGGCAGGGCCGAAAGGGTTAAATAATGAGGATTAACTAGCTAAGGGTAGGGGGATTTTGTTTTTGATGATGGTGCATAATAGTGCTCAAGAAGTGGATACTGCTGCCATAATTTTATTTTTGGAATTTGTCATTGGGGGAGGGGGGCAACTTAACTATGAATAATGAGGATTAACTAATTAGGGGAAAGGGGATTTCGTTTTTGTTAGTGGTGCATATGAGTGCATTCAAAGTGGATGCCACTGCAATATATTTTTTTCGAAAATTGACATTGGAGGGGGCCAACTATTATCAATAATGTGGTTTAACTAAATAAGGGGAGAAGGGCTTTTGTTTTTGTTGGTGGTGCATTTGAAGTGGATTCCGATGCCACTTGTTTTTTATTAAATTATCATTGCGGGGGGGGGGGCAACTTCACTCGGAATAATGCGATACTACTGAGGGGAGGGGTGCAAAGTATTTTTCGGTGGAGCATTATGGTGCATTACAAGCGCTATAATAAAGTACCGAAATAACTTAGAGTGATTCATACCATTCTTATCATTTGAAGAGGTTCAGACTTTCATCTTTATCACCAACTCATAAGCGTATGATAACATTTAATATTTACAGACACAAGTATTTAATTATTAAAAAAAAATATCTTTTAGCAATGTAGATATAAATGGTTTTGTGCATTAAAAAATGATTTTCTTTTAAAAATGTTCCTACCAAGACTGGTTGAGGGCCATTATAGCAATTATAGCCAATAACAAATCTTGACTACTAAAAAAAAAATTAAAACTTTATATTAACTGTTTCACCTTATAATATGGAATCAATTCTATAACTGATTATTTTAAGAATAAAAAAAATATTTATTAGGTAATTATTAGAGCAAAAAATTGCAAAAATAGTGCTAATAGCGAAAAAAGCAATAAATCAACATATTAAGCAAAAAATTAATTTATAAACCAATGAAAAAATTAAATAAAATAAGTAATAAAAGCAAATTAAAACTCAAAGTAAGTTACGAATAAAAATAGGTAAAAAAACTTTTTAAGTTAAACGGTTTTATGTTAAACATACATTGCAATGTTTAAGATAAATGTACTAAAAACCAATAAAAATAGGTAAAAAAACTTTTTAAGTTAAACGGTTTTATGTTAAACATACATTGCAATGTTTAAGATAAATGTACTAAAAACCAAAAAATAATAAAATAGATACAGTCGTGGGAATTATAAACATATGCATAGACTAGACTAAAATAAAACCGTGGGGCACGTCAATTGTCTACAAATTATCGACTTAATGTGCGATAGAAGAATCGTTTAATTCGTCGTTAGGCAGTTGGCCCGCAGACGGTGAGGAAATTACTTACTATTTTCTTGCTCATGGAAATTCCAATAGTTATACACTCCATGTAAATAAAAGAGATGTTTCAACTAGTTTATCGTTGGACATTCACACTGCTGGCTGGCGAGGAATCGTTTCACTGCTCATAGTTTGTCTTTAATCGACAAAACATATGATAAAAGTACTACTCGCTCACCACTATGAAACCCTAAAACTCGCTTATAATCGAGCTTGCTAGCTTGTTTCCACATTCTAGCCCTACTTATCACACGTCCATCGTTGTCGGTTGAACAACTGCCTAATTATAGTGTAACATTACAAAACAAAAATTTTAATCAACGATTGTAGACAATTGACGTGCCCCACGGTTTTATTTTAGTCTAGTCTATGCATATGTTTATAATTCCCACGACTGTATCTATTTTATTATTTTTTGGTTTTTAGTACATTTATCTTAAACATTGCAATGTATGTTTAACATAAAACCGTTTAACTTAAAAAGTTTTTTTACCTATTTTTATTTTCTAGTTTTTAGTTTTTATTTCGCATTCTGTTTAATTCATTTAGTGCTTCATTATTGCAAGGTTTCTTGCCCGTTAGTTTATTGCAGTCCAACTCCTCTATACGTAGTCCCTGCAAAGATCTTACTCTACTAAGAGCCACGTAGGCTTGACCTTCTTCAAACAGTTTCGCACCTAAGTATACGACTGCGTGATCCACAGTGCTGCCCTGCATTTTATGTATTGTAGAAGCCCATGATAGTATTAAAAGCAACATTCTTCTTTCAGCCGTCCCGTAATTGTACTTAGCTGGAAACTGTATGGCTTTCGGGTGTATAAGATGTACTCCGTCTCTTGTGAAATCAATTCGGACGGAAGGTACATCTATTGCATACATCTGAGTTAGACGAAATTGAGGCCAAACGATTTCGTTGATGTAGCCTATAGCGCCATTTACTAATCCCTTTGAAACGTCAATATTGGACCGTAGCATGACTTTTGCCCCCACAAATATTTCCAGTTTCGCTGGTAAACCCCCAGTTTTGTTGATATCAGCTGGTATTATAGTAGCTGTATCCACATTGTCTGCATTTCGTGTGGCGTGTACTAGCTAATCCTGCGCTTTTATTTTGTAAATGCGAGCACCATTATTTCTGTACAAATTCAATACAGCAGAGTTGTGGTCGTTAACTTGTTGATTTGTGGGGTATACCCTTAACGCTTTGTCTATTGCAAACTCATCACTCGTGTCTGGAAGAAGTCTTCCCATTAAAATACTAAAATGTTGGGTTGTTAGCTCACCGACTCTCAAAGCATTCAAAATATCAATAAAAGTCTGGTCACCTTGCTGACGCATATTTTCAGTTAATTCACACAGCGTGAATAAACGCCAGAGATGTGTAGCTGGTTGGAGATGTTCTGGCTGTTTGAAAACAGGTGTTCCTGATCGTTTTATAGGAGGCAGTTGTAAAAGATCACCGAAAAGTAATACGTTTACTCCTCCAAAAAACTAATTTTCACAGTTCTTAATTTGCCTTAATCGAGCGTCCATCATGCATAACATTTGATAAGACACCATGGAAATCTCGTCGACAATCAAAAATTCTGTCTGATGCCATTGTTGCCTCATTATTCGCAAATAGTTTTTAATTTTATATAGCACATTGTATTCTACTGGTTGAGCACAGTAAAGGAGCAACACCGGTTCGGGCTCATTCCTTATGTAAATTAACATGGGAAATCGCCAAGGTCCATCGTGGTAATTTTTGACGCAATTTCGATCTGCGCATGCGTCAAGTCGGCCGACAGCAATTTTGTTCCGCGCATCCACCTTCTGCTGGGACACGTTCGATATACAGGATGTAGTCATAAATATGCCATAAGGGCACTAGGACTAGGGAGGAGCGGAAGTCAGCCATCTTGTATTCTATGACTCACCTGCGCCATCCATCAACTGTCACATGTGCCATCCGTTATATGTGTCATCTCTCATATGTTCCGAGTAGTATATGTTCTGCCATGTATTTTGTGTTATCTATCTCCAAGGTGTGTGTGAGTGTGACGTAAACAGCATACCTTCGTACAATTTATTAAAAACTGGAAAAAAGATCCTGCCACCGCGGGTGTTTGAACCTCTCACCTACCGATTCATTAGCAACGGACCTAACCACTGCACGACGAAGATTATTATAAATTTTCGAATTAAATTATGTATTATACTGCAACGATCAATAACTACATGCACATAATATTAATTTCGCATTATGATAATAAATGTAAAAGTGATCAATATACGGTGGAGTGAAAAAGATAGTAGAAAAATATTATTGAATTTTAAACAGCATGCCTTCGTACAATTAAATCATATACATAAGAAAACCACATTACTTTGATTTATAAGGGCACTTTGTTATTATTAATCAGAATAAAGTCGAATAAACGGTATTATGTTAGGTACGTCACTACGGCGATATACAGGATGTCGACTGGAACAGCTGTTGTCTTGTGTTTAACAATATGCTGCAATATGTTTATTGGGGTAACAGCAATACAAGAAAGTTGACGGGATTACAAATAAATTTACCAAAAAAATCCGACGCAAGGAAGAAGGTTATAAATTACATTCTCTCTGCATGCAGCTTTAATTGCTCCCTGTTAACCATATAGAAATTGTAGAAGAAAAGGAGAACGGAGGCAATGTTCGAATTATACAAAAAGTGTTGCATTTAAAGCTGTAGAGACTTACTTTTCTAGGTCCAGCACCCCATTTTCTACTATACCGGAAGATATCTACATACAGGACGCTGGACTAATCTCTACCGATAATTTGGTTGCACGTATTTTAAGGAAGAGAACTAATAAAACAAAAAACTTTCTCCTTATAAAATTAAAGAAATCGACCCTCTGTCGCAGGCTTACATTACATCGACAAGGAAACGAAAACAGGAAATGGATGAGCTAGATACCGAGAGGCGGAAGCTGGATTTTCTCGAAAACACAACTGCAATAAAGAAAGAATATAGAAGTCTACTGGAGAAAGAAAAGAAGATAACACAATTGAGGGAGAGATTAGAAAACTATTTTTATAGCTATTGGATAAACCTAGACCCAGCAGATGTGTATAATATGTCGGCGTTTACCATAAACAATAAAAACAAATATACTTTTGTTGGTGTGTTAGCGGAAAAGGATGCCATAAAAATGTCTATTTCTTAAAGGGTTACTACAAAAATATATTTCTAAGTGTTTACAACAATAGAGCAGCACTTATTGTAGATGGTTATATTACAATACTTTATAATAATGGTATGGAGATAATACGTTTACCTACAGAAGAAACGTTTGCAACATATACTACAAATGGTATTACGTCTTACCAAGGCAAAACATTCGCTAAGATAGAAAATTTAAAGTTTTCTACGGAGGTACGGAAGGACATTCCTTTTACCCAAGAAGATATGGCCCAAATTAAAAACATTACTATGCAGAAGTAACCAGTTCTGGAGTTAACAAGAGCATTGGAAACCATATTATAGATTTCGTCAACTGCTCAGACGCAAGATTAAAGAAAACTCTCTCTTCTACATTGGTCAAGAAGCATGGTATTACCAGATTAGAAGCTACGATATAACTACCCAATTGGAAATTCCCATGTAGAAGGCTACAATCCTTTAGAATATTGCATAACTCTGCTACAAGATAGTAAATTGTACTTCCAAAAATTCTCCGTTATACACTGTTTCGATTGCAAAAAATGTGGACAAAGTTGACCGAGAGTCTACAGAATTACCCCGAATTATTAAAACAATTACAAAAAGAATACTATATTATCTTCTAGACCTCGATATTACTCAAGACATCTGTGGGGTGTTCCAGAAAGAAGAAATGACAAACTACTTAACAAGTAACGCTAACTTTTGTAAACATGGAATGTATCGGGAGAATTCTAACGTAATTGTAAATAATAATAATACAGTTGGAATGGATTGCCTTACGTGGCTTACATTTAACGCAAGGGTTAAAATATACAACAAATTTATTTGTCAAATAACCATATAATAGGTTTCGTGAGCTGTCCAAATAAGAGATTAAAAGACCCATTTTCCAACACTTTAACCAGAGAACATGGAATTACAAGATTAGTAGCAACCATATATAATTATTCCATAGCCGATAACAAGACAGGGGAATACAATTGCTTAGAAGACTGTCTTACCTTACTGGAGGATAGCAAACTTTATTTCCACAATGCGCCATTATACTCTATCTCATTTTCTAAAATGTGGACAAAGTTGACAAAAGTCTGCAAAACAGTTGCTGTCTTGTATTTAACAATATACTGCAATATGTATACTGGGAGAACAGTAATAGAAGGAAATTAACCGGTCTACAGATAAGTTTACCAATGGAATCCAACGCAAGAAAAAAGTTGTAAATTATTGTCTTTCTACATTTAGTTTTAACTTCTTACCTATTAATTATATAGAGATCGTAGAAGATACGAGTAATAAGGAGAAAAATGTTCGAATTTTTCAAAAATGCTATATTAAGGCTGGAGATACGTTCTTTACCCAGTCTTCCACACTGTTTAGCACTATCCCGGAAGATATCGACATCCAGGAGCTCGGACTGGTATCTACATGTAATATTATACACAAAGTTCTAAGAAAAAGGGTAAACAAAAATAGTAAACTAATGCCTTTTGTGCTAAAAGAAATAACACCAATTTCCCATATTTCTGTATTATCTGTAAAGAAGCGGAGATTAGAAATGAAGGAAACAGAATTATAGAAAAGGAAAATAGAGTATTTAGAAAATACAGCTACGGTTAAAA
The DNA here is from genome assembly GCA_963921935.1 of Galeruca laticollis. Taxonomy (NCBI): domain Eukaryota; kingdom Metazoa; phylum Arthropoda; class Insecta; order Coleoptera; family Chrysomelidae; genus Galeruca; species Galeruca laticollis. Next base: position 66,895,867 of record OY998180.1, on the reverse strand, counting down.
TAGAATATAAATATTATTGGAGAAGGAACAGAAAATAGCAGAATTGAAGTACGGACTAGAAAATTATTTCTGCACCAGGTGGAAAAACTTAGGGCCCTCTGGAGAGTACAGCGTATCCGCGTTTACCGTTAACAGCAAAAATAAATATACCTATGTAGGAGCTTTGGCGGATAAGGAAGGGCAACGAGACGTATACTACTTAAAGGGTTACCACAAACATACGTTGTTACGCGTTTACAATAATAGAGAAGCTCTTGTTGCAGACGGTTATGTCACATTACCATATAACAATGGAATGGAATTAATATGTTTGCCAGCCAAAAAACCATTTGCTACCTTTACTACAAATGGATATAAGAGATTTAACGATAACACATTTGCCAAAATCGAAAACTTACAATTTTACACAGGCGCATGGAAAAATTTAGACGTTCCATTTACCCAAGTGGAGGTGGAGAGGGTTAACGTCGTTACAATGCAAGGAATTGCGGATAGCATAAAATTTAGGGATTGTCATCGACTAGAAGAATTTGCATAAGGTACAGAACTGGTAATATCTGGAATTAAAGAAGTTATGCATAGAGGTAGAATCCGGTATATATTAAAACTAGACAATATAAATGTTTTTTACCTTTCGAATTACTGGTTAGAACAAGAATTAGAAGAAACAGACTTAGATTATAGGATAAAAATAAAAATTGACGTGTTAAAACATACACCCAACAGAAACAAAGAACGAGTTGTATTTTGTGTATAAGTTTTGTTAAACCTGTATAAATATTCTAATAAAACTTTTAAAGATACCATTGTTTTCCAAATTTTTCCACCTTTGTTCTTATTTAATGTTAAACCATCTGTTAAGTACTTGGACTTTCCAGGACAATGTGCCCAATCGCGCAACATGGCACTTTTTTTGTAGAAAAGTTATTTTCGAGAAGTTTATGAAAAACTGTCATACATACATGTCATATTTTTTTAACACCGTAATTGTAATCAGCGTAAACTTAAATAAAACTTATAATTCACAACAAGTGAGTTTGTATTCACATCTCAAAACATTTTACAAGAAACATACGTTACATTCTGGTCCTATCGAGCTGCGGATGTTACAATAAACGAGAATTAAAAGTGTATCAAGCATTGACGTATAAAATTGGTATATGGTAATGCGTTTCCCATAATCAGAACAGAAGAGCAGGTGATGCAACGATTCTAACGCGAAAATAAGGTCAGACTTTTCCATGTTTTTAAACTATTTCTTTTAAATAATTGGAGATTTATGCATGATTTGCTTCACATGCCAAAGTGTGACATTTTCCATTTCATTAGCAAATATCGAGCCAAAATAGCACAAGAATCAATAAAAATCATAAGAATCTGTTAACATATTAGCATAAAATAAAAATAACTAAAGAACTTTTACATATTTTAGCATACATTCAACAGTTCAGCATATTTTAACATAGTACATTTCATACAATTATTTCAAACAAGATATCAATATTTGCATACAGTAAAAAGGCATCGACTTAATTTCATTATTCAAATAAACTTTTAAAAATACACAATGCCAGATATATTAACAGATTCACAACAAAGGGAGCTAAATGATTTAAAGGTAAATTTAAAAAATTTAGTCGCAAAGAGAGGTCTAGTTAGAGGAAAACTAACTAGATTTGAAACGTCAATCCAAGCGTTTAATGACAACAAAATGTCATTAGATCAATTAAAATTACGCGTAGATAATATCATTCCAGTTTTAAGAGAATTTGAGGAGCTACAAGATCAAATTGAAATACTAGCATCATGTTATCCAGAAATATTAAAACTTGAGGAACATCATGATGTGAGAATTCAATTTGAAAACGCATATTTTAGTCATCTCGCAACCGTACAAGGTGAAATAAAAAACGCTGAATCTTCAATCGCAGACATTTCCGAAAATAAACCCAACACTAAACAAAATATTAAATTACCTCAAATAGAATTACCAACCTTTTACGGAGATTATGATAAATGGGTTTCTTTTCGAGATATGTTCGATGCGCTAATAGACAAAAGTGATTTACCTGACATTGAGAAACACTATTATTTGTGCAGATTTGTTAAAGGCGAAGCCGCTGAGGTAATTGCATCCTTAGAGGTAACAAACGAAAACTACAAAATTGCAGAAAAATGCAACAAAAAACATAATACTTGTCTACATGACAGCAATTTCAAGGGTTTCCATAATCAAGGGTCAAATGAAAAGGTTGCCTTGTCTGCTAGCGTTGACACATCTTCGGAATTTCACCAAATATCGAATATTCCAGAGAATACACAAAATAGTTCCTTTTCTGCAGTACTTGAAAATGTAGTCGGAAATATTGATCAAGTACTTTTGTCAACTGCTGTTTTATATATATTTGATAAAGAAGGCAAACCTCATGAAGCTCGCGCGCTCCTTGATTCAGGTTCACAAATGAATTTTATCTCTCAGAAGCTGAGCGATAAGCTGCAGCTACCAATTGAAGTTTCTGAACATTCCATATCTGGCATAAATCAAGTTAAAACAAATACTTTATCTAAAACAAATGCAGTTATTCAGTCCAAACGTACTTCTTATTGGTCAGCCCAATCTTTTTTCATTTTGCACAAAATTGCTGACACTCTTCCGTCGAACTTCATTAACATATCTCATTTAAAACTTCCTAACAATATCCAGCTGGCTGATCAGACATTTTACAAACCAGGCCCTGTTGATTTGCTTCTCGGTGCTTCTATCTTTTGGGATCTTTTATGCCCTAATCAAATAAAACTTAACGCTCGATCTCCAATTTTACAAGAAACCCAACTTGGGTGGATTTTATCTGGCGTAATTACTCAACGTAAATCAAATCAATCACAATGTTATTTTTCAAACATTGAACTACATAATCAGATAGAAGCTTTCTGGACTATAGAAGAATGCCTACCAAGCACACTTACTCCCGCATATTCTAAAGAAGAAAAAACATGCGAAGAGCATTTCATATCTACTCATACTAGAGAGCCCAGTGGAAGGTTTCAAGTATCATTGCCATTCAAGGAAAACCCAAATGTACTTAGTAAATCACGAGACTCTGCACTTCACCGATTGACATCAATGGAAAGAAAATTCTTTAAACTACCATACTTAAAAACTGAGTACTGTAATTTTATGCAGGAATACATTGACCTAGATCACATGGAGATGGTGCCTAAAAAAGACGACAAAAAACTAACGCATTACTTACCTCATCACGCCGTTTTTAAAGAAGAAAGTACTACTACAAAAATAAGATGTGTCTTTGATGGTAGCCACAAAACATCTACTAACCAATCTCTAAATGACATATTAATGGTTGGTCCGGTTATTCAAAGAGATCTTTTTGCCATATTGTTAGAGTTTCGGCAGCATCAGTATGTTTTGACGGCCGATATTACAAAAATGTACAGGCAAATTAATATTAACCCTGAAAATCGCGACTTTCAACGAATACTATGGCGTTCCGATGTATCCGAACCTATAAAGGAATACAGACTTAAAACCGTCACATATGGTTTAGCTCCATCATCTTTTTTAGCAACACGTTGTCTTAAACAATTATCTTTGGAAAATCAGGAAAAGATGCCCGATGCTTCAAATGCCGTGCTAAATTGTTTCTACGTGGACGATCTGCTATGCGGAGCATCCACTTTAGAAAAAACCATAAAACTAAAAAATGACATAATTTCAATTTGTGACCAGGGAAAACTTCCGTTGAGAAAATGGAGGTCAAATCATAATTCAATAATTACTTCTAACGCAGATGATCCATCTTTAAAAATTTTGGACACCAATGTTGATTCCAAAACTTTGGGAATATCTTGGCATTCTACAGAGGATGTTTTCTTTTACTCTTATAAAGATAGATATCTCAATTCTACTTCGTTCACGAAACGTATGATACTTGCAACGATCTCCCAGATCTTTGATCCTATTGGCATGTTGGCTCCCATAACAATCAGGGCCAAGATATTTATGCAAACTTTGTGGAAACTTGGAGTTGGCTGGGACGAACACATACCGGATAATGTTTCTCAAAAGTGGAAACACTTTCAATCGCAATTCAAAGGCATAAACAAGCTGAAATTTCCAAGGTTTATTACTTGTCCCCACACTGTCGATATACAGCTTCATGGTTTTGCAGATGCCAGTGAATTAGCATATGGTGCTGTTATATACCTCCGAACCACAAACATAGACAATAATCACTCTATAAACTTAGTTTGTGCTAAAACCAAGGTCAGTCCGATAAAAACTCAAACAATTCCTCGATTAGAGCTTTGTGCAGCCCTTTTGTTAGCCAAACTCTACCACTCTACAATAAATTCCCTTAGTTTACACATTAACCAAGTATTCTTTTATACTGACTCCAGCGTAGCACTCTGTTGGATAAAGGGTGAACCTAGCCAATGGAAAACATATGTCAGTCACAGAGTGTCTAAAATCCATGAAATTATGGATCCAGCCTCATGGCGTCACATTTCAACACACAATAATCCTGCAGACGTATTGTCTAGAGGATCTACCCCGGAGCAATTATTACAAACACCCCTTTGGAAAAATGGTCCCTCATGGCTCTCTCTTAATGAGGATGAATGGCCTTCCCATGAAATTCCATTAAATACAGAAATTCCGGAAAAAAGAAAAGAAAAACAAACGTGCCTGAAGGTTTCCGAAATCCCTGATTTTGACTTATTCAATAAATTTTCTTCCTTTGCAAAATTACAACGAATCACAGCATACATATTTCGATTCAAAACATTTCGAAGATCTAACCCAGTATTACCCTCTTTCGAGCTGTCCGAATTACAACATTCTTCTAACATGCTTGTCAAGCAAGCTCAATCGCAATGTTTCTTCGATGATATCAAGGCCATCAATTTGTCAAAAACCATCTCTCTTAAAAGCAAAATTCGTTCTTTGAACCCGTTTCTTGATGAATTCCAATTGCTCAGGGTGGGCGGAAGAATTCAGAATGCAGCGGTTCCTTTTTCATAAAAGCATCCCCTTATTCTACCAAATAAACATCCACTCACTGATTTAATAATTTCCCATTTTCATAAAAAAATGCTACATGCAGGCCCTCAAGCTTTACTTGCCGCTATTAGAACAGAGTTTTGGCCTATACATGGCAAAAACAATGTAAAGAGAGTGTTACGAAAATGTACAATTTGTTTTAGGTGTAACCCTCGTAGTATCGAAACCTTAATGGGAAAATTACCCCGCGAGAGAATTACCCCCTCTAGACCATTTTTAAACAGTGGAGTTGATTATGCTGGCCCACTCACTATTAAAATGCACAACACGCGCACAAAATCATTTTTAAAATCATATCTTTGTGTTTTCGTTTGTCTCGCCACAAAGGCAATACATATAGAAGTGGTAAGCGATCTCACGACTCAAGCATTTTTAAATGCCTTTTAGCGATTTGTTTCAAGAAGAGGCTTGGTCGCGAACATCTATTCTGACAACGCCACAAATTTTGTAGGAGCAAATAATGAGATCGGTAGTATTTACGATTTTTTGAAGGCGACAAATAAAAAAATCTCCAACGAATTGTTGAAATTAAAAATAACGTGGCATTGCATACCACCCCGTTCTCCCCACATGGGTGGAATTTGGGAAGCAGCAATAAAAAATGTGAAGTATCACTTAAGACGCGTCATCGGAAATCAAATCCTTACTCTTGAGGAATTGCACACTTTGGTATGTCAGGTCGAGTCTTGTGTAAATTCGCGTCCTATTTCTCCAATATCCGATAATCCCGATGACCTTCTACCATTAACCCCAGCTCATTTCCTCATTGGAGGCCCTCTTCATACTCTGCCAGAGCTTGACCTAACTAATCGGAACATTGGCCAACTAACAAGGTTTCATATGCTGTCAAAGATGTTTCAAGATTTTTGGTCCAGGTGGACCACAGAATATCTTCATGGGCTGCAGTCCCGAAACAAATGGTGGAGGAAGTCACCTAACATTGAAGTTAACCAACTCGTCATCATTAAGGAAGACAACCTACATCCTCTTCAGTGGACCATTGGGCGCATAATTGACATTCATCCCGGTAGTGATGGTGTTGTGAGAGTTGTTACATTGAAAACCGCGAACGGCACATTCAAACGCTCCATAGCTAAAATCTGTCCACTTCCCATTGAAAAATGAAATATGTACATTGCTATTATTGCAGAACTGTCTTTAAATTACTATTGTTCATTTTTAATTTTTGAATACCTGTTAATTTACTTATTTGTTCATTTGTTTATTGAAACTATTCAACAGTTTCAAGGTGGGCGGTATGTTAAGTACTTGGACTTTCCAGGACAATGTGCCCAATCGCGCAACATGGCACTTTTTTTGTAGAAAAGTCATTTTCGAGAAGTTTATGAAAAACTGTCATACATACATGTCATATTTTTGTAACACCGTAATTGTAATCAGCGTAAACTTAAATAAAACTTATAATTCACAACAAGTGAGTTTGTATTCACATCTCAAAACATTTTACAAGAAACATACGTTACACCATCTATCTGGAATTGGTTCCTGCAAAACATGGTGGTAAAGCTAAGCAGCCTTTGCTCTTACTAAGGAACAACCCGCTTGCCATTGGAACAAGAGAAGTAGTCGGGTTTGGCGAATTGTTTTCTGCAAAACATGGTGTTAAAGCTAAGATGCCTTTCCTCTTACTAAGTAACAACCCGTGTGCCATTGGAACAAGAGAAGTAGTCGGATAAGATTTGGAAATTATTAAAAGGAAACAAAAAGAACCTGTGTGCATTCCATACAAAGTAGAATTGGCGGACGTTAAACTCGATAGGCTACATAAAGAAATGCCAAATTTATTGGAGCAACTCCGAAAGGAAAATTGCTACCTAATGGACTTGGACATAACGCAGGATTTTGCAGGATTTTTTAACAAAGAAGAAATGATTAACTATTTAACAGACAACTTTAACTTTTGCATCCAAGGATAGTACAAGTAAAGGGGCAACGTTATTGTAAACAATGATAAAACAGTTGGCATAGATTGCCTTACGTGGCTCACATCTAATGCAAGGGTTAAAATATACAACAAATTTATTTGTCAAATAACCAGTCCTGGAGTTAACAAGAGCTTTGGAAGCCATATTATAGATTTCGTCAACTGCCCAGGCGCAAGATTAAAGGAAACTTTCTCTTCTGCATTGACCAAGAAGCATGGTATTACCAGATTAGAAGCTACGATATATAACTACCCAATTGGAAATTTCCATGGAGAAGGCTACAGTCCTTTAGAATATTGCATAACTCTACTACAAGATAGTAAGTTGTACTTCCAAAATTCTCCGTTATACTCTGTTTCGATTGCAAAAAATGTGGACAAAGTTGACCGAGAATCTACAGAACAGATGTTGTCTTGTGTTTAACAATATGCAGCAATATGTTTATTGGGGTAACAGCAATACAAGAAAGTTGACAGGATTACAAATAAATTTACCAAAAGTATCCGACGCAGGGAAGAAGGTTATAAATTACATTCTCTATGCAGACAGCTTTAATTGCCTCCCTGTTAACCATATTCAAATTGTAGAAGAAAAAGAGAACGGAGACAATGTTCGAATTATACAAAAGTGTTACATTAAAGCTGTAGAGACTTACTTTTCTAGGTCCAGAACCCCATTTTCTACTATACCGGAAGATATCGACGTACAGGACGCTGGACTAATCTCTACAGATAATTTGGTTGCACGTATTTTAAGGAAGAGATCTAATAAAACAAACAAACTTTCTCCTTATAAGATTAAAGAAATCGACCGTCTGTCGCAAGCTTACATTACATCGACAAGGAAACGAACACAGGAAATGGATGAGCTAGATACCAAGAGGCGGAAGCTGGATTTTCTCGAAAAGACAACTGCAATAAAGGAAGAATATAGAAGTCTACTGGAGAAAGAAGAGAAGATAACACAATTGAGGGAGAGATTAGAAAACTATTTTTATAGCCATTGGATAAACCTAGACCCAGCAGGTGTGTATAAAGTGTCGGCATTTACAATAAACAATAAAAACAAATATACTTATGTTGGTTTGTTAGCGGAAAAGGATGCCATAAAAAAATGTCTACTTCTTAAAGGGTTACTACAAAAATATATTTCTAAGTGTTTACAACAATAGAGCAGCTCTTATACCAGATGATTATATTACAATACTTTATAATAATGGTATGGAGATAATATGTTTGGTTACAGAAGAAACGTTTGCAACATTAACTACATATGGTATTACGTCTTACCAAGGCAACATATTCGCTAAGATAGAAAATTTAAAGTTTTCTACGGAGATATGGAAGGATATTCCTTTTACCCAAGAAGATATGACCCAAATTAAAAACATTACGATGCAGAAGATAAAAGATCATATTAAATTAAGGTTTTGCCAGCGCTTAGAAGAAATTGCCGAAGGAACAGAAATGGTAATTACAGCTTTAGAGGAAGATAAGAGAGATTTCGTTACATATTAAAGTTTGAGAATTCGGAAATCTTCTATTGCTCAAACTACTGGATGGAAAGAGAATTTCCAGAAATGGACCTAAGTTCTAGAATTAAGATAAAAATATATAAAATTGAACATACGCCTGATAGAAATAAGGAAATAGTTGTATTTTGTGTGTAATATTTGTTTGTATTATACTCAACATGCTATTATTGTAAACAAAAACGATTAAAAATAGCGTTTTCTTGCTGTTTTGTTTATCCCTACCAGTGTTGTATTAATCCTATTTCCTAAAGATGTGGGTTAAGGAAGGTGGTGTGCCATATTGGTAAGAAAACCACATTACTTTACTTTCGACGAAGCAGTTTCGACGACTCCCACCCCTCCTATTTTAGGTTTCCCCAAATGCGCCGACAACGACAACAACGACGACGCTGTCGTTGTCGGCGCATTTGGGGAAACCTAAAATAGGAGGGGTGGGAGTCGTCGAAACTGCTTCGTCGAAAGTAAAGTAATGTGGTTTTCTTACCAATATGGCACACCACCTTCCTTAACCCATATCTTTAGGAAATAGGATTAATACAACACTGGTAGGGATAAACAAAACAGCAACAAAACGCTATTTTTAATCGTTTTTGTTTACAATAATAGCATATTGAGTATAATACAAACAAATATTACACACAAAATACAACTATTTCCTTATTTCTATTAGGCGTATGTTCAATTTTATATATTTTTATCTTAATTCTAGAACATAGGTCCATTTCTGGAAATTCTCTTTCCATCCAGTAGTTTGAGCAATAGAAGATTTCCGAATTCTCAAACTTTAATATGTAACGAAATCTCTCTTATCTTCCTCTAAAGCTGTAATTACCATTTCTGTTCCTTCGGCAATTTCTTCTAAGCGCTGGCAAAACCTTAATTTAATATGATCTTTTATCTTCTGCATCGTAATATTTTTAATTTGGGTCATATCTTCTTGGATAAAAGGAATATCCTTCCATATCTCCGTAGAAAACTTTAAATTTTCTATCTTAGCGAATATGTTGCCTTGGTAAGACGTAATACCATATGTAGTTAATGTTGCAAACGTTTCTTCTGTAACCAAACATATTATCTCCATACCATTATTATAAAGTATTGTAATATAATCATCTGGTATAAGAGCTGCTCTATTGTTGTAAACACTTAGAAATATATTTTTGTAGTAACCCTTTAAGAAGTAGACATTTTTTTATGGCATCCTTTTCCGCTAACAAACCAACATAAGTATATTTGTTTTTATTGTTTATTGTAAATGCCGACACTTTATACACACCTGCTGGGTCTAGGTTTATCCAATGGCTATAAAAATAGTTTTCTAATCTCTCCCTCAATTGTGTTATCTTCTCTTCTTTCTCCAGTAGACTTCTATATTCTTCCTTTATTGCAGTTGTCTTTTCGAGAAAATCCAGCTTCCGCCTCTTGGTATCTAGCTCATCCATTTCCTGTGTTCGTTTCCTTGTCGATGTAATGTAAGCTTGCGACAGACGGTCGATTTCTTTAATCGTATAAGGAGAAAGTTTGTTTGTTTTATTAGATCTCTTCCTTAAAATACGTGCAACCAAATTATCTGTAGAGATTAGTCCAGCGTAGAAAATGGGGTGCTGGACCTAGAAAAGTAAGCCTCTACAGCTTTAAATGCAACACTTTTTGTATAATTCGAACATTGCCTCCGTTCTCATTTTCTTCTACAATTTCTATATGGTTAACAGGGAGACAATTAAAGCTGCATGCAGAGAGAATGTAATTTATAACCTTCTTACTTTCGTCGGATGTTTTTGGTAAATTTATTTGTAATCCCGTCAACTTTCTTGTATTGCTGTTACCCCAATAAACATATTGCAGCATATTGTTAAACACAAGACAACAGCTATTCCAGTCGACATCCTGTATATCGTCGTAGTGACGTACCTAACATAATACCGTTTATTCGACTTTAATCTGATTAATAATAACAAAGTGCGCTTATAAAGCAAAGTAATGTGGTTTTCTTACGTATATGATTTAATTGTACGAAGGCATGCTGTTTAAAATTCAATAATATTTTTCTACTATCTTTTTCATATAGGTAAGAAAACCACATTACTTTACTTTCGGCGAAGCAGTTTCGGCGACCCCCACCCCTTCTCGCACGTGTTTCTGCGAAAAAAGAAATATGTGGTTCTTTTAATAGTTATATACGTGGAAAATTTGGCGAATTGGTTTCTGCGAAACATGGTGTTAAAGCTAAGCTGCCTTTCCTCCTATTAAGTAACAACCCACTTGCCATTGGAACAAGAGAAGTAATTGGAGAAGATTTGGAAATTATTAAAAGGAAACATAAAGAACCTGTGTGCATTCCATACAAAGTAGAATTGGCGGACGTTAAACTCGACAGGTTACTTGAAGAAATACCGGATTTATTGGAGCAACTCCGAAAGGAAGATTACTACCTAATGGACTTGGACATAACGCAAGATTTTGCAGGAATTTTTAACAAAGAAGAAATGATTAATTATTTAACAAACAACTTTAACTTTTGCATCCAAGGAGAGTACAAGGAAAGGTGCAACGTTATTGTACTCTCCTTGGATGCAAAAGTTAAAGTTGTTTGTTAAATAATTAATCATTTCTTCTTTGTTAAAAATTCCTGCAAAATCTTGTGTTATGTCCAAGTCCATTAGGTAGTAATCTTCCTTTCGGAGTTGCTCCAATAAATCCGGTATTTCTTCAAGTAACCTGTCGAGTTTAACGTCCGCCAATTCTACTTTGTATGGAATGCACACAGGTTCTTTATGTTTCCTTTTAATAATTTCCAAATCTTCTCCAATTACTTCTCTTGTTCCAATGGCAAGTGGGTTGTTACTTAATAGGAGGAAAGGCAGCTTAGCTTTAACACCATGTTTCGCAGAAACCTATTCGCCAAATTTTCCACGTATATAACTATTAAAAGAACCACATATTTCTTTTTTGACAAGTTTAGAATTTACATCGCAGTCCTCTAAGCCGCATACCTTTACAAGCATTATGTTGTCACAAAATGGTTCTGTAATTGGTATAAGTCCATCTTCCAGCGGCTGTTCGCCTTCCGTGTATTTAATATTTCCAATATCTGTAATCAGATTGCTACCTTCCAAATTTTCCAACAAGAGCCATAATCCAAATCTCTCATCGGTCGGTTTGACCTTCCTACCATAAAGTTGGGAAACACTAAACATTTTGGAGCTTGCCATGTTAACAGTTTCAGCGAAAATCGAATACTGAGCATTAAAAAAATGTTACTTCCCTTAGTTATGCTATCGCAGAAACACGTGCGAGAAGGGGTGGGGGTCGCCGAAACTGCTTCGCCGAAAGTAAAGTAATGTGGTTTTCTTACCTATATGAAAAATTCGAACATTTTTCTCCTTATTAATGTATAATGGCGCATTGTGGAAATAAAGTTTGCTATCCTCCAGTAAGGTAAGACAGTCTTCTAAGCAATTGTATTCCCCTGTCTTGTTATCGGCTATGGAATAATTATATATGGTTGCTACTAATCTTGTAATTCCATGTTCTCTGGTTAAAGTGTTGGAAAATGGGTCTTTTAATCTCTTATTTGGACAGCTCACGAAACCTATTATATGGTTATTTGACAAATAAATTTGTTGTATATTTTAACCCTTGCGTTAAATGTAAGCCACGTAAGGCAATCCATTCCGACTGTATTATTATTATTTACAATTACGTTAGAATTCTCCCGATACATTCCATGTTTACGAAAGTTAACGTTATTTGTTAAGTAGTTTGTCATTTCTTCTTTCTGGAACACCCCACAGATGTCTTGAGTAATATCGAGGTCTAGAAGATAATATAGTATTCTTTTTGTAATTGTTTTAATAATTCGGGGTAATTCTGTAGACTCTCGGTCAACTTTGTCCACATTTTTTGCAATCGAGTAAGTTTTCGATTTTGGCAAATGTGTTATCGTTAAATCTCTTATATCCATTTGTAGTAAAGGTAGCAAATGGTTTTTTGGCTGGCAAACATATTAATTCCATTCCATTGTTATATGGTAATGTGACATAACCGTCTGCAACAAGAGCTTCTCTATTATTGTAAACGCGTAACAACGTATGTTTGTGGTAACCCTTTAAGTAGTATACGTCTCGTTGCCCTTCCTTATCCGTCAAAGCTCCTACATAGGTATATTTATTTTTGCTGTTAACGGTAAACGCGGATACGCTGTACTCTCCAGAGGGCCCTAAGTTTTTCCACCTGGTGCAGAAATAATTTTCTAGTCCGTACTTCAATTCTGCTATTTTCTGTTCCTTCTCCAATAATATTTATATTCTATTTTAACCGTAGCTGTATTTTCTAAATACTCTATTTTCCTTTTCTATAATTCTGTTTCCTTCATTTCTAATCTCCGCTTCTTTACAGATAATACAGAAATATGGGAAATTGGTGTTATTTCTTTTAGCACAAAAGGCATTAGTTTACTATTTTTGTTTACCCTTTTTCTTAGAACTTTGGGTATAATATTACATGTAGATACCAGTCCGAGCTCCTGGATGTCGATATCTTCCGGGATAGTGCTAAACAGTGTGGAAGACTGGGTAAAGAACGTATCTCCAGCCTTAATATAGCATTTTTGAAAAATTCGAACATTTTTCTCCTTATTACTCGTATCTTCTACGATCTCTATATAATTAATAGGTAAGAAGTTGAAACTAAATGTAGAAAGACAATAATTTACAACTTTTTTCTTGCGTTGGATTCCATTGGTAAACTTATCTGTAGACCGGTTAATTTCCTTCTATTACTGTTCCCCCAGTATACATATTGCAGTATATTGTTAAATACAAGACAGCAACTGTTTTGCAGACTTTTGTCAACTTTGTCCACATTTTAGAAAATGAGATAGAGTATAATGGCGCATTGTGGAAATAAAGTTTGCTATCCTCCAGTAAGGTAAGACAGTCTTCTAAGCAATTGTATTCCCCTGTCTTGTTATCGGCTATGGAATAATTATATATGGTTGCTACTAATCTTGTAATTCCATGTTCTCTGGTTAAAGTGTTGGAAAATGGGTCTTTTAATCTCTTATTTGGACAGCTCACGAAACCTATTATATGGTTATTTGACAAATAAATTTGTTGTATATTTTAACCCTTGCGTTAAATGTAAGCCACGTAAGGCAATCCATTCCGACTGTATTATTATTATTTACAATTACGTTAGAATTCTCCCGATACATTCCATGTTTACAAAAGTTAACGTTACTTGTTAAGTAGTTTGTCATTTCTTCTTTCTGGAACACCCCACAGATGTCTTGAGTAATATCGAGGTCTAGAAGATAATATAGTATTCTCTTTGTAATTGTTTTAATAATTCGGGGTAATTCTGTAGACTCTCGGTCAACTTTGTCCACATTTTTTGCAATCGAAACAGTGTATAACGGAGAATTTTTGGAAGTACAATTTACTATCTTGTAGCAGAGTTATGCAATATTCTAAAGGACTGTAGCCTTCTACATGGGAATTTCCAATTGGGTAGTTATATCGTAGCTTCTAATCTGGTAATACCATGCTTCTTGACCAATGTAGAAGAGATAGTTTTCTTTAATCTTGCGTCTGAGCAGTTGACGAAATCTATAATATGGTTTCCAATGCTCTTGTTAACTCCAGAACTGGTTACTTCTGCATAGTAATGTTTTTAATTTGGGCCATATCTTCTTGGGTAAAAGGAATGACCTTCCGTACCTCCGTAGAAAACTTTAAATTTTCTATCTTAGCGAATGTTTTGCCTTGGTAAGACGTAATACCATTTGTAGTATATGTTGCAAACGTTTTTTCTGTAGGTAAACGTATTATCTCCATACCATTATTATAAAGTATTGTAATATAACCATCTACAATAAGAGCTGCTCTATTGTTGTAAACACTTAGAAATATATTTTTGTAGTAACCCTTTAAGAAATAGACATTTTTATGGCATCATTTTCCGCTAACACACCAACAAAAGTATATTTGTTTTTATTGTTTATGGTAAACGCCGACATATTATACACATCTGCTGGGTCTAGGTTTATCCAATAGCTATAAAAATAGTTTTCTAATCTCTCCCTCAATTGTGTTATCTTCTTTTCTTTCTCCAGTAGACTTCTATATTCTTTCTTTATTGCAGTTGTGTTTTCGAGAAAATCCAGCTTCCGCCTCTCGGTATCTAGCTCATCCATTTCCTGTTTTCGTTTCCTTGTCGATGTAATGTAAGCCTGCGACAGAGGGTCGATTTCTTTAATTTTATAAGGAGAAAGTTTTTTGTTTTATTAGTTCTCTTCCTTAAAATACGTGCAACCAAATTATCGGTAGAGATTAGTCCAGCGTCCTGTATGTAGATATCTTCCGGTATAGTAGAAAATGGGGTGCTGGACCTAGAAAAGTAAGTCTCTACAGCTTTAAATGCAACACTTTTTGTATAATTCGAACATTGCCTCCGTTCTCCTTTTCTTCTACAATTTCTATATGGTTAACAGGGAGACAATTCAAGCTGCATGCAGAGAGAATGTAATTTATAACCTTCTTCCTTGCGTCGGATTTTTTTGGTAAATTTATTTGTAATCCCGTCAACTTTCTTGTATTGCTGTTACCCCAATAAACATATTGCAGCATATTGTTAAACACAAGACAACAGCTGTTCCAGTCGACATCCTGTATATCGTCGTAGTGACGTACCTAACATAATACCGTTTATTCGACTTTATTCTGATTAATAATAACAAAGTGCCCTTATAAAGCAAAGTAATGTGGTTTTCTTATGTATATGATTTAATTGTACGAAGGCATGCTGTTTAAAATTCAATAATATTTTTCTACTATCTTTTTCACTCCACCGTATATTGATCACTTTTACATTTATTATCATAATGCGAAATTAATATTATGTGCATGTAGTTATTGATCGTTGCAGTATAATACATAATTTAAGTCGAAAATTTATAATAATCTTCGTGGTGCAGTGGTTAGGTCCGTTGCTTATGAATCGGTAGGCGAGAGGTTCAAACACCCGCGGTGGCAGGATCTTTTTTCCAGTTTTTAATAAATTGTACGAAGGTATGCTGTTTACGTCACACTCACACATACCTTGGAGATAGATAACACAAAATACATGGCAGAACATATACTACTCGGAACATATGAGAGATGACACATATAACGGATGGCACATGTGACAGTTGATGGATGGCGCAGGTGACGTCATAGAATACAAGATGGCTGACTTCCGCTCCTCCCTAGTCCTAGTGCCCTTATGGCATATTTATGACTACATCCTGTATATCGAACGTGTGCCAGCAGAAGGTGGATGCGCGGAACAAAATTGATGTCGGCCGACTTGACGCATGCGCAGATCGAAATTGCGTCAAAAATTACCACGATGGACCTTGGCGAT
The DNA here is from genome assembly GCA_963921935.1 of Galeruca laticollis. Taxonomy (NCBI): domain Eukaryota; kingdom Metazoa; phylum Arthropoda; class Insecta; order Coleoptera; family Chrysomelidae; genus Galeruca; species Galeruca laticollis. The sequence goes on along the minus strand of OY998180.1, from coordinate 66,879,897 downwards.
TTCCCATGTTAATTTACATAAGGAATGAGCCCGAACCGGTGTTGCTCCTTTACTGAGCACTTTCATTTGATACCCATATTGATGGGATTGATAAAACCTACGTTATCCGCCATTTTGTAGCGGCCGCCATCTTGGATTTAAATTTTTTATGGTATATTGTATTCTGCTTGTTGAGCCCTTTCATTTGATACCTATATTGATGGGATTAATAAAACAAATTATCCGCCATTTTGTAGCGGCGGCCATCTTGAATTTATAATGATAATGAATAAACATAATTGTATTGTCACCAAAATCCAAAGTGTATACAAAATTTCAGATTAATCGGTTGACAGGAAGAGGGTGAAATTTGAATTACTAAATTTGACCCAAGAATAAATAAAACAAACGGGGTGAGCTAAATAAAACCGTTTAAAAATATAATGGTGCGACCATCTCCTTCTTTTAAAAAACAATTGCTCCTCGGTCTAGTGATCCGCCAGGCATTAAATTATATGTAAATGCCGACAGGTGAAATAAAAATCCAATTTTCAACTCTCAAGCTTCGTTTTTGTCTTCAATGGGGAAAAGTAAGTGTTGGACCAGTTTCGATCTTCTCGTAACTAACTAAACATTAAAAGGCATGGCACAGCGCAAGGCCTTCAGGGAAAAAGAAAGCATTAAACTTCAAAAAAAGCAAAAAAAAACACCTAAAGTAAATCTCTCATGGTCGTTTAAAAAATTAGGCAATAAGCATAACTTTTCAATTTCATTCGCTAATTATTATAATTCTTCTAAAATATCTTCAGATTCATCAAACGTATCTTCATGTTCATCCCCTTAGTAGTATCTTCGTTAAGATTCACAACCACTGGTTTTATAGTGATTTCAATGTGGTTATCAAGATCCCACATCTTCTTCTCTTCTTTTATGACATGCTTTATACTGTAATGTTTTTCTTATTTAAACAGCACACGGGTGGGATAAACTTTAAACACTCGGTGGGCTCACTTATTTAGCTTATTTAAACACTAGCACTTAATTTATATATACTTAACTAATCACTTATTATATACACAGTATATTCACTTAAATTAATTTATATAAACAGTTCACTAATTTATATTCATTTATTTACTTGTTTATCTCACGATGTCAAATTATCAACTAAATTAAACTCTTCCTGGTCAGTCCTTTATATATTAACGCCTTTCTCACTAGATAATTCTAGATTGCTGCTTACTCAAAAACAATTGGCTTTCTGGCATTTTCTAGATAAGACTGGTCACAAAAACATGCCTAGATAAGATAGTAACAATTCGTAAACAATTCTAAGAAACCCTGCGCGTCCGCCATAATTTTAACTTTCATACCTCTCTTAGACAGAGTCGGATTTAGGGTCTATACCAGTGTGCTGTTTCGTAACAATACAATTTGTCCATAATTCTGATGTCACATTACTTACAGCATCATTAAGAAGTACTTTAACGTCGTTTAGCTTAAAAGTGACAATTTTCTTTGCTACTTCATTTTTTATTTCAGTCCAAACAAGCTCTATTGGGTTCAGCTCGCAATGATAGGGCGGCAATCTGAGAAGAATTACGCCTCGCCTTTGTGCCAATTCATCTACTGTGTATCGAATATATTTGTGTTTGTGCAGCTGCGTCAAGTTTAATAATTCTACTTTTAACAAATTATTATCAAATGGAATATTTTCTTCATTAAGCCACTCTGCAATGTGGGCTTTTCTCCATTTGGCTGTTGGTAACTGCTCGATACGTCGGCTGTGATATGGTGCGTTGTCTATAACAACAGAGTCTGGTTCAATTCTTAAGAGAATCTCAGAAAACCATTTTTCATAATGTTCCGCATTCATTTCTTCATGGTAATCACCAGATTTATCCTCCTTCAACAAATCCTGAATCACTGCCGATATGTGTTATAATGAGGCGTTTACCTTTTCCAGATGGAGCTTATAATCCAGTCGATAGTCCTTCTATGAATGCTTGTCTTTTGTTTTTTATATTTAAATCTTGCCAAACTTTTGTAACTGTGTGGCCTTCATTTAACCACGTTTCATCGGTGTAATAGATTTTTCTGTTATCTCTTCGATACGCTTCTATGGCTTTTAAATATTTTCTGCGCCATAAAATTATCTCCTGTTTTTCAATTAAGGCACTATTCCGGCTTCGCTTCAAATATCTAAAGTTCAAGTTACGTAATGTGCGTAACAAAAGATTTCTTGATATTGGCGGCAAAGCTTCATTAGACTGAAGAGACGATGCCATTTTCTTTAAAGTTGGTACCTAATTTTTAAAATAAAATCCATGTACTGCGCGACGTATCATCTGCTTTTGTTGATCGTCTAGTTCAATTTTTTTTCTTCCTCTAGTTTCAGCCGTAGGCGTCGATGTATTTGACTCACTAGTTGATTTAATTACTTTCTATACAGTTCTTTCTCCCCTTTTTTGTCAAAATACTACATAATGTAACTACTTCACTTACTGTCATATGTTTTTCTCTCGTGCGAAGTCTTTCAAATACGTTTTTCATCATCGTTTTTTATTCGGGCGTTAAATAATGATGACACCGTTTTTTGGCTTCTGACACACCGCTAGTACTTGGATTCATTATCAATATGTTGCTAATACCAAATTCAAAACTCAAAACCCGAAATTCAATACCCAAAACTCACAAAATTCATAAAGTAGCAATACTGATCGTTACAGTATCAACAACTAAATATAATACAATCAAATAATTTGTTTCATTATTTATTTGTAAATTATTTAAATTTATAGGTCTAGCGTTTATTTGGCCTCCCCCCTAAACTGTCTCGGGGAATGTGGTACAAAGAAAATCATTCATGGATCATATTAGTTCATTAGGAGTGCATTACGACCATATATGTATTTTTAAAAATTTCGTTTAGGGGGGGGGGGCAACTTAACTGAGCTCCTAACCCAGTATTAATAACAATTATTTTGGAATCAACATATTCTTTCTTATTGTTGCAGATAATGGGAAAACTTCACAGAAATTACTTTTAACAAAAAACAAACAATTCATAGAAATTGTTGCTCAAACTGGCCATGTTAATGCGGAATCTGAAAATGATGTAATCATCACATTAGATTATTTTATGAATATATGTGAAGACAACTGTCTAAATGACAGTATCAAAATGGATAACATTTCCACATTAAATTTATCACATTGTCAATTAACAGACATACCTTTATCATTCCAAAGTTTGAATCTGAAAAGTTTAACATTATCCCATAATAAATTTAGAAATGTACCTGTTTGTCTATATAATGGAATGGAAAAATTGGATTACCTGGATATTGGGCACAACTTACTAGAAAACTTTGACTTGCTGCCTGCATGTCTTGTCAATATAAAAATTCTCAAAATCAACAACAACCTTTTATCAGTTCTTCCGAAATGGATCATCAAGTCTCCAAGTTTGAACCTACAAGAATTGAATTTCAGTTACAACAAAGCCATTGGTTACCAATACTCCAAAAATTGTTATAGAACGAGTATGATGAAAGTCAAGAAACTTAAACTTAAAAATAGCCATCTTAGGGACATACATTTTGATTTTTTAAAGTGTTTCCAGAATTTAGAATATTTGGATATCAGCAATAAAGAAGACAAATCAGTTAATAGAATACTTGAGGCTGATAATCTTTTTGTAAATCTAAAATGGAAACAGCTAAAAATTCTAAAAATGAACAATTTATGTATTTCTTTGTTTCCTAAGGGCATAATGTGGCTTGAATCACTAACTAAACTTTATATTAAAAAAAACTATATTTCATGGCTACCGGATGGTATAGAATTTATGGTGAACTTACAATTATTAGATATTTCCGAAAATACATTGGCATATTTACCAGATGCTATAACCAAACTGGAGTATCTAGAGGTTATAATAGCATTTGGAAACACAATTGAAATCTGTCCTGACTTAAGTAAAATGGAATCATTGAAAGTATTGGATTTATACGATAATAGTTTAGAATCTATATTATTAAATTGTGAGAACTTAGAATCATTTGATATAGACTATAATTATTTGGATACAAACGAATTTACAAACTACTCAATTAAAAGGAGCAAATTAAGATTACAAAATAAAGTACACGTAAGCAGATGGGATTGCCAAAAACTAAAAACCGTTTATCAGGAATTAAGAAATTCTTCCAGTTCAGATGAAGAACCAGATCATTATAATAATGATGGATCTCCAGTTAGTGCAATAATTGATGAAAATTGGGATATGCCAGTCAGTGAATCAGAAAGGAATCCAGAAATTGATAGTGATGATGAACAATGGACTGGATACGAAGACATTTGTTTCAAAAATCTGGGAGTAAAGAAAAAATTGTATGTTGACGATGAAGATTGGATGTTTGAGGATTATGATGATGAATTTGAGTAAGATATTTTGACATTTTATAATAAATACTAACTTTGGTATTTAAAGGGTATTCTTAATTAATAGTATCCTGGTTAACACCAATATTAAGTATCAATTGTTATGTGTTGACAGTATTACTTACGCATTATTATGTTCCTTTACAACATGCTAAGTATTGAAATTTATAAAATTAACTAAATTTAAATGCTTTACAATTCAAACAATGTGTATAAATAATAATAAATGCTATTTATTGAACTGTTTGAAATAATTCAAAAGGCAATCAACCAAGGACTGGCAGCCCTTGAACTGCTATCAAATTAATATAGTATGAGTAGTAAATACAATAATCTAATGAGATAATTAAAAAAAAGCAAAAATATTCAGTTAGTTTTCCCATTTTTCTAGAAGCGTGTGTACTCTTAGCGCATGCTTTCTTATAGTTTCTAAATTCTGTGGATTACTGCATAAAAACATGGTTTTAAAATATACCTATTAGTTGGATGGATCAAATCGGCTTAAGCACGAATGGAATCAAAAAAATTAATATATTTTTGAAATTTTCACATCATAACATTAATAACTTTGAAATCATTAGAAATACAAATCAAATACTTAATTAAACAATCTAATGTGTAATAGGACGCAAAACTTCTATAGGTATGCATATTTTATATTTCGTTGTATTAACCAAGTAACATAACCTTGTTCAGATACATGCAGTAGTTCAGTAGAGTAAAGTATTAAAAAGGCTGGTTTAGACGCAGCGAGTAGTTTAGTAGAGTAAAGTAATTTAGTGAAGTGAGTGGTATGTTCACACGAGTCAAGTAAATTAGTAGAGTTTATTTAATCAAGTCAAGTAAAAACAGCGTCTCCATAATGCCAGTATTTTAAACGAGTTTTTAGCAAAAAGTCAAGTGTCGAACAAAATCTTCAGTGATCCTTCAACTAAATTGAATCGGTGAGTTGAAAAAGGATATTATTATATATAATGCAAAATTGAACTGAGATAGCCATTGCGTCCAATTTTCGTCAGCGCATCGATTTGCCGAAAGAACGATAATATTCCTCTAATACAAACATGCAACCAAATTATTAAAAATACGGTTTAGTAGAAAAAAGATAATATTCCGCAGGAATGTTATCTGTTTTCAGCTCAATGTGATTCACAGACAGCAAGTAGCTTTTTTATCTTACACATGCAGCCCTAGTTGTTCTGTTCAAAATCATTGTATGATGCTTACAGGTTATATTAGATTATAGATTGTTTGTGAGCAGTTATTGTGTGAGTATTTTCAAGTTATTTGAGCGTTTATGTGAATAAGATGTCAGATACAGAGGAACAAGATATTGATGAACCTAGGAGAAAGAAAAGTAAAGTCAATAAGTCAGAACATAGCAAAGAATAGGAGAAATTGACCAGGAGCAAGGGGGAAGAATTCATCATTACTAAAGGATGCTTAGTTGAGGCTAAACCAACAGGGCCAAACTGTTGTTGCCTAACCTAACCAATGCATGGACAATTTCTCAAATTTTTTTTTTATTTTTTTTTATTTATTGTGCTATAGAAAATACAATATACATAATTTCCAATAATAATGGTGATAATACTTATAAATGGTAAAAAAAGTACAAAGCTGTGCAATTCACACTATAACACCAGTTGTGTATAATGCACCTAAGTGACTTAACACTTGTGTGCAGTTGTAATAAATAAATTTCAAACGAAATGTAACCATTAAATTGCCTTACAATAAATAATATCCGAATTGAAAAAAAAGAAAAAAGATCATTCACCACCATATACTACAACAGTCCATCTAGGTACTCTCTATTTTCATATATGTATTTCTTACACAGACTGACAAATGTCTTATATTTGGTTGTTGTTTTTATTGTGATTGGTAATTAATTGAAAATTTTTGGTGCCAAAATGGTAGCAAACCTTTGGTTAGCATCATATCTTCTAAATGGTACGAAGATCATATCACTTGTATTATGTCTTGTTTGGTATTGATGGTTTAACAAATTTTTTGTTTTTAATTTAAAATAAAATATACAGTTATTTACGTAATATAAACATCGAACATTCAAGATATTTTCATTATATAATAGACTGGTTGAATAAAGCCTATCTTTAAAGAAGATTATACGCAGAATATAATTCTGTATGACATTTAATTGTTTTAGTGCATTGTTATATAGCCCTCCCCAAACAATGTTACCATATCTCAAGAGTGACTCCACTAAAGACTTATAAACTTGCAGAAGCAGTTTTTGAGGTAAAATTCTGCGAATTATATAAAATTTATGTATCAAACGCCTAATTTTATTCGTTAAATCTTGAATATGTTCGGCCCACTTCAAATTTTATTCGTTAAATCTTGAATATGTTCGGCCCACTTCAAATTTTTGTCAATTTTAATGCCCAGGTATTTTATGGTGTTAGTTTCCCAAATAATATCAGAGTCATTCATTTTGATACAATTAAAATTTGGTCTGTTTGCATCATTCAGTGAAAATGCTAAGTAGAATGTTTTATCAGTGTTTAAAGTTAATTTGCCACACTCAAGCCAATATTTGACCTTTTTGAAACCCCCAATAACTTTATCTGCAACAGTTTGCCAGTTCCTTGCTTTAAACAGTAAGACTGTATCATCTGCATACGAAATGGAGACGCCACTTATTTCCAATTTCAGTAGGCAGTTAATATATATAATAAAAAGTAATGGACCAAGGACTGTACCCTGTGGTATTCCAATTTTAATGTTCAAAGGGTCACTATACTCTTTTCTGATTTTCACCATTTGATTTCTTTGCCCCAGGTAATTCTCAAAACATCTAGCACAACACCTCTGATACCACAGTGCTCAAGGACATGAATGAGCTGCCGATGAGGTACTGTGTCGAACGCCCTTGCAAGGTCCAGAAAAACTGCAATCACTTTTTCATTATGGTCAAGTCCATTTTTTACATTATTGATTAGTTCGTACATAGCATCAGCTGTACTGACCCCTTTCATGAAACCAAACTGATTGATATTTAATATATTATTGAAGGTTAGATAATCAAATAATCGACTTTTTATACTTTTTTCAAAAATTTTTGCAAAGTTAGAAATAACACCTATGGGTCGATAATTGGCAATATCAGTTTTGCTACCTTTTTTGAAAATAGGTGTAACAGTAGATATCTTGAAAGACATTGGGACCTTACCGGTTAAAAAATGTTATTTATAATACAAACTAAAGGGTCTAACAGGTATTTGTGATATTTCTTTATTATCCATGATGGAATACCATCTATACCTGGAACACTATTATTCTTTAAACTATTAATATGCACAATAATTTCTGTATTAGTGACAGGCTTTAAAGCCATGGAATTTATTAGATTTGGATAATTCATAATGATGCCTGAAGTCGATTGTTTTATTTTTTCGGCCATATTCAGTCCTATGTTAATAAAGTAGTTGTTGCAAAAATTAGCCATTTTCTTATCACTATTGAATGGCTTGTTATTTTGATTGAGTATATTGACATCGTTACTAGTTTTATTTTTATTTTCATTTGTTGCATCAGATATTATTTTATAGATTTTTTCATATCGTTAGCATTATCATTGATTAGTTTTTTATAATAGTCATGTTTTGTAATTTGCATAATCTTGTATTTCCGAAGTAAATCATTATCATTTTTATTATTAACTAGTAACTATTTCAATTTATATCTATGTTTTACCGATTGAATGATGCCATTAGTGATCCACGGCTTAAGTTTTTTATGTACTGGAATATATAATGTTTTTGTATTGTGACATTCTTTATATGTGTTTGTAAAAGTATCTATAAATTTTTGATAACCCAGATCTGGATCGGTTTCAGCAATCACATTATTCCATTTTATTGTACTTAATTTGCTTTCAAATTTAATTTCGTCAAGCGTCCTAACCATTTTCTCGTCTACGCTTTTCTTTGAAGTAATAATGTTTTGAGCAAAACTAATATTTAAATATATTGGGAAGTGATCAGTGACATCAGTATCTATAACGAATGAATCATAAACAAGCTTATTCATTACTATGTTTTTTCTTATAAACATGTGATCAATACAAGTTCTGCTTTCTGGAGTCACTCTGGTATATGAGTTTATATAAGATTCAAAACCAAAAAATGACATCATAGATATATAGCTATTTGTAGTGGGTTTAGTTGGATTGAGTATATTAAAATTTGTGTCACCCAAAAAAATATCTATATTTTTCTTATTCAAATTAAATTGAAAGGATTCCAGATCCGACAGAAATAAGTTATCGTTAATAGAGGGAGCCCTATAACATGTCAAAACTGAATAATCCATATTGTATACTTTAAAGGTTATGTTAGTAATGGTGACATTACTTTGTGGCAGAATGATATTCTCTATATTGAAGTTAATATGATCTCTAATAAAAACAAGTATTCCATCATTCTGATTATTCTTACTGTTATTAGAAAATGTCTGGAAACCTGGGATTGTATAATTATTTGTATTAATGATATTTCTTGTTTCACCAAAAATTATTATATCCAAGTCTTTCAGTTGAAAAGTTTCAAGAAAAGTTAAGAAAGATTCAAAGTTTTTTCGTGCACTACGAATATTAATATGTAAAATTTTGAGTACGGACATTCTAGAAACTGAGTCTGAACAATACTCAGTATATAGTTGTAAGTAATATCTGTGGTTTATATTATTCAAAGCTTCGGCTTCTTCAAATTCCATTTCATTTAGAATTCAGCGATATCCATTAGCTTAACAAAGTACAGTAAGGCGAAACCTACAATAAACTAAACATATTGTGTATACAAAAAAAAGGAAGAATCACTCATTGGTATAGTTAATCTTACTCCTTAACATTTGAAGGTGAAATTTTAACGTTGGACAATCACGGCTTCTGCTTTCATGTTCGATAGAATAACTGGTATTAAACTTTGCATTTGCAACTTCACAATTTTTACAATGCTTATGTTGTTTAGGGCAGTCTCTTTCTAAATGCTCCGCAGAACATATAGGGCACACAATTTTGTTTAAACATTTGTCATTTTTATGGAAGTATTCCTGACACTTGAAACACTTTGGCACCTCCAGATCTTCGTAAACCATATATCTTTCCCATCCCAGGCATACCTTTTTCATATTTAGAACTTGATGAAATGCGTTGGGTGTACATTCGCATATTATCGTTTTGGTCTTATCTCTATTTTGTCTAACATAGTTCACTGTTATGTCTCCATCAATATTGTTTTGCTCTTGTAAATAGTTTTTAATTTCTTCGTGAGTGAAATCTTGTGTAACTTTTACTATTTTTATTTTTGGTAACCTTAATTGACTTAATTCAACGTTGTAATTATCTTTTAATTTATTGATTAGTGTTTGTTTAAGGATCTCGACTTCATTTTTTTCCTGGCATTTAATTATCATATTACCGGATTTGTTAATTTTTGTATTATTGATACCAACTTTAATTTCCCCAGGATTTATTTTATTTAAATCCATTTTTGTTTTGTCAAACGATTGTGTTTTTTTGGTTTTACAATAATAGCCGGAATATTGGGTTTTATAATGCTTGTCCCTGCAGTTTCTTTATTCTGTTGCAATGCATTAGCATAAGATTTTTGGTTGTTTTTCTCTAGTTTTTCAATTTTTTCTTTCAACAATTTGACTATTAGTTCTTGATCTTCTATAATTCTATTTTTATCGTTAATGGTATTTTGTAAAACATTTAGAAGCTCAAATTTACTCCATCTTTTACAATAATATTTCAAATTTCTTTTCTGTAATTTCATACATCTAAGTTCGGTTGTAGTTAATTCACTACATTCAAAGCAGGTGTAATTTTTGCATGAGTCACAAGAAAAGCAGGGTACTTTTATATCTTTTGTTGGTTGTTTTATAACATTACATATAGAGCATTCCATATTTCATTTTACTGTAAGTTCCCTTTATATAGTCTGAAACTGGTTTAAATATTTTGACTTGTTTTATCTGTTATTCACTAATGGGAAATTTTTTATTCCTCTCTAACAAACACTGAAATGTTTGTATGAGAAAAAGTATTTTACATGCACTTTTAACCAAAATCACACACTTTATGTTGGAAATAATTATACCATGCTGCAGCCTGCATTTAACCACTTGTACTACATAAAAATCAGACTTTAAAAACTATTTCTTCTGGGATAAAATTAAATATTTTACGGAACGATTTTCAACAATAAATTAAACAAAAATTTTTGACAAAATATGAAATAATGAAAATAAACAAGCTATAATCACGTCTTTATACAATGGGCAACCAAAAAATGATAAAGATACCTACTTGATGGGTTTGATAGAAAGACATGACGTTTCTAGGCATCGTCCTATCCAAGCAAACTCAAAACAAATCCCTTCTCTTACATATTTCGTTCTGAAAGGCAATATTCGTATTAAAGTATGCCGTAATGCATTCATTAGCTTGCATGCTATATCTAATACAGCATTGGCTAAACTGACACATCTGCTGATTACAAACGAATCGCCAAGAGATTTGTCATGGTCAACATTCTAACAGACCACACGCAAAACCTGCCTCTGTTACTTATGAAATACATAATCACATCAAATAATTTCCAACGCACATTTCTCATTATAGTTCTAAGCCTATAACTTGAATCAACGTTGATAGCTAAAGAAATGTATAACCTATTCTTGGAAAAATTCCCTCGATACAAAACAGTAGTGAAATATGAATACTACCTCAACTACCAAAGGTAGATGTTTGTTCTACCTGTAAAGAGTTAAATTCTAAGATCAGATCAACTTTTTTAAATGATAGCGCAACACGTGTTGCTGCTGCTGAGCTCATGGTGCATAAACGAAGGGCAAAGAAGTTCTATAACAAGTTGAAAAGCGTACAACAGTTGAGCAAAACTGCCCCAAAGGTTAGTGGAATAGGTTTTGACTATATGCAAAATTTGCCTCTGCCCTTTATGCCTATGCAGGAGATATTTTACCTGAGAAAACTATGGTACTACATATTCAATAGTCAGGACTTTGAAAGTGGAACGTCTATGTTTTATAACTATATGGAAGGAGAATGCAAAATGGGCCTAACGAGGTTTGAACTTTTGTGAGGGATTTTACTGAAAATTCTGTTTCAAAAGAAGTAGAAATTCTTCATGTTTTTTGTGATGCGTGCGGTGGACAAAACCGCAACCACACTCTTACAAGATTGTTGCTTACTTTGACAATGAGCGGTTGTTTCAAAGAGGTTAACCTTTACTATCCTGTAAGGGGTCATAGTTTTATGCCCTGTGATAGGACTTTTGGTGTGGTGAAACGTGCAATACGTAAATATGACAGAATTTATTCACCTTGACAGTACAAGGAAATTATATGCAGTGCTAAAAAACTCATCCCAAATACATGGTAAGAGATATTAGTCAGGAAGATATAATAGACTTTAAAAACTGGCAGCCTCATTATTTTGAAAAAACCTGTAAAGTATGAATCCTTCTGGATTAACCGTCAAAATACCATTTACTATTAGTAAGTACAGACACAGTATCTTCAAACAGGCTGAAAGAGGATACGTACAGTGTAGTGAATATATAGACAGTTTTAGTGCCAACAAATTTAAACTGAGTAAAGTTGACTAGGTACCTCTACCTAGTGCAAGGGCATATATGGGAAAAGTCCCAATAAGAAAGAAAAAGCTTGAAGGTACTTCAAAAATTTTATAATACATACCTGAAGACTTTCTTCCATTCTTTGAAGAAAAACTCACCTGGCCCACTGCAGAAGGTGACGGTGATGGTGACGACGAGGAAGATTAATGTCAAGTTTGAACGAAAAATGTTTCTTAATATAATTTTACTCTTAACACAAGTTCTTTTTCGATAAAAAATAAAATTTTGTTGAAAACTTTGGTATTTTTATAAAATTTCCTTATTTTGAGTGGAAAAGGAATAATATTCCAAATATTAAAACCTCAACTCAGGTAAATAATTTAATAAAAAAATCTCAAATTTATAACTAAAATGCTTTTATATAGTACAAGTTAATAAATGATCACTTTTCTATTAAACTAAAAATCAGTTTTTTCTTATTTTCCAAAAATTAAGATTTTGGAATATTATCCTTTTTCCACTGACCGATTCAATTCGTAGCGACTACACTTCTTGCCCTGCCTGTCCAGACGTGTCTAGTCGGCGCGATTATCGACTTTTCTGTGGTGGGAGCAGCTACTAGACCAATAAAATAGAATAGAGTTCTATTTACTAAATCAACTGTGTACTCGACTGCCAGTGAGCTCAACTAAAACAAATGTGTTCAAATAGGTCATGTTCAAGTCACTAAATTACTGGCTGTATCTGAACCAGCCTTATATCTAGTTTTGTTGTAACTGTTGATTATAAGTGAAATTATGTGTGATAAATAGAATTGAGTTGGCAAAACATATTTTCAAAACCCTCCTTTTTGGAAACTTAAAAGTATGCGTGAGTTCTTGAACAAACTTTACAAACTTATTTGAAACAATTTTTATTTGAGTATTTTGAAAAATATATGACAAAATAAGTATGTATATGAAAACTAAAAATATTATTTTTTCATGTGATAAATCTAGATTTATCCTAAAGTGATTTCTTATAATCATTTGCTGCATCCGTTTGCCTGCAATTAAATAATCATTTCTTTGATTTTCTTGTTCCTGGTTGTTTAAAGGTTCATCATATATCCCATAATCAATATTTATATTGTGACCTTCATCATCTTCTTCAAACATGACTGTGGGAATGTTATTTGCAATACAAATATTATGGAGCAGCACACAGCTGTTTATTATGTTTGATGCAGTTGTAGGATTGTAATGTAATACTCTGTGTTTCAACAAACAACGGAACCTTAACTTTAATACTCCATCACATCTTTCAATTAGGGATCTTGTTAGTTTTTGAGCAATATTGTATCGTTCCTCAGGTGATCCCGGTACAGCATTTTGCATTGGAGTTAACATTCAAGGCCGTAAAGCATAACCTGAATTGCCTAAAACAGTAATATAATATTTATACAATCATACATAAAAGTAGGTAATATTTTAAATGACTTTTTCTTAAAAAAGACAAATGAGTTAAGAGTTTTATAGAAATTCCAAAATTTAAAAAATTACAGGGTGTTGATGTTTGGTCTGCCACGAATTTTTGAGCCACTCTGTATACCACAGGGTATTTTTAAAATGTGCATATTTTGGTTATATATCCCTTTCAATATACAAGGTTATTCTAAATTTTGTAGTATTCATGTAATTTTCAGTCCCAACATTGTTGGAATATCTTGTAAGTAACGTACCAAGAAAGGCAAATACCCGTTATTGTGAAGCGAAAAACATTACTATTATTCCATACATAACTATCATGGGTGCTATCAGGGTGTCTAGCAAGTACATTTCTAATTCTCAAATTGGAGTCACATATCTAAAAAAAAATATCAAGGCTAGGTACTGTGTTGCACTGATGAAGTAAGTGTTATAAAAAATGTTGGGATCTTGTTTACTTACAAGCTGTACATTTTTGGAATGGTACCCCTTACGATTTACACAAATCTCTTCTCTAAATATTGGATGGTTTTTTGGTGGATAAATTGCTACATGTGTGCAATCCACACAGCCAATTATCCCAGAAAAAATATACTTCCTGTAAAATCTGGAAAATAAAATATTAGTTCCATATTGAAGCTCATTTATATAAAAAGATATAGGGCTACTTAATAGTTGTCAAGGAATGACATTTCAACATTAATCTATCACCACACAACACAATCTTATTATATTTTAATATCAAGCCAAATGTTTTATAAAACAGAGCGAGATTTGTTAAAAAATTGATTAGCTTATAGTAAAGAGAAATTTAAGAACCACACTTCATCTAGGTAACATAATTGATATAATATTGTAAAAGAGTAGTTTTACTTCTAGGTATACTTACTCTTCTCTTGTTACACGTAACTCCTCAAGATTTCTGGGAATATAAACAAAACTTAAAAATCTCTGGAGAATTTAATCCATTAATTACTTCATGGAGAGCCTGTGAAACTGAGCTCTGAGCAACAGCATGGTTCATATGTTTAGCAATGGCCCATTGGTAAGAACCACTAGCAAAAAATCTTAGAGTCATCAAGACCTAGATAATAAAGCAGAAAAAAAGTTAGGGTATATCAATTTTGCAATTTTCTCTGGCTAACCTGCCTAAATAGACTATTGTAGTTATACTTACTTTTCTATCTATGCTAAAGGCTGAGATTCTTTTTTTTATTTAGAAGTCGCATCCACCCGAAGGTTATTAGCGATGGTACAATCGAAAATTTTATATTTTATAAAACATATTAATTGATTTTAGGTAGTCAAATACGAGCCGGTAATAGCAGAAATTTCCAATGAGTTTCTTCAAATCGGTAGGAATGTTGTGCATGCTACGTTGATTATGAAATCTGGGACATTCGACCAGGAAATGTTTTACACTATCTATTACATTGTACACAGTGCATTTTGGTGGATCGTCGTTTGAAAAAAGGTAGGAGTGAGTAAACCTGGTATGGCCCAATCGTAGGCGTGTAAGAATCACTTGCGTACGTCGATCACTACTTTTAAACTGACACGGAGAAACGTCACTTTTGATTTGCCGTAATTTCGACTGAGAGAACTTTCCCAGTCCCGATTCCACTTACACAAAACTTTATTTTTAATAAATACCTTGAGATCACTAGCAACACTCCGATTCTGGTTCGTCATTAGAAATAGCACTACGGGCACAAATGTCTGCTTTTTCGTTGTCTTCGATGCCCATGTGGGATGGGATCCATATTAAGTTGACGCATCTGGAGTTTTCTTGAGCCTGTAGCAGTTCTGATTTTATCATTTTCTCAATAGGGTTTTGGGGATAGATCTGTTTTAAGTTTAACAAAGAACTGAGAGACTCAGTAATAATTAACGCTTTTGGTATGTTGCAAGAATTTATGTGTTGGAGTGCCTTATAGAGAGCAAAAACTTCGGCTGAGAAAATACTCAGGGTTGGAGAAAGTTTAAATTGCAGACTAAGATTGGTTGTTACAATTGCTGCTCCGACTCCCATTTCACATTTAGATGCGTCTGTGTATATTTTGATGAAGTCCTGACATTCTTCTAATATTAATTTAAGGTTAGTTTTAAAGACGACTGGGCATACTTCCTGTTTATTAAATCTGCTCAAACTAGTGTTAATGGTGTGGACGTTGATAGTCCAGGGAGGAGGGTGGTCTAGATCTATTGGAAATAATTCTGGAAATTGGATGTCTAAATACTGGAGATATGTACGTATTCTCTCATAATAAGGTTTAGGTGTATGTGGTTTGTTGTTGAAGTAGTTAGTATATTTTTTGGTGAAGGCATTGGTGTAGAGAGGTTTGTTTCTATTCGAGGCTATAGATGTGGCGTGTGAGAGAGTTAAGAATATTCTTCTGTAATGCAGAGGTGGCTCACCAGTTTCACAATATATAGCTTCAACGGGAGTTGTTCTGAAAGCTCCTAGTGCAATTCGGAGGACATTGTTGTGCACAATGTCCAGTAACTTTAGAGTTATTTTGGAAGCCGAGAGGCGAGGCGTATGCAATGGAACCGTAGTCTATTATTGACCTGATTAATGTTTTATAAATGGTAAGTAGTGTATTGTAATCAGATCCCCAACATTTATTAGTCAATGTCTTCATTAGATTTAGTCGCTTGTTACAAGAACGGGCCGTTTGTTTAATATATTCCTGCCATGTAAGCTTTTCATCGAACCACATTCCCAGGAATTTTACCGATGATCTGAACGATAAATTTTTACCATATAATTGTAATGTTGGATAAACGTCTGGACTTTTTTTTGAAAAGAACATGGCGGTTGTTTTTGATGAGGAGAATTCAAAACCTGTATTCATGGACCATTGTTCGAGTTGCGTCACACATTTTTGCAAAATATTCGTCATGAGGCAAGTATTTTTTCCTTTAATATATACAACAAGATTATCTGCATACACGCGTGCTTTCAAGGGTTTCGATAAGCCCTTGATGATATTGTTTATGGCCACTAAGAATAATGTGGGGCTGAGAATGGATCCTTGTTGTGCAATTGCTTTAGAATATTAAGTTTCCAGCAAGTATTGAAAGCTTTTTTAAGATCGAAGAATATAGCAATACAGGTTTGTTTTGTCGATAGAGCTTCATGAATGTCACTTCTGTTCAAGTAACTGTATTGTGATATCTGATGTATGACTGGGTGTTGTCAGATTGGTTTTCTTTTTCTTTGGTTTTTGTTTGTTTCTCGGTAAAGGAAATGAGTTGTGATCGTTTTCAGCTGCGTCTGCTTCAGGTGTAATTACTTCGTTTATATTGCACTTTGTTTTGTTGGAGCTGTTGTTGGCTTCTTCTGATGCATCCCTGTTAGTAGTTGCAACCGGCGTGACGTTAGAGTTTGCCGCATCTTTAATGGTTGAATTTGAGTCCACTGGGGAAGCTGGTATTACATTTTGCGTGACAACGGTGTTTGTCGGAACATAATTAGATGTATTTGCGCTGATTGGTAAATTGGAGCTGCCTGTAGGTTGAACTAGCGGTAGAGATGTTTTAGGTTCAGTACATTGAGAAACTATGTGGCCAGGTTTTTTACAATTGTAACATAACATACCATCTTGAGACAGAAAAATTCGGTATGTCGTATTTTCAAAGTCTACTGTAAACGATTCTGGTAGCGATAAATTGTGAGGACTAACGTAGATTTGCCTCCGAAAACTAAGAATATGGCTGTACTCAGGTAGATAGGAACTGATTCTTAAACATGTCAGGTGAGAAACAGGATTTAGTCCAATGTTTATTAATTGGTCTATTAATAGATTATGTGGTAATGTAGGACATACTTTCGACAGAATGAGTCTCTCAGCAGGTGTTATTAGTCTTCTGGCCCTAACTATTTCTCCCTGTACTTTTATGTATCCATGATTATTTATGAAGTCATCCACCAACTGTTTACTAGATAGGTACATACATATACGATTATGGGACAATCGAGAGGAAAAAATGATATTTTTCGGTTGGATTATGGTTCCTAGAGGAATTAGATAAACTTGTGATTGAGTGTTTTCTAAAGTATTGAAAACTATTGCTCGTTCTTTTGAGGGAAACTGTTGTTTTGATACTGCTGAAGAGTAGGTATTGGGGGTACGAGATTGGCTTTGAGATGAGGTCAATGATTGAGAATAGTTGTTGGTATACATTTTGAACTTTTGACAAAACACGAAGTAATAAAATAATTAAGTACGGCCCTGGCCGTCCGATAAGCCAGGCACTTGAATCTGCTATAAGTAAGGTTTGTTTAGTGATAACGACGGAATATTTAATTGTATTCGGCTGTACAGTTGATAATCAGAATTAAAGTAAGACTTGATCACTTACAGTTTCTAAGGAATCCAACTCCACAAAATTATTAAAACAATTTGAATTATCCACACTGAATGTTGAAATAATCGGAGCACATGTCTATTAGAATATATTATTGTTTACTTATGCCGAAATATTTTATTAGTACCGGTTTATATTCGAACACAGATATAACGTCTATATCGTATTGAGTATGGCACTCAACTCTGGCTGAGATTATTGTTGAAGCAGGGATATGGGGCTCCAATATGTTTATTACTTCTAAAGCGACAGGTTTTGTAAGTCTATAAAGTTTCACAAATTGCCTTTCTGAATATTCCTCAAAAGGATCATTAAATGGGTTAAAGATCCTAGGAGGTCTATCTGCTAACTCCTCCGCTTCTTGTATAGCGTTTATGAAGTTTAAATGAATTAAATCATCAAAACCTGTCATATTATAACCGATTATATCATTTATTATTGAAATTTATGATATACCTACTTTGCAATAAAACACAAATTTTTTCAATCTAGGTTATGTATATTTACACTTTGCGTACACGAAAACATTTATTTGAATGGAATAAAACCACTCTAAACAAGCCACACGAAAGCGTTCGTATGCGATTAGCGTTTGAGCATGTCGAAAATTAGGTTATTTAAATTCCATACGAAAAGGGCCATTTTTCGTATACGATTTACTCTCGAATGGTTTCGAAAATCGCACACCAGATCGGCGACCTAAACTTAGTGTGACGTTTTGAAATGTATGGTTTAATTTGTTCCAAAAGTAAGATAAATGTCCTTTGAGTCATCCTATAGAAATAGAATGACTGGAACTTCTAAGGATACATTTCCAACTCCTTCATAACTTTTAGGTACCTTTTTTGTTTCGTCTTCGTTTCCACATCGAGTGCACTCAGTACCGTCTCTTTGTGTTATTAATATTAACAATTTGTAATAAATCAAGTGCATCTTCGTCCTCTGATAATGACATGATAACTGTGAACACCCCTGAAGGTAAATGTTTTTATTTGACTTTCCCATGTCGTGACTGAATGTTTTTAGTTTGTTTAATGCCGGTGTCGCGTATTTGTCGTTGTCTGAGAAATGGGCGTCCGGCCTAAGTGAGCGGGTACATTTAGAGCGAAAATCACTTTTTAATATATCAATAAAAATTGTGATGGTATAATTTGCCCCATATAATTTTTATATTTCTTGATAACAATTTTATAGAGAACTGTTATTTCGATTTTCTAGCAAATAATCAAAGTAAGTCCTTTATTTTTAAGTTGTTTTGTTTATGCTTTTGAAGTATATGATCTTTCAATGACTGACACTGTGACATACTCACTTTATATAGTTGTCTTTTTTATAAATCTGAAGTATTGAGTTATTTAAAAAACAATTAATTACATTTTTTTAAAATAAGAATACTAATCTTTGATAACAAAAAAATTCAAAAAGGAAATTTTTTCTTAATTTAGAGTATCCCAGTTATCACTGATATTAAAATTAGCAATCGTTACGTGTTGAAAACATAACTTAAAATAAACGGTTTTAAAGATTAAAACTAACTTTTCCGCATCTGTGAGGTGCCCTTATTAATATTCTATCATAAAAGTGTCACCTGTATACACTTCGGGGGATTATCATGTTAACAAACCGAAATTTCTCCAAAAGTAACCAAAAATGCAGTATATCTGGATTTATAGGACCCGCTGTACTCGCTATAGTCAGCTGAAAATCAATAGGGTACATCTGTGAGACACCTTGAATGAAACACCTTGAGAAATATCCAATTATAAAATTGGCCACTTGTATACACTCCGGAGGCTGTATCGTACTAAACTCGACATTTCTCCAAAAAGGATAAAAATGTGGCACTTCAGGTACCATAGCACCCGTTGTACTAGCTCTGGTGAGCTAGAAATCAATAAGGTTCATCTATAAGACGCCCTGAACAATATTCAATCAAAAAAATGGGTCACTTGTATACACGCTGGACGTGGTAACAAACTGAAAATTCTCCAAAAATGACAAAAATTTGGTACCTTAAGTACCATAGCACTCGTTGTACTGGCTTTTGTGAGCTGAATCTGAATAGGGTTCATCTTTGAGACGCTCTGAATAATATCCAATCATAAAATTGGTCACTTGTATATACTCCGGAGGCTGTATCGTGCTAACAAACTGAAATTTCTCCAAAAATGACAAAAATGTCGTACTTAAAGTACTATAGCACCTGTTGTACTGGCTGTGGTAAGCTGAAAATCAATAGGGTTCATCTGTGAGATGTTTTGAATAATATTCGATCATAAAGTTGGTGACTTTTTGCACTCGGGAGGCTGTATCGTGCTAACAAGACATGTAACGAAAAGTGGCCGGCGACGACATACATACAGGATTTTTTTTCTGAAAACCATTTTTTGGTGTTGTTCTTGATGAAAAACGTAAAAATAACATTTTATTTCAAAATTTCAACTTTTTTGTGGGTAAACCAATACTTTTCTCGCATATTAGATAGGTTGGGCGGAAAAGTAATATATTGTAATTTGGCAGAAACCGACAATCAGTATGAAACTTAAAATTTTATTTCTCGTGTTAGTTTGTCAAAGCAATAATGAAATAATTCAGAACTCAATTATTATGTGTACTTTTATGTAGACATTGGTATGCTCAGTATTGAAATTTATAAAATTAACAAAAATTTAAATACTTTCCAACTCAATCAATGTGTATAAATAACAATAAATGTCATTTTTCTACTTCCGCTACTAAAACCGCACTTTGCACACGGGTTTGACATGTACAAAACGACTCTTTAAACACTAGTGTTTAAAATGCGAAAAGTCACATCTCGTTTATCTTTTGTTTTTTAAACGTCAAACCAAGTATATCTTTTGTATGTTAAATTTTATGTTCCGTGATAATTTTGTTATTCTGCGTCATTTGATTTGTCAGTCAGCTGTCAGCCATCGTCCGTCAAGTAATGAATATAATTCAAATATAATATAATTTTTTCCTTCCCGCGGGCGAAGAAAAAGTATAGTAAGCACCTCGTGTTAAAAACGTCTTTAGTCACCGTTTCACAAGAAACTCGTTCCGCTTCGCTCCACTCGTGCCTAGTAAAACTCGTGACTAAAGTAACCTTTTTGACACTTGGTACTTAATATACTATTATTGAATTGTTTGTAATGAGCGAGTCTTCTGTCTAGGTGAATGTCGAAATATTTCGTATTTTTGGCCTGTGGTATTTGTAAGTTATTCATATGAACAAGTGGACAACGTTCTTTTCGTAGAATGTAAGTCACTTGGGCGGATTCTGTACGACACCTCTAATGATGGTCCCATGACCTGCTTTTATTGGATAATTATCAGAAGTACTTTTATTCCTTTTTGTTGTAAACTAGATAATATATTATCTATTAAAATATGTGATTGGAAAACAGTTTTTAATTTTGTGTAATAAGCCTTTAAGCCAAACTTTGTCAAATGCTTGGCTAACGTCTAAACATATTTGTATGTTTTGTAGCTGAGTGTTCGGGACTAAATTTATTGTTTCTATTTTTGCCATATTTTAGAATCATTGTTCCTGAAATTTTAAGCAGCTTTGATCCACCAGTAATTTAGATATAAAATAGCTTTGAATATATACCGTAAAACGACTTTGTGATAAATTTTACGGTTTCGGTTGATTTTTCTGAATCTAAAAAGAAAAAAATAATTTCTAGTAGGTCAATGATAAACTTACATCATTTGGCTTCTAAAATACAATGAGATATTTTAAAAAAATTAGAAGCAGAGCCGTGGTTTACAAAAAATATTGTCATAATTTCACCCCTATCAATGGGGGGACTTTGTGACAACTAGAAATTCGCATGCAAGTCCAAAGTAGGCGTTTAGCGGGCCGTAAATATGACACAAATTAGGTACAAATGGGACTAGTTTTATTAGGTTTGTCTTAAATTGGCCCCTCTAGTCGTGAGCACATGTAACAGATGTGTAACAAAGTGCCCCCGAAAAAATTTTCATTGATTTACAATGGTTTATTTGTCTAATAAGTCATATAAAAGTACAAAAATATAATACCTAACTAAGGTAACTAAAAAAATAAACTGAAACAAAAGGCGACTCAAAAAATAAACTAAAATAAGGTAGGTGTACCTACCTACTAAAAAAAAATGTAATCTTAAACTTGGCTTTTTATAGGTATTCGTATCTCAAGAACACGAAAAATCTCCCGTCGTGAAGTCTGGACTGGATTATTTATTTTCGGCTGTATTATATCCGAAAATTCATACTTCAGCCCGTCTTTTCTGTCAGGCCACTTCCAGTGTACCCCACATTTTTCCATAGCACTGACAGAAACCCCGTCATGATAGACCTCGGTGACGACACCCGGAAATAAGGATCCCTCATACTGTATGATCACATAGTGCCCAATCTTTGGATTTTGATCATCCTTTGCAACAGCGGTATCATTATCATCATCAACGTCTTCAATCTCACTCATGGGTGATATGTCACTTTCCCTATAGGAAACAGCAACCGAGTCTTCACTTGTTTCAGAGTCACTGTCACGCGTTTTCAACTGTAAACGCTTCTTCTTCTTCTTCGCTTTAATTTCAGATTGCCTTGATGTTGACGGATTATTCTTGCGTTTGCGACCTGGTTTTTGTTGTTCTAACTTGGAAGCCGCACCAGCGACAACGTCTGCAGCACTGATACTTCGTCCAGGAGAAACATTAACTTTTTTGCGCCTCTGGCATTGCCGCAGGGCAGTTGTACTTTCACGTTTTCTTTGTATTTGTTCTAGATAACTAGCACCCAATGCCTCTTTTATGGCAGTGGCTTGGTGGTCCATTTTTTCCTCGGGCATCCGACTTAGTACTTCTGCTCGGTTTAACGGCCATATGCCGCATTTTCTGAACCCCGCCGGAAGAATGTCAATTGTCGTATGATTTATGGAGTCCATCAACTTCTTCTCAGTCTGGGAAAAATATCTTTAGGTATGGTCCCACATCTACTACCAAAATTAGTGTCTTTCTACTCATGCAGGATTTCCCTCCATTTACCTTTCATTGGCCGAAAGAAAGCCACGTCTAAACGTTGCCCTAAGTGGGTAGCATTTGGGGACAACACTATGAAAGATACATTATAGTGTTCGCACTGACGAATGACCTCGATGTTCAAATGTGAACTTAAATTGTCGCCAATCAGTATTTTTTTACCATCCTGTCTTCGAAGTATTGGCAACATTGTATTGACAAACCAGTCTTCAAAACATTGGTAATCAAACCATCCAGACTTGGTTCTATTGTATCGACAATTTTCTGGTCTATTTTCAGTCCAACTTTGCCATACGTTTTCCGACTTATATACGACGTATACAGGTGCTGATTCGCCAGCTGCATTTCCACATATCATTACAGATGTACATGCCTTTGTGGCGTCACGAATTTGCTCTGGATACTTTGTACCTCGTATTAGAACCTTTGTTGAACCTGGATCATTTCCAAGGTTTGTCTCATCATAGTTCCATATGTTGCTAGGCGGAACATTATCTAGCTCCCTTTCGAGATTATTGAAGATGTTGTTTATAACTTCATGGTTGACTGCCGCTCTTGAAACACTGATATTGCGGGCAATTCGATTAACTAGCACGTCCTTGTGTCTTCTCAGAAACGAAGTGACCCATTCCTTTCCACGAAAATTGTCTTTGAAACACTTCACCTTTTTTCCCCTTTTATCTAGATATACCTTGACTATAAATCTCAGATCATGGGCCGTCACGGGAAAACCAAAAACGGATACAGCAATCACGTGTGATATAAGGGATTGCTCCTCTTCCATGGTCAGCACAGTTTGACCACCAGGAGGACGATTGTGTTTGCCATGGAGTTTTAAAAAGAGCGTGTTCCGGGAAATTCCATATCTGAAACAAGAAGATAAGTTGAGCATTGTTTTTTTTACCTACTGAAGACATTCTTACCCCTCCGCAGCATCACGTATGCTCATTGTCTTCGCTCTTATACTACGCAGGGCCTCCTGCAATCTCGTATTTCCGTATAATTTTTGTATTGGCGTGACCCTAGCTGCCGTGGCATGGCTAAGAAACAAAAAAATGGGACAATCTCACCCCATTTTTTGTTATTATCTCATAAATTGTGTCACAATTTCACCACGCAATTTGTTTACATTTTATTAAATATGGCGTCACATGCTTGTTGAGTAGAATTATTAAAATGTGTATTCATCAGCAGATAGCCAAAACTACAAAGAACACTACCAAACTCAAATCCTGGCTACAGGTGACAGTCTTAGTTGGACAAGGTAAAGTTTACAGCAAAAGTAAAATATTGAAATTACCTGTGTTTGATATTTTTGACACGCACAGTTGGACGCCGTCTTTCACAACACTTACTGATACACTGTTCCTGTTCGGGCACTAGCTGGAACGCCTTGAGCGGAATGGCGTCAATGTTGGTTCGGAAATGCGCGATCTGTTGAGGATTTGGTCCGCCCGCTACCGTGTGTCATAAAGTCACCTGGCCGTTCCAAAGTCACCCCGTTTTACGGAAGTTTATAAGTACTATCCCTTTCCTTAGTAGGTCCATTCTCAGTTTTGAGGTTATTTTATGTATGCCATTGGATTTCATAGAATTCGAGAAATTATTTTACGGATATTTTGTAAACTGTTTTCCGATCACTAATCATAAACCTAACCCAGTATGAATAATTTATTATTTTGGAATCAATATATTTTTCTTATTGTTGCAGGTCATGACAAAACTTCACAAACAAATTACTGTTAACACCATTCCAAAGATTGAATCTGAAGATTTTAACATTACTCACAATAAATTTAGAAATGTGCATGTTTGTGTATATAAATGATTGGAAAAATTGGGGTACCTGGATATTGGGCACAACTTACACGAAAATGAAATTTCAGTTACAACGAAGCTATTGGTTACCAACCATCCAAAAATTGTTATAGAATGAGTATGATGAAAGTCAAGAAACTTAAACTTAAAAACAGCCATTTTAGGGACATACATTTTGACTTCTTAAAGTGTTTCAAGAATTTAGAATATTTGGATATTAGCTATAAACAAGACAAACCAATTAATAGAATACTCGAGGCTGATAATATTTTTGTAAATCTAAAATGGAAACAGATAAAAATTCTAAAAATGAACAATTTATGTATTTCTGTGTTTCCTAAAGGCATAATTTGGATTGAATTACTAATTTAACTTTATATTAAACAAATAACTATATTTCATGGCTACCGGATGTTATGGAATTTATGGTGAACTTACAAATATTAGACATTTACCAGATGCTACAACAAAATTGGAGTATCTGTAGGTTATAATAGTATTTAAAAACAAAATTGAAATCTGTCGTGACTTGAGTAAAATGGAGTCATTGAAAGTATTGGGTTTATATGATAATTGCCTTGAATCTATATCTATATATTGTGATAACCTTTTGATATAGACTATAATTATTTGGATACAAATGGATTTACAAACTACTCAGTTAATAGGAACAATTAGTATTTCAATATATACAACAAGGCCAAAAAATGAAACCTGTTAGTCATGATAGATTCAGACTTCATTTTAGTCTAGATGAAGAATCAGATAATTGTAATTCTGATAGAACTTCATAAACGACATTAATTGATAAAAATTGGAATATGCAGACAGTGCAACAGAATGGAATCCAAAAATTTAAAGTGATTTAGAAGAATAGGATAGGTACCAAGACGTATTTTTTCAATAACTGTTAAGAGTAAAGAACAAAGTATATGTTGAAGATGAAAATTAGGTGTTTAAGGATTATGAATTTGAGTAAGATATTTTGACATTCATTAGTGAATACTAATATTGTTATTCTAACTATTTTTACAAGATTTTAAGTTATGTTTGTTTTGTGTAAAAAGTGCCATCTACACTTTTAAGAAGAACACTGATATAAATTTGATTGAAAGCCTTCAAAATTTCATAAATGAGTCATGTAACCATAATTTTAACATGCTTTTAAAACTAATAAATCAAATCAACCAAATAGATCATAGTCTTTATTACTTTATTCAGTACCTACATTTTATCAAAATGAGTAAATGGGATGATAGGATTGTCCTATCAATTGAGTGAGATGCTGCTTTTTCGTATTTAGATTCTTATTACATATGTATTTCAATTTGTCTGTTTTCCTGATCTCAAACCTTCTAGTTCTTCTATTTGTCTTAATGTACCATTTAGTATACTGGTGTTCATGCCAAATTGCTCTGTAACTTATACAGTTCACATATTCATATTTTTTATATATTGGTGCTATTTAGTTATTTTCAGTTTTTATGGCATTTTTTGTATTTCTCTTGTTTTTATATTATATTCTCTATAGCCGGCCTACATTTATATTTCCTCTGCTTATTTGGTGTATTTGTGTTACTTATCTTTTTTCACTTAAAGTTACGTTCATCCTGATAATACACTTTTCTATGGCCACCTATGAAAACGACACATAGCACACTTTATTGTTTCTCTGGAAAGTAGCTCATATCACCCTGGCGAGGAAAAAATATCACACAGTGTGATAAAGAAAATATTACACTCTCACATGTATCAATGAATATGAATTATAAATTTAACTGCACTTGTGTCGTTTGCTACTACATACCTGCTTTATGGCTTTGTTTCAACTTTATTTTATTTAATATTTAAAAAAAACAAGAGGATATTTGGCAAATTTTAATTCAAACATAACTTAACTTGTAAATAAAGTTTTGTACTTTCTCAAAAACTAATCCAATAAATAGTATAAATACTTCCACTGTTTTATATATTTCTTGTTATTAATTCACTTCTTAATCAAGTACCTTTATACAATAATTTAAATGTGTAAATTTTGTAAAAACTAAAAAACAATAACATTAAATTACTTTGGGCATAAGCAATACATTTTACAATACTTATTTTAGCTTTGATGATCGATCTGGCTAACCACACGTTAACGTGTCTACAATTTGAAAATTTATTCACAAGCACAATGGTACAAATAATCTAATTTAATCTTAAATTATACCAGAAATCAAATTAATAAATGTATAAAAATTAAAAATATGTTAACTGCTCGACCCTTACTTCGTGGAATATACTCATATTACTGTTTTTAAATGGAATTATTTAGAAAGTTTCATTTAAAACAAGTAAAAATATGTTACTTCTTCTGTCTCATAAATAATTTAATCATTGAGAGATTATTCTTTAAAAGGGTGATCGTAGAAAAATAGTGTGTACAACTCGTTAGAAAGTGCATTTCAAGCACTCGTTATGTTTCCGCACATGTGCGAAATATATCAGTTTCCTCACTTGTTACGTAATATGCTATTTCTCTCAATTATTTTCCAAACTCTCAGCATGTTTCTCTTTTTGCATGTCTACTTATTTTTTCACTTTTCTTTATCAATTATATTCTTCAATATCTTCTTATGAACCTGTTCGTATATTCTTTCACCATACTTGCTTCTTTTCTTTACTTTTTCCTGCACTTTCGTATTCCACTATTTTGTTCCTTTAAATTGATACACTTAACTCCCCAAATGGAATTACAGCCCGATGTAAGCCTTTGCCTCCTCTGCAATCTGTCTCCATTCAATCCAATTGTGGACTTTGTTCCCCATCTAACTAAATCTATCTATCTTCCTCTTCTAGTGTTATAAGGCTTAGTGTTTATGATTTTCTTTGGCATTCCATTGTCTTCCATTATCGAAATATGATCATGTATTTCTGAGCCGAGCTGTATCATATCTCTAATATGTTCCGTTTATTCTGATGGGTCCATAAATTATTCTTATAAACTTCCGATAGTATCTTCCCAACTTTTCTTGTTCTTCTTTCGCGAGTGTGCATGTTTTACTGTCCTATGCTATTACTGGTCATATTTTTATAAATTTTCATTTTGGTGTTTGTTGGTGATTAATGGATATTTTAGGTTCTTTAGTCAATATACACATATTGAGTGTTTTAGATATATCTATACTTATTAACTAGAAAAAGAAAAATCAAGTTTGTTCTTTGACTAATATGTCGAGATGACATGACATATTTCATAAAAATATATTTTTGATCTTTGTAAACGTTGAAATAAAATAAAATAGATAGAAACAACCACTTTAGTTCTGGAATGAAAATATCTATGGGAATTTAGATTGTCCCAATATAGTGGCCCTTTGGAGCGGGATAGTAATCTTCAATTGGAATTTTTGGAGATTTGAAATATTGAAGCATTGGACTTTATGTTTGACCTGTGTTACATTTTGTTTGAAATTAGTTCAAACATTCTGTAATATTTTTGACAATTATTCCTTTCAATTTTATTTTTATTAATCAAGCAGTAAAGAAAAAAGTGAAGTTTGTTTATCTGAGTTTGTTGAAAAAGATGCCATTGTGCATTGTGTATTATGTGCGCCAATTAAGAAGATTACTATTCCAATTATTGTAATAATTTATTTGTGGATTAAAAATCCACTGGTCCTTCGAAAAATATTTTAGAATACAGTTGTCTTTAGAAATTACATTGGATTTTATTTTACGACCTCTGGAAATTATTTCTTAGGTATAAATAAGCAAATATACCTCTCTGACTGTTGAAAATCAATCAATTGATCCTAATTCGAGCCGGATATGAGAAGAAACCAGAAAAAGGAAAGTAATAAAATTCCTATTTAAACCCTGGAAGAATTTCAATTGCGTTGACAAGTACATTTCAAAAAAAGGTTAGAGTTTGAAAGATTAGTTTTACCAGTTCCGTTCCAATCCTTTTGTTATTGTTCCAAAGTAACCACCTGTCAAAATTGAAGTTTCTGCCTGATAAAGAAAAAATAGCGTATATTTAGAAGAGAGTACAGTTCCGAATAATAGATCAGCAATTTAGTTGTAAAAGAAGAGTTCCAGTCTAGTTTCACAAGAATAGTGTGTGTTAAAGAAGGGAAGTAAAGTGAAAATTGGTCAATAAATTCATAAAACATCCTATCCATTCTCAGTGAAAATAAGGTCAGATAAACATTTAATTTTGGTAAATAAATTCTAACTTCATATAAGTAATTGAAAGGCAGTTCCTAGTTTGAATGATCTTTTGTTTTCTTTCCAAATTAAAATTAATACATGTAAATAAATTCTTGAGGTTGCAAATAGTATACAGAAGCAGATTAAATAATTCTTTTAGTGTATCCTACTAAATAGTTAATAATTTAGATTCCTACTGATTTAGATTGAATATTTCTAATATATACAACTATGGATGCCTTAATTAAACAGAGAGCCATTGAAAAAGGTAAAATTACTAGAACCGAGAATTGGTTTAATAAAAAGTCTATGACATAAAGTGAATTAACATTTTTTAAAACCAGATTAGATCTAACTAAAGCATTCGATAGTTACAACTCATTACAAGATCAAATAGAATGTTTACATGAAGATCAAAGTTCAGATAGAGAGGTAGTCGAAGATAAATATTGTTTAATTTTATCCTTATTACAAAAAAAGATTAATTCACTTTCTGCCAAAAAGGATTCGAGTAGTGTAAAATCAGAATTTCAGATATCACATGTAATCAAATCTGAATTAAACATTCCAGAATTTTCAGGAGATATTACTAATTGGAATGCATTCATACAATTATTTGATACTTTGATAGTAAACGATTCATCATTGACAGATATTGAAAAGTTAATATACTATGTAATGGGTGAACCTTTGCACTTAATTTCGAATCTTCAATTATCTAGTGATAATTTCAAGGTAGCTCTAGATTCCTTAAAAAGTAGATATAATAATCAACTGAATATCATTTATGCTTATATTAAAAATTTGTTAGATACTCCTTCCTTGAGCAAAACAAATTCCACAACCCTCAGAGAATTTGTCACCTCCAAAACAAAATATAGAAGGTCTCAGAAATTTGCAAGTAAATGTTGATGATTAGGATTTGTTACTAGTATTCATTTTCTCCCAAAAATTGGATAATTATACAAAAAAGGCTTTTGATTTTGAAATTCCTCCAAATGCAAGACCAACGTTACCTCAATTTCTTCAATTTTTAGAATACAGGTGTTCAAATCTCGAAAGACAAGTAATTCCTGATTTACACTCTACTCAGAAAAGAGGTCAAGGACAGAGCACCTCTAATTTTGTTCATATTTCTCAAAAAACTAGACCAGATTTTCAAGTTACTAATGAAAATTCACAAATTGTAAGCGGTAAATGTCTATTTTGCAATCTAAATAATCATAGAATTTATAGTTGTTTGAAATTTAGTGCCATTTCTCATAATGACAAACTGCAATTCATAAAAAATAACAAGTTATGTATAAATTGCCGGCCCTACAATCATTATGTAAGTGATTGTTCCTCTACTGGGTGTTTAAAATGTCAAAACGATCATCATACTTTGTTATGTAAACAAACTTCTTCTAATAATAGAAATTTCAATTCCAGGTATTCACCCAACTCTGAAAGGCTTCATAGAAATTTGCAACATTCTAATAATGATGATCAAAATAGACAGATAAAGTGTAATTCCCAAAATTCAAACAATTTTATTCGATATGGTTCTACCTTTGATAATAATAATCAGTCAAATAGTTAGGTAAATTTTCCTAGAAATTTACAGAATACTTCAAATGTTCATAGATCACTTCAAAATAGTAATGATAACTCACACATCCCCAATTCTAGTAGAAACCTTGAAGGAAATCCTTCAAATCCACAATTAGAAAATCATTCTTCAAGTAAAGATAATGGTATTACTCTCTCCACTCCTCTAGTGAAGAAGCACTCCTAGCATCTGCATTTGTTACAGTATATAATTCAAAAAACAAAGCCTATTCAAGTAAAAGCTGTTTTAGATCCTTGTAGTACAGTTTCATTAATTACTGAAACCTTAACAGATAGTCTCCAACTTACTCCACAATCAAAGGTTATTCAAATACTTGGTGTTGATGGCATAGTTACAAATTCTAATAAAATGGTAAATATTTATGTTCACTCCAATATTGCAAGAAATGTTAGTTTTAACATAAATTGTTTGCTTATTAAGAAGATTACAAAAAAATTGCCACAATTTTCATTGCGTAGAGAAAAAATTGTAATTCCTTCAAATGTGAAATTAGCAGATCCTAATTTCCACATTCCTTCTCAAATTCACATACTTTTATGAGCTGATATTTATTATAATCTGATAAATGGTGATATAATAAAAATTTAAAAACATTTCTTGACACTAATAGATACCAAGTTAGGTTATATGGTAGGTGGTCCTATTCCTAGATAAGCTATTTCATATGTTTCACAAGGTGATAGTTCAAATAATAGTTGTTGTTTCTTTCTTCACAGTTCTGATACTGATGAGTTGTTGCAAAAATTCTGGGAAATAGAAGAAATTTCCCCAAAAAATAAAATTCTTAGTCCTGATGAAGAGTTAGCTGAGAATATCTCCACAAATAGTACACAAATTCTAGAAAATGGTTCCTTTCAGGTCGATTTGCCTTTAAAAAGTTCAAATGAACATTTAAAGTGAGGTAATTCCTATTTCATAGCAAAAAATAGATTTCACAATTTAGAACGGCGTTTTGAGAAAAATCCTAGTTTATTCAAAGATTATAAATCCTTTAAAGAAGAATAATAATAATCTCTCAAGAAAATAAATATTTCCTTCCTCACCATTGTGTGATTCGAGAAGATAGTAGTTCGACTAAGTTGAGAGTAGCATGAAAAGTTCGTCCAATGTTTCGTTAAATAATATCATGTTAAAGGGTTTCACAGTTCAACCAGAACTATTCGATATTCTTTATCGTTTTCGTATGTTTAATTTTGTGTTTACTTGTGACATACAAAAAATTTATCGAATGATTAGATTAAATCCAAATCAGACATTCCTACAAAATATATTATGGCGAGAAAATCCTACAGATCCTCTAAGATGCTTAGAACTACTAACTGTTACATATTGCACAAATAGTGCTCCATATTTAGCTACTCGTACACTGAATGAGTTAGCTTATAGAAATAAAGAAAAATTTCCCTTAGCTTCTAATACCATTCTTTCTCAGTGTTATGTAGATGATATTTTATCAGGTAGTGCTTCTATAGATAATTTGAGAAACACTTATAATCAGGTAGTAAAGTTGTTACAGTCAGCAAATTTTTCATTGCATAAGTGGGCTTGTAATGATCCACAATTTCTAAAAAATGTTATAAAAAATAATTCTCAAGAAAGTGTTGATTTGAAAATGGAAAGTTCTTCAAATAAAGTGTTAGGCGTTTTGTGGGATCCAAATTTGGATCAATTTTCAGTAAAACTTCCTAAAAATCTTAGTAAATTTTTTATTACTAAACGTGTTGTTCTATCCCAAATTGCACAGATGTTTGATCCCTTAGGGTTTATATCTCCTGTCCTTGTAGTAGCAAAAATTATAATGCAAAATATTTGATTGTCAAAATTCGGTTGGGATGATGAATTAAACTTTGAACTTCTACATCAGTGGACAAATTTCATTTCACATATTCATGAACTTTATCAGTTATTAACTCCTAGACACATTTTCTTCAAAAATAAAATTGTGAAAATTGAATTTCATGGATTTTCCGATAGTAGCTTAAAGGCATATGGTGCTGTTGTTTATATTCGTGCATTCTATGACAATGGTTTGATTTCTTGTAATTTTATAGCTTCAAAAAGTAGAGTAACTCCTTTAAAAACTATTACACTAGCACGTCTTGAGTTTGTGCTGCAGTCTTATTAGCAAATTTGATTATAAAAAAAAATTTCTACATTTACTACGAATTTGTGGACAGATTCTCAAATAGTCTTCTGTTTGCTAAAATCACATCTTTCTAGGTGGACTATTTTTGTGTCAAATAGAGTTTCTGAAATTCAAAATTTAACTTCCAACTGTCAGTGGCGGCACATAGATTCAAAAATTAATCCTGCAGATTTGATTACTAGAGGCATTCTCCAAAGGACATAATCAAAAGGTCGTTGTGGTGGCATGGGCCACAATTTCTAGAAAATCCACATGTGGATTTAAATGAATTTTCATCAAATGAAATGAAAGATAACATTAACGTTTCGATACTTTCTTAGATTTTTGGAATGCCCTATTTTCAAAATATTCCTCGAAAGTTAAATTAAAAAGAGTTCTTGCCTTTTGTTTAAGATTCTTGAATAATATCAAAATCAACTCTCAGAAGAACTTAGGTCCTTTAACTGTAGATGAATTCAAAAATGCACAAGTTTTTATACTGAAATTTTTGCAAATGCAGTACTTTTTTAAAGAAATTTCAGAATTAAAGGCTAATAAATTCATTTCCAATAATAAACATATTTTGCATTTATTGACAATTCCGGTCTTTTTAGACTAGGAGGTCGTTTAGCTAATTCTGATCTGCCTTATGATCAGAAATTTCCAATTTTACTAGCTTTAAATAATTTGATTACAACACATGTTAAGATACGAGCATTTGAGATTAGGGCATGCTGGTGCGCAAACCACATTGTCAAATTTTCGTTTAAAATATTGGCCTTTAAGTAGCCTTGTAGAAATTAAAGGAATTATCAGAAAATGTATAGTTTGTGCTAGATTCAATTCAAAATCCTGTGAACAAATGATGTCAAATTTACCTTCAAATAGATTGAAACCGTGCAGACCTTTTTCTAAAGTTGGATTGGATTTTGGTGGTCCACTTCTAATTAAATCGTCACATCTCCGTAAGGCTCCTTAAATAAAATGTTATGTTGCTGTGTTTGTTTGTATGATTTCCAAGGCTGTTCATCTAGAACTGGTTTCTAATTTATCGACTGATGCTTTTATACTTACATTGAAAAGATTTATGATAATTGAACTAAAAGAATTATATGACTTTTTCAAGGTTAAAGGTAATAACAATTCCATTGTAGAATTTTTGGCTAGTAAAGAGATTGTATGGAAATTTATTCCACCCATGAGTCCTCATTGGGGCGGTATTTGGCAGGCTGCAGTAAAGAGTGCAAAGCATCATTTATACAAAATAGCTGGAAATGGCTATTTCACATTTGAAGAGTTCAGCACTATTTTAGCACAAATAAAAGCAATCTTGAATTCGAGACCTCTCCAACCTCTTTGAAATAATGCAAATCAGTTATCTTGTTTAACTCCAGGGCCATTTCTTGATTGGTGATAGTCTTACATCCTTTCCTGAGCCTGATTTGTCAGAGAATTCTGAAAATCGCTTAACTCGTTTTGAAAGATCTACTTGTGTTCAACAGAATTTTTGGAAACTTTGGACAAATGAATATTTAAACCAATTGCAAAATAGACCAAAATGGCTCATTCCTCATCCAAATTTAAATGAAAATGATATTGTATTGCTCAAGGAAGAAAATTAGCGTCCGTAGAATGGCCCCTTGCTAGAGTTGTTGAAATTATTCCTAGTAAAGATGATAAAGTACTGTAATGTTTTTGTTATTTATTTAAACAATAAACGGGTGGGATAAATTTTAAACACTCGGTATTGCTACTTACTAATTTATTTAAACACTAACTCACTAACACTAATTTATATGTACTTAACTAGTCACTTAAATTTAATTTATATGCACACTAACTTATTAATTTATAACACTTTTATATTCACTTAATTACTGTTTAACTCACTATGGCAAATTATATACTGAACTCATCCGCTGATCGGTCCTGTATTTATATCAAAAACTTTCTGTACTAGAACATTCGGGATGGGACATGCCTTTCGCGATATTTCTTAAAATGCCTTTCGAGAACATGTTTAAAAAGGACGGTCACAATAGATCCCAATAGACCTTCTCAGAATTCGGCGCGCTCGCCTTTTTCTTAACTCCGTTAACATAAGGTTACAGGGCCGTACTTAGTATCTGCTTCGGTGTGCGAGTTCGTAACATTACCCCCTCCTTAAATGAAAGTTCCTCCTGGAACTTTTGTGTAGCCGAGACTGGGTGTTTGAATCGGCAACTAGCCCCATTTCTACGGTTTCCGATCTTATGGAAATAGCAGGGCACCGTCTTCATAGGATATTGATAGCGGGGGTTGTAGCTGCAAATTAATATCTGGACACCGGTATCTTGAAAGATAATCTCTACCATGTTCCTGATGATTCGCCAATCCAACTGGTTACTCGCTATCTTAGGCATAGCCAGTTTCTTCACGTTGGATTCCAACACATGGTCTCGGAGGTTTCGAAGTGCTTCCCACACATCGCGGTAGGTAGATCGATCTTGGAATTCATTTTTAGTTACCACGTAGAAGACGTACCGCGAATTATGTTTCAGTTTCAGTGTCTTGCCAGGGGCTGGAATCTGGTCTTCAAATTTTTCTAATTGCCCGAACTTCTTTAGAAAGACGGTTGCCAACCCTCGTGCGTTCTTGATACGGGCGGGGATGCTGTATGCCAGTGAATAATCTTCTGGGAGAGTGAACAAATCTTGTTGTTCCGAAGTGACTCCATATCTAGCTTTCCCGGTACCTCCATACGCGCCCATAAATTCATCGAAGGTGGGGTCAGACACATCTCGAATAAGGTTTACTCATTACTCTATGTCATGGTCTCCTTCGTATGGCGCTAGTCGGTTTCGGTGAACTACTTTTGGTTTTCCGTTGGGGATCTTGCTTATGCGATATAAAACATCATTGATCCTTTTCTTGATCAAGTATGGACCTTCCCAGGATTTTTGTAATTTTGGAGAAAATACTTTTCTCCTCGCCGGGTTGTGTAACCATACTTTGTCCCCTTCTTTAAAACCGCCCTCTGTGGCCTGCGTGTCGTACCGACTTTTCATTCTGTCGCTGGCAACTTGAAGATTTGTTCGAACTAGTTCATGAATATCGTCCAGCCTTCTTCTCAATTGGATCACGTAGTCTTCGCCTGCTATATCTTCTCCAGGCCGACAGCCAAATTCCAGGTCACAAGGAAGCCTCATTTCACGTCCAAACAGGATTTTCGCAGGTGTTTCACCCGTGGACTCATTGACGGCAGATCGATAAGCCAATGCAAATAGGGAGAGATACTGGTCCCAATCTCTCTAATGGCTGGATACTACTTTGGACAGGTATTTTCCAATAGTCCTGTTCATTCTCTCGACCATTCCATCTGACTGTGGATGTAATGCTGTTGTTCTGGTCTTCTTCATTCCCAGCTTGTCGCAAATCTTCTGGAATAGATGGCTTTCGAAATTTCTTCCCTGGTCACTGTGGACTTCCATGGGCACTCCATATCGGCTGATGAATTCTTTCACCAATACATCCGCGACAGTTGTGGCCTCTTGGTTCGGGATAGCGTAAATTTCCACCCATTTTGTAAAATAATCCATTACAACCAGTATGTACTTGCTACCATTTTCTGTCGTCGGAAATGGTCCAGCGATATATAAAGCAATCCTTTCGAAAGGGCTTCCAACATTGTACTGTTTCATGGGTGCCTTTCTCTTGCGATGTGGTCCATTACTCGTAGCACAAGTCGTACATTTCTTACACCAGTCCTTCACATCGTCGGAGCTGTTCATCCAATAAAACCTTTCACGAACTCGCTGAAGGGTTTTCTTCACTCCCAGATGACCTCCCGATGGACTGTCGTGTAACTTCTTCAGTACCTCAGCTACTCTTGTTCTCGGGATAACTAGCTGTCTCCTCATCTCAGAACCATCATCGTTTTCAAGGACTCTTTTCAACAGCCCTTCTTCCAGGACAAGGGAGTCCCACTGAGCCCAATACGCCTTGAGTTTCGGTGAAAATATTGACACTTCTTGCCAGGTAGGTCGCCGGTTTTCTTTCTTCCATTGCCGGATCATCTTCAGGTGAGGATCATTCTCCTGATCTTCTCTGATCCTGGTGGGTGACCATTCCTCGTTGACTACAGTAGTTCTTGAAACTGCAGCTTCCCTAGATTCCATCTTGTTGCAGTGGGAGCAGTCTGTTGGGCACGGCCGTCTGGACAGGGAGTCGGCATTTCGGTGACTCACACCAGCTCGATGTTCGATGTTGAAATCGTATTCTTGAAGTCGTTCAATCCATCTAGCGATCTGCCCCTCGGGATTCTTGAACTGCATCAACCACTTAAGTGCTGCATGATCAGTCCGGATTAAAAACTTCCTACCATAGAGATACTGGTAAAAGTGTTCCACGGACTTCACTACTGCCAAAAGTTCTCTTCTTGTGACGCAGTAGTTTCGTTCTGGTTTGGAGAGGACTTTACTGAAATATCCCAGTACTCTTTCTTGCCCTCCTTGGATCTGTGAGAGCACTCCACCAATTCCTACGTTGCTTGCGTCAGTGTCAAGAATAAAGGCTCCCTCTGGTAATGGATATCCTAATATCGGCGCCGAGGTTAAATGCCTCTTCAAAGTTTCAAAAGACGTTTGACAGTCTTCGTCCCATTGGAAAGCTCTTGCTTCTTCTGTAAGTCGCGTTAGAGGCTTGGCAATATCCCCAAACTTCCTGATAAATCTTCTGTAATACGTGCAAAGTCCAAGGAAACTCCTAATTTGATGTTTGTCGGTTGGTTGCGGCCATTGCTGAATGGAAGCAACTTTCTCTGGATCCACCGCCACTCCTTCATTGCTCACTATATGACCTAGATAGTTGACTCGGTTTTGGAACAGCTGACATTTCTTCGGGTTTAACATGAGCTGGGCACCTTGGAGTCGTTTAAATACGTCTTCCAAATTTTTCAGATGTTCGTCAAATGTCTTCCCCAGTACTACGATGTCGTCCAAATAGACCAGGCATGTCTTCCAAGACAAGCCTCTCAAAACATTTTGCATAAGTCTTTCAAATGTCGCAGGCGCATTACAGAGCCCGAACGGCATGACGTTGAATTGCCATAATCCAGATCCGGTGGTAAAAGCAGTCTTCTCTTTGTCTTCTGGGTCCATTTCTACTTGCCAATAACCAGACTTCAGGTCCAAGGTGGAAAACAGTTTGCTGCTGGCCAACGTGTCTAGCGTATCGTCAATTCGGGGCAGAGGATAGCTGTCTTTCTTCGTCACGTTGTTAAGCTGGCGATAATCCGCGCAGAATCTCGTAGTTCCATCCTTTTTCTTGACGAGCACTACTGGAGACACCCATGGACTAGTAGATGGTTCTATCACTTTTTCTTCTGCCATCTCTCGAATTATTCTTTCAGCTTCCTCTCTCTTCGCTCGTGGGAGTCTTCGAGCTGATTGTCTAATTGGCTTAGCATTACCAGTATCGATTTTGTGTTTGACGGCTGATGTTCTGCCAGTCTTTCCTCCTTTTGGTACGAATAAGTCTCGATACTGCAAGAGAAATTCTCTCATTCTCTTTTTTTCAGCTCGATCCAAAGATTGACCAGCTACTGATAACATTTGTTCGAATCTGGCATTGGAATTGTCAGTGGTCGTTGTCTGACGAACTATAGACGTCACTGGTACGCAGGATCCAATCTTGGTTTCTTGTTCATCATACCTTTTATGAAACTGACGAACTGGTCAAATTTGTCTTCGTCACCTTCTTCTTGGATGGTCCTGATTTTGTTATATCCTGAAGCCTTCGTTGCTGCTTCATATTCAAGGGCAGCTGTCAATGCGTCGACTAATGTTTTCGGATGGGCTAAACGAAGCGTCCTCTGCATATCGGGGTCACGTAAGCCATCAATAAAGGCCTGGATGCCCAGACATTCCATCATGTTCTCTGGTGCTGACGGATAAGCAAATCGAACGAGTCGGGCAATATCCACTTCATACTCTTGAAGGGCTTCATCGCGTTTCTGCCTTCGGTTCTTCAGTTGGGACTGGTACAAATGTTCTAGATGTTCGTGACCGTACCGC
Source organism: Galeruca laticollis (assembly GCA_963921935.1). Taxonomy (NCBI): domain Eukaryota; kingdom Metazoa; phylum Arthropoda; class Insecta; order Coleoptera; family Chrysomelidae; genus Galeruca; species Galeruca laticollis. The sequence goes on along the minus strand of OY998180.1, from coordinate 66,841,169 downwards.
ATGTCCAACCTCTTCTTCAGCAGCTCGAAATCATCCGTTTCTTCCAGAGGTATCGTCTGAAGTATATCTAAGGCATCTCCCCGAAACGCGATAGTTAGGTTCACTGCTTTCTCCTTATCGGACCAATTATTCACTCTAGCGGCTGCTTCGAACTGTTTTACGTAATTGGTCCACGACATCTTTCCATCGAACGTTGGGGCCTTGACTCGGGTAAAACTGCCAATATCATCTGTCTTGGGTTGTGTTTCTGGGTTGCAGATCTCGATCTTATTTTCTTCTGTTGAAGTGTCCTGTGTTCTTAAATCGGCAATCTTTGTCTCTAACTTCCTAATTTTCTCGTCCATCTGATTTTCCATCGTTGCCATCTTATTCTCCATGTCTGATTTTAGAGACGAAACTTTATTCTCGACTTCAGCAGCAATGTCATTTTTCAATGATAAAATATCTGCAGAAATATCATTCTTCATAGCAGAAATCTCACTTTTCATTGTGGTAATCTTCTCGTCCATATTAGTAGAAATATAATTCTTCATAGTGGAAATTTTCTCGTCCATATTGGTAGAAACCTTGTCCATGTTAGCGGAAATATAATTTTTCACATTAGTCGAAGTCTTTTCTTCCATAGCAGAAATCTTCTCGTCCATGTTAGCAGAGATGTCGTTCTTCATATTAGAAATGGACGAGATTAAGGTGGAAGCCTCGTCTTTAAATAAAACTGTTTCTGGATCAAAGCCGTCATTTTCCAGTGCCACTTTAAGTCTTTCTACTAACTCCCTTTTCTTACCGGACGTTTCCAACTCACGATCTTCCAATTCTGCTCTTAATTCCGTCACTTTGAGATCACATAGTCTCTTGGCCATTTTTACGTAGCAATTTATTTATATTATCCCACTTCTGACACCAATGTAATGTTTTTGTTATTTATTTAAACAATAAACGGGTGGGATAAATTTTAAACACTCGGTATTGCTACTTACTAATTTATTTAAACACTAACTCACTAACACTAATTTATATGTACTTAACTAGTCACTTAAATTTAATTCATATGCACACTAACTTATTAATTTATAACACTTTTATATTCACTTAATTACTGTTTAACTCACTATGGCAAATTATATACTGAACTCATCCGCCGATCGGTCCTGTATTTATATCAAAAACTTTCTTTACTAGAACATTCGGGATGGGACATGCCTTTCGCGATATTTCTTAAAATGCCTTTCGCGATATTTCTTAAAATGCCTTTCGAGAACATGTTTAAAAAGGACGGTCACAATAGATCCCAATAGACCTTCTCAGAATTCGGCGCGCTCGCCTTTTTCTTAACTCCGTTAACATAAGGTTACAGGGCCGTACTTAGTATCTGCTTCGGTGTGCGAGTTCGTAACAGTACGTTTAGTTAAAATTAAAGCGAAAACTGGAACTTATATTAGAAACATTACAAAACTATGTCCTTTACCAAAAGAAGATTAATTAGAAAACTAATTTCTACGTTTTTAAATAGTACGTTCTTGTTAGTTGATTTTTTTTATTTTTCCTTTATTGAAGCTAAGAAGCTTCAATGGGGGGGGATATGTTTGAAATTGGTTCAAACAATCTTTAATATTTTTGACAATTATTCCTTTCAATTTTATTTTTATTAATCAACCAGTAATGAAAAAAGTGAAGTTTGTTTATCTGAGTTTGTTGAAAGAGATGTCATTGTCCATTGTGTATTATGTGCGCCAATTAAGAAGATTACTATTCCAATTATTGTAATAATTTGTGGATTAAAAAACCACTTTTCATTCGAAAAAGATTTTAGAATACAGTTGTCTTTAGAAATTACATTGGATTTTATTTTACCACCTATGGAAATTATTTCTGAGGTATAAATAAGCAAATATACCTCTCTGACTGTTGAAAATCAATCACATTTGATGAATTATAATATCAAACTGGTACAAGATATTGAAAGATTTCTATGTATTACATGCTCTGCGTAGATTTGCATTTGCAGTTGGTCAGAAATGAATTCCAGTAATTTACAAATTTTTGTTGGAAATAGGGTAGCCGAAATAGAGCAATAGACTAATACAAATGATTGGATGCATGTGAGATCAGATCAAAACCCTGCAGATATGATATCTCGGGGACTATCTGCTTCAATTCTTGTAGTCAATTCAATCTGGTGGAATGGTCCTGAATGTCTACACTTAGATAATACTTATTGGCCAGTGTTTCGTGTGTTTAAAAAACCTTTAACACTTCCTGAGTCCAAGGTTAATGTTCTTAATTGTACGACCAAGCTGGATACTTTTTGTTTTGAGAATTTTAATTGTTTTAATGAGTTAAAAAAAGCTTTTGCATATTGCCTGCGGTTTATAGGTAGGATAAAAAAAGAGTAAGTTGATATTGGATGTCTAAGACCTATGGAATTGATTAACTCATTGGATAAATTGATTAGTGTGTGTCAAAAAGAAACATTTTTTCAGGAGATAAATGAACTACAAACGGGAAAGTCATTATCTAATAAAAACTTACACAAGTTATGTCCTCTTCTAGACCAAAATGGATTCCTTAGGGTGGGGGGTAGGTTGCAATTGTCTAATTTGGATTACTCGAAAAAACACCCTATCTAGTTGTCAGCTAAACATCGTTTGGGTAAAATTGTTTTTTGAATTTACTCATGCCGAATTACTCTATGCAGGTTCCCAATTGATTTTATGTAGTATTAGAGAATATTTTGGGTTTTGGATGGCCCTAATTTAGCTAAACAAGTGTTCCACAAATGTATTAAACGTTTTAGCGGAAACCCTAAACCATGTGAGCAGGTAATGAGAATGCTTCCAAATGAGCGGGTTAGACCTTTCTCGCCGTTTTATATAGTTGGACTGGACTACGCAGGTCCATTTCATATCAAGAGCAAGTATGGTAGGGGTGCACAAATTAATTAATGTTATTTATGTATGTTCTTCTAGTTTCAGATTTAACTAGTGATGCTTTATAGCCAGTTTCCATAGATTTATTGCAAGAAGGGGGAAACCTTTCAAAATTCTTTCTGGTAATGGAACTACCTTTGTGGATGCAATCAATCAATTTAAAAAATTCCTGGAAACTCGTGCAGAATGTCTTAGTCACAAAATTGGAAATTAAGGGGTTCTCTGAGAATTTATTCCGGCAAAATCACCTAATTTTGGAGGGCTTTGGGAAGCAGGGGCGAAATCGTGCAAATTTCACATCAAACGTATTTTAGGTAATTCTACATTAACTTTTGAAGGTCTCACCACTTTATTTACACAAATTGATGCCGTTCTCAATTCGCGTCCGTTATACCCATTATCATCAAGTCAAGATGATATGGATGTTTTGACCCCGGCTCATTTTTTAATTGGAAAACGCCTCACCTCACTCCCGGATCCAGATATTCGTCATATTTCAGAAAATAGATTGTCAAAATAACAACATTTACAAATGCTCCAACAACACTTTTGGTCACGTTGGTCATCAGATTACATAGTAGAACTTCAAAAGAAAGCAAAAAGGTATACAGAAAGTCGTTCTGTGGCATTAGATGAGTTGGTAATTATAAAAGAAGACAATTTACCTCCGTTGAGATGGAAACGTCGCAGAGTCATTGAACTATTTCCAGGACCAGACAATAAAATTCGTGATGTCTGCGTGAAGACGAGTTCGGGAATTTTCAAAAGACCTATAACAAAAGTGTGTCCATCACCATTACAAGATTAAGTGAAAACTAAAAACTAAGCGTAGATAACTTAAAGACTTTTGAAATAATATTTCAAGGTGGGGGGTATATGTTGGTAATTAATGGATATTTTAGGTTCTTTAGTCAATATACACATATCGAGTGTTTTAGATATATCTTGTTTGCTCTTTGACTAATATGTCGAGATAACATGACATATTTTATAAAAATATATTTTTGATCTTTGTAAACGTTGAAATAAAATAAAATATATAGAAACAACCACTTTAGTTTTGGAATGAAAATATGTATGGGAATTTAGATTATCCCAATAGTGTTTCTTGTAACCAGATTGGTTCGCAAAATAAGCTTTGTTTCCTGTTTGTACTTTTTCAACAATTGCAGTACTACCTAGTTCTCCCATGTTGTTCACAATTTCTCAAAGGTATCCAAACTGACTTACAGCTTTGAATCTTTTAGTATGGTGGTTTTCTAATTTTCTTCTGTCTCTTTTTGTATATACTTTCCAGTTAAATGATCAGTTTTATCCCATCTTTGCAAATAAGAGTTGGGGGAGAGGATTGTGGAAAAACGCCCGTAAGTTCGGTTCTGCTTAACCCATTAGTGCACGAAGTTTAAAGTAATCTCATTTTTATATTTTTTTTAGGTAAACATGAAATGATATATTTAAAAATACTGAAAAAATACAGTTTATTAATTTAATTTTATGTCTCCCTATAAAGGGACTCCATGCAATATGATCATATACAAATACAAATTAAAACCCCAATCTTCTATTCTACTAATACTATGGAGGACATTTAATTTGTGTGCCACAATCACATTTAGAACAAGAGAATTACTTTTTTTCTTGTATACTTGGCACATCTTGTCGTTTTCATTATATCGCACCATGTGGCATCTGTTATCAAATCTGGAAGCAACAGGAAGTGGGTGAGTAGTTTAACTTCTGTTTTATTTTGTTTCATAAGTTTGGAGAAAACTAGGGGCTATATATCTACGAAATACAAGTAGTGAGGCAGGTTGGGGATTATTTTGGACAAGTTTCTTCATTAGAATCCAAGCATTTGAGACACTGGCACTAGCAAGTACGACACTATCGGCCAATACGTTTCTTGGTCGCATTCTGGTTCGATACAGTGCCACAAGCCCATCGATAATAAACTCCTCCCATGTTTTGTACTGCCGTGCTAAGCTTAAAAGTGGGAACTCCAAAAATATAGTTTGGAGATATTTCAGTTTAACGTTTTAAGTTCTTTTCAACTTTATAATGATAATATATGATTACCTGGGAAATATTTTACAGTGGAGATGTATTTGATGAAAATAATATGATCATAAGAAGTTCAGTTGATAAAATGTTATTAAGAAAAATTTATGGTCAATACCACTTTTATGTAAAGTATTTTGAAATTAAAATAGAATGATCATTTAGGGTAATTCCAATATGGAAAATAACTCAATAGCATTTATTTGTATTACAATTATAAAAGCTATAAATATATAGAACAAGACAGCTTAGCTCAATCTGCATTATTCGTATCATAGAAATCCAACAAGAATGCATTACTCATTCTCAATGTTGTTAAGTAAATTCATCACTTCGTCATTTACAGGTAAATTTTCCCAAAACTGTAGCATAATAGATTCTAATTTCGTTATTATTTCTTTTTTTTTTCTGATTTTAGTTATACCCCCTCTGGCTTCTTGTCTTTTTATAAATGGAACTCCATTCTGGAAATTATTTGCTTATGAGGAAAAAGAAGTTTTTTTATACGTTAATGTTTTTGTACCTCTTGTAGCTGTTACCTGTACCATATCTTTGATATAGGGGCGAGGATGTTGCTTATTTATTTTGTAGACTGAAGAATAGTCTTCGAATTTGTAAAACTCGGTCAGAGTTATAACTTTTACACTCGAAGATAGATTTTGAACTGCATCAACAAAATCTGGAAAATCAAATATATTTGGATTTTTCTTCAGAGATAACTGCACTTGGTGGTAGAAATAATCGGCGGACATATAAGTATGCCCTGGTTCGAAATATTTGAATATTATTTTCTCTGCCAAAATTTCTGATGAATTGATGATGTGTATCAAGAATGAAAAAAAAAGTCTAATTTTTATTTTGGGAGGAACAATTATCTACCTACAAAACAATTGTTTGGTAATCACGCATTTCTAAGTACTTATGATATTTATTTATTAAAATCCATACAGGTTTATTAACCTAATTACACGGATTGTATTTTAATTATAGTCCTCTTACAAAGTTTTATTGTGAACAATTTTTCTGTGTGTGAGGCTGAATACTGGCAGATTGTTTAACAGCAGTGAGTGTTTATATGCCAAGTTCTTTTAATTGTCTAGATATTGTTGCCTTAAAACTATTCAATTTAACACTAAAACCTTATGATTGGAGACTGTTTACATTATTGGCAAGCTTTAAAATGGCGTCTAGAGGTGAACTAATGCAATATTGAAAATTAATTTATGTCTAGTATGTGTGGGGGGACTCTAATTTGCAGTAATGAAATTAATTGTATCGAACTTATAGCATTGTCCATTATTTTGAATAAAAATATCATCATATAGTATTTCCTTCTTGTTATTAACGATGGCATTCCAAATTCGGCGTGGTAATCCGGCCAATGGTGTTGTTTTTTGTAAAACAAGTAACGTAAAAATTTGTTTTGAATTTGTTCTAATTCTTCTATGTACATTTGTGGGTTACACATTATCGCAACACCCCTGTAGTTTTCTATATCGATTTTATTGCCTGCTTTATATATGGGAGTATAAGCAGATATCTTCCATTTAGATGGAAATATTCTAAATTTAATGATTAAATTGTATATATGCAGTAACGGTCTTGTTAGCCATTCCTGACCACTTTTAACTATGTAGGCAGGGATTCCATCGATCCCAGCTGCTTTTTTAGGCTTTAACTTCTTTATAGACTGTTCATAATCTTTTTCAGTTAATGTAAAATTATAGTTGTTAGTAAATGTTTGTAATAAATTTAAACTATAACTGGATTTGTCGGAACTATCTACAGACGAAAAAAATTGTGCAAATTTATCCGCTGTGTTATCCACTGGCATCCCTTTGTAGGTGTATGAATTTACATTGTTATTTTTACTTTAGGCTTATTAACAAAATTCCAAAAAGTATTTAAATCATCGTTTGTACCACTTTCTACTGCTTAATCTATTTTCTATATTCTATACCAATTAATGATTTTAACTGTCTTCTTATCTCCTTATATTTGTTAGCATTAATCCGACACATGTTTAACTTTGTTAAAACATTTTTTCTGTTTGATACACATTCTAATTTCAGTTGTGAATCAATTAGGAAATTTATTATAGGAATTATATGTTTTATATAATGGAACGGTAATAGAGAATATATTGTTAATCATTTTGTAAAAATTGTCTACGGCAGTATCAACATTAGATTCCCCAGTCACTGATTCCCAAATCTCATCCCTTAACATTTCTGTTAGTAATTGGACATTTGTTTTTTAAAAGTTATATCGACTCACTGATAATTTGTCTGATGAGGTTTCAACTAATTTTTGGTACCTGACTGTGATATTTAAAAAGGGATGAAATCGGTCTTCCGTAACTAATGGAAACTGTACCTTTGTAACATTACATTTATTTAAATTATCAGTCGAAACTATTACTAGATCCAAAAAATCAACCAAAGTGTTTAATTTAGAGCTATGGCTTTTAAGTGTTATTGTCGATCCTCCTATTTTCGGTATATTAAAGTCACCAAAAATAAATGTTTTATCAATATCTTTAATCTTGTTTTGTAAGTATTCAAAACATTCCACGTAATCCCCCAAGTCACAGTCTGGGGGTATATAAACACCTACAACCTGACACTGAAACTTGCACTTAAGTTTCAGGTCTAACACTAGAATTTCACATTTTGAACAAAGTTTAGTTTCTTTTAAAATTTTAATATTTTTTTTACATGCCATAAAAACCCCACCCCCCGGGACTTGCCCGTTGCGTCTAAATTTCTATCTGCCCTATAAACATTATACAAATCGACGTTCACCAGTTCACCATCTCTAACACCGTCTTTTAACCATGATTTTACCACCACCAGAATATCGTACTCACATTCTGAACTGTTTCTATAAAATTCCGCCGTCTTTGTGTTCAGACCTCTGCAATTTTGAAAATTTACAAGAAGTGTATTCATGTCACTAGAATTCGAGTGTACGTATTCGAGAGCATTCCCGAAATTTATCAAAATCTAAATAATATCTGAATACCTATAAATAAATAAGATACCTTCGAGAAATGAAGTTAGATATAAATTACTAACTATAAAATTAAATTTGCATACTATTAATATCCACTCATTCAAGTTAATTAATATATGTTCCACAAATTTGTTTCTCTTATATCTCCACACCCATCTCTATTTAGGAACAATTCTAATAAGTAAGTTTAAATAAATAATAACATTTGTTTAGTATGTATCAATCAGTTTTTACACTTATTGAAGTAAAAAGGTAATGTCCCATTAATAGCTTATTTATTTGTTAAAGCGGCACACACACCAACTCACTAGGAATTATATATCATCTGATGTCTTAATTAATTTAATGATGTTATTACTTTTTATATAGACTTTTCCAACCCAACTCCAGGCGTCACTCTTCCCGTATTTCTGTTTGGCTTGAATTAATAGGTTGTAACTGTTTTTTGTAAGGTTCTCGTTCAATAGTATACCAGTTTGCTGTAATTATCCTCTGGCTTTTATAATCTCCATTATTTTCAGGTATGATACGAATTCTACTATTACTGTCGTGGGCTTCTGGAAATTTGAATTACGTTTTCTTATCCGGTATATGTTGCTAATGTCACCTAAAGTGCATTTCACGTTCATCTGATTGTTCACTATGTTAGTCACAATAGATATTAATGTTTCGTTTTCCGCAATTCCATCGAAACGAATATTTTTCCTTCTTTGATACGTTTCTAAGTCGTTGTTTTTATTACGTAACTCATCAATTTCAGTTTCTTGGGTTCTAATAGATTTGTTTATTTCACTAATCTTTTGAGATATCTCCCCTATTTTTGAATCTATTTTATCTAGTTTGCTGTCTATTTTTTCATCCATTTTTATTATAAATGTTTGACATACCTTCATAATCAGCTGTTCAATAGCGGATTCATCCAATTGTGTCGAAATTTGACTGGCGTTTCTGGTTTTTATCATAATATGTGTGTGGACCACCTTAGTTATAAATTTTACACAATTTTTGCAATTGCGGCTGAGCAACTTATAGGTTTGTTCTCACACGAGTTTCAAACCATCAGAAACAGTCAGGATTCTGCGCAATCCGTTTCTCCTCCTTCGTACATAAGTTTCTGATTGTTTGAAAATAGCTGGACGTTGGAAAACCATCAGTTAAACCTGTGTGAACATCGTCCAGCTGTTTTCAAACAATCAGAAACATAAATATGAACGCGGAGAAATGGATTGCACAGAATCCTGACTGTTTCTGATGGTTTGTGACTCGTGTGTGAGAACAAACCTTATGTATAGCCCTTCGCTCTCGCAAAGACCAACTAACTTGTATATTTCACTACTTGCAGTACAAAAGAACAGCAATAAACTTTAAGCTGTATGTATAATAAATTCAGGAGCACTCTGCAGTACGTCTACACTGTTGGACCGACCATGTTTATATCTTCCTTTTTTCGACCAGATATCGTTTCACGCCATGAAACAACAATGGGCGAGTTTGAGTATTTTTTTCGGAACCTAATGAAACGAAACTCTGAGTGAACACAATGATTTTCGGACAAAATACGAATTGCTTGAACATTTCCATTCGGGGTATTATTATTACTTTCTCTAAATCTGCCGAAAAAAATGCAGTTTTCAGTCATCATTGATGTTTGATAATAATAATTCTCTATATTTCCGGTAAGTCTCTCTAGCTAGATTACACTCGTATATATGAATTTTCCATGCAGAACACAGTTCACAAGTTTCACAAACACTTTTTTCCATGCTGTGGATCATGCAGCAAGATATGTTCAGTTCTATGGTAATAATATTGCGATAAATTTCATATGAGCATTTGATATTATGTTTTTCTGAAAAATCTTTATACATCATGGTGGTCATAGTATCGCTTGGAAGATATCGTTTATTCGTGGCATGCTCTCTTCTGTAATGGGATACTGCTGGGTGGAAAGTTTCAACATGAGCTTTTATAATTTCCCTATCAATTTTCTCTGTTTTTGCATGCTTTCCCTGCTGACTGCCAGTAAAAGATAGTTTGTTTCTTTCTCGATAATGTTTACTCGTGAGCAATCTTGAACAATCCTATCGTTACCTTTTTTATAGCCTAGGGTGGTCAGGAAAAAACGTTTGCATACCTCGATTCTTTCACCATGCGAATCATTGAAGAAGTACTTGAATGTATTTTTCCGTCACGAATTAGCAGGGCCCCGATGACGTGTCACATCTGTTGTCGTAGTATAACTTGAAACAAAATTTCTTCTTTCAGAAAACGACATATTACAATATCATTTCTATCGATTTCAGTAAAACTAGATTTGCATTTTTTTACAGTTGTCAGCACTAGAGGGTTGCACCAAATGCTTCATTTTTTTTTATTTTACATTTTCTGCACCTTTTGACTCCGTCACCCGCTTTCGAATAGAACTTTTCTTTGTATACTCAATCTTACCTTTCACCATTATTTTCCCATCCTGAAAACATGTCTTCTGCTGGTACATCATCGTGTTCTATCAACTGATCTTCTTCTTGATCTGAAATCTCATAATCAGGAACTTTAATAGAATCATCCGAATCATAATATTTCGGAATAGTATCATCTTCGGGCATCTCAACATCATTAGTATCTTGATCTACCATGGCAGTTTCTTCAATGGGATAAGCGGAAATATTCCGAGACATTGGGGTTACAGGGTCTATTATTGGCAATTCAACTTAAGTTTTGCATAAGTACGATTCCTACCTCTTAGCAGATTATCGAATCTATTTAATTTTTTTTTGCCACGGATTTTCGTAATTTTATTCAACTTTTTGCCACGGCTATCCTTACTTATTCTGTAAAGATCTATATTTCCCCTTTGTAAATGAAGTTGAAAAAAAAATCAAATTGAATGGTGAATACAAAATGAAACTTTAATTGTTATTGTTGAAAGACAATCACTACACTTTCGAGCAAGACAACTATTTTTTCCATTTTAAATATAAATTATATTCCCGACGAACTACAAAAGCATATTGGTAACAAAATATGTGCACACCCAGACAGCACACAATATCCACTAGATATCCATTGGATAGCCCAATATCCACTGAATATCCAGTCCATGTAAGATATCTAATGGACATCCACTGAATATATTTCATGGATATGAAAAAAAAACTATTTTCCATTTTACTGATAATATATTGAGTAATCACAAAAAAAATCATTTAGAAGAGAGTTCTAATACATATAATACCTTCAATGCATAAATGACTTAAATCTCCTGATATTATATCCATTGTATATCCATGGATATCTAATATTATTTTCTGTCGTATTTTTGTCTGTGCTCAATGTATTTTTGGTTTTATTCAAGACTTGAAATTGAAAAAAGATAAATATACCTAAATTGAGTTATCAGACTATGAGTTTACTCAACAAAATACGAATACAGCATAAAACGTGTTCTTAACAAACAACAAATATCTCATTTAACGTTTAATGCTATAGTAGAAAATAGAATTCGAAGATTTTGTTCTACAATGATCCCAGCTATGCGTTATGGACAAAGGGTACGTTTATGTTGGAGCTGTGATAAACGATAAGAGCGGCGATACTAGCGAAGCGAAGAAAATTAATTCATTTATTTTGTATGCAGGTGTTTATATTGGAGCGACACGTTGAGACATGCTTTGTAGCCGAGTAACGATAAGAGCTTTGATAATGGAACTGTAAATTTTCTTCGCTTTTGTCAGAGGTAGTCGGTATGGATATCGACAGGTTAATAGGTGAAATATTTGTCAGGCCCGCCTTGTGGGACCAAAAAAATAAAAATCATCATAATAGATTTGTTCTTGATAAATTATGGGATGAAGTGGCTGTGAAAATGAATACAACACGTAAGTAGCATTTGAGTTTATTTATACAAGCAGTAGGTATTAAAGGTTAGGTATAAAAAATGTTTAAAAATGAGTATTCAAATTGGATTGCGACGAAGATACGTTTTAAACAGATTGCGAATATTTTCAGCAGCTTGGTTTGGTCTTCCGGTATTACCTAATCCGACATGTCTTGGTTTGACTGTACTTGTTTCTTGAAGATGATGCTCAATGCCTTCTTTATCAATGATAATGTTATGTAGCAAACAGATACACTTAACAATATCATCAGCTACATCTGTAGAAGTTTGGATTGCTGTTCCTAAAATTCTCCACTTGGAATACAGAATGCCAAAAGCACATTCAACAGTTCTTCTTGCTCTTGACAATCTAGCATTAAAGTATTCTTTGTCCGCATCTAACTGTTGTCTGCTATAAGGTTTTAATAGATTAGGTAGTAGTGGATAGGCCTCATCACCTATGATAACATGTGGTACTGTAATATCTGAGTATGGTAAAGCACTTTCGGGGGGGGGGGGGATATTAAGTCGTCCATCGGACAGGTACAAAAATAAAGCGGAAGATCTGAAAGTTCCACCATCACTCTGTTTACCATAACCTCCAACATCAATATTGATAAATCTATAATGAGCATCAACCAATCCTTGCAATACAATTGAAAAATATTTTTTGTAATTATAAAACATTGTACCAGAGTGTGCTGGACAGTTTAGTCTAATATGTTTTCCGTCAATAGAGCCGATGCAGTTAGGGAAATTCCAAATATTATAATAATCATGGGCGACTTTCCTGAAATCTTGTTCGTCTGGAATTTTCATGTGTAATGGTTGAAGTATCTCCCATATAACTTTCAAGATTTCTCTGATAATTTTTGAAACTGTTGTAACTCCCATCCGGAATGAAAATGCCAAACTTCTAAACGATTGACCAGTTGATAGATACCTACAATAATAAAGGCTGCGTTCAATTAAGTTATTCGTTATTTTCAACCGTTCTTTTTTCATGTGAATTTTCTCCGTTTTAGGAACGGTTGTACGAAATAAATGGAAAAGTTTGTGACACAAATTTAGGAGTACGATGGCGTCCATCCCTAAATCAAAATCTGGTGATAGTCAAATAAATGATTATAGAGGCGAATGGAAGTATTTCAACAGTCTTTTGTTTTTAAAAGACCAATTTACTCCAAAAAAATCGGAGGGTAATTTTCCGAAATATGGTGATGAAAACATTATTGATGAGCCTTCTCAAATGACACAAGATGAAAGTGATGAAGATGACGTAAGCGAACAGGTAGCAGAAAATGGCAGCAAGCAATCTTCACTCGAGGAACTAGAGCATTCAGACTCAGCGTCGTACGTTATTGCGCCATCGTCATCTCAAGCTTCACGTTCTGCTAGGAAACATCCCCAGAAGCGCTTATCAAAATACGACATAGGTCAGGCTTTACTAGACGTAGAAAAGCAAAAACTACAGTTTTTGGAGCAAAAGAAAAACAAAAATGAGGAAGATGAAGATATTAATTTTTTAAAAGCTTACTACCGCATGTAAGGACATTTTCGGCTTACGATAAAATGGAGTATCGAATGAGGGTGATGAAATTAACTCAAGATTTCTTGAAACCAGATAAAAATCCTCATCCACTGGGAAGCACTACTAACGCTAACTATGACTCTACAACTAGCGGTTACCAAAGTACCGCAAGAGATTTTTATAATGATGCAGCAAGAAATATTAATTTATCACAATCAGAACCACATTTATATGAACTATAATACTATATATATATATATATATATATATATATATATATATATATATATATATATATATATGTAGGTTCATTGAATGGAATATTAAATTTTTAGTTTTAATCTTTCAGCAATACTGGATTTTTGTTATTATATGTTAATTTTCGAAAAAGAGATTTTGTATTATGTTTATTATGGTAACTATTACCTTTTCTTTTACATCGCCGTTTGTTATTCTAAAATTAATTTTGCTAAGACATTTGTTTTTTGTTTACTTGCCTGATTGTTATCATGAGCCGCTCCTCAAGTAAAATTGGTCTACTATGACAATTGCTCCATCTTTTTTTATTCTTATCAGAGATGTGCGATGATATGTAATCAAAGGTTTCTATTTTCATTCTCATATATTCCATGAATTTTGCAGGGTGTTGCCTTAATTGTTTATATAGATGATGGAATTCTCCAAACATGTGTCTTTGGGTATTTATAGGATGTGCAGAGAATTTCCGCTTTTCACGCGCACTTTTAATAATATAATATTTAACGGCATTTGAAGTTGAAAGCATTTCTTCTTCAGAATCATTCATTATAAAAAACTATTTTCAACTGTTCAATCTGCAAAGCCAAGATAATCGCTACTGTCGAAGCTCTACTATAAACAACACATCAAAGACATTAAATTTGCGCTGCTCTCATCGCCGCTCTTATCGTTTATCACAGCTCCAACATAAACGTACCCTTAAAACTAACCACTTTAGTTTTGGTCACAGATCATATAACTGGTTTTGGTTCTACATGCAAGTGAGAGAGATGCTAGACTAGGCGTAGATCTAAGATAGTCGGAAACTGGTGGGTACGTTCTCAAGTTTTATCGGATGAGGCCAGGCCGTAGAAAAATAAACAATTTATTTACGTATCCAGTATCGACCGAGTTGGGATTGGGAACATAAGTTAATGGGAAGTCCAATGCCAACCAACGATGACATTTTGTTACAAGAGGCTAAATCAAACGCGGCATCCACCAACGAGAGAACACAATACCATTCTGTATGGTTGATTGCATAGTATTGCGGGTATGTAATATGGAAATACATGTATGCATCCACCTTTCCCATTCATGAATAACTTGATGTGCGAATTACATAGTATTGGATATTTTTCAAAAAGGGGAATGGCGAATGCATACATCAGAGTATTTCCATATTAAATACACAGCACACAGGGGTGTTGCTGTGATTACATACTCGCATAACTATGCAACCAGCCATACACGTTGGTATCTGTGCTCTCATTGGTCGATGCTGTGTTTGATCGTTTGATTTAGGCTAGGCTCTCCACCGAATACTACTCTACGAAGTAGTATTCGGTGAGGCTCTCTTCATCACAAAATACGGACAATGGTCTGTTTTCTGTGCTCTTCATTTTGTTTTTGTTGTACTTTGAAGAGGTTATTATAGTGTTATAAACGTGCAAAGGTTGGGTTTCGGCTCCGGGGACCGTTTTTATATACACGTATCGAGAAGACATGGAGACTTCATTTTCGAGATAGGGCATATAGGACGCGTGAAATTTCATAAAAACACATTGAAAAAAAAATTCCGGCTCGGGGGTGGTTTTTTTGGGGGGCGGCTACCCTTATTTTTGGAAAAAATGAAATTCCAACGACGTCATCGTTTTCCTTGAATTTTTTTATATACGGCACTAAATTTTCAAAATTTTATAATAAACTTGAAATATTCCTCAGGTATGGACTTGGACAAAATTTCAGAGAAAGTGCGAGGGTTTCGGCTCTGGGGACACTGTTATATACAAAACAGGAAGACATGGAGACTTCATTTTTGGGATAGGGCATATAGGACGCGTGAAATTTCAAAAAAACACATTGAAAAAAAACTTCCGGCTCGGGGGTGGTTTATTTTGGGGGGCGTCTACCCTTATTTTTGGAAAAAATCAAATTCCATCGACGTCATCGTTTTCCTTGAATTGTTTTATATACGTCCCTAAATTTTAATAATTTTATCTCAAACTTGAAATTTTTCTGAAGTATGGACTTTGACAAAATTTCAGAAAAAAGCGAGGGTTTCGGCTCTGGGGACACTCTGTTATATAAAAAACGGGAAGACATGGAGACTTCATTTTCGGGATAGTGCATATAGGACGCGTGATATTTCAAAAAAACACATTAAATAAAAAATTCACCCCCGGGGGCGGTTTTTTTGGGGGGTGGCTACCCTTATTTTTGGAAAGAATGAAATTCCAACGACGTCTTCGGTTTCCTTGAATTTTTTTATATACGGCCCTAAATTTTCAAAATTTTCAGGGCGCTTGTGACGTCACTACGATGTTCGATATGGATGGCGATGATCGTTGGCGGTCGCTGGCGGGCGATTCGGGGCGCTTGTGACGTCACTACTATGTTCGACATAGATTGCGCTGATCGTTGGCGGGCGATTCAATTGGGGGGCTTGTGACGTCACTACGATGTTCGATATAGATGGTGCTGATCGTTGGAGGGCGATTTAAATGGGGCGCTGGTGACGTCATTATGATGTTCGATATACAGGGTGTCGCGAAAGGGCGGAAGCGGCAAAGCTACTTTTTCCGTACCCTGCGCATATTTTTCCTTACATACAGACAGTAAAAGACGTATGTTAACGTTCTGCGCAGGTCGTAAGGGCATTGGTGCATATCTCTGTAATTATTGGTCAGATTTTTATGGAACAAACGATATTATGATTGCTAGATTATTATCATATACAGGAAGTGCAAAAAGATGTCATTAGGGCACTAGCGTATATCTGTGTTATTATGAATCAGATTGAAGTCGAATAAACGGTATTATGTTACGACGATATACAGGGTGTCGACGATGTCATAAGGGCTGCTATTATTGATCAGATTTTCAGAGGTGATCCACGTGGTAGCTAACGGTGCCGTAATTTTTATAATTGTACTTACTCCCCTCTTTCGTTCTTTCCAATCCATAAACGTAGCCGCTACGATTTTTTTAGGGTAATTTTTAAGACGTATTTTAACGTTCTGCGCAGGTCTTAAAGGCATTGGCCCATATCTCCGCTATTATTGTTTAGATTTTTATGGAACAAACGACATTATGATTGCTAGATGATTATCATATACAGAAAGTGCAAAAAGATGTCATTAGGACACTAGCGCATATCTCTGCTATTGGTCAGATTTTTATAGAACAAACGACATTATTATTGCTAGACTATTATCATATACAGGATGTGCAAGAAACATGTCATTAGAGCACTAGCGCATATATCTGCTATTATGGGTCAGATTTTTATGGAACAAATGACATTATGATTGCTAGACTATTATCATATACAGGTTGTTCAAAAAAGTTGTCATTGGTGCACTAGCGATCATCTCTATTATTATTAATCAGATTGAAGTCGAATAAACGGTATTATGTTACGACGATATACAGGGTGTCGACATAAAGGTGGTCGTAGTTACGTCACCCGCGCCCCATTTTGTAGTATTTCAGCGATCAATATACAGGTTGTCGACATAAATATGCCATAAGTGCACTACAATGTATATTTGCTATGATTGTGACGTTACACGTGACGCTAACGCACTTATGGCATCTTTATGTCGACACCTTGTATATTGATCGAACGTCATAGTGATGTACCTAATGCCGTTTATTCGACTTCAATCCAACCAATGATAACCGAGTGCCCTTATGACATCTTTATGTTGACACCGTGTATATTGATCGGACGTTGTAGTACTTAACATAATACCGTGTGTTCGACTTCAATCCGACCAATAATAACCGAGTGCCCTTATGGCATCTTTATGTCGGCATCCTGTATATTGATCGAACGTCGTAGTGACGTACCTAACATAATACCGTTTATTCGACTTCAATTCGACCAATAGTAGCAGAGTGCCCTTGTGACATATTTATGCCGACACCCTGTATATCGTCGCAGTGACGTACCTAACATAATACCGTTTATTCGACTTCAATCTGATTAATAATAACAGAGATATTCGCTAGTGCCCAAATGACAATTTTTTGAACATCCTGTATATGATAATAATCTAGCAATCATAATGTAGTTTGTTCCATAAAAATCTGACCAATAATAGCAGAGATATGCGCCAGTGAACTAATGACATGTTTTTTGCACATCCTGTATATGATAATAGTCTAGCAATAATAATGTCGTTTGTTCTATAAAAATCTGACCAATAATAGCAGAGATATGCGCTAGTGTCCTAATGACATATTTTTTGCACTTCCTGTATATGATACTCATCTAGCAATCATAATGTCGTTTGTTCCATAAAAATCTAAACAATAATAGCGGAGATATGCGCCAATGCCTTTAAGACCTGCGCAGAACGTTCAAATACGTCTTAAAAATCACCCTAAAAAAATTCGTAGCGGCTACGTTTATGGATTGGAAAGAACGAAAGAGGGGAGTAAGTGCAATTATAAAAAAAGTACGGCAGTGTTAGCTACCACGTGGATCACCTCTGAAAATCTGATCAATAATAGCAGCCCTTATGACATCGTCGACACCCTGTATATCGTCGTAACATAATACCGTTTATTCGACTTCAATCTGATTCATATCAACACAGATATACGCTACTGCCCTAATAACATCTTTTTTGCACTTCCTGTATATGATAATAATCTAGCAATCATAATGTTGTTTGTTCCATAAAAATCTGACCAATAATAGCAGAGATATGCACCAATGCCCTTACGACCTGCGCAGAACGTTAAAATACGTCTATACGGTCTGTATGTAAGGAAAAACATGCGCAGTGTACGGAAAAAGTAGCTTCGCTACCACCGCCCTTTTGGCTCGAAAAAGTAGAGTTTTGGCGTCATTGATAACGCCCTTTTGTCTGTTCGCGGCACCCTGTATATCGAACATCATAGTGACGTCACCAGCGCCTCATTTGAATCGCCCGCCAACGATCAGCGCCATCTATATCGAACATAGTAGTCACGTCACAAGCGCCCCGATTCGCACGCCAGCGACCGCCAACGATCAGCGCCATCCATATCGAACATCGTAGTGACGTCACAAGCGCCCTGAATCGCCAGCAAACGACCGCCAACGATCAGCGCCATCTAGTGGCAAAAATTGGAAACAGTGAGCTCAGACTAACATAGAATATCTACTTTTCACGCATCGTATATGCCCTATCCCGAAAATGCAGTTTCCATGGAATTTAATTTTTTCCAAAAACAAGGGTAGACGCCCCCCAAAAAAACCACCCCCGAGCCGGAATTTATTTTTCAATGTGTTTTTTTGAAATTTTACGCGTCCTATATGCCCTATTCCGAAAATGAAGTCTCCATGTCTTCCTGTTTTGTATATAACAGAGTGTCCCCAGAGCCGAAACCCTCGCACTTTCTCTGAAATTTTGTCCAAGTCCATACCTGCGGAATATTTCAAGTTTATTATAAAATTTTGAAAATTTAGGGCCGTATATAAAAAAATTCAAGGAAAACGATGACGTCGTTGGAATTTCATTTTTCCCAAAAATAAGGGCCCCCAAGGGTGAATTTTTTTTTCAATGTGTTTTTTCGAAATATCACGCGTCCTATATGCCCTATCCCGAAAATGAAGTCTCCATGTCTTCCTGTTTTGTATATAACAGAGTGTCCCCAGAGCCGAAACCCTCGCACTTTCTCTGAAATTTTGTCTAAGTCCATACCTGAGGAATATTTCAAGTTTATTATAAAATTTTGAAAATTTAGTGCCGTATATAAAAAAATTCAAGGAAAACGATGACGTCGTTGGAATTTCATTTTTTCCAAAAATAAGGGTAGCCGCCCCCCAAAAAAACCACCCCCGAGCCGGAATTTTTTTTTCAATGTGTTTTTTTGAAATTTCACGCGTCCTATATGCCCTATCCCGAAAATGAAGTCTCCATGTCTTCCTGTTTTGTATATAACAAAGTGTCCCCAGAGCCGAAACACTCGCTTTTTTCTGAAATTTTGTCGAAGTCTATACTTGAAAAATTTCAAGTTTGAGATAAAATTATTAAAATTCAGGGCCGTATATGAAAACATTCAAGGAAAACGATGACGTCGTTGGAATTTCATTTTTTCCAAAAATTAGCGTATCCACTCCCCAAAAAACCGCCCCCGAGGGTGAATTTTTTATTTAATGTGTTTTTTTGAGATTTTACGCATCCTATATGCCCTATACCGAAAATGAAGTCTCCATGTCTTCTCGATACGTGTATATAAAAACGGTCTCCGGAGCCGAAACCCAACCGTCAATTCTCTTAGAATGTTTAAAATCTTTTCAATATATTGTGGAATTAACTAGAAACAGTAAGTTTCATTTAAAACAATAATAAGCATGTTCAGGTGATAAGAAAATGTTCTTATTACAGGTATGTCTTTACGCAAACGAAAATATCTTTTGGATATGTCGACGAGACACTTTCGTCGATTGCGTAATAACAGTATTAAACAAAAGAAAGGATCAGCAGGATCATCAAATGATTCTGAAGAACATGGAGAAGTAGATAAAGAATATGAAAATGATTTGAGCTGTAGTTCAAGTGAAGCTTCAGACCAGCATTTGAATGACATTCGTAGTAATGAATTTATTGAGACAACAAACTGAAGACATTGCGGAAAATATTCATCAATCACATCAAAATGGATACATTAATTTGCTCAATTTAACTGAACACTTCTGTAATGAGTTACCTTCAACTGAAGATGAAAAAATCAATGAAAACATACCTCTATTAGAAGAAGATCTTAGATGCTGGGTCATAAAGCATAAAATCAAGCGTTGTGCTGTTTCAGATTTATTGACACTATTGCAAAAGCATAATATTCAGGCAAATCTCCCAAAGGACTACAGAACTTTTCTTAGAACGCCACGAAGCAGTGTTATAAATGCTGTACCACCAGGACATTATTATCATTTTGACTTGAATTCAGAGATATTGAAAGTTCTTAAACCTGAATATAATATATACAAATTCAAAGAAATTCATTTGAAAGTTGGTATAGATGGGCTACCTATATCTGACTATAATTCAAGCCAATTATGGCCCATACTTGGATGTATTCATCCCTCATCCAGAATTTTTTTGATTGGTGTATACCATGGTTACTCAAAGCCAGCAGATTCTAACCAATTTATACAATTGTTTGTGCAAGATGTTAGTCAATTGATTAACGAAGGTTTAGTGTATGAGGGCGTATCGTTGAAGGTTTCTCTTCATTGTTTGATAGCAGATGCACCAGCAAAGTCCTTTGTTACAAAAACCAAAGGTCTCACAGGATATTTCAGCTGTTCAAAATGTGAACAGGAAGGGAACTATGTAGAGGGTCGAATGAGCTTTCCAATTATTACATCTCGAAAGCATACTAAGGAATCTTTGATAGCTCAAGAAAATTTGGAGTACCATTTAGGTACCACCCTTCTGCTCAATATTTCTGGTTTTGATATAGTCACTGACATTCCCCTGGACTACATGCATTTAGTATGCATAGGAGTAGTTAAAAAAATAATTATTTTATGGCTAAAGGGCCCATTACGAGTACGTTTATCAAATGCAAAAGTTAATGTGATATCAAGAAATTTACTATCCTTGAAACCATTTATCTGTAAAGACTTTGCAAGAAAACCACAGGGAATTGAAAATTGTAGCAAATGGAAAGCTACTGAATTGAGACAATTTATTTTGTACACATGTCCTGTTGTATTATATGCAGTTTTACCTTCTAGGATTTATGACCATTTTATTTCACTACATGTAGCTATCAGAATTTTATGTACTGCATGTCAGAATGATGTCAGCCTATATCAATATGCTCATGAGCTGATCAAGCATTTCATAGAATCATTCATTGTTTTTTATGGATCACAATTTGTATCTCACAATGTGCATGGCTTGATTCATCTAAAAGATGATGTTGAAAGGCTGGGGCATCTCAATTCATTTAGTGCATTCCCCTTTGAAAATTTTATGAAGACATTTATCAGCAAACCAGAACAACCTCTGCAACAAATTCATAGAAGATATGTTGAATCACAAATTCCAAACAATTTCTCAAATGCTGAGGATAAGCCAGAGCATATTTATTTGAATGAATATCATAGAGATGGCCCACTAATCCCAGACTTTAGTTTTGGTCAACAATTGAAATATATGCACATTTCAAAATGGTTTTTTTCAATAAAGATACCAGATAATGTTTGCCTCATAGATGGAAAAGTTGTACAAATATTCAATATTGCATTCTGCAACCATAATGAATCATATGTAATAATAGGAAAAATATATATGACAGTTACAGATATATACAAAAATCCATGTCCATCATCACACATTTCATGCTTTCATGTTGAGAGATTATCTAATATCTTCTCAATGTGGCCAGTGTCCAAAATAACTGCAAAATGTTTGAGCATACCCCATGCTAATGGATTTGCAGTATTTTGATTGCTACACCAAGGAAAATATATAGTCAGCAATACAAACATTTCTAGTAGGTACTGTATGTGACAGCAATATAAGAATGGCAAAGCTTACTATTATGGAGTATGATAGACATTATGAAATTATTTCATAATTTACATACTAGTAAACACATATGAAAGGTGGCAAGATATTGAATAATTTCTTATTCCTACACTCATTCCTATTTTATACTTAGACACTTTCAAAATTTTATATGAATAGGCTCATATTACCTAAATTTGTCATCTTGATCTTTTTATTATATACCCTCTTGAATGTTTCTTTCTTCCACTAATTTTATTATATTTATTTATTACTATATTCTGTGTATATTAAATATGTATATGTGACTTTAGTGCAATAAATTATCATCTGAAATTCCAACATACAATATTATGGGAAAATCGTGGTGTGTGGTTGAATTTGAAGATGGTGTTCAAATTGTCCCCCAAATATGGATAGATGGAGACAAATGTTATTGGCCTCTACACATTGAGAGCCAAAGATGGTTCGAAAGAGCTGTAAGAGAATATCGTCAACCAGAGAATTCATGGACTCTGCATGGTGTTAGGATTTTTGGAGTGTACGGTAAGGAATAAGTAATACTACATATATTTTTCCTTTCCTAATAATAACCATATCTCACAAATGATATAATTTTATCAATATCAAACACCATGCTGATCTCAATTTTTTTTCTGTCTAATGAATTTTTTATCAGATCATTTTGTTCTATTAGTTCTAATAATAATAAATAAAATATATGTTGTAATAGGGCTCCTTGGTTTATGTCAATTTTGAATAAAAGCCAACATTTTATTTATGGCTGGCTTTTAGAGTTATCAAACTACAGTAGAATTGTCATTAATTTATTTTCATTTTTAGATTCATATGAATTGGCTGTACCAAAATTGAAACTAGCAGAGATTCAGTCTGACCTCAATACGGATGATGATACACACAAAAAGAGTCGAGCATCCAGGAAACGGGTTTTACCTTCAAGTGAGGAAGAAGACAATGGCACTTCTGATGAGGATGCTATAAGTGGCCTTAATGCCTTCCCCAAGTTTCCCAAAGGGAAAGAAGTATTAAAGTTTCAGTCTATGAGAGCATTAATGTCCACACCTAAGTTTACGACACCATCAGCGTCCACACCTAAGTCTACGAGACCGGTATCTACACCTAGCTGCCATTCTTCTGGTAGTAAACCAAGTGACATATCATGTGGAAGATCACTGACGCCTACAATTATTCAACCTCTCACAGACTGCTGCAGGTGTTGTTGCAAGTTTGACAGAGGTATGTTGAATTATCTTTGTGTTCTCTTCATTTCAGTTTCATTTTTTCAGATTACAAAAATAAAATTGAGAATGATATTAGTGAAATCAAAAATCAATTGAATCTTGTTCTACAAATCCTAAGAGAACAAAGCAGACCAACAATTGTTGATGAAATTAAAGAAAATTTTGAAGAGTTGGAGGAAAGACTACCTATGCAGTCTGAAGAAGATGTTCACAAATGGGAAATCTATTTGAGGAATAAGGATGATCAAAAAAAGATGGTGAGAACTACAACTGTTTTTGGTCCATTAGTATTTATGTATATTAAGCTATCATTACTTATGCTGTATAGTTTGGTACATATAGAAAATAGAAAGATATTGAAATAAATTCAATATCTCGTACATATGAAAATCAGTACAGTTTTTGTAAACTAATGCACTACATGTGTTTTATACAACAGCTCCCTTACATGCTATCTTTATCAATGCTGCACCGGATGAAGTTATTGTATAGCGAAGCACATGTTGTGGTTTAGTGAGCCCAAAGTTAGTGAAAGTTGTATAGTGTTGTGTACTTTAATTATGGATTTTCATAAAGTTTTTTTAGATATCCTATCTTGCCCATATTGGAGGGCATGAAATTGACACTATAGTTAAATACATTTTGAGGAAGCTATTGACTGATTCAGCTGCATCATTATATAATTGGGAAGGAAAGAAGGGAAAGAAAATGTTCTCCTCATTCATAATATCGGATTGTATCAGAAGTAAGTTCATTTTTATTGTTTCAATTATTGATGAGTATATTGTGTCATTGAATATTTCAGAAGCAGCTATCCTCAGCCCCAATGCCAAAGGAGCAACAGAACAAGATGTCATCACATCCATAAAAAATAGATCAAAATAATTTATTGTTTGGATAAATTGCAAGAACCGGCAATACTGTTTGTAATGAAACTACAACCAAAGGACTACAACTATCCATCTATCAAACTCGCCGTTGGTTGATGAATTCTGAATTTTCTAACCTATAAATTCGTTTCACTCCCGAATGAATTTACCCTTTTTATATTAGTTACGCCAGGTATAAATATACAAGTAGGTAGTTACTTACCAATTATGTTAGAAGCCACTGGAATACTTATTTTTTTTCGTAATTATATCTGTCAGATAATATGAAATACCAATAAAAATATAGAATGTAACGCTTGACAACAAAATAAATATGAATTATTATGCCTCGCATAGTTCAGTTAGGCAAAAAGTCGCACTTAAGCAGTGACGATACAATCCATGGCTTTAACGTGGTATCTTCACAATAATTTGGATTTACCACTTTATAGCTGAAGATAAGTCGATACCATTTCAAGACTTCTGCTACGCTTGAGTTTGGGATATACGACTTTCGAAATTATTCTGCATCAGCAAAAATCATATGTATTTTCGACTTGAGAGTCAACAAAACCTGCGAGAAATAGTTCAACCATGATCCCTATGGTGGTAACTACATTTGACAAAAAAGTGAGGATACCACTTTTAAGCTTAGCACGGCAGTATAGCTGTGAATAATTTTAGGCTGTGGAATTTGTTTTTTAGTCTTGGATTCGTTGCACCACCTATAAATTGTTACAACATAATTCGATTCAAAGTTTGTGCCCATGGTAACAACTTTATTATCCTTAGGGTCGGTTTTTCAATGTCCAGTCAGAATTGCGTGCTACGTACCTAACTGACAGTCATGTGGTAGCCGACGGTTAAATTGATCGAACTGTTTATCCAATTGAATATAACCGGCAGCTACGGAATTGACAGTTATTATCTCAAGCGTCTGTTCTGGAGATATTTAGAAACTACAAACAACTGGCAATTTACTTATTTTTGTTTGGCGGTGGGCAAATTTCATTATAATGGATGATGTGAATAGGAAGAAGAAAACTCCAAATTTCTCAGCTTCGGACAGAGCACTCCTGTTGAAACCTGCCAATAAAAAGAGACATATCGTGGAAAATAAAACGACGGATGCATTTACATGGAACCAAAAGGAGGAAGCTTGGAAAAAAATTGCAAACAGCTTTAATGCTTCCACAACTGGATCGGTAAGCTCTAATTTTAACATTAATTTTGTATACATGTTGTAAATATATAAATTTTGGCATCGTTACGACAAGCAATTGAAAAACAAGTACAAGGCCATCAAAAAGGAATTGAGAAAGCAGCATAGCCAGTATTCAGCTTATCAGTTGATGAGAAAATTTTAGCCAACACAATAGCGCTGGGCATCCAAGGATTGACTTCAAAAAAGGATAGTGATGGTTTAGCAGGTGATACGAATTTATAGTATGTGGCAGTTTGAATCTTACTTTATAAAACATGAAACGATGACTCTATAGAACTGGCCCATTGCCACTTATAATTTTAAATTGTTTTATAGGAATATGTGGTATTTCAACAGTTGAAGTTCATACAGAAAGTTATAATATAGATGAAGAAAATTTGGTAGAAATTGATTGGAGTCAACAAAATAGTTATCTTCTTCAAACCGAAAAGGAGGTAAGGTTAACCTCAGTAAATAGTGTTCCTGAGAGTGAAACTGCTGCAGAACATGGTTATCCTAAAACTACGATATCACAAGGTAAACATGATGTTCAGTTGGAAATGAAAAAAGATCTTATCTTGCGAGCTATAAAAATGAAAAGTTGGCATATTTAAGTCTAGTAAAATAGAAGAGCATAAATTTACTTGACACATTTTAGATAAAATAATACTGTTTTTATGTGTCTATTCATTTGTATTGTAAACTGAACATTGGATCATATTCTGTATAGGATAATATGAAATATGTGTTAGAGGGTACAAAAACATTTCTGCATATAGTTTATTTGCGATAAAAAGACGATGACGTTGCAAAACAAAATATTGTGATGTTGCCAAGCTGTAGTTTTTCCTTTACTTAACGAAAACTAGAAAAGTCAATCTGATGTTAGATTGACAGTTCTTATTTTTCATTGTTCCGTGCCTCGTAGGGCGTAAGTCAAAAATATTTATTTAAAAATTAAAGGCTTGTATGATAGACTTGATTAATTTAATATAAATATTTATTCATGAAAAACTATGGATAAGATACAAGAAACAGTAACCAATCATTCTATATTTGAAATAACATTTAATTATTTTATATAGAAGAGGGTTAAATGACGAACTGTAGGTCCTTATACCTTATTCTATGCTCTATAGAACCAACTTCAAGAGTAGTGCAAGGGTTTACGCTAAAAGGAATCAATACAAGCTGTAATCATCTTCATGATGCACATTTAAATATTGTTTCTTTATACAATATCTATTATATTTATTATAATAAAAATAGAATGGAACAGAAAAATATAGATACACAAAATACAATTTTGTTACAAGATATCAAAATAAAAAATCTCCCATTTTATCAGTATTATTTATGTAGAGATACTGTGGTCGTTGGTTTAATTTGTGTATTATAAACTAACTGTACCTAATTAATTTAATAATAGTTATTAGTGATTTTGAAAAGGTGGAAATAAAGCAAATTGATTTCCACTACTCCACTACAAAATCATCACTATCTTCATCGTCACTGTTAAAATTAATAATAAGTGGAGGTACATTCTGTCTATCAAATACTACTTCTCTATCCCACCCATCTTGTATAACTTTTTCAGTGTGCTTTACTGTCTTTGACCAAATATCAGGAGTCACTTTTTCTAAAGACTTTTCCCATACACCTATTGCTTGTTCTGTTGAAGAACCATCAGTTCCCACATGATCTCTATAAATTTTTTTAACTATGCCCCAAATATGTTCAATTTTGTTGAACATACAATGGTAAGGGGGAAGTCGAAGCACTTTGTGACCATATTTTTCAGATAATATGTCACCTTCATATACTGTTGGTGGTTTATTCCTACAAAAATGCGTATATTTACACAAAATAAGTATTACCATAATATATTGAAAAATGTTTATATCAACTTACCGTTGTACTAAATTGAATAATTGTGTTTTGGAAAGTATTTTCAAAAGGAATATCATTTTGTATCAACCAGTTCTGTATATCAGCCTTTTTGGTAGCTGTTGTTGGTACTTTATTGATCACTGTACTGCGATAACTTGCATTATCCATTACAATTGTGGCAGGTTCTTCCAAGTTCACTAAAAGCTGGTATTCAAACCAATGCAAAACATTTTCTCTGTTCATTTCACCGTGGTAATCACCATCTTGTTTTTTGGAAGAAAAAACCAGCCCTGCTCCAGGAATATATCCAGAAGAGGAACCAGCATGCAATATACTATATACCTACAATAAGGAAATAACAAATTACTACTAGGTTTCCTAGATAGACTGCATAGCTCAAAACAACTATTAATAGTTATATAGATTTAAATAAAATATTGTGACTAGTAAATATTTGAGAAGGTCTTAAAATGGCAGGAATGTTAGTAAATCATAAGTTAATTGCTAAATTTTATTATTCAATTACCTTGGACCACCAATTTTGTTTTTTTTCACGCTTCTATGATTAGAATCTTGCCAAGAACGTCCAACAGTACTGTCTTTAAATATCCAGGTCTCATCCAAAAACACAAATTGATATAAACCTTCCCTTTTTATCTTCACATATTCATGTAGAAAATGTACACGTTTTAATGCAATATGTCAACTCTATTAAACCACGACGAGGATCATCTTTTTGGTATTTGAATCCAATATTTTTCACTATCTTCAAGAGTGATGTTAAACAACCATTAAAGAGTTTGTCTCTTAAAGTTTTCAAGGTTATGTGTTCCTCTGAAAAAATATTGTGTTAGTTAATTGTGAATAAAATAAAACAGTAAATTCAATATACTCACTGTTTCCATACATTTCGTATATAACATTTCGGAAAGCATTTTGATCAAAGTTATCAATTTCAACAGTATGTTTTATGCGTTGTCTCTTTTTAGGGGGGATTTTAGGCTGTTCACCTGTATTATGCTTGGCGGCAATACGGTTAACAGTGGTAACGCTATGTTATAAAGCTTCTGAAACTCTCTACAATATAATTACGCCAATTTATGAAAGAATAATATATTATCAAGTTTAATTAACCTAACCTAACATTAAAAACATTTACATTTAAATATGTAACAATAATAATAATGATGAATACAAATAGCGAATACTATTACTTACGTCTCTTACAGCAGTAAGCGGGTGAAGCGGGCCCCCATTTCGGCATCCTCGTTCAATATAGCTCAACAAAGATGTTACCATCTCTTGACATTTTCTGTTCAGCTGCTTCAGCATTTTATTAACCACACACTGCAGATTTGCCTAAATAATAGTTATGAAAATAACTGTTTTTTTAATCTTAAAGAAGCAATGAATTTAAAATCACCAAAAAAACTTGTAAATATTTGACGATGATCGAATGTCAATAAACGTCAAAACAAACTGGGGAATTTTACCAGTTGATTTGACAACGTCTTGAAGTTTTGCCAACCCGTTAGCTGTAAATTGCCCTGGCTGTTGAGGATACATTGTATTCACGGTTGGTAAATTAATATTTATTCTGATAAGCAGGAAAGTAACTAAACTAAAAACTATATTTAGTTGTTCAACTTTCTGCAATGTGAAATATTAATTCCATTTATTCTTGACATAAATAATTGATTCTAATAATTAGATGTTAGCATCATGTTGCATCAGATTGCAGTAATTTTTAAACATGTATTCTCTCAAATCTTGTTTGTAGGCTCCACGTGGCAATCCAGAAGGAGACCAGTCATCAAAAGAAAATCTAGCATCAGCTAGTGCAAGGTTTGAAACTTTAGCTGAAAAAAAATGGCATTGGTGAAGTCTCAACAAACCCTCATTGATGAGCAATTAATGCAACAAAGGACGGAACATGAAAAGAGAAGTTTACTTTTAGATTTGCAAATTGAAGAGCATACACTAAAAAATAAGAAGTTGAAGTGTGATTGTACCCATACATCAGAAGAAAAATAGTTTCAAGTAGTTGCAATAGTCTAAAGTGTGATTTTTTATATTTGCTATAAAATTGATGTAGTTGGAAATTTTTAATGTTGTTACTGCTTATTTCAAACAATAAAAAACAAATGGTAAAATAATGTTTATTTGTTACACTTTAAATTGTCTACACAAAATAATATTAACAGTAAAAAAGAAAAAAGGTATGCAATAATATACCACTGAAGGTTACAACAATAATTATCTATGCGGATCTAATAGATTTTGGAAATATTCAGCTAAAAGTTGGTCTTTTGCAGTGTTCATTGCAACTTACGGTAGAGGTTCCATTTCGAACTCTTCATCAAAATTTACATTTCCAATTTCTGGATCCTCTGGTGGTAACTGTTCATTCTGTTGAAGTGCAATATTATGAAGTACTCTACAAGCAACAATTACTGCCAATGAATTGTTCAGTTGTAACCGTAACCCTAGTGATAATATGGGAAATCTTCTTTTCCAAACTCCATACAAACGGTCAACTGGATTTCTAGTACGCCGAACTAAAAGTAAATATTCAATTATCTAAATGTATTCACAAAATGAAAATGCACAAATTATAGTTACTGTGAAAAATAAAAAAGGCTATTGAAGAATGGTTCACTCAAAATTGTAAAACATGTGCACCTATATACTTCAAAGTACACTGAAACATGATATACATATATCTTGCTGAGTGAACCACCTCTCGAGTATTTACTGCTTCAGAATATAAATGCTCAACCTCGTTATTTGCTTGGTCAGTAGGAGTTATAACATGTGACGTATCTGTGTACCCACTATCTCCAACTAATAGGCTATTTCCAAACTCATTAGCATGAAGTCTTTGGTAACCTGCAGAATTCTCAAACACTACTTGGTCATGTGCAGATCCTGGCCAACCAGCTACTATGTCGATGGTGTTAATTTTTGCTGATGAAACAGTCTGGACATTTATTGAAAAATATTCCTTTCGATTTCGGAATACTTCTCCATTGTTCCCACCTATAACATCACATATTATTTACCTTATTTAGCATTCTAAATATTATAGGAACTTACCTGGAGACTGTATTTTGATATTTGTGCAATCTATAGACCCTATTGTTCTTGGAAGCCTGGCAATGCTATAGAAATCCAAATGATTTGTAGTTATTTTATCTTCTGTGGATGGCATCCTAATAAATTGAGGTGAGCGAGAAGCTATTGCATCAGTGAGTTTATTAACTATTTTGCCAGCTGTTGACTTGCTGACATTGAAATAATCACCTACACATATTAAAAAACTGCTCGTCGCATAGAATCTCAATGCCAATAATAATTGATTTATGGGAGACACTGAAAAAATCCTACAACCACAGAGTATAAAATTAGCAAAGTTAAATTTTGAATACATGTTCCAGTTGAAAGTTTGTCTCATGCTAAATGATATTAAATTATTTTTACCTGTCTGTTTCAATTTGCTGTAATATCGTTAAAACAGTTTCTTTTTTCAATCTAAATCTAATCGTAAAATCTAGATCATCTAGGGTGCCAATATAATTGGTCCTTTCTCTTACAGTATATGGTCGACGCTGGTATTCAATAAATTCAATAATTTCTTCATCATCATGACTCTTTATGTCTTCAAACGTAGTCCTTAAATCCAGTGATGTGTTCAAAATGCTAAAATAAAAACATAACCTACCAATAATATTGAAATAACTATTCGATTGCGCAAGCTCAAAACAGTAGCTGCCATCACGTCAATAAACAGTTTGACAGTTGGTGACTGACGGTTATCGTCGTAGCTGCCAGCTAAATGAGATAGCCGGAGATTGAAAAACCGACCCTTAGGGGCAATGCTTGTTCATGACTGGCACTTTTTTTTTCTTCATTGAAACTGACTGGCTAGTGCTGGGTTCAGTTGACTTGAGTTGTGGAAACATTTGTTCTAATGTGGATGACTCATCATATGCCCTATGTCTACTCTCACAATTTTATTTTAGTATACAACGACATAAATTATTTATTTCACCAATATGTTTGTTGTCCGAAGTGTCGCTATCTTCTGTGTCTCCCCTTTGGTCATCAGGTGGTTCGATGTATATGTCTGCATTTTGTTGGCTTTAATCTTTTTCCAACAAAGATAATAACCCGTGAAGAGGAAATCTGAAAAAAATGTGCTTACTAATAATGTCCATATTGCATATTCGCTTACTATAGGGGACAAAAACAAACTATACTACTTAAAATAAAAATTCTAATGTTTGTAAAAAAATAAAGTTAATTCAGTAAAAGGTATATTTATACACTGTTAAAAATAAAAACTTACAAACTTTACCGTATTCCGAGATAAAAATAAGAACTTATATCGTTTCTTGTAGAATATAGCGTCGGATCCATTGCCCTATAAAATCGACAAAGCAATCAAAAACTTCAAGAAACTAAGTACCGTAATTTCGGGTGACTTTGACTCACTTCTGAAGTTTTAATACGGATATTGGTATTTTTAATAAGTGAAAGTGCGTTTCTTTTTTACAGGTATTTGAGTCTTTAGCTATTTTTTTACAAACAATATATAAAAATATGAAATGGCAATTATTTTATTAAAAAATAAATAAAACTAAGGTGTGCAAAGTTATCCTCCAGTTTCGGGTGACTTTGCCCCACAATGCATTTTACATGTATTCGCTATGTTTATTATTGTCTGAGCTAAAGTAACCCTACATCATTTTCCAAAAACGTGTAATCGACAATAAAAATTGTTTATTAAAATTTTAAACATAAAAAATCACTAAAAAATACATAAATCAATTTAGCATCCTAAACAACATCGATTTTTAACGAAAAATGAACAACAAAGAATAATAGAACTGTTTACAACGTGATACATTTTTTTCCTAGAGATCTGGAAAGAAATATTGATTCTGACCAAGTTCCAATAACTGCGTGCGATCAATATCAGCCAAGTGGTCGAATTTTCTCACTTCTTTGGGCTATTGCCACATACTTCTTTCACCCAGTACCATCACAAGCACCCAACCATAACAGTTATTACCCCTTAAATAGCCATGGAACTTCCCTGGAAAACTGTTCACGTTGTCTGATACAGTTACGAAGTCTCCTATGGAAAGTTGTTCTGTATCTGAATCATCTCTATAACTTACCTTAGATTCAGAATCCGACGTATCTGCAATCTCTTCAAAACGTTTTATTATTTTTGGACGTTTGGTTTTTTACTGTTTTTAGCTTAGGCAGTTTACTACAACCCGCTACAGCACCATCTTCCTCCATGATCGTCTGTTCACATCCATCGTTACTGTCAGGTACAGCGTCATTATTAGTCATATTTGGTTGTACATTTTCTTTCTCCTCTTCGTAAATCTGATTATCATTGGCTTGATTACTAGTTTCACTTATCTCTTTTTCCTTTCTTGTCTTTTCATTTTTGATTTTAATAGCTGCCACTTTGCTTTGCGTTTTTGACTTCCTCTCAGTGCCATTATTTTTTAGAGCTGGTTTCTGCTTAGAAACATTTAATGCAGCTGCAGCATTTTGTTGACTTTTAACTTCTTCAGCACTGACACTTTTTCCTGCTTGAATTTCTATTTTTTTCCTTCTTTTACTAACTCCACCATCCTCGGACTGTACTCCCCTCTTTTCTGCGAGGTAATTTAAAACAGCTTCACTTACTCTCGAGGATACTTGTGCAGCATCAATTTTGTAAATGGGAATTCTGGTTAATACTTCCTTTGAATTCAGTAGAAAGATGCCACATTTTCTAAAGCCACTTTCCAAATTTTTACTGCCCTTTACATAAACTATTTCAACCAGTCTTCTTAATAGGATGGGAAAGGTGCTTTTGGGGATTGAATTGGTGTTAACATTCTGTGTTTCGTATTCTACCAAAATATTTCGCCAATCGATTTTCATCGGTCTGAAATAGGCGACATCCAACGGCCGCGTTAGGTGTGTAGTGTTGGGAGGAAGACAGACGAATTTAATATTTTAGCCTTCACATAACTGCAAAACCTTTAAGGATATATCGGATGACAAATTGTCCCCAATTAATACTTTAGTTCCAGGAATACGTTTAAGTTTTGGCAATAGAAGTGAAGTGAGCAAACAACGTATGGAGGTATCATTTTGCCAGTAGCATTTCCACAAAACCTTATTGATGTTGCTGATTTACTAGAATTTATCATTCTTTCAGGATATTTCGTCCCACGTTTTGTTAGAATTTTTTCTGCCGGGGTCATCACTTAAATTGGTATCGTCGTAGTTCCAAATGTTGTTAGCTGGGACATTCATAAATTCATTTTGTAAGCGGTTAAAGTATTCTTTTATAGTGGCTTCACTGATTTCTGTTCTCGACCGTTTTATGTTGCTTGTGAAACGTTGGGTTAAGGTCGGATGTCGTTTAAGGCATTTAACCAGTCTTTTCCTGGCAATTTGTTTTTAAATTGAGTATCACGGCCCTCGCGATCTAAGTAATTTTTCACAAAATTTCGTAAATCGCTCTGATCCAATGGAAATCCGTACGAAGATAAGGTGCAAATATGGGACTTGAAAGCGTCCTCTTCAGCTTTCGTAAAAATTGTCTGACCACCATGAAGTTTTTTATGCCTATTTTTCAATTTATTTTTGATGGTACCAACTGGCACTCGAAATTCTAATGCAGCTTTTCTTTGAGATAAAACTCCATTCCTTACAGCTTCTAGGGCTCGTTCTAATGTGTCTGCCGTGTAATTTACGTAATTTCTACTGCCATTAACACGTGTGTACTTTGAATGCATCTAAAAACAAAGGTTATGATGGAGGCATTACGAAACAAAACATAAACTAAATAGTTATTAGAAGACTAAACTAATGTGAAAATGAATATTTACTCACCTCTATAGCGATATCAATATATACAGAACCAAAAACGACAAAAAATGAACTGGGTCAAAGTCACCCAAAAACCGTTAAATTCTGGAGCATTTTGAAAACAACACCCTGACTACTTCGTGTCCAAATTGATACTGAAATAACATATGCAAAGCGTTTAAGAAAAGGTAGGTTTCTATCATGTAAGTACGCAACTCACATTACTCTCGATCGTATTATTGGTTGCGTACAAATTTTTTCTCAATAAATATTCAAGTGAAATGACTCCCATACAGAAATTTCATTTTTTTTAAGAAGTTAAACGGTCAATAACGGCAATTTTCCTAGTTTACATATGCCAAATGTGGCACCTAATTACATTTGTTGATAATGCTATGTTTGTAAGGTTCTCCGCTAAAAATAACTTTTTCCTAAAATGAGCCAAAGTCACCCGAAATTACGGTAAGACTAATTGTGTTGATTCTAATCCAGAAAAAACAACGTGTAAACTAAGACAGTACTGGTGAAGATGTACACATCACAAAACCGAGCAGTCCCTATAAAGGGACACTATGCATTAATGGGTTAATCGATTGATGCAAATTCTTTTTGAAAATAATTTTTTTCCACCAGTGTAACATTGAAACAACCTAATGAGTGACTAGATACTTGCTAGATGGTGCTATTTAACTTTTTTTAAATATTCAATAGAAGTATGCAGTTTTAATCATGGATTACAAAAGTCGAAAGAAAGTAGCAACAAAAATCGCATATCTTTTTGTTATCTCTAAATATTTTAAATTTTAAGCAGTTTTCTTTGAATATAAAGTAATCTGGTCCTATTACATTCTTGGACTGCTTTAATTTGAATTTCCTTGCCATAATTGATGATGATTTCAATTATTTTAATTTCTGTCACCGGTAAACGGCGGTAGAGAAGTTAAAATAAAAATGTATAGAAACGTATTGTACTTTTTTTGTAAGACATGTATAAGAACTGTAATTTGATAGCAACCAACAAAAAATAAAAACAAGAGCTTTCCTTTACTCCTCACAAGAAAACTGCTAGGTCTTCAATAAATGATGATTATTCAGCACAAAAAAGATGCGCATTAAATATATCCAAAAACTTGCTTGCTTTCATAATTTCAATTATATCAGTCTGATGATGGCGTACGCTTTATTGCTGTAAAGGAAGCGGAAGTAGAGAGCTGAGGTCATTACGTAGACCAGAAGTTAGTGCATGAAAATATCTCCCATAAGGATACTAGAGCAATTTAGCGCAGAAAAGCTGCGAGAAAATATATTTACTTCCCGACGTTCGCAACCAAAATATTGGTGTGTAAAATGTTGAATGTCTCTGTTATATTGGCAATTTCACATGAGTGGTCACAAAAGATGATGGAAAAATAATTTGAATGAACTGATTTCTTTTGAGAAAAAGTAAAATACGGCAATGTTACGTTTATGTTTTTTACGCCTTGGAAGTAAATTATTAAAATTACTTTATTACACAGATTTTTTTAAAGATTTGTATTTGTAGAATTTTTTTGGGAATTTATATTTATCCGAAATAATTGGAAATCATTTATACGATCTGAAATATTTTTTTATTCAAAATATGTAGTAGGCATATTGTAATGTTTTTCTTATGTATGTAAAAGTTTTTATTACGACGGGTGGAATAAATTTATACACACTGCCTGTCTACTCACTTAATTTATTTATTCACTTAACTATTCACTAATTTATATTAACTGCACAGTATATTTATATAAACACATCACTACTGTTTATTTACTTAGGCTATTTACTCGTTCACTGTTTATCTCAGGAGATCAAATTATAAACTAATTTCTCACGCTGGTCGGCAGTCTTTATATATTCGGTGCCTTTTTATTCCCGAACCTTCTAGATTGTAGCTCACAAAAATAATCGCTTCCCTGGAAATTGGTAGATAAGGCTGGTCACAAAAAATAATGGTAAACAGTTCGAAGAAATCCCTGTGCCTTCGCCAAAATTTTAACTTTCATAGACAGACTTGGATTCAGGGACTACACCAGTGTGCGATTTAGTAACATTACCCCCTCCTTAAAAGGAAGTTTCTTCTGGAACTTCTGTGTAGCCGTGACTGGACCCATGACTGCACTTTCCGGTCATATGGAAATAACAGGGAACCGTCGTCAACGGGTACCGATAACGAGGGGTATAGCTGCAAATTAATATGTGGACACCGGTATCTTGGAAGATTACCTCTATCATGTTCCTGATGACTCGCCAATCAATCTGGTTGCTCTCTATCCTGGGCATTGCTAGTTTCTCCACGTGGGATTCGAGCACATGATCTCGAAGGCTTCGTAGCACTTCCCACACATTCCGGTAGGTGGATCGATCGGAAATTCGTTTCTAGTTACCAGGTAGAAGACGTTCCCCGAATTCATGGTCTCCATCGAATGGCGCTAGTCGGTTTTGGTGAACTACTCTCGCTTTTCCATTGGGAATCTTGCTTATGCGATAGATGACGTCGTTGATCCTCTTCTTGATTAAGTATGGACTTTCCCATGATTTCTGTAATTTTGGAGAAAATCCTTTTCTCCTTATCGGTTTGTGTAACCATACTTTGTCCCCTTCTCTGAAACTTCTGTGGCCTGCGTATCGTACCGTTTTTCATTCTGTCACTGGCAACTTGAAGATTCGTTCGAACCAATTCGTGCACATCGTCCATCCTTCTTCTTAACCCTTAAACGCCTATGGTAACCATATGGTTACGCTAGTAAACTACTTTTAAACTGCTCCTACATATCTTATGTTGACTTCTGGCGCACAGATGGCAGCATATGTATGTTCATGATTCAATCAAGTATTGCAACTTTCACTGGAACGTCATTTTGCTGTCATCCGCTTTTAAGTATTTAGGTTGTAAATTGTGACTCTCCAAATAAGTGTTAAAAAACGATGGAGCTTCGATTTGAGTAAGTATATCTCCTTTACTATAATTCCTACAAATTATATTATTATTGTGATAATATAAGGACATACTGTAGTATCATGACCTAACCCTCAGATTATCCACCAATATGTACTGCTTTATGTGGGATGAGGCTTTTGTTTATGTTACCATATGGTAACGCTAGGCGTTTAGGATGTCATAAAAATAATATTCTATAATAACTACTATTTACTTACAGAAAGTGATTTACTCTTCAAGAAGCCATCGAAATTGCCTACAATGACGATGTTCAAGACATTTTCATTGAACCGCCAGACTCGAACGTACTGACGGATGAAGATTCAGGCGAAGAGGATGAAGGTGGCCTTTTAGATAATTTGCCGGGCTCACAGTTGCGAGCTAAAGTTGAAGTTGTTTTATCCAATAAAGATCGCATTGGAAATTTTGCCGAGCCTAACATAGAACCTGAAATCAACGAAGCCCTGCAGGAACCAGTTAAGACTTCTATTTTTAGTCCCGTAAAAGAAACGGAATGGATTCAAGGTGATCTTATGTATAATGAAGCTCGAATATTTCCAGCTGGTTCTTATACGAAATACAGAGATTTATTACCCAGTAGCACTTTTTGAACAGTTTTTTGATATTGAAACGATGACGTATTTAACTGATCAAATATCTCGCTACGCCCTTTTTAAATCGCCCGGATCCCAAAGTTACTGTTGATGAACTAAAATGTTACATTGGAATTTTATTGCTATCAGGGTACAATCAGTTACCAGGTAAACGTTATTATTGGGAGAACCAGGAGGATGTGAGGAATAACATGGTCTACAATGCAATGCGTAGAAACAGATTTATTCCAATTTCGCAGTTTCTACATTGTGCTGACAACAACACACCTGATCTTACCGATAAGGTGTGGAAACTGAGACCCCTTATGGATAGAATAAAAGAAAAATGCCTCCAAAATTTTGAGCCAGAAGAGAAATTATGCTATGATGAAAGTATGATTAAATATTATGGCAAGCACAGCTGTAAGCAATTTATACGAGGTAAGCCAATAAGATTCGGCTATAAGATGTGATGCCTCAACACAGTTTCTGAATACCTCGTAAATTTTGAACTTTATCAAGGCGATTCTCCTAGACGCAATATCGAATACGAAAGATTTTTTGGAACAGCAGCAGCTCCCTTTGTTCAAATGTTGGATGAGCTGCCTGAGAAAAAACGTAATCTTCCGTATCAGCTGTATTTTGAGAATCTTTTCACCAGTTTAAATTTATTATATTACCTAAAACAACAAGGGTACAACGCAACAGGTACCATCCGTGAGAACTATTTGTGAAAAAACTGTCCATTATCAGATAAAAAAAGATTTCAGAAAAATTATAGAGGCATTTACGAGTCTGCCATTGAGCGAACCTGTGGGATTGTAGTTGTACGTTGGTTAGACAATAGTGTCGTAACCGTAGCCTCTACTTGCCATGGCATTTTTCCAAATACAAATGTTAGACGTTTTTCCCAAGCTGAGAAGCAAATGATTACCGTTCTTCGTCCTAACGTAATAGGGCAGTATAATTCATCCATGGGCGGAACTGATTTGATGGACGAGAATATAAATAGATATCGGATAGGTATAAGAGGCAAAAAATGGTGGTGGTGTCAGTTTACATGGCTAATTGACATATGCATAAATAATGGTTGGCAGCTTCATAAAAAAGCCGGTGGAAGCTTTCAGCAGCTAACTTTTCGCAGAGAAATTGCCAACAGTTACTTAAAAACATAGGTTCGGCACCAAAAGGTCCTGGTAGACCTGCTACTTCGCGATCCAGTATCACTTTGAACCGAATTTCAGACAGCTTACGATATGATAGGCTAGACCATTCAGTTGAAAGCTGCCCAGGAAATAAAAGAAGGAGATGTGCAGGTGAGGGTTGTTCTTCACACGTGCGCACAATGTGCAAAAAATGTCACGCCGGACTTTGCATACCGTGTTTTTCGATTTTTCATACAAATTAGTATTATTTTTTGTTACTTTATTTCAAAATATAAGTTTGTAAACATGTGCACATTTTGTATTACACAAGCGCCTAGTGTAAACAGATGGTAACAGTATTTTTTTTGAAAAGTAAGCATTTTTTGAGACAAAAATTGTATAAACACGCCTCCATGTGATTAATAAAAACGAAAACAGTTAACAAATCTGGCAATGTAAAACAAAAATTAATTCGGGCGTTTGAGGGTTAATTGGATCATGTAATCTTCTCCTGCTAGATCTTCGCCAGACCGACAGCCAAACTCCAGGTCACGAGGAAGCCCCATATCACGTCGAAACAGGATTTTCGCAGGTGTTTCACCCGTGGACTCATTTATGGCAGATCGGTAAGCCAACGCAAATAGGGAAAGGTACTGGTCCCAATCTCTCTAGTGGCTGCAATCTACTTTGGACAGGTATTTTCCAATGGTCCTGTTCATTCTCTCGACCATTCCATCTGATTGTGGATGCAACGTTGTTGTCCTGGTCTTCTTCATTCCCAGCTTGTCACAAATTTCCTGGAATACCTGGCTTTCGAAATTTCTTTCTTGATCGCTGTGGACTTCCAAGGGCATCCCATATCGGCAGATTAATTCTTTCACCGGTACATCCGCGACAGTTGTGGCCTCTTGATTCGGGATCGCACACATTTCTACCCACTTTGTGAAATAATCAATTACTACCAGGATGTATTTACCACCATTTTCTGTCGTCGGAAATGGTCCAGCGATATCTAAAGCAATCCTTTCGAAAGGGCTTCCAACATTATATTGTTTCATAGGTGCCTTTCTCTTGAGATGTGGTCCATTACTCGTAGCACAAGTCGTACATTTCTTACACCAGTCCTTCACATAAAACCTTTCACGGACTCGCTGAAGGGTTTTCTACACTCCCAGATGATCTCCCGATGAACTTTCTCAGTACCTCTGCTACTCTCGTTCCCGGGATAACTATCCTTCTCTTCTCGGAACCATCATCGTTCTCAAGGATTCTTTTGAACGGGCGTTCTTCCAGGATAATGCCCAATATGCCTTGAGTGTCGGTGAAAATCTTGACACTTGCGAGGTAGGTCGCCGATCTTCTCTCTTCTATTGCCGAATTTTCTTTAGGTGAGGATCATTCTTCTGATATTATCTGATCCTGGTGGGTGACCATTCTTCATAGAGTACTGTAGTTCTTGAAACGGCAGCTTCCCTAGATTCCGCCTGTTGCAGTGGGAAAAGTCTGTTGGGCACGGTCGTCTGGACAGGGAGTCGGCATTTCGGTGACAGACACCAGCTCGATGTTGGAATCGTTCAATCCATCTAGCGATCTGGCCCTCGGAATTCTTCAACTGTATTAACCACTTGAGTGTTGCGTGATCAGTCCGGATTAAGAACTTTCTTCCATAGAGATACTGGTAAAAGTGTTCCACGGACTTCACTACCGCCAAAATTTCTCTTCTTGTGACGCAGTAGTTTCGTTCTGGTTTGGAGAGGACTTTACTGAAATATCCCAGCATTATTTCTTGCCATCCTTGGATCTGTGAGAGCACTCCTCCAATTCCTACGTTGCTTGCGTTAGTGTCAAGAATAATGTCTAACTCTGGTAATGGATATCCTAATATCTGCGCCGTGGTTAAATGCCTCTTCAAGATTTCAAAAGCCGTTTGACAGTCTTCGTCCCAATGGAAAGCTCTTGTTTCTTCTGTGAGTCGAATTAGGGGCTTGGCAATATCTCCAAACTTCCTTATAAATCTTATATAATATGTGCAGAGTCCAAGGAAACTCCTAATTTGATGTTTGTCGATTGGTTGCGGCCATTGCATTGCTGAATGGAAGCAATTTTCTCTGGATTCACCGCCACTCCTTCATTTCTCACTATATGACCTAGATAGTTGACTCGGTTTTGGAATAGCTGACATTTTTTCGTGTTTAACAT
Source organism: Galeruca laticollis (assembly GCA_963921935.1). Lineage (NCBI taxonomy): Eukaryota > Metazoa > Arthropoda > Insecta > Coleoptera > Chrysomelidae > Galeruca > Galeruca laticollis. Next base: position 66,799,990 of record OY998180.1, on the reverse strand, counting down.
GAGCTGGCCAGCTTGAATTCGTTTGAGTACATCTTCCAAATTCTTCAGGAGTTCGTCAGATGTTTTCCCCAGTACTACGATATCGTCCAAATATACCAGGCACGTCTTCCAAGATAACCTTCGGTTCTTCAGCTGAGATTGGTACAAATATTCTAGATGTTCGTGACCAACCTATTCTTCAGCTGCTCGAAGTTATCCGTTTCTTCCAGAGGTATCGTCTGAAGTACATCTAAGGCATCTCCCCTAAGCGCGATAGTCAAGTTCACTGCCTTTTCCCTGTAGGACCAATTATTCATTCTAGCAGCTGCTTCAAACTGTTTTACATAATTGGTCCACGACATTTTTCTATCGAACTTTGGGGCCTTGACTCGGGGAAAACTGACAATATGTTCTATCTTGGGGTGTGTTTCTGGGTTGCAAGGTTTTATTTGTTCGATCATCTTTTTTTCTGTTGGCGTGTCTTGTGTTCTTAAATCGGCAATATTTGTCTCTAACTCCTTGATTTTCTCGTCCACCTGATTTTCCATCGTTGTCATCTTATTCTCTATATCCAATTTTAGAGACGAAATTTTATTTTCGACATCAGCGGAAATGTCGTTTTTCATTGATAAGATATCGGTAGAAATATCGTTCTTCATAGTTGAAATCTTTTCGTCCATATTACCAGACATCTTGTCCATGTTAGCAGAAATATCGTTTTTCACAAACGTTAAAATCTTCTCTTCCATGGCAGAAATATCGTTCTTCACATTAGTTGAAATATTCTCTTCCATGGCAGAAATCTTCTCGTCTATGTTTGAAATTGACGAGATTAAGGTGGCAGCCTCGTCTTTGATGTTTATGGATCAAAGCCGTCACTTTCCAGTGGCACTTTAAGTCTTTCTACTAATTCACTTTTCTTACCCGACGTTTCCAACTCACGATTTTCCAATTCTGCCTTTAGCTCTGTCACTTTCTCAGGTCACTTAGTCTCTTGGATATTTTTTGCGTAGCTATTTATTTATATTATCCCACTTCTGACACCAATGTAATGTTTTTCTTATTTATGTAAAAAGTTTTATTACGATGGGTGGGATAAATTTATACACACTGTATGTATACTCACTTAACTATTCACTAATTTATATTAACTACACAGTATATTCACTTACACTAATTTATAAAAACACTTCACTACTGTTTATTTACTTAGACTATTTAACTCGTTCATTGTTTATTTCACGAGATCAAATTATAAACTAACTTCACCCTGTCGGTAGTCTTTATATATTCAGTGCCTTTTATTCTCGAAACTTCTAGATTGCGTCTCTCAAAAACAATCGCCTTCCTGGAAACGTCTAGATAAGACTGGTCACAAAAATTATGGTAGACAGTTCGAAGAAACCTCTGCGCCTTCGCCAACAGACAGAGTGGGGTTCAGGGACTACACCAGGGATCGATTTCGTAACAATATTAAGAGTCTCTATTAGGTGATAAATTTTTTTCCAAATTTCTTGAACAAAATCCACTAGTTTTGATTCCATAAAACTGCCCTTTTTTAACGGATTTTCTCTCTCCAGCGTTCAGGTAATATTTTTTATTTACTGTCTCACTCTCCGACAAAAATTGCGAGTGCACGATAAACTGTGAACATCATCTTCACTTTTGACCGAATTTTATGCGCCTTTTCTTTACTGTTGTCCTACACTTTGTTCAGTTTCCTTTTCACACGACTGTAACCACATGAAATCTTCCCAAAATCAGTGTTCATTTTCTGTTTGCACGTCCAGTGCATGTGTATTGAAATTTAGATATCAATATTTGTTCATCCCTTCGCATACAGATACGTCTTGATTGAATAATTAGGTAGTTTTTTTTGTAAATGAAAATTATCCTATAGAACGTCTATCATAATTATTGATATTTAAATGGGAATGTGATGTTCCATTGATATTAATTTGTTTAATAAAATTAGCAATACTCGAATGATAAGAAAAGTTGAATATAATTTAAATATAGAAAATGGTGAAATAATAATGAGTTTTATATTTAAGGATATCTTGTACTAAGTATAAAAAAAGAATAAAAACTCCATCAAAGAAAAAGCCATTAAATCATCGTCTGCTGTTGATGTGTATATCAAAGTAAGCTGGTAAATCCATATAAGTTCGTGCTAAAGCGACAATTATGTTGCCACTTTTGTGATAAAAGCGCTTTAGCGCTTTAATACTGAATCTCTCCCGAGCACACAGCGAGAAGGATGGAGTAAGTAAAAATTTTATATACGAAAGAAACCTGGATGCCTTCAGATGAGATGTGTTTGTGTGTGGAATACGTAAATGCAGAGTTCTTATCGTACGCTAAAAGAAGTCTTTAGTCTGTGAACACTATATTTTTCTTTGTTCTGTTAAGTTGTTTGTAAACTTGGTACTTTTAGTATGAGTAATAGCAGATTGAATATTTGACTACGCCTTTAAAGAATAGTCAAAGTTTCTTGTGCCATTCATTCGAAAACTAATTATTAAACATTGAATTACAAATTTAAAACAGTTTACGCACAAATAAGATAAGCTTGGTCGGCATGTAGTTAATTGTCCGAAAATATGTATAAATAAATTAAGTATTATTAAATGGCCACAATATTTTACCGTTATCGCGGATTTTGATGAAACTTGTTAAATTTGATGTGAAATTTTATAAACATTCAGAAAAAATCCGGTCAACCAGTTTTTCAGCCAAAAAGGTCTGGCGTATTATTTGAAAGATGTGATAGGAGGAGCAATTTCTATGTTATCTGAAATATTTTACGCATTTTAATGTCAAATTCAAAAAATCTCTTAGTAAGCAGGCTTAACATAATTATAAGTACAGCATATGGAGGTAGTTCTACCCTCCATAGTACAGCAGTGGAAGATTTCTCTTGTATGTCAAACTTGTTGACATTTAGAAAATTAAGAATCAATGCTGCCGCTCCACTTCTAGTGAATTTTTAACAAATGTCACTTTTGTGAGTACTAGGCTAGGAATTTCATGTTCCTTCAAAACTGTCGATAATGGCTGGCGGCATGAATAGTATATTCTATATCAAAGGTGGAATAAGCAAAATTCTACACGAGTAGAAATATTTGTTTCCCGAGCCGTAGGCGAGGGAAACGGTTCTGCGAGTCTAGAATTTTGAATTCCACCCGTATTTTAGACTAAAATTTTTCTACGACTATCAAATAAAAAACAAAACAACATATCGTCGCCTTAATCAGAAAAACCCGTAAGTCACAAAATTAAAATTTTTCAGGAGGCACAAAAAAGAGTTTATAAAATAGCGCAGAATTATTTGAGTGAAAACAAAATATGCAAACACAGCAGATAATCTGAATTGAATTACCTGTTTTTCCAGTATTTTTTGAATGGGGATTTTCCATCCTGAATTTTGACATTTTTTTAAAATTTTTTTTATTGCAGCTTTAACAGTAAAATATTCTAAAAAAATATTTTAAAAATAAAAGATCATAGTATATCCATTAAAGGCAAATATTCATCTAAACGTGAATAAAATAGTAAATTACGCAAGTTTAAAATTTATTTATACGGCAAGTTGTCATAAACACTATGGTAATCACTTTGAAGACTCTTCTTTAAAAACTATAGGTGCATGGATTTCTCCTATTTTATCGGTATAGAAATCTCTTATAATGATTGAAGACTTTCTAGTTCACAGGCGAGATTATTCCGTTTATTTCTAGGTACACGATATTCGAACTCTAAGTAATCTTCCGGGTGTCTTAGTTTGTAAAATAAACAGCCATCTGGGCTATATTTTAAAGCGCGTATGTCAGTTACCAAAGGATCACCCACTTTCTTTCCAGGTCGCAAAGATGTGAGAAACTGTAATTTTTTGAAATTTTTAAGGAAGCCATGGTCCAGATAATATACCTGGTAAGGTCTTGGTTTTTCACGAGGTCGCATACATATTCCAACATAGTCAGCTGGTACATTTATGTTGATATGACGAATTTTTCGCTCAATAACAGAATGCATGTAATCTGCCTCCATTTGCGTATGGCCTTTCTCAAGAAATTTCTGTTCAATAGTTATATTGAATGTCATAGAGATATTAATTAAACTGTTGGCCAAGATAGAATTTCAGTTCTGTGAGGTACAAATGTCGCTATACAAGATCAGATTTTGCCCCGACTGTAGATCATTTTTACCATGATCCTTTATAAACTGGCAAATGATGGAAGCATAATCGTTTGCCGTTACGCCCCCAGCTGACTCATGCCAAATATAGCAGTACCCATCTTTTGTTTTTAAGTTGAAGAAAGTGAAATTGTGTACAATGAGCTTCGTCTTGAAGTAAACTGAAGAAATGTTTGATTTTGGTGATAACAATACTGATTGTAGGTCCATACAAAAAACCATATTGACTGATTCTTTGTCTTTAGACTTCTCACTTCTCGCTTCTAGTCTTTTTTCTCGATGTAAGGCGAATTGTTCATCAGCAAAATTTTCAGCTTTGTGTGCCACACTTGCGTCATACTCATCCTTTTTTGTCCGGAAAAATGATAAGTTCATTTTATCAAAGACATGGTAAACGACGCAATGGACAGATTATTATGTTCGTAAATCTAACTCCGGGGTTCTAGGAACACTCTACTTTATTAATGTTTTTAGGTTTACAAAGCAAATTAGCTCGAGGCAAAAATATACCGGGCCCCTTCCGCCAGTCTCAACTGTCAATTGTCAAAAAAGGGTGTGTTCCATAATCTACACTAATATTAAACATTTTCCCTCTTCTTAGTGACAAACAACATACTAACAAAATAAACATAATGATTTCAGTTCCGGCAAATAACCAAACCAGAAATAAAACAAACGACAACCACAACACAAAACAAACTTATACTACTATTTTAAATTTAGATATATGAAACTTTATAAATTTAGCCTTTGAGGCGGTTTTATAATTCGATTACTTCGCCTTACATCTAGATCCACATTTGACTTAAAGTTTGAGTGGGGTACTACTAAAAGTGGTTTCTTTAACTTCATTGTTTTCAAACCTTTCTATCGACTTACTAGAAGCTGGTTCTGTGGAAGAACAAGGATACTGAACATCTCAGTGTTCATGCTTGTAGTAGTTGGTGGCAGAACAGACTCTTCCTGTTGTGTGACCTGTTCACGCCTAGACTCAGGCAATTGCAATTTTCTTAAATTATTAACATGTTTATACACTGTTTTGCCATCAACTTCCACCATATATGTCACGGGGCTAATATGTTCTGAAATAATCCCCTCCTTCCATTTATCATTACAGTACGGACCCAACTTTCCAACCAATACTTTCTCCCCCGCCAAAAATACAGGCGGTTTAATAAACATATTTTTTTCAATTAATTTATTTTCTATGTTATTTGGTTTTAATAAATCTAAACGGGTTCTTGGTTTAACTGTAATGATTGTAATTATTACATATTATAGGTTCTTCCGAGGCTAGGCCATTGAGGGAATATAATTAAAAAGCCAGTTAACTCTAACAAGTTAACTTTATTAATAATTAAAAATCGATTCGATTTTTTAGAATACCTCGCAATATGTATATTATAATTGCATTTCGGCACATGGTGCTTACACTGCAACTTACTGCAAAAATACGATATTCAGCATAGACATATTCATACATACACAAATATATATAAATAATATTTCCTAATATAAACATGAGCCACATGGTACTCAGGTCGCTTACCTCACAAATACAACATTTCATTGAAATATAAAATCTATCATTATAAATAAAATATAAATTTTTAATACTATATCATCACACTTCCCGGGGGTAAAGGAAAGAATTTTTATTGTAGTGGCCAAAATGAAAATTCTTTTTTTATATTAACTATAGAAAATTACAATTGCATAAATAACCCAAGACATAACTGAAATATAAACTGAAATACAATAGTTATATTAGTTTACATATACAAACAAAACTAACCTAAGACAATTAAATAAGGTCAATCTTAACCAAACATAATAAACACTCAACGTCACTTTTAAATGCGCGTTTTGTTCTATTTTTATGAATGGTGCATTCCTTACTATTTTTGATTATTTTTACATTAGAACCTATATCCTCTACGACCTCGTAAGGACCTTCGAATAATTGTTGTAATTTATCACCTGTCTCATTTTTTATGTATAATTTATCTTACGGCTGATAATGTATAGGGTTTGCATTTTTATCGTAACGAGTCTTTCTTTTGATTTTCGACATTTGGAGGTTGTTCCTTGCGTCTGCAGCTGCCCTCTGCAGTCTATATTTTAGTTCAAGGGGATAATTGTCAAAATTATACAGAGGATCTATTGTATTTGTCAAATTTGATGGTAAAACTGCCGATTTCCCGAAAATTAGCTCGTATGGCGTATATTTAGTCTCTGTATGAACTGTATTGTTGAACGAGAAACACCAATATTGCAGCCACGAGCTCCACGATTCTGAATATTTAGCCACTTGCATTATTAAATAGACCCCTGAATTTTTGTGAATATTTTCGAGTGCTCCTAATGTTTGATGGTGATATGCTGTTGAATTTAATTGATTAATCTTTAGAATATTACATGTCTCCTTGAATATACTCGACATAAATTCAGTGCCCTTATCAGTGAGGATTTCTTGGGGTATACCATACCTCAAAATGAAATTTTCTACAAATGACTTTGCAACCGTAGTGGGTAGCATTCAACAAATTTACTTAGATCACATTGTAAGGTTAGGATGTATCGGTAGCTTTCCGAATCCTGTTCCAATGGACCAACGAGATCTAAATGAATTTTTTGAAATCCGTACCTTGCTGTGGTTGAGAGTTCCATGGGCTGTTTATGAGGTTTAGAATGCTTATAGCGTTGACAATCTTCATATTTCTTAATAAACTGTTCAATATCCCTGTGTAAACCTGGCCAAGAGTATGATTTTCTTATATTATTAAACATTCTACTTATACCAGCGTGACCTCCCGTTAATAAAATGTGGTAATCATTCAAAATAATTTTTCTGGTCTCTTTATCATCAATATTCTTTATACCTTTTACCACGGATATTTTTATACCTAGCTTTTTTAGTATGTTTGAGAATTTTAAAATATTTTCCAGGATTTGTGCGCACTCCTGATTTTTGTTTATAATTAATTCCGGAATTTTATATTTTTCCATAATTGTCTTCAGATCTCTCAACGTAGTACCTAAGTCTAACGCTGATCGAGGTCCCTGAAGTATATAAACAATATTTAAATCGTTTATACATATTAAATTCTCCTTTTTATAATCAAACATTTTATCTTTTATTAAGCTATTAAATTCCTCTGTATCTACAGGTCTCAGTTCAAAACAATTCTTTGGTGCTTTTATCAACTCAACAATTCCAGGGTGATCAGTCCTTTTATTAGTAGAGTCTTTAACATTACCTTCGGAATTTTTTGTCTGAGCCCTAGTCATGACGTAATTTGTTGCATCTATAACTTCGTTCATTTCTTTTAAACTATCCGAAGAGATCTCTATTCACGATAGAGCATCGCTCGTAACATTTTCTGTTCCTCGTATATACTTTACGACAAAATCATATTCTGCTAATGCTAATCTAAATTGATCCACTGTTTTATTATTTTGCTTTGCATTAATAAGTTTAAAAGATAACATTGATGCTGATTTTTTCGCAATAAAATGTGCTTTAAGATCGGAAATTAACTCAGCGTTAGTATTATACGCGGCTTTTAATCGCATTTTAGCATTTTGTGACAATCTAGTTTTTAATACGTATGTCGTTAATAACTTTTTCCCTTCGTTATTTAATAATTCATCGTATAGTTCAATGGCATCTATCAGCTGCTTTGTGCCATTTTCAGGTCCGTCCATGACGAGTAACAGACCTGCTGCAGTTTTCAAATCAAATTTTTCGGCCATTATTATATTTTAGTTTAAAGCTCATTAAAATATGCATCAAGTTTATCTACTTTTTTGATTTATTCTTAGTTTTAGGAAAACTTTTTCTAATTGGATTATTATCTTTATTTAAATTTCTCTGAAAAACTCCAACCTCCTCCAATAAATATCGAAAATCATTTAAAGACATTACCTATTTTCGTGTTAATCCTTTATCACTCGCAGTTAACACTTACCACTTACACTTATCACTACTGTTTAATGTTTCTTCTCTTTGTAGAACATACATTTTCTTATCCGACGCTGTTTTAGACTAACTCTTGACTCGTTGTAACTTCTCGCCTTATTTTACTCTCTAATTTATTTTTGCACTTAATGTAGATATATATGATAATAAATCCTAGTACAATTGCCACAAAAATGAGCTCAGCAATATTTTTCATTGACCATTCCATATTTTCCTTTAGACTGTTCGTTTGTCCTCCACTGTTTCCTGCTTGTGCAATTATAATCTCTTTCTTTTCTTTTTTTACTGCTGTCCACCCATTGCGGCTTTATCTCACTTTTTTTTTACTTAAACGACGAAAATTAATGTTCTTCTAACTTAAACGGTATCTATCATTATTTTTAGAAAAAACTTTCTATTTTTCCATTATAACCCTCAACAGACTCAACACTGGCTAAGGATCGCCATGTAATGATTGTAATTATTACATATTATAGGTTCTTCCGAGGTTAGGCCATTGAGGGAATATAATTAAAAAGCCAGTTAACTCTAACAACTTAACTTTATTAATAATTAAAAATCGATTCGATTTTTTAGAATACCTCGCAATATGTATATTATAATTGCATTTCGGCACATGGTGCTTACACTGCAACTTACTGCAAAAATACGATATTCAGCATAGACATATTCATACATACACATGACAAAAATATATACAAATAATATTTCCTAATATAAACATGAGCCACATGGTACTCAGGTCGCTTACCTCACAAATACAACATTTTATTGAAATATAAAATCTATCTATATAAATGAAATATATAAATTTTTAATACTATATCATCACATAACTTTAAAAATGTATTCGTTGGGGCTTAGGCCTATGCGGGCACATGGGGTATTCCTATAGCTAAACAACAGGTTTACAATTTGCTGCTCTAAAGTTAAAGAAACTTGAACTTTTTTAGTAAAAAAATCCTTCTAAATCCCCTTTTACCTTTTTCATCATTTCAAACATATCCAATGCATCTTTAGCCACCCTAACATGACGTTCAGCTGCCCCGTTTGATTGTGGGTGATATGGTGGTTAACAATTGAAATACCATTGGCTTCCCAAAATTTAGTGAACCCTTCTGCAATAAATGGCGGACCATTATCACTCACTATCACACTGGGTAGTCCCATATAAGAAAATGTAATGTTTAACTTTTCGATCAATTGATTTAAGTTGCTCCTGTTAGGCATAATGTGTATATCAAGCCATTTGGACTTGCTATCTACAATCAGTAACAGCCACTTATTATTACGGTGAAAGAAGTCCCCGTGAATCCTATCAAATACATAAGCTGACTTTGGCCAAGACAACAAATATTTGTCAGAATTAGACTGAGTTAATTGACACACCACACATGATTTGACAGTATCCTCAATATCCTGTTGCATCCCCGGCCACCACAAAGTGGTTCGAGCCAGAATTTTGGATCTTACGATACCTATATGATCTTCATGAATTAAATCAAGCAATTCTCTGCGGAGTACCTCCGGGATTACTATTCGTGACCCAACCATAAGGCACCTCTTTTCCACTGTTAGGTCATTTCTTTTTAGATAATATGATTTTATATTATCTGACACCTTGCTAAGCCAGCCGGTTTTCACATAATCCAATACTTTTACAAAGAGAGGATCCCTACTTGAAACTTTGGCAACATCTTCAAATGTTATAGGTAAGTCAACTGATAAGTTGAAAGAATTTATTGAAGAATCAATATCCGTAGTATCTGATAGGGGCAACCGAGAAAGCATATCGGCCTCAAATAATTTTGACCCATTACGAAATTCAATGCTATAATCATAGGCTGACAAAATAATATTCCATCTTAGAATTCTCGATGCAGACATTACTGAGATATTTTTACTTGGATTAAAGATAACCTTTAAAGGCTGATGGTCTGAAACCAAAATAAAGGGACGGCCCATATATACACACACACACATATATATATATATATATATATATATATATATATATATATATATATACAGATATAGAATTAAATGGGTAAATCACGCAAAATAGGTTACAGAGAATGAGTGGTAACCGTGGACATGCATGTTTCTAGCTCATTAGCCGTCATCGGCACGGTATAACCAAGAAAGGGTGACAACTTGGGAGCAAGGATGTTAATTGAAACATGAGAAAACACAAACAACGGATTTCAACAAGATTACCAAACACACATTTGTGCCTTCAAATGGAAGATCCCGAGTTTTCAGGACAACAACCAACAGAGACACGGAGGCGTTTATAGCTCTCCTGCCTGAACCTTCCGACCCTGGAAATGGACAAATAACCAATTAAGAGATGAAAGAATAACGCGTGGAGTATAAAACAGATACAGAATTAAATGGGTAAATCTGTTGGTTGTTGTCCTGAAAACTCGGGATCTTCCATTTGAAGGCACAAATGTGTGTTTGGTTATCTTGTTGAAATCCGTTGTTTGTATTTTCTCATGTTTCAATTAACATCCTTGCTCCCAAGTTGTACACCCTTTCTTGGTTATACCGTGTCGATGACGGCTAATGAGCTAGAAACATGCATGCCCACGGTTACCACTCATTCTCTGTAACCTATTTTGCGTGATTTACCCATTTAATTCTGTATCTGTTTTATACTCCACGCGTTATTCTTTTATCTCTCAATTGGTTATATGTCCATTTCCAGGGTCGGAAGGTTCAGGCAGGAGAGCTATAAACGCCTCCGTGTCTCTGTTGGTTGTTGTCCTGAAAACTCGGGATCTTCCATTTTTAGGCACAAATGTGTGTTTGGTTATCTTGTTGAAATCCGTTGTTTGTGTTTTCTCATGTTTCAATTAACATCCTTGCTCCCAAGTTGTACACCCTTTCTTGGTTATACCGTGCCGATGACGGCTAATGAGCTAGAAACATGCATGTCCACGGTTACCACTCATTCTCTGTAACCTATTTTGCGTGATTTACCCATTTAATTCTGTATCTGTTTTAAACTCCACGCGTTATTCTTTCATCTCTTAATTGGTTATATATATATATATATATATATATATATATATATATATATATATATATATATATATATATATATATAAACAAGATCAAAAATGGATAACGCGTGAATTTAACAAAAACAAAGAGCAAACAACAAGTGTTATCATGGGAAAGCACGCAAAAATAAAGAGGTTACTGAAGAGGAGTGGTAACCGTAAACATGCATGTTTCTAGCTTATTAGCCTTCATCAGTACGGTATAACCAAGTATGGATGTGAAACTTGGGAGCAACGATGTTGAATGAAACATGGAAGAACACAAAGAACGGAAAATAACAGGACAACCAAACGCACATTTGTGCCATCAATTGGAAGATTCCGATTTTGGAACAACAACCAATATGAACACGGAGGCGCATAAAGCCCTCCTGCCTGGAAAAAACCAACCCAAGGTAAAGAAACAAGATCAAAAATGGATAACGCGTGAATTTAACAAAAACAAAGACCAAACAACAAGTGTTATCATGGGAAACCACGCAAAAATAAAGAGGTTACTGAAGAGGATTGGTAACCGTAAACATGAATGTTTCTAGCTCATTAGCCTTCATCAGTACGGTATAACCAAGTATGGATGTGAAACTTGGGAGCAACGATGTTGAATGAAACATGGAAGAACACAAAGAACGAAAAATAACAGGACAACCAAACGCACATTTGTGCCATCAATTGGAAGATTCCGATTTTGGAACAACAACCAATATGAACACGGAGGCGCATAAAGCCAAAACCAACCCAAGGTAAAGAAACAACATCAAAAATGGATAACGCGTGAATTTAACAAAAACAAAGAGCAAACAACAAGTGTTATCATGGGAAAGCACGCAAAAATAAAGAGGTTACTGAAGAGGAGTGGTAACCGTAAACATGACACAAAATTTTATCGCCAATGCTTCTCGTTCTAACTGAGAATAATTTTGTTCGGCTGTTGATAATGTCCCCGACACAAATATTATTGGTTTTTCTGTTCCGTTTTCCCGATGACTCAGCACACCTCCAACACCATAAGCACTAGCATCACACAAAATTACAATGATCTTATTGGGATCATAATGTACTAGACATTGGTTTTGCATCATAAATTCTTACTTAATTTAAAAGCCTCACGACAACTATCATCAAACTGGATTTCGACATTTTTTTCCAACAATCTATATAATGGTTTTAATTGAGCCGAAATCATAGGTAAAAACTTACTATAATAATTTAAAAGTCCCAGAAAACTGCGCAACTGCGTGATGTTTCGAGGTTCGGATGCATCACGAATTGCTCGTAATTTTTCTTGAGTTGGATAAATACCCTGCTTGTCAATATAATGTGCAAGATATTCCACTTTATTTTTAAACAGCTTACATTTATCCCAGTTCACCTTAACATTGTATTCACTCAATCGCGAAAAAACAACATCTAGAGCTTCTTTTGCTTCCTCTATTGTATTAGAGGCAATTAAAATGTCATCCAGATAACAACTTACTTTAGGTATTCCCACCAAAATTTGGTCCATTACCTATTGAAATATTGCGGGCGCTGAAGCTATGCCATATGTTAACCGAGTGAATTGAAACAAACCCATATGTGTGTTTATTGTTAAATATTTTTGAAAATCTGAATGAACTTTAAGCTGTTGGTATGCCTCAGACAAATCTAAAACTGAGAAAACACTACCACCCGCCAAACCAGCAAAAATGTCATCTGGAGTGGGAAGGGGTATTGATCAACATTTAAAACTTTACTAACAGTGGCTCTAAAATCTGAACAAATTCTAACATCACGTGATTTTTTTGGAACTACTACTATAGGTGATGCCCACTCACTATACCTAACAGGCTTTAAAATGTGTACATCAAACATTTGTCTTAACTTAGCCTCCACTTTGGGTTTTAATGCATATGGCATAGAATAAGCTCTCTTAAAAATGGGTGCAACATTGTGTTTGATGCAATACTTAACTTCAAAGCTTTTAATAGGACTACACAGATTAAGATCAAACACATTTTTGTATTTACTTTGTAGATTTATAACTATATCAATACCAATATTATTAACTTGACCCTCGATAGAGAACTTATTCTGCCAATGCGGAAACAATATGTTAAGCCAATTTCTGCCAAGTAATGACATAAACTCTTTCTTTGAATCTATACCAGTTAATGGCAATGAAAAATTGTTACTTGCAAAATCTACTACAACTATGCATTGGCCTATAGCTTTGATATTTTGCCCTGAAACTACATTTAACTTAAAACTAACAGGTGACAAAGCTAGATTAATAAATTCTTTAAAATGACTTACAGACATCACTGTTTTACATGCTCCTGTGCCTGCTTCAAATGTAATATCTTTACCATTTACCTTCAAAGACAATTGATGTGGGGAAGTATCGTTAGCCCTTACGTTTGAACTTACAGCGTTTACCATATCTAGACTCAAATTGAACAACTCGCTATTGACCTCTTCTTGATAAACTGCTTTTTGATCTGTCATTTGCTCCTCCAATGATCCAACTGTATTTTTAACTGGACATAAATTTCTAGCATGGCTGAACTTATTGCATTTAAAACACTTCCATTTAACAGCTGGGCACCTATTTTTTACATGCATTCTGCCACATTTGCTACAGTCACTTCATCGGTCACTACGTTCCCAAACTTGATTTGAGTTCTTTTTCACATAATTAAGTCCTGAAGCTCCACCATCTGTCAAATTATCAACTTGTTTTTCGGCCATTTTAGCTGCTTGCGCGATACTACACACTAAAGTTTCCTCTGGATACTTTCCGTACGTACTCCACACACAAACCTATCACGTAATGCTTCATCCAAAAATTGCCCAAATCTACATGAACTAGCCAATTTACGTAGCTCCACAGCAAAATCTGCAATACTCTGATCAACCTTCTGATTACATTTATTAAACACAAATCGTTCATAAATTTCAGAAACCAGTGGCGCATAGTGACTTTTTAACTTTGTGATTACCTGCTCAAAGGATAAATCACCTGGTTTCTCCGGCGATACCAAATTTTTCAAGGTCTGGTAAACTTCCGGGCCTGCCAAGGTTACAAACATTGACACCTTCATTCTATCATCGGTAACCACATTTACTTTAAAGAGATGATCTATTCTTTCTAAATATAACTCGAACTCTCCCGCTGGACCTTTAAAATGTTCTATACTTCCAATCATAGCCATTTTAAGAACGTAACGTAACAGTAACTAGTTTCAGCAACCAAATACTTCGCTACACGACCGTCCACTTCTTGAACAATAACCTTAACAATTTGGTCCCAATTTGCATCAACAGATAAAAATAGTAACAGTTACCACCTCGTCGCCAATTATTATGTTCGTAAATCAAACTCCGGGGTTCTAGGAACACTTTACTTTATTAATGCTTTTAGGTTTACAAGGCAAATTAGCTTCCCTAAGCGAGGCAAAAATATACCGGGCCCCTTCCGTCAGTCTCAACTGTAAATTGTCAAAAAGGGTGTGTTCCATAATCTACACTAATATTAAACATAACTCAGATAAGAGTCTTTTTTCAGTTTACACCAATTTTTATAAAACTTAGTGCAGACTTAGATTGCCAATTGAACACCAGGTAAAGTTTTGTCGATGAAGCTCGACAGTAATGAGACTCAACTTTAGGAAATTCATTCAAAAAAATTTTGCTTTTTTTTCAAGTCTGTATAGCGCCCACGTTCTACAGGATCGTGGGTTTCTGATGAATTATTGTCGTGTCTTTGCTTTTTTATTTTTAACTTCATTCTGCCTTTTCAACCAATCGAGAATCATATTTTCTTTCACGCCATGAGTATTCAAGAACATTTGTTTAGATACCCATTTCCGCTCATCATTTAATTTAAGGTGATATATTAAAGACTCGCTTCTCCTAGAAACACCCTCTGAAACTCTATTTCTACTTCTTTTTGTGGTTATAGAATCAATTAAAAAAGAGGTGTAAACTTTTCTCTTTCCAGCCCATATCATATCAAAAGTGATTGAATATAGTATTTCTTTCTTCATCAGAAAACGTCCTACAGTGCAATGATTTACCCTTCAAAGATGCTTTGCAATTACATGGTTCCTTCATTACATTACATTATATTTCCATTTTCCATCAATTTTTTTTCTGCCATTATAATCTTGTCCCATTTCTCTTTCAATTTTTGCACGGTTATTCTCCCAATCTTCAGTACGCACCATTTGTATTTTCTTTCTTTTTATTTCAGTGTCTTTATTCGCCTCTTCAGATTCCATTCCAATCTCAGGTTCACAGTCGGGATCTTTTCCGGCATTATTTGCATTTTTCTATTCTATTACAAGTTCTACTGCAGGAGTTTCAAAAATTTATTTGTCGTAGTATAATGTTCCATTTCATTAACATCAACATCAAAATCGGGATTTTTGGTAACGGTTTCTGTTAGATAAGTCTCTATCTTCTGATCAAGGATGTTGTTTTCTATCCATGGACTATGGCCATCTTGTTCCTTAAGGGTGTCACTAAAATCTTCTCTTTGAACACTAAGCACGACGGCGTTTAAGTTCGTCAGATTAGGTACTTCAGTTTCTTTAAAGCCATCAGTAATTTCTGAAATATCTAGTATCAGCAATTTGTTATTTGTTGATTCATTTAAAAAGCCATTATTGTTAGCAAAGATATTTTCTAACTGCAGTTTGTTCTGATTATCTGTGATGAATATATCACTTTTATTATTTTCTACATTGGTTTGTTGTTCACAATTCAACATAATTATTTGCGTCCTTTTTGATATGGAAGCGAACATCGTGAACCTCGATCCTGAAAAAATATTTAGTTGTAAGGTCCTCGACTCCATCCTTAAAATAATACATTTTTTTTAAGTTTAAGGTATTTTCTTACCCAAAAAACTAATAAATGGTCTTATCCCCGTATTTTTAAGTTGTGTAACAACAAACACTGCAAAGGAATCTGTTTAGGTTCTTTGATTCAAAAAACTAATTTTTAATGGAAATAAAAACCTTTTTTTACTATTCCAATAGTCCATTGCCATGGATAGCTGATAATGGATAATGCTATAATTAATTATACAAATACATAAAACGAGAAATTCCCGTATCTCCCCAGCATCATGATGTCTGAGCAAATTTAGTATTTTAGAAAAACCTGTAATTCCAAGACAAATGCAAAATTGTAATTGAGGGTTTAAAACCATTCGTTTTTAGTACATAAATGTATTGAACATATTTGCATGTACTTACCGTTTATATTTATACACTTCCATCAAATCTAACTTGCAGAATCGCACAACATCGGGAGATAAACACAGGGCAAGTCTATTGTTTACATCCAAATGGCGGTTTGATTGTGTACATACGGGACTTACGTTTATATTTGACAGCGGCGAGGACTTATGGGAAATTCTTTTTTAGGAATAGTAAATTACAGAAACATTTTGGAGATACGATATTTTCTTCAACTGTAGGTTTTTTAATTATGTCAGAGATGGCGCGAAAAGGTCAATTTTGATAAAATGTGGACTTACGGTTTTTTTTATTAAGGCGATGATATATTGAAATGCTCCTCCTTAATTTCTGGAGGAGTTGTGGTGAAATCATCACTGCTGTCAGTATCAAACACTAAAAAGGGTTGAAGCCTGTAGTAGCTATTATTTATATGAAATTATATAAATTTACTTAGTTTTTATGAAGTATTAATCAATTTTACGCTAAAATTTAAAAAAATAGACAATAATTAAACAATTTTGACAATAGGTATTATTAGATTGTCTTAAATTTCTCACTTATCCGTATCCGTGACGAACTGCGCATGCGTAGACCCGTTAAGGCTCAACCTATACGATGCGTTGAACAGATTGTTAGGTCCCCTACTCCGTATACGTTATATGTAAACGTATCCCGACCAAAATCAGTATTCTGTTCTATTTTACAGGTCTTCTTTGATATTGGTTTTATTATAACCAACAAGTTCATTTTTAGTTTTATTTTTCACTTTTTTACTCTTACCAAAACAAACCAGTGACAACCTAAAAAAGTGTTGAGGTTATTTAATTAAAAACAGAACGAAACGATACGTTATCTACTAAAAAGGTTTTCTTGACAACTTCTTTACGTCAACGTAACTCCAATACGGATACGTGTGAAAACATATGACAAGCTAAAAGTGTCTAATCGACATTTTTGACAGTTGACAATTGTTCTTTATTTTTTTCGTAAAAACTGCCACAAAATATACGTATGCTGCACTTCTGGCTCTAACAATTAATACTCAACGATCATATTAATCATTTTACGTTCACTTTAGAGGATTTTTTATGAATTTTAATATTTCTTCACTATTTCTACTCTGCGTAGTGCTGCTGGTGTAGAAAACGGAACACGCCTATTTTCTCTTTCTGTCAAATAAACCGTCACATTTAGAGGGCGCCACAAGTATTCATTCCATACCAAGGGCGAGAATGAATATTCTTACCCTAGGATTAGAATGAACCTATTCCATAATCAAAAACTACGTCGGAATATAGAAATTCTATAATAGTCGTAAAAAATTTTTATATCATTTTATGCATTTTAATGTCAAATTTAAAAAATATCTTAGTATAGGGATTAAAATAATCATAAACACAGATGGTAAACTACAATAAGTCAAAATACCAATCTGTCAAAATTAAATATGAGCCTCTTTCGAATCAGGAACAACAGCCATTGAATTATACTTCATTAAATATGTGAGAAAACCGAATAAATGGATCATCTCTTTGATTTGCAGACAGTAGTATTATTACACAGTGATTACGAGCCAAAGCAAAGCTTATACGGCTCAATTACAAAATCAAATTACATAGGTACTAATAGGTTAGCAGAACTAATTTTACAAACTTAGCTTAAAATAAATTGAGAGTTAAAAAGATAGTAGCACTATAGAATTATAAAACACTAATCAAGTACAACACCAGATCAAGAACACCTGTCTAGTCCATTCTTGAAGCTATTCAGAGAAGGAGCTGATACGATGTCACTACTTAAATTGTTCCATTTATCGAATACTCTATTTACTAGAAATTTTTGCCTAACACTAGATCTAAAAGATTCTTTTTCAATTTACAATTGTGACCTCTTACCCTATTATCTTCATTTAATGTAAAAAGGTTAGAAGTATCCCAAAAGTCATCTCTTAGAATCCTAAACGCTGTAATGACATCACCCCTCTCTCTTCTCTCTGCTTAGTCTTGTTTCATAGTTTAAGTGAGAAAAAATTAGTGGCAATTTTGTAGCTCTACGGTGAACTCCCTCTATAAGGTTTATATCACGTCTGAGGTGCGGAGACCAAACGGAGATAGCAAATTCTAAGTGAGGTCGGACGTAACTTTTGTATAGCCTCAAGAACAAGCCTGGACTCATTCTTGGAAATGCCTTAGATATCAAGTATAGAGCTGAGTTTCCCCTGTTAACCGCTTTTGCAGTCTGCGAGGACCAACCCAGACCTGTATTAATTATGACACCCAAATCACTGACTTCCGGAACTGATTTTATAGGCTCTGATTCAAGATAATATGTGACACATGGATTGTTGTAACCGCACTGCAAAACACAACACTTGTTAAAGTTTACTGTTATGCTCCACTCCTTGCACCTTTTTAATAATTCATCCAGGTCATGTTGAATAGAGTTTTGAATATCAGGACAATGGTAAAACTTCATGTCATCGGCAAACGATTTGTTTTTGCATTTAAATTTAGCAGTTAAGTCAGAACCGTATACCAGGAAAAGGATAGGATCCAAAATGGAACCTTGAGGTACCCCACTGCGCACTTCACGTGAATTACTTAAGTTATCCTCATATTGTACTTGGAAAATTCGACCTAATAAAAATGTTTTCAGCCATGCCAACAGCTCACCATGCACTCCGAAATGTTCCAACTTCGCTAGTAGCTTTTTAATGGATACCTTATCGAAGGCTCGAAAAAAATCTATGTATACCACATCCGCAAGTTCGTAATGGTCTAAATGTAATGTCCAGTCGTTAAGAGCAGTTAGAAGATTACTGGTTACTGATCGATTAGGTAGAAAACCATGCTGGGAATGTGTAATGATTTTATTGTCTAACAAAAATGGAACAAGTTCGTTAACGATTAATCTCTCCATAATTTTTACTGAGGTTGGTGGAACCGTTATAGGCCGATAATTCGTCGAAAGCATTTTATTTCAATTGTTATAGATAGGCGTAACTATTCTTGATTTTTCCATGAGGCAGGAATGGAATTTTCTTTTAGTGATCTGGACATAAGGTTGGATCGTGGGACTGCTAGACTGTCTGCGCAATTTTTATAGACTGTAGGGGACATTTTCTCAATTCCAATACTTCTTTTCCACTGTGATATTAACCGTATTTAGTGAGTTCATATTTCTAGTAGCTAGTGGCATTACAGGAGTTGTTAAATCAGAGTCTATTGTAAATGCATTTGCTAAAGTTTCGGCATACTTGTTCCTTGGTGCAAATGTCTCCGTTTGGTTTTTCTAATAATGGTACACCAGTTTTAGAGGAGAGCTTGAATATAACATATTTATAAAAAGCTTTTGGATCTCTTGTGGTTATTCGATTCTCGTAATTTCTTAGTGCTAATCTCAACTCCTGCGTGAGTCTGTTTGAATACTGCCTGTGCAAGCGAATGTTTTCTTCGGATTGATTTTTCCTAACTCTTATCCACAATAGAATTAGAACAAAACAATACCATACATTTTCATGACACTTATTAGAACTAGAGAATATAAAATTACAAAACATTTTATTAAAGAAACATCATCAGATTGCTACTTGAATTACCACTCCCACCATCCTAACTCTCAAAAAAACAACGTAATCATAGGATTAGTAGAGAGAGCCATCACACTTACATCACACTTACATCACCTGAATATCGTCCAGAAATTTTATATCAAACAAAAACAATATTACAAAACAATTACTATCCTTCCAAACATATTGACAGAATTATTAAACAACGCACACATACATTTTACAATAGTCAAATCCAATCAACACAAACCAATACACTAGCCCCTCTTACATACATCGCAATACCATACACAAATCAACTCTCAGAAAAACTAAACTATATATTATCTAAATATAACATAAAAGTTTGTCATATGGCTCAAAATACTCTATCACCATTGTTCTCCAAATTAAAAAGTCAAATAAATGCTTCAAAAAAATCTAACGTCATATATTCTATACCATGTTTAGACTGTCCCAAAAAATATATAGGTATGACAACCCAACATCTTGAAAATAGTCTTAATGGCCATAAATATACAAAAAACGCTTCCACCGCGCTTCATAAACATGAAAAATGAAAAACATAAATTTGACTTTAATAGTGCTAAAATAATAAACCAAGATTCCAATTACAAAAAACTAACAATAAAACAAATGATACATATAAAAAAAGAGAACAATGCAGTAAACGATAAAAAGATATCAAAAATCTAAGCCAAATATATTATAATTTATTATAATAATAACATTAACTTCTTGTATGTCCCTTGTATATTGTAAAGCGTTGTTTCTAAGGCAGGTACTTTCGATTTCATTATTTTTGAAATTATTTTATTAGTTACCCTTTTTTTGTCGTCTCTGTGTGTACATTTAATTTTAATCGTGCAATCGTTTTCAATTTATTGTTTAACAACATCAATGTAAAAGTTTTTAAAAAATGCTCCAAACTAAGGAAACGTTAAATAAAAATATAAATTGATACAAAATTTACGATTAACCTGATGCCCAAGAAAAATGAAAAAATTTATATACAAGGTAGGTTAAAGAAAAACAAATAATTTATATATATATATATATATATATATATATATATATATATATATATAACAACAAAGAGATTCATGGGTAATTCACGCAAAATAAAGGGCTACTGAAATAGAGTGGTAACCGTGGACATGCATGTTTCTGGCTCATTTTGCCTCTTCAGCACGGCATAACCAAATAAGGATGTGAAATTTGGGAGCAAAGATGTTAATCGAAACATGGGAAAACACAAAATAACGGATTTCAGCAGGGAAACCAAACGCTCATTTGTGACTTCAATTGGAAGATCCAGAGTTTTCAGGACATCAACCAACATCGACACGGAGGCGCATATAGCCCCCCCGCCATGAACCTTCCGACCCATAACTCATGGCGGGGGGCTATATGCTATATGGCTATATATCAGTTCTTTTATTATGATCATAATTTAGATCATTCGATAATTATCATTATTATTGGCCAAAAATATTTAAACACACTGACCTGGACAGTGACAATGGATTCTTCAAGATCTACGATGTCGGACTTGCAATCTCCCGTATGGAACACAGCTCTCCCAACTATAGTTCGGATACTATCCTTTTTACTGGATTTTCTTGACGAAAATTATATACAGGTATTACCTTTACTTTAATCTTTAGTAATTTGTAGCTTTTATGTAATTTATCTTAAAATTTCTTATAAACTTTAACACAGCAATTTCTTTTCTGCCAACCCTCTCATCTAAGGACGCCGATCTTCCTATGTTTTTTCATCAAACAAACTATCCCATAACTGTATGTCTCACTAGATTTTTGTTTTCATTTTCCGTGTTTAGAAAAAAATGTCCTTCAGTTTACAAATATTTTCTTTGAAACTATCAGTTCTTCATGGTTATATACTTTTATTAACTTATTATAACATTAATAGTTCATACATTTCAATTTTATAAAAGTCGTTTCCATCTTAATATTCCAGTTTTTGATTAAATAAGCCTTTTACAAGGGTTTACATTTATGACTAACTCCGCCTGCATTGCTCACTGGATGGATCGAGTAGTTTATTGACTAATGTTGGCGGTCCCAAGCTCGGAAAAAGGAGGAGGGTTCAAAGGCGAGGCTAGCAACCTACCTTTTATAAAAAAACACTGCTCGAAGAACCGATACGAGTGCCTCGGGAACCGGACGGATCAACTCAGGAAACGACACGGCGAGAAAAAGGAAAAAACGAGAATGGAAACGAAATAAATTGAGACTAGCCTGCTGGAACATCACATCGTGGAACACCAGAGACTAAGAAGTGCTAATGGAAATCGCTAATAATAACATTGATATTTGTTTGCTCTCAGAAACTAAGAAGGTAAAGGCAACACGAAACTTTGTGACTATATACTATTCTATAGCGAAGTATATAAGCACAAAAAAGCACAGGCAAGGGTTGGAATAGTTGTACACGAGAAGCTACAACACCTGATCGAAGATGTGAAATACCTTCAGCACAACATAATGTATATGTCACTAAAATTTGAAAACGACAAGACACATCTGATAAGTGTATATGCACCAGACATAACAAAACCAAGGGAAGAAAAAGAACAACTCTTCGATGATTTTCAGTGCACTTTGGATCGTTTACCAAGAAACGAAAAAGTCTTTATAATGAAGGACTTCAATTCACGTATAGAAAATGGTACCATCCCTGGAATCATACAACACTTTGGTGAGGACACAAAAAATGAAAATGGCAATATGTTAATCGAAATGTGCACATACAACGAGCTAAGAATAAACAATACGTAACATAAAAAACAACATCATTACACATTCAGAAATACAAGAGGTAACAAATCGATCATCGATTATGTAATCACCAATAGACAAGTGGACCCTCAACACATTCTAGACATAAGAGCACTAACATCGACGAACGTAGGGACACAACATAACCTGGTTCATCGCAAATATCGATCGGTAGGTATGCGAAAAAAGAAAAAGGCACCAAATTATGTAACAAAATTCAACATAGAATCGTTAAGGGAAGATAACACAAAAGATCTATATCAAAGAAGACTGAATGAGAAGATAACGCAAAACCAGGTTGTAGATAACGATGATGTAGAAACGGCTTGGAAAAAAATAAGAGAAAATATAACACAAAGTGCAACAGAAGCCATAGGGATAAGAACAGTAGATACCAACGGAAAGAGAAACACCAAACCGTGGTTCACCAATGAAGTCAAGGAACTGGCAAAAGAGAAGAAAGAAGCATATATAAAATTCATTAACAGTAGAACATCGGATGAGTATGAAATATACAAAACTGTTAGAAATCGAACAAACAACCACATACGACAACTAAAGAAGGAATACTGGGAAACATTTTCAGCAGAAATGGAAGGAAACTTAAACGGTGGACAGAAGAAGGTGTGGAACATGCTACGTATCAGAAAAAAAACAAGTTACGGAGGAAGTGCAGGTAAATGACATTACACAAGAAGAATGGATCAGTTACTTCGAAAACACATAAAATATTACTGATGATGACAATACTCCGATACAGATTTCAGTAAATGATAACAATAACGGAAATAACACTAGAGGAACTTGAAGCACTAATAACAAAATTGAGAAATCGAAAAGCACCTGGCATTGATAATATAAGCAACGAGTTAATCAAGTATGGAGGAGAGAAACTAGAGAGGGAACTTGTCACCTTATTTCTGAAGAATATAATATCCCGTGTCATACCATACGAATAGAAGTTAAGCATACCCGCACCCATACATAAAAAAGGAGGAGAAAGGGATCCCGACAATTTCAGGAACATAACTTTGTTGAGCTCAGTATTAAAACTTTTCACAAAAATCATAGCGATAAGACCTGGAAACAAGATCTGGTTTTCTATATCATTGCACAGTTATACTGATCTTAATTGTAAAAATGATATCCAGGATATCACCATAGGGCTAATAATATCTAAGCTTCAATATTTGTAATATCACATCTTCTTCTTTTTTCTATTAACATATATTGAGTCAATCACAAGTTAAGTCACTTCTTGGTCTAGCCAAAAATAACTACTAAACATCCGGTATGCATCAAATGAAATGTAACTACTGTCATTCTGACGATGATATTGATTTATCGAAACGATTGTCATTTTTTTAGAATTTTCAACAATTTTCATTATATTGTGGAATTAGCTAGAAACAGTGAGTTTAATTTAAAACACTAATAGGTTAAATTTAAGTTGTAATAATCTTTGCGGTCTAATAACAGATGGCGCACCAAGCATGATTGGTTCAAGAAATGGATTAGTGACTAACATTGTGCATCAAATAGAAATCCAGAACTTGGAGCTGCCATTATCTGTTCATTGCATCATTCATCATTTTTGAAAGAAATCAACAGTGCATTTTCCGATGTCCTTTACCACAACCAAGTACGCTGGTTAAGCCGTGCCCAAGTATAATCACGCTTTTTTAGCCTTCTTTCCGAGATTGAGATTTTTCTAACAGAGATAGAAAAACCATAGCCTGAATTTTCTGATGCATCGTGGCTTTGGAACTTGCTTTTTTGGCAGACATATGCAGACACTGCAATGATTTGAACTTGAAATTACAGTCTCAAGGCAAATTCATATTTGAACTTTTAAATGACGTGTCTGCTTTTGAGTTGAAATTAAATCTATTTACCAAACAAATCGAAAATAAAAATTTTGTTCACTACAATTGCAGTACTAAGATACAAGAAGAGCATCCTCCAGAATTCTCTAGAGTAAAATTTTTGAACTTGTTGGAAAAACTGAAAATTGAGTTGCAAACGCGTTTTCATAAACATAAAGAGCAAAGTGTCTTATTTCGTTTGATTGAAAATCCTTTCCAAATTGACGAAACTACAGTTCATGAAAATTTTCAAATTGAAATTATTGAATTAAAAACAATACTGATGTTGAAAATTGTACGAAGAAAACCGAAAAAAATTGCCCAACTTTTATAAAAATCTTGCTGAGGAGATTTTTATCGAAATAAAAAAAACGGGCAAAACGAGTTTTTTCAATCTTTGGCCCAACATATTTGTATCTTCATTACCTACTGAGGGCCCCCACTACAAAATTTGAACCTGACAACAAGAAGCTGGCCCTACAAAAACAAACTCAAGTTTCGTATTAATTTTACCGTACTCTAATTATGCGTTTTTAGAACAAAAACATTTTTCAAACCATATTCCTTTTTTATTTTAGAAATCCTAAATTAACTCAGGGGCCGCATGGCAAACGCCTGCGGAACGCAAGCAGTCCCCGGGCCGCACTTTTGTTTCTTACTATTTCAAAAAATTAATTCATATATAAATATTTGGAATATATTATATGTAAGGAGAGTTTCAGGTTTATTAGTCTTGGTTCAATACGTTCTCCTCTTTGTTCGTGCAAAAATAATAAAATTGCTGACATAAATAATTTATTCTTTGAATGCACTAATCATGTTTTTCCTACTGAAGAACTTATAGCTCATTCGACGAAATATGGATGGAACTTTCACAATAATATCAACACACCGTAAGGAAACGGAGGTATATAAATTGCTGGTTTCAAAGTTGCTTGCTTTGGGAGGGCTTCCATACATAATTTTGAGGCGGTCAAAACTAATATTTCTTGAAGGTCTGGGAAAAACTATCTCATTAGGAATAAGGAACGCGTAAGAAAGCACACGCTTCCGGTTATACCTTATATTGCCAAGCATCGGAAAATGTATACAAAACCGGACACGTGATGCTGCGTTCATCTGTTCTACATGGCAGCCAGTGATAAATACAAATAATAAACTGAACAGTTTCTCTTTCAGAGGTCCAGAATGAATACATACAATCTACATCCTATATTCTAAGTGTCTGTTATGCTCAAAACAGTTCGACGTATTATTTAAATAAACAATTAAGAACAAATATAACATAAGCTTGGTAGAGCAATATGGCAGCACTGCAGGTGCCAGGAACCAATACGGCAGATAAAGTTTGTAGAAATATTCACAAATGAATGTTAATAAAAAGGTGTTGACTTACGACCTTGCACAACACTACCAACACGATCAAATTATACAGATAAAAATTACAATACATATTTACAGTCTAAATTAAAAGGGTATAGGTAATCGATGCTAAAGATACTCGCATCGATGTTGAGAGCGTCTGCCCCGTTATAGATAAAACTAACGACTACAACTAGCAACTCCACATTTTATGAAAAAAAGAAAGGGGTTCTCTCACTAAATTATCCAACGCACCCACACTGTTTATTTCAAGTAATCGGCCTCTTGCAGATTATTTTTTGATTGCATTAAAATGATCAATTATACGTAAATATTATCCCATGGATTTTTTTCACATTATGTGGAATATTGACGTTTTAATAAGAATTTCAAATTCAAATATGCTAAAATCCCGCCGAAAACTGAGCTTTGACATTTCATGCGACGGTGACGTCACGAGGTATTATTTGGTTTTGACGTTCTGTTAAAGTTAAAATTTTCGACGAACAAAAGTACAATAATATCCATTTCTGAAAAACATTTATTAAGCTACCCATTGAAGAAAATTACGAAAAATCTCACTAAAAGTCATGAAACGCGAATATGAATATATTTCATCAAAAAGCTATGTTTACCTATGCGAAGACAATTTTTCTGTATTTAAATGTTAAGTTCAAGTTGCAAATTTAGTGTGGAGAAATATAAGCCTAAAATTAAATCTAAAATAAAAAATTTGCCTAACCTCACTTTTTTGTTTGTTATTGTTAATAAACAGTGCCTTTTTCCAGCTAGAGCCGAAATGGAAAATGATTGATGTTTAGAGGTGAATGAAAAAATGTAGTTTCACACATTTTTGCTTGCCGGGAAGATAGAAAGTGGACTTGTCCCAAAACCGAGAGAATGGCTGTTGTAAAAAGAGCATGGCAGAATATCATCCAAAATGTTTTATGCGAAGCGACTACTTCAAAATCTGGTTCACGTTTGGATTTACCGACACAACAAGAATTCACTCCTGCACTTTCAAATTTTGGGGGAAACGTGGATAAGGAACGAACCATAGGAGTGCAATTAAACTTGAGGAATAAGTGTCGAAGCAAATCTATTCAGTGCAATATTTACTCATCTAAAGATTCTTCATCTATAGGCCATCCGACTAAAAGTGTTGCTCTATCCCCAATTAGGTTGCAAAGTGTAAAAAGACAGATTTATAGTTCCTATGAATCAAGTGCCCCCGAATTTAAAGTGAGTACATCTTCGAACTATAGTGATTTAAATGATTCTGAATTAGACGAAGCTATAAGCAAAGGTGATAAAAAAAGTGTACTAAAATTTACGCTTCAAAAAATAAAACCAAATCCAAGACTATATCTAGGGGTCATGACATAACTGCTAACCTAACTAAATACGGTTGTTTACTTTGTTTCCACAGTGTGATTATTAAACTTTTTAAACCATATTTTATGCTAGGATTAAAAGAAATATCCATTATATTTGACTAATTTTTAAAAATAACGATGATATACAAAGAAACAATAGTAAACAATTTAAACGCGATTGAATAATCAAGAAACGCTCACAGATATCAACTAAGAACGCTTAAAATGTGAAATCAGGTATAGCATCTACATACGGCTGTCACCAATTCGTACCTCGTGACGTCACGACCAATGGCATTGCGTTTTCGTGTGACGTCAAATTTAAAGGGTTTCGCCGGACTTTCTCAAACGAATTATGAGATAATTAGAAGTTATTCTGGGAAAAAATATTGTGAAGAGATATTTATTACGTTTTAAGAGGTCTGCAAGAAGTTTTCAAATCGTCAGAATCTTTGAACATAAGTATCTTATTTTAATTCAAACTAATATTCAAATTTTAGCGGCATTTTCAATGTAAACCTATTCACAATAAATAATTTTAATTAATTTTTCTGTTGATTTTCATGTTTACTTATAAATCACTAAAAAGTAGCTGAACTATTTTATTTTAAAAACACTGTTTTTATCCTTCTTAAATAACGTTTAAAAAGTGTTTAATCTCGCTATAATGTTTCTTGAATATAATCTTTTTTTCCAGTTTCAACTTCATACATTTTCTTAATGATAAAAGTCATTAAGACCATTCGCCCCCGACACAGTTGGTGAAACTGAAAAACATCATTAAGTATTGTAGTTTATGTCACGTTGGGCTGCCAATCATGTTAAAAGTCGTAGTTCCGTTACAAGATTTATATTAAAGGCAGAAAACTTATATAAATCAATATATTGTTATAACATTCACAACTTTATTCAATACTTGGCCAAAATACAAAACTACTTTTTAACAATTCAACTTATTAACACATCAAACTATTGAATGGCTGACTCTGCCACAACTGATCTCTATTTATATATAGAAAGAACTTTACAGAAAGGACTCGAATATTCTATAACACACTAGTACGTCAATATGCAACACAATAGAAAAATCTTGCAAATTATAGACTGTCACCTTGACAGGTGACTGTGACTACTCCGCCTATTCACCCCTCTTCTAATTTTCAGTCCAAGCAGTCATTCTGCCATTCATAGAACAGGTGCTTCCCCTCTTCAAGTTATTCGCCTCGAATAATAGGAACTTCGACGTCTTCTTGAAACCAATTGGGTGGGTCATCACCATAATAGCGAGCCAATCTCTCTCGATATGAACGACCTTAGGTTTACTTTTTGGTGTCAGACGAATGCGATAAATTAGGTCGTTGATTTTCTTAACCACCAGGTAAGGACCTTACCAATTTCGTTGATGTTTCGGAGTTAACCCTTTCTTTCTTCAGGGTTGGTACAACCAAACTGCATCTCCGGACTTAAATATCTTTTATTTAAGGTTTTTATCCAACCGTCTCTTCATCTTTTCGCTGGTTAGTTTCAGTCGCGTCTTCTTTAACTTTTGTTGAAGGTCTTCAACATATTGAGGCAGGCTTTCTTCTTCTTCTCGGGACGAAGGATGAGGTTTTCCAAAGAGGATAGCTGGGAAGCTGCATTTCTCGACCAGTGACCAACATTGAAGGTGTATAGCCAGTGGATTCATGCTGTGCACTCCAATAAGATAAAAGGAACAATGGAATCAGTTCATACTAATATTGCTGATTTTGGGAAACAAATGCCGATAGATATTGGCAAATTGTCCTGTTGTGACGTTCCACTAAACCATCAGACTGTGGATGCATTGGTGTAGTTCGAGTTTCCTTAATCCCGAAGATTTTCATTAATTCTGTCCACAATTCTGATTCAAAATTTCTTCCATGATTTGAATGTACTTCCAACGGTACACCGTGTCTTACGATGACATTATTCATAAATACTTCAGCGACGGTTGCAGCCTCTTGGTTAAGAATTGGTACTACTTCTGGCCACTTGGAAAAGTAATGCATAGCTACCATTAAGTACTTGTTACCTTTTTCTGTTTTTGGTAGTGGCCCGAGAATGTCTACACCTACTCTTTGAAATGGTTCACCGAACAGATATTGAACCATTTTTCCACGATTTTAAGTTTTTGGTCCTTTCTTTCCGCTGCATAAGTCACATTTCTTACACCATTATGTAACGTCTTGTCGACAGTTGACCCAGTAGAATCGTTCACGAACTCTGGCTAAGGTTTTCCCAACTCCGTAATGCTCTACTGAACGACTGCTATGAATTTCTTCCATCACTTTACGAACAAGTGATGTAGGCAAAACAAGTTGGTTGATCGTAGATACACCGCCAGAGCTCTCCCACGTCCGATGGAGTACACCATCGCGAAGAGTAAGGGAATCCCATTGAGCCCAGTAACTTTTGATCGTTGAACCATACTTGGACGCTTCTTGCCAATCGGGTCTAACTCCATTTTGTAGCCTGGTCCGGACAACTTTTAAGTCTTCATCTTTCTTTTGAAATTTCCTTGGGTTTTCTACTGACCACGTGTTTTCGTCCGAGTCGCTTCTTATTGTTGTTGCATGCAGCAATTCTATCTTTGTTTATTTGGTTATTATTACTTTCCTTTTCCTCAATTCGTTGGCAATATCTGCATTGTTGTTGAGTACATGGGCTTCTGTATAGGGTATCCGCATTTCCGTGATAGCCACCTTTTCGATAAACTATTTCAAAATTGTACTGCTGAAGCCTCTTTCTAACCATCTTGCAATTTGTCCTTCTGCATTTTTAAAATTCATCAGCCACTGTAGTGCTTTATGGTCGCTTCTTATGATGAAGGTTCTGCCATAAATGTATGTGTGAAAGTGTTCAATAGCCTTTACAATTGGTAACAGTTCTTTTCTTGTAACGCAGTAATTTTTCTACGCCCTTCCCACGGTCTTACTGAAATAAGCAATTACTTTTTCTTCGCCATCTTGTTGCTGTGAAAGGATAGCTCCTTTGCCATGTTGTGAAGCGTCGCAGTCGAGAATAAATTGGCCTTCTTCTTTAGGGTACGCTAAAACCGGTGCAGTGGACAACCTCTTTTTCAATTCAGTAAAGGCATTTTGGATCCCAATCGAATGATGTGTTGTTTTCAGTAAGTCTGTGTAAAGGTTTGGCCATCTTTCTAAAATTTTGAACAAATTTCCGGTAATATTTACAAAGACTCCAAAATTGACGAACCTCGTGTTTATCTCTTGGTCAGTCTCTTGGCCAGTCTTGAATCGCTGAAATTTTCGCCGGATCAGGTTTTATTCCCTCTGCTGACACAACGTGACCCAAATATAGAGCATCCCGTTGAAATAAGGAGCATTTCCTGGAATTCAATTTCAAATTTGCATTTTTTAATCGGCTAAAAGCTTCTTCTAGATTGTTTAGATGTTCGTCGAATGTTTTTCCCATTATAATGATGTCATCTAAATAACACAGACAGGCTTTCCACGTCAGTCCTATTAACACCATTTCCATAAGTCTTTCAAAAGTGGCTGGGGCATTGCATAGACCAAGTGGAAGTACTTGGAATGGATAAAGGCCATTTCCATCAGAGAAGGCTGTTTTATCTCTATAATTGGAATGAACTTCAACTTGCCAGTATCCGCTTTTTTAGTCTAATGTGGTAAACCACAGAGAGCCGGATATGGTGTTCAGTGAATCGTCTATACGTGGCAGGGGGTGGCTGTCTTTTAGAGTAACTTGATTTAATTTGCGATAGTCAACGCAGAATCTTGTACTTTCATCTTTCTTAGTTACTAAAACAACTTGAGAACACCACGGTCCAGATGAATCTTCAATAATGTTCTCATCCAACATGTCTTGTATCATATTCGCTACATCTTTTTGTTTAGCGTTTGGAAGTCTTCTTGGGTTTTGACGTATCGGTGGTGCATCTGTTGTATTAATTCTATGGCGAACCAAGTTGCTTCGTCCTGTAGATTTTCCAGTTTCGAAAAGGCTAAGGTGATTCAAGACAAATTTCTTTGCCTTGCTCGCTTCTTCGGGTGTTAGTTTGTCAAAGTCTTTGATGATTGTCTCTATAAGTTGGTCGTCGACTTTCTTTTGTGGCTCTTTTTCGGGCATGGGATTATCTCGTAAATTCACTATGCTCTTCACTGGTTCTCAATATCCCAACTTTTTTTTAGTTCAACTGGTCTCCTAGATGTATTGGCAGCGCGAACGGGATTTTGCTGTTCTATTTTTACCAGACATTTGGCTACCATTACTCCATCTTCTGTCGGTTCACGTGGTTCAATAAACCCAATAGTAAGATAGTAAGATAATTAGATTTTTCGATTTTTCTTTAAGATTAGCCATGACAATGCTCTCTGAATTTGCCGGAATTCTTATATCTTCATCAACTATAACTTTCATTTTGCGCAATTGATCATTTTCACCACTAAGGATTACTTCTTCGTTGTCGATGGATAAAATTTTGTTTTTCAAATCTGTTACGAATTTGTCTTGCATAATGTTTAAACCCAAAACACATTCATCCATAATGTTTGATACCAAAAATGAGTGAACTATGGCTGCGTTTCCAATTCGAATAGATTCTGTTACTTGTCCCAAAATCGAAGTACTATGACCAGTTGCGGTTTCCAGCACAAGGCCTTTAGGTGTTCTTGCGTATTTCTGTGTCAACATATCTGGGCGTACAAATAATCTAGTTGTAATCGTGATTTTCTAGTTGTTCCCTAACAGTTAAATTTCGGCCATTTTTAAACAAAGAATATGTGCGAATCGTGGGGCTTTGAATAGTTTTAGTCGACGACCGTCGCGAATAATCTACTTTTAGTAGTTTTCCTGGTTGCTGGTATTAGAGCGCCGATCAGGTGTTGGTGATCGACTTTGGTATGGAGATGATATTCTAGGGTTGCTTCTTGTGGGGCTATGAGCTCTGTTTCTAACTGGGCTCTGCGAGGATGTTTGGTTATCCGAGTTCCTAACTTGGCTTCGAGATCTTGATGGAACTCTACATGTTCTCTGCAGATGTCCAATTCTTCCACAGTTGAAATATTTCCGGGATTCTTGAATTTGTGTACGATTTTGTAGCGTGTCTTTCAGTAGGTTTTCGATTCTAGCAATAACTTCGGTTAAATTCTCCTCCTAGATGTGTATTGCTCGTAACTTTTGACGCCTGGTTTTGGAAATGGTTTTAGCAGCTTCGAATTCTTGAGCAAAAGTTAATACTTCTTGTAGTGTCAAACGGTAGCGTAATCGAAGGGCTTGTTGCATGTCTGTATCTCTTAAACCGACAATGAATGCTTGAACGCCAAATTTCTCTAAAAATTCTTTAGGTGCCTGTGGATAGGCTAAACTCAATAATCTTTCTATGTTACTTCCATATTCTTGGAGGCTCTCGTCTACTTTTTGCATGCGCATCTTCAATTGACTTTGGAAAACTTGTTTTAAATGTTGCTGTCCATACCTGTTCTCCAAAGCTTGGATAATGACGTCATAACTAGGGTTGCCTTGGGGTAATAATTGCAGAATACATGCGGTTTGTCCACGAAGAGCAATCATAAGGGAGGTGGCTTTCTCTTGATCATTCCACCCGTTGGTACTAGCTGCTGCTTCAAATTGGCGTCAATATGTCTCCCAAGATGATTATCCATCATATGTAGGTGGCTTGATAACCTCGTTGTGTCTCAAATTTACTATTTCAGTTCTGGCACTATCACTAATGAAACTGCTATCATTGGGATTAGCTTCTATTTTCTTTACTAATGCATCTCATTTTTGCCTTAGGTCAGACTGGTCAGTTTTTAAATCTTTCTCTGTCGCTTTTACATCTTTCTCTACTGTTTTTAAATCTTTTTCTACTGTTTCCAAATATTCCTTAACTGTTTTTATGTCGGTTTTTAGGCCTTCTTCCATTGTATCTATTTTGTTATCTAAGGCCGCTATTTTACTTTTAAAGGTAAAACTGAAATCGGACAGTACCTCTAATATTTGCTTCTTTTCCTCCTTCTCCACGTTCCTCCTCTGTTTCTCTTCTTCCTTTTCTTGTTTTCTACGGTTTTCCTCTTCCTCCGTTTCTTGCTCTCTTTTTGTTCCTCCTTCTTGTTTTCTTTCTTGCTTTTCTTGCTCCATCATCTGAAGAAACCCTGCTGGTGCTCCACTATTAGCTTCAATATCGGTGTCGTAATTTGTACTTCTAGTATTGACCATAAATTACTTTTACCGCTGTCACCACTATTATAACTTTCACAACTTTATTCAATACTTGGCAAAATACAGTACTACTTTTTAACAATTCAACTTATAAACACATCAAACTATTGACTGACAGACTCTGCCACAACTCATCTCTATTTATATATAGAAAGAAGTTTCCAGAAAGGACTAGAATATTCTATAAAATACTAGTACGTCGATATGGAACACAATAGAAAAATCTTGAAAATTCTAGACTGTCACCTTGACAGGTGACTGTAACTACTCCGCCAATTCAGCCTTCTTCTTATTTTCAGTCCAAGCTGTCATTCTGACAATCATAGAACATGTGTAACAATATGTATTGTTGATTTATAGATAGCCATAATGCTGCCTCGATTGGAGACATTCAAGTATCTTATTTGTGGTTAAAGATGAATCAAGGAGAATTTTTTCCAGTTTACTTAAACGTTTTGAGAATTTACTGAAAAACGTGTTCTTGGTTTTCAAACAATATTTAAAGTAAGAAATATCGGAAAAAACCTCCTCTATTAAAATTTATCTGATTGCTTGAAACCAAAGCCTTTGATTGAGCATTTTGAGTCTGGTGACTTATACATTTTTCTGATCGTAATCCCTCGTGCAAATTGGTATTATAATTGATAAAATCGATAAGACATTACTATAAAAACTTTCTTAATATCAAATTCAACTAATAATCCGCCAGTTTATACCATCTGAACAAGTTTTGCTTTCTTTCCCTAGTAATATATTATACACATTTATTTTGTTGTCTTAAAAACGAACGTATTTGGAGAAATATTGTCTTTAAAAGAAATCCGTAGATATTCCTTTTTCAACAATTAGGGGAAGTGCTGAGACATGAACACATTTTATATAGAACTTTAGGGAATTAGTATTACGAGCATTACTGTGGGGATATTCTCAAAACGTTCTCCTTATTAATTTATCAGGTTCAGAAACAGAAATAAATTCAATCTTCTTGTGGTTGTAGATTTTTACAAGAAAAAAATACGAAATACGAAAACAAATTCATTTTGTTTTGTGCCTCCCGATATCCCAGTTCTTTTTACGCCCCATTATGTGATGTGATGAGCATTTCTGCGGATTCTTTTTGTCGAGAGGCGCTCGTTATAACGGCGTTAAGAGAATTATTTTTGTGATAAATCGTTTTCTTCACCCCAAGCCCAATGACCAGTAGCGGCGCCATCTCAGATACATAATTCATATTTAATCCGAAAGGAAAAAGCAATGTTTATAATAAATGGAGAGTGATTAGATACTTACTTATTTATTATTTGCTATTTTTGACTCTAACATATATTTGAGTCTGATATAGACAAGGTAGATTTGCTGTGTATAGCAGAAATTACAATTTGCGGCGGAGCGCTGCGTGGTTATACGATGTTTATATATATTAGCGCTTACCAGATGGACAGAGTATTATATTTTTAGATCGCAGTTTTTAATTGCAATAGATATGGAAATTATGTTCTTTATGACAAAGAGGAAAGAGAATCCTGTACAATGAAACCTGTGTATTACTGCGATCTAAAGGGAACTAGAATTTTGTATCACTTATACTTATCATTTATCTAGTTTCCCAAATAGGCAGATTTTTAAAACGACAGCTGTCTTATTTATAGAGGATCCCACTGAGGGAGGTCAAAATGTACCGTTTTCTCATTTATAGAGGGTAGAAATGATAACTAAAAAATGCGTAGGTATGTTAAGTTATATTATTTATGCCGTAAAAAATCACTGAAAACGTGATAATTTGTCTCCTTATTGAGCTACAAAATCCGAATTATAGAGGTATATATCGAAGAAATCAAAACTTGAAAAGGTTTGCAAATTCCCAGAAATGGAAGTATTTCAATGCGAAAGTGTCGGGATCTTATTATAATTACCAACAGCAGAGGGTTCTCACATAACCGGGGCTCACTTAACCAGGTTTGCTCATAGTCGGGTAAAATGAAAGCCGAATCAATGTCTGGTATCTCAGCTAATAGAAAAAATTAAAGGCATTGGTAATCTGCGAGAGAAAACTGAATGACCAGTTGTTGAATATAAAATTTCATAGAACAAGCTCATGTTGAAATTTAGGATGTCACAGTACTGTGCAAATATTTAGGTCAGTTTCGTAGCTCTCCGATTAGTTTAACGTAACAAAAAACTTGTAAACTCGATTCATAAGGTTTGTACAGAAATTGTGTTGGACTATGTTACCAAGAATAGGTAGATCGAAGATTTGTTTGAAAAGAGATACCGCCGACGAGTCATCCACCACCGCAATCCTCTCCCAGCCTTGCAAACCTAAGGCTGCATAGCGCTTCGCACTGGCACCATGTATGTACGGCAGTTTCTTCCACCTCCTGCGCAGGCTATCTTCTGCCAAACTCATTCTTTCCAGGTGGTTGTTAAATCTACAATTCCCCGTTAGTTGATCTACCGACATCCTTACAACCTTTAGACTGTGGCGGCCCAGTAGGTCTGATGTGAACTTGGGCGAGCAGTGTTTAATGACTTGCTTTGCCTGTCGTTGTACATGTGTTTGCAGCCACCAGCTCTGATACTCTTTGTCTATCCAGTTCTTTTAAAGAGGCCTGCTGAGATTTCGCAGAATGGTTCTGGGCCTATTATCTCTGTGGCCAGGCCTGCTTTGACTAATTCATCGGCCCCCTCGTTTCCTAGGTGGCCTTCATGGCCTAGTACCCAGATTATGGTAACTTTGTGAGACAAGCCTTTTTCATCTAGGGCGTCTATGCAGTCCCGGACCAATTTGAAACTGATCTTCTGGGAGCTGATTGCCTTTAGGGTCGCTTGACTGTCCGAGTAAATAATAACTCTTCTTACTCTTAACTTCTTTTTGTTTTATTATCAGTACAGTGCCTTATTGCAGATGTTTGCGCCTGAAACACCGTGGCGGGCTGTTGGAGGCTTGTAAATACATTCACCCTTGGTCTGTCTCCATAAATACCAGCTCTGACCCCCTTGTTGATCTTGGTGCCATCAGTATACCAGGTTTAGTCTGCTTTAATTGTGGGGCCTTTCTTCTAGTCTTTTCTTTTCGGCATGGAAATCCGAAAGTACCAGCTGAAAAAGAAAACAGGAATTGTTTTATATGAAGGCATCTCAGACAAGGAGTTTACCTTATGATCCTCCCCATTTTCTAGTTCGTGGCCCTTTGGTGTTCTAATAATTGGATCCTGGCCTTATTCGAGTCTCTACAGTACCGCCTTTACTTCTCCCTCTATGTAGATATGTAAAGGCGGCAGATTTAACAGCACCTCTAGTGCTGCAGTTGGGGTTGAGTTCATGGCCCCCGTTATGCATACGCATGCTAGCCTTTGCACACTTTGAAGTTGTCTGATTGCTACGGTCCGCGTGATATTTTCGCCCCAGGCATCCGAACTATAAGTTATCATTGATAAGAATAGGTATATGTAATCCAAAGCAAAATTTACGAATGTTATTATGGGAACAAAATCCCCACGTTAAAACCAGTCTTACTGAAATTATTGTAGATGATAATTTGAATAAATAACAGATTTACGTGGAATTAGTTGTTTCTATGTGAATGGAAATAATATTTACAAAAAAACAGCGAATGTTGACCTTACGACAAAAAATGAGGGTTACGAAAAATCAAACGTATGAAAAGATTTGAATATTAAGAGTTAACAACAGGCTTTTGATCGGCCTGAAAGCACTTTCTGATAATGAAAAACGTAACATTATTACGTGTATCCGAAGGGAATTAGTTTTTTCACATGGTCGATCAAATGTGTTTAGATCAATTATTATGTGGATGGTTTTCCTTTATGCTGACTCTTGTTGTGGGCAATGGCGACACCTTGTCTACTTTCAATGGCTTTGACATTAAATAACATAGCTGGATTAAAATTTCACAATAGTCTATTACTGGATTGTCGCGAGACGTGTTGTATGCAAAATTATTGAGTGAGAAATCTGTATTGTCTTTTTTGTTTATTACAATGCTTTTGTCAAGTTATTAAGTATCTACTTGTTCAAACGAACACAGTTTATAACAACGTAATTATACAAAATACAGATGCAGAAAATTATTTTATCCCGATCAAGAAATATATGTCTGCCAATGTAGTCAACGAATACTTTTTATCATTTAATCTCTCGTATTGTATTTCTATTTACAATTGTATGTACTCCCGACTAGAAAATTACGTGGCGTCAGCTGCGGCAATTTTCTAATTCAGTAATTTGCAGGATTACAGCAAAATACACCCAGACGCAGGCATGGTCCTGATATTTCCACCGCCTTAATGAAATTAGGATCCGGACATGAAAATATAAATGGTTTTTCTAGAACAGAAAAGGATTTCTTGTTTCGTCTGTTTTTGCAACTGAATCAAATTAGCAATGTGTACGTTTTCATTAAATCTGCACTCAAAAGAAATGTAATATTTTAGGAAGATATGTTCGTTTGTTGATGCCGCACCAGTTCTGTTGTTTTGAAGAATATTCTTTGTTGGTTTTATAGCAGTTGGTGTTTTGTGACAATATGGGGTATACTTACAGGTATAATAGTTATTTGTAAAACAAGTGTCACAATGACTCGTTTTGTAGTATGAGTGAAAGCGGTGAGTTGCGCAAATCACGAGTACTACAGAAAGTCATCGTGACACAAGTTTTACACAATATTTTTTATAATTCGCATTTATTTAATTTTTTAATTAAAATAGAGAACATATGATCCCTGTTTTTAAACTAGGAGGAGTGGTTTGAATTTAAGTTGGCGATTCTGTAGATTCCTGATTGGTCAGATCACAGATGGTTTTAATCAGCAATTTTGACTTTTGACATATTATAACCGAACAATTGTGTAAATTGTAAACACACTTTCATTTAAGCAAACAGAGGATAATTATTTGTTTAAAAAAGAACGCCTTCGTATATACTTGCGATCCATTTATATTATATCATGAACAGAATTATTTCTGTAATACATCTTCAGATAGATATCTGGTAATTTATCCCCAAAAACGAACGTTATGTATACCTACATATTGATCCTATACAATATAAAAATAAACAAATGACAATTTATTTACGAATAAAAGTTAGCGTACTCTGTTTATTAATATTTTTAGTATATAATTTATTCAAATTTACCTTTAAGAACATTTAATATAATAATTTGCTAGCTAGAACAACGCTAGACCATTTTATTTATAATTTGTTTCAAGGTTAAAGTGAAATGTCAAATAATAGTATATTGTGCAACAAATGGGGAAAATTTAACTTTTCTCACACATTGTGGAAGTTTGTGGCACGAGCCGCAAACACACGAGTGAGAAAAGTACTTTTCCCATATGTTGCACACTATACTTTTTCTACAACTACACAAATTTAAAGAATACAAGTAAATAATTTTGTAGAAAAGGTCTAAGCATCGAAGACCCCCACCAAAATCGGCTGGGCATCGAGTATCTCCTAGTGGATTCTCCATATGAATGTATGTAGTGTGGGCAAAGTGCCGTGAGAAATAATATTTCTCACAGTGTGAGCAATATATGGTTTTGAAATTATGTAAGCTATGAGAAATACGCTACTTTTCATAGCAGTTGTGGAAAAAAATATATATTTCACACAATAACCAACCGCATGACACTACAAATTGCTAAAACAGTGTTCTAAGAGACTCATTGTGACACTGTAAACAATGTTATAATGAAGTCTCTTTTATACACGAATTATAAAATAGTATATTGTGCAACAAGTGGGAAAAGTACTTTTCCCACATGGTGCACACTATACTTTTTCTACAACTGCACAAATTTAAAGAATACAAGTAAATAGTTTTGTGGAAGTCTAAGCATCGAGGACCACCCACCTAAAACGGCTGGGCATCGAGTATAAGTTTCTGAAATTGGCTGGGCATCGAGTATCCCCTATTGGATTCTCCATATAAATGTATGCAGTGTCGGCAAAGTGCCGTGAGAAATAATATTTCTCACAGAGTGAGCAATATATGGTTTTGAAATTAAGTAAGCTATGAGAAATACGCTACTTTTCATAGCAGTTGTTTGAGAGAGAGAGAGAGAGAGAGAGAGAGAGAGAGAGCGAGAGAGGGAGAGAGAGATTATTTAATGTTAAGATAGTAAGAAAGAGTCAGAACGAATGAATGGATCTAATGAGTATTTTGTTTTAGAGTAGTAAGGTTTGTTTGTGCATTTTTCCGGTTTGTTGAGTTAACAGAATGAATAATGCTGGGTAAGGAAGGGAACGTTTTTCTTCGGAGAACGCGAAAAC
The DNA here is from genome assembly GCA_963921935.1 of Galeruca laticollis. NCBI lineage: Eukaryota > Metazoa > Arthropoda > Insecta > Coleoptera > Chrysomelidae > Galeruca > Galeruca laticollis. Next base: position 66,760,039 of record OY998180.1, on the reverse strand, counting down.
TCCATTGTAGCTTCTGCTACTCCCTTTCTACGCGGAGGAATAAGTTATACGATGAGAGTAAGTGAGAGTAAGTAATGTTTGAGTAATTAATGAGTGAGTATGAGAGTAAGAGTACGAGGTAGTGTGACCATGAATGTAAGAGTATATGAGAGAGTCTTTATCTGACTACTGAAGTTGTTTGTGTATAAAGTATATAATTTATTTTGTGAGAGAGACATTTGTCTGAAATGGGGGGCCCGGCTCTGTCTCTGGCGAGAAAGAGGTTTACAAGTTGATTTCTTTTTTGTGGTTTTTATTTATGAGTCTGAGGAATGAGGCAGACGTAGAAGAATTATTTTGAGTATAGGGTTATGAGAGAAAGAGAGAAGAGAGAGGCTTAGGTCGACTCTAGTACGACAAGTGTGGTACCAGTTTGTTTAACGAGTAAAGGCCCAGGAACCTCGGATATTTGAATATTGTGAGTAAAAGTACGAGTGAGATTGCAAATGCAAGTAAAAGTGCAAGAGAGGGTGCCAGTAAGTGTTTAAGCGCAAGCAAGAGTATGAGTATACGAGTGAGTTCAAGTTTAATAGTTTACGAGTTCGAGTGAGATTGTGATTACAAGTGATAGTAAGTGCTACTACGAGTGCGAGTAGAGTTAGAGTGAGGTTGGGAAGTCAAGTGGGTGTGTAAGTAAGAATGCGAGTGAATGTATTGAGTACAATTGAGAGTAAGAATTCTTATGCGAGTGTGAGAGAGAGTGCCCATGAGACTAGAGCAAGTAAGAGTGGGAAGTTAATTGTGAGTGAGTGCGACCACAGGTGAGTATCAGTAAGTGCGAGTAAATGTAGTAAATGTAGTGCTTGTAGAGGAAGAATGCGATTACAAGTTAGTGAAGCGATGAGTGATGTGAGATTCACTGTGAGTGCGAATGCAAATGTGAGTAAGAGAATGAATGATAGTAAGAGTGCAATTGTTTGAGGGTGCAAGTAAGAGTTCATTTGTAAGTGTGGGAGTGAGCAGGAGAGTAATAGTGCAAGTTAGGGATCACGAGTGTAAGAGTAGATATAAGATGGTCTTTCTCTGACTTGTTTTTGTATAAAGTATATAAGGTTTTTTGTGAGAGAGACATTTGTCTGAAGGGGGCCCGGCTCTTTCGCGGGACGAGAAAGAAGTTTAAGAGTTGATTTCATTTTGTTGTATGAGGAGGGTTAAAGTCTCGTCAAGAAAAAGAAGGTGAGATGTATTAGTAGTAGTGTTTTTGTGTCTGTCAAGTCTTTTCAAGTTCCAAAGTGTCGTCCAAGTAATTTCCAAGTAACATCCACGTTTCTTCCAAGTTGCTTCCAAGTATCAAATGAGGAGGGGGATGACATTTTCATCCAAACATCATCCAAGTGTCTCCCTTGTTTATGTTTTCAGATGAGGAGGGTATGACATTTTCATCCAAACATCATTCAAGTGTCTCCTTTATTTATGATTTTCAAATGAGGAGGGGATGACATTTTCATCTAAACATCATCCAAGTGTTTTCCTTTGTTTATGTTTTTCCTCTCCTATGTTTCTTCTTCTTCCAAATATTTTCAATTTCTTCAAAGTGTCTTACAAGTATTCAAGTGTCTGAGTGTTCAAGTGTCTAATTTTCTAAGCGTCTGGGGTTTTAAATGTTCAAGTATTTTTTGAGTGTATAAGTCTACATGTCTGAGTATTTATTTTCCAAGTTTTCTAAGTGTCTGAGAGTCTAAGTTTTTGGGTTAGTCGATGTCCTCTTCCAAAGGACTAAAGGTTTGGTTTTATTGACGAGAAAGGAGTTGAAATAATAATGGGGGAGTGATACGCTGCAATGAAAGAGAGTCGGTTAAGAGAGCGAGTGTTTATTTGAGAATGTTTTGATTTGAGAGTAAGTTGGTTAGGTGGTGTAGTTACACGAGAAGAATGACTATGATGAGTGTGAGAAGAATAATCAGTAGGACTTTATGGGAATAAGTTTTTTCAAAACAGTACATTTATTTTCTAAATGATAGAAAGCATTGAGAGAGATTAAGTTATTTTTCTTCGAGAGATCTATTTGTGCCATAATCTAATTCAGTTTTTAATATATGTGAACAACTAAAGCATCAAATAAGTTTTCTTTTCTCATGTTCAACAGAAGTAAATGTTCAACTAGAATGACACATGGCCTAAATCGAAGCCTGTAACAACAACACGGTCACTTTAGGCTGGATTAAGGGCCATGAGAAATCGAAAGGAAACCGTATTGCAGACTCGCTAGCCAGGAAGGCAGCCTCCCAAATGCTTTTGGGACCTGGCACTTTCATTGGTCTATCGGCGTCAGCGACGGCCGACCTATTAAAGGAACACTCACTTAATAAGCTTAAGGGTAGATGGGACGACGCAGAAGGCTGCAGGCTTGCCAAGGAACTGCTACAATATCCGGTCAGCCAAAAAATACGTGACTATGAACAGGCGGAACCTACGAACAGCCACGGGTATTCTGACTGGTCCCTGCCATCTACGAAAACACCTCCACAGACTGGGTCTCTCTGACACCCCACTTTGTAGAGGATGTGAGCAAGAAGATGAGACTGTCGAGCACATTCTTTGCGAATGTCAGACACTCTCTCATCTTAGGTTTCATGTATTCGGCGAGCACAGGCTAACACATGCCAGTATGAGGGAACTTAATTCAGGCGACGTTATCGCCTACTTCAAAGAAGTAGGCTGGATGACGAGCTAGAAGGAAGTTTTGAACCTAAGGAGGATGCACAATGGGCCAATTGTGGCCTAAGTGCTGTGGGGTCTACCCACCCTTCCAACTTTTACAGATACAGAGAAATGACCCAGAATTAAATTTCAAATTATGAATTGCAACAATGTTTTGAATTATTTAAAGATAGAATTTTGTCGAACACTATTTGTATAGATTAACATAAAGTTTGTATGTTCAGATATATGCGTAAAACTTTATCAGTCACTGAATTCTAATTATAAATACCTTTACCGTTTATTTTCACTGATTGCTGGCATCTGTTATCTGGGCTGGTGATTTTCGAAAGACCTTGATGATTTTACAACCCCCACGTGGCCATCAACTGGGGATGTTTTTTCGTTTCGGACTGTTAGGGCGATCTATCCGGACTCGATTATTCACATTCTTTGATGTGAAGAGAGAATTATATTTTTTCTACGACTATTGTAGAATTTCTATATTCCGACGTAGTTTTTGATTATGGAATAGCTTCATTATAGCACTAGTGCAAGAATATTCATTCTCGACCTTGTTATGGAATGAATACTTGTGGCGCCCTCTAAATATGACGGTTCATTTGACAGAAAGAGAAAATAGGCGTGTTCCGTTTTTGTACATCTGCTGCACTACGCCGAGTAGAAGTAGTTCAGAAATACCAAAATGCATAAAAAGCCTCTAAACTCAACGTAAAATGACTAATATGGTTGAATTGTTAGAACCAGAAGTGCAGGATAAGTGTACTTTATGACACTTTTCAATAAAAAAGAAGAAAATACACTATCTATTAGCAACAATTGTCAACTGTCAAAATTATCTAATTTTTTAAATTCATATTACTTCATAAAAAGTAAGTAAATTTATATAATTTTATTTAAATAATAGCTATTACATGCTTCATTCCTTTTTAGTGTCTGATACTGACAGCAGTGGTAGTTTTGCCCCAACTCCTCCAGAAATTAGAGAGTTAACAGAGGCGACAGCAGGCAATCTGTTGCCTGAAAAATCTAAACGTATATATCTTCAACAATATGACCTGTTTATCCAATGGCGTAGATTAAAAAAAGCCCAATCATTTTCAGAGAATGTATTTCTTGTATACTCTACAGAATTAGCAAAGTCAAATAAACCATCTACTCTCTGGAAAATCTACTCAATGCTAAGAACCACCGTTAACATAAAACATAAAGAGAATTTGTCAAAATATACCAGGTTACGAGCATTTTAAAAAAGACAATCTGAGGGATATCGAGCGAGAAAATCAAAAACATTAACTGGAGAAGAAGTTAACTGTGCATTTTCCATTGCGATACTTTAAAAAGGAACGATCATGTGTCACATTTAATGATCGCAGTTGAATATATTTTTTTATTAAGTTTATCCAGAGAGGTTCGATTATTAAAAATAATCTTGAAATGTTATTTTTTGTTTTCGGAATTGTAACTGAAATATTGTTACCATTAATCTCAACATCTTCTACAGTTATATTTTTTAATTTATCTCTCCTACATGCACCACTATATCCCATAATTAATATAACCTAAAATTATGAATAATTACGATTCACAAAGAAATCTAAAAGTTTTTAAACTTAAATTTACCTTCATTGCGAGATATGTTTTATTGTAAGCATCATTAAGAAACTTCTTCAGACTCTAGTATTTTGGATTTTTAGGAGAGTATTTTTCGGACTTCCTTTTAAAGAATGCGATGAGCTTAGGATATAGCGAAATGCCTATATTGTTTTTAATAAAAATACAAGATTTTAGCATCGAATAGCTAGACCACATTGTAGAAGCCTTTTTAGTATTGTTCATAATATCAAAATAGACCAGCAGAACATTTTCTGTATCATTTTTCACCTTGTTTTCCTCACACCACTTTAAAAACCGTTCATATTCTTTTTGATATTTTTGTTTACATTTTTCTGGCAATAAATCTTTGACTACATTATCAGCAATATTGCGGAGTTCTGGAGGTGTACATTATAATTCACTGTTTTGTTCCATTATCATGAATTTCGAATTAGGTATTAATGACCATTCAAATTTGAAATTTAAATAATTCTGACAACTGTCACTTGTGTATTGAGGGTTACCAACATAAATAAAGAAGCACAAAAATCCCAAAATAGTATGTAACAAATCATAGATGTAAAGCAAATTGTCCTACAATCTATTATTTTTACAAATAGAAACGAAATTGCTCCTTTGTGTACTAGACTATAGAGTAAAATGAAATCAATTTTCAACAATTTTTAACTAGGAGTAACAGACATAAGTAAAAAACCTAATTATAGGTTATACACGAATGTTCTTCTATCTAGGTGAATGTTAGAACTGATATTGAATTATACTTCATTAGAAGACAAGATAGAACGTTGATCAGCAAAATATATTCAATTTGGATTTAGTAATTAAATAGATTCAACGTGAAGTTTTTCATCTTTCTAGCAAGCGAACATAAGCCTCCTCCAACTTTTTTCACTTTTCTCGCTATAATAAGCTACTTATACCCATTTTCCCCGCCCTTGCTCATAAATCTTCGTATTATTTCATCAAGTGCCTTTACAAGCTCCTTTTTTCTTGCCACGCTTCCCATTCTTGTTGTGATTTGCATCCATTTTTCCATACTTATTCGGGCCATATGTCCGCTCATTGTCTTTTTTAAAGTAGATGTCTTCCATCTATGTTTGCTGTTTTACACAATAAAACTATCTATTTGTCATTTTATTTCTGAAGATTTTGTTGAGATAATATATGGAGTAAATACAAAATCGAATTAATTTTTTGTGAACCATGAGCTTCTTATACCATTTGGAGTTTCATGAGATGGTAGTGGTATCATGACATTAACATTTGGTTTAATCTTGTCCAAGAATAATAAAGCTAAATTCATTATAGAGGGCATTTATTTTTGGCTCGAATGTTAGTATTCAACAATTGTAATAACTTGATGGTGTTATAGTAATTCATAGAATATTATAGTGTCCAAGTCGGGTATTTCATCTGCTCCCATTGGTAAAATAATGTTACGAACTCGCACACCGAAGTAGATACTAAGTACGGTCCTGTAACCTTATGTTAACGATGTTAAAAAATGGCGAACGCGCCGAATTCTGTAAGGTCAATTGGGATTTGTTGTGACCGTTTTTATAGACATGTTCTCCGAAGATTTTTTAAGGATTGAGCCGGCATTCGAGAAATAACCCGAAAAGAAAAGAATATTCCAGAGACGGGATTGTTTTTGCGTAAGCCGCAAACTAGAATTATCTAGAAAATAAGGCCACTTATATATAAAGGACCGACCAGCGGGAGAAGTGAGTTAATAAAGTGATATAAACAGCGAACAAGTAAATAGTCTAAGTAGTGAAGTGTTTATATAAATTAATGTAAGTGAATATACTGTGAATATAATATAAATTAGTGAATAGTATAGTGAATAAATAAATTAAGTTAGTAGACATAACGTGTGTGTATAAATTTATCCCACCCGTAATAAAAACGTATAAATAAATAAAAAACATCATTACATTGGTGTCAGGTGTGGGGTAATATAAATAAATAAGACGTAAACATGGCCAAGAGACTTAGTGACTTGAAAGTCACAGAGCTGAAGGCAGAATTGGAAAATCGCGAGTTGGGAACGTCCGGTAAGTAAAGTGAGTTAGTATAAAGACATAAAGTGGCACTGGTAAGTGACGGCTTGGATCCAGAAACATTTCTATTCAATGACGAGGCATCGACCTTAATCTCGTCAATTTCTACTAACATGGACGAGAAGATTTCAACTATAAAGAGCGATATTTCTACTATGAAGAATATTATTTCCACTAATATGGACGAGAAGATTTCCACTATGAAGAACGATATTTCTACTAATGTGGACGACAAAATTTCCATTATGAAGAATGACATTTCTGCCGATATCTTATCGTTAAAAAATGACATTGCTGCTGTCGTCGAGAATAAAATTTCGTCTCTTAAATCAGACATTGAAAACAATCAAGGAATTAGAAAGAAATATGGCATATTTAAGAACGCAAGACACGCCAGGAGAAGAAAAGAAGATTGAACATATAAAACTCCAGGATAGAAGACATTGGCAGTTTTGCACGAGTCAAGACTCCAACATTCGACGGAAAGACATCGTGGACCAATTATGTGAAACAGTTTGAAGCAGCTGCTAGAGTGAATAATTGGTCCGACATGGAGAGGGCAGTGAACTTAAGTACCGCGCTTAGGGGAGATGCCTTAGACGTATTCCAGACGATATCTCTGGAACATCTAGAGCACTTGTACCAATCCCAGCTGAAGAACCGAAGGCATAAACGTGACGAAACCCTTTTAGAGTACGAAGTGGATATTGCCCGACTAGTTCGATTCGCTTATCCATCAGCACCAGAGAACATGATAGAATGTCTGGACATCCAGGCCTTTATTGATGGCTTACGTGACCTCGATATGCAGAGGATGCTTCGTTTAGCCCATCCGAAAACATTAGTTGTCACATTGATAGCTGCACTTGAATATGAAGCAGCAACGAAGGCTTCAGGTTATAACAAAGTTAGTACCATCCGAGAGGAAAGTGACGATGACAGACTTGACTAGATCTTCAACTTGTTGAAAGGTATGGTAGACAAGAAGCCGAAGAAGATCAGGTGCTGTAATTGTGGCGAGCTAGAGCATGCACGCAGTTCGTGTAAGCGTCCTACGACTCCTGCAAACCAAGAACCTCTTAAAGGCAAAGCAGTCACGAAGCATTCGCGGTACAACAAAGGTAGGACCATGCAGGAAGAAGGTGACGATGACAGACTTGACCAGATCGTCAACTTGTTGAAAGGTATGGCAAACAAAAAGCCGAAGAGGATCAAATGCCGGAAGTGTGGCGAGCTAAAGCACGTACGCAGTCTGTCTAAGCGTCCCAAGACTCCTGCAACCCAAGAACTCCAGTCACAAGGGAAAACAGACAGGGGTAAACATCGAGCTGATTTGAATCACCGAAAAGCCGACTCCCTGTCCAGACGGCCGTACCCAACAGACTGCTCCCACTGCAACAAGGCGGAACCTAGGGATGCTGTAGTTTCAAGAACTACTGTAGTCAACGAAGAATGGTCACCCACCAGGATCAGAGAAGATCAGGAGAATAATCCTCACCTAAAGAAGATTTGGCAATGGAAGGAAGAAAATCGGCAACCTACATGGAAAAAAGTGTCAAGATTTTCACCGACACCTAAGACATATTGGGCTCAGTGGAACTCCCTTGTCCTGGAAGAAGAGCTGTTGAAAAGAGTCCTTGAAAACGATGATGGTTCCGAGATGAGGAGACAGCTGGTTATTCCTAGAACGAGAGTAGCTGAGGTACTGAAGAAGTTACACGACAGTCCATCGGGAGGCCATCTGGGAGTGAAGAAAACCCTTCAGCGAGTGCCTAAAGGTTTTATTGAATGAACAGCTCCGACGATGTGAAATACTGGTGTAAGAAATGTACGACCTGTGCCACGACTAATGGACCAAATCGCAAGAGAAAGGCACCTATGAAACAGTATAATGTTGGAAGCCATTTCGAAAGGATTGCGTTAGACATCGCTTGACAATTTCCGACGACAGAAAATGGTGGTAAATACATCCTGGTTATAATGGATTATTTCACAAAGTGGGTGGAAATTGACGTGATCCCGAATCAAGAGTCCACAACTATCGCGAATGAATTGGTGACAGAATTTATCAGCCGATATGGAGTGCCCTTGGAAGTCCACAGTGACCGGGGAAGACATTTCGAAAGCTATCTATTCCAGGAGATTTGTGACAAGCTGGAAATGAAGAAGACCAGGACAACAGTGTTGCATCCACAGTTAGATGGAATGATGAAAAGAATGAACAGGACCATAGGAAAATACCTGTCCAAAGTAGTTTCCAGCCCCCAGAGATATTGGGACCAGTACCTTTCCCTATTTGCGTTGGCTTATCAATCGGCCATAAATGAGTCCATGGATGAAACACTTGCGAAAATTCTATTTGGACGTGAAATGAGACTTCCTTGTGACCTGGAGTTTAGCTGTCGGCCTGGCGAAGATCTAGCAGGCGAAGATTACGTGATCCAATTGAGAAGAAGGATGGACGAATTGGTTCGAACGAATTTTCAAGTTGCCATTGACAGAATGAAAAAAGGGTACGATACGCAGGCCACGAAGGCAGTTTCAACGAAGAGGACAAAGTATGGTTACACAACCCGACGAGGAGAAACGGATTTTCTCCAAAATTATAAAAATCCTGGGAAGGTCCATACTTAATCAAGAAAAGGATCAATGATGTTATATATCGCATAAGCAAGATCCCCAATGGAAAACCAAAAGTAGTTTCCCAAAACCGACTAGCGCCATTCAAAGGAGACCATGACCTAGAGAAAAGAGTAAACCATATTCGAGATGTGTCTGATTCAACCTTCGATGAATTCATGGGCGCGTATAGAGGTACCGGGAAAGCTAGATATGGAGTTACTTCAGAACAACGACAATATTTGTTGACTCAATCGGAAGATTATTCACTGGCATACAACATCCCCGCCCGTATCAAGAACGCACGAGGGTTGGCAACCGTTTTTCGAAAGAAATTCAGGCAATTAGAAAAACTTGAAGACCAGATTCCAGCCCCTCGCAAGACACTGAGATTGAAACACAATTCGCGGTATGTCTTCTATGTGGTAACTAAAAATGAATTTCAAGATCGATCTACCTACCGGGATGTTTGGAAAGCACTTCGAAACCTCCAAGACCATGTGTTGGAAACCAGCGTGAAGAAACAGGCTATGCCTAAGATAGCGAGTAACCAGTTGGATTGGCGAGTCATCAGGAACATGGTAGAGGTGATCTTCCAAGATACCGAGAAGGTCTATTGGGATTTTTTGTGACCGTTTTTATAGACATGTTTTCCGAAGATCTTTTAAGGATTGATTCGATAAATATCCCGAAAAGAAAAGAATATTCCAGAGAGGCGATTGTTTTTGTGTGAGCCGCAAACTAGAATTATCTAGAAAATAAGGCCACTTATATATAAAGGACCGACCAGCGGGAGAAGTGAGTTGATAAAGTGATCTCGTGATATCAACAGGGAACTATTCTAAGTAGTGAAGTGTTTATATAAATTAATGTGAGTGAATATACTGTGTATATAATATAAATTAGTGAATAGTGTAGTGAATAAATAAATTAAGTTAGTAGACATAACGTGTGTGTATAAATTTATCCCACCCGTAATAAAAACGTTTAAATAAATAAGAAAAAACATTACAATAAGGATGGCAATACTACAGCATCTACACTATCAAAAATTGAAGTTTTCATGGAAAACATTGTAGGCTAGAGAATGAGAAGTATTATGATTAAGTAAGAGGGCATTTTGCTATTTTTCCAACATAATTCGGATGAAGTACGGTCATTGGTTAGATTATCGTAGATATTCTGAAAATATTGAGTTACTCGCATTATCTGGAATATAATGCAGACTATATAGGTACAAGAAAAAGAAATATTGAAGTTATTTGAGCATGAAAATGACTGTAGTTTTCATTTATACAAATTTGTTTGTTTGACTACCACCGTAGGTGACGGTGTAATACCTACCTAGTTATTCATTTAGTTCGATAAAACAGTTTTTTCAATATTAGTCAGAGATAACATACAGTGTGTCTACTCAATATTGAATAACATGAACAATCATTTTTATTAGAAAAAAAGTTAATCTGCATAAAAAGTTCTGCATGACCTAAAACCCAAAATACCATCATCAGATATAAATTTTTTTAACCTTATGTGACAATCGCCAAATTATATAAATTTTGCACTAAAGTTTCTTCACTTTTGAAAATATTGATAATTGTTATACACTATTTGTTTAGCATACGAAGCAATTTTACCTGAGTGAAAGCCATAAAAAAGGTTAATAATCATAAACCATAACCGCCCTTTTTATTTTATTAGTAAACTGTGTCTTTATATGTAAACTCCCAAGAGCAAAGCAGTAACAAAATTTTGAATTTTTGTGAGAAAAATAGCATCAACCCCAAGTTTTAAACAAATGGAATTTTAAAGTGCAGCTTTAATTACATATGTAAAAATAGTTGTGCTAAAAGTGTATGATGCTCCTGTGCGCGAGTACCCAACGTGTACCGTTTGCAGTGTAGTTTTAAAATGTGTCAATATGAAAAGAATCGGAGAAACTACCATTTACAAGCTTTTAAAACACAGAAAAAATGGTTCAATTATGAAACCTGCAAAGAAGCCACCACGGAAAAAAAACCATAGTAATCGACGAGGCAGTTAAACATGTTATTAGGAATTAGGAAGTTCATTCATTTTACCTTAATAGGTAAATACCAACAATCGACAAGGTTTTATCAACACTTATGATGACGAAAATTTACCAGTAATAAAGAGAACATAATTATGGAAAAATTAACATGAATCAAATTTCATTTGAGAGAAGCAGGATCGTAGATCAGCACTGGAGGAAAAGAAGAGATAGTTTGTTGGAGACGGAAATATTTGAGGGAAATACAGGAATTGAGACCAGATTGAAAAAGAATATTCTATTTAGATGAAACCTGGATGAACGAAGGACACACGCTTACAAAAATCTAACAAAACAAATCGGTAACAAATCCTAGGCAATTTTTTTATAAGGTTTATCAAAGGGTTTAAAGACTCCAATTGAGAAAGTTCGTCGCTTAATAATAACCCATATTGGAGGTGATGGAGGTTTTGTACAGTGTATCCTAATTTGGGGACTTTTGTTTGCGGGGAATCTCCTTTATTTATAAAGATGGAGGATTGGTTTGCTACTTTTTTTTTAAATTAAAAATGGCGCAAGCAGAATTTGGATAGCTCTTTTGGTTTTTGAGATACAGGGGGAATTGATTATTGGTGAAATAGTTAACACAGCCACATTACAGATAAATATTTCTGTGAAAAACAGATATTTAACTTTGTACCCACTAAATAAGAAACATAACAAGTCTTTTTTGTGATGTTCTTTTTAAAGACTTTTCGTGATGTTTATATTTAAAACGTTAATAAGATATCTCCTGGAAGTCTTAATTGTATTAACAACTCTATTAACATCCATGTCATGTAAATAAAACATATCTTTGATGTACACAATAATACTTGAATTCGCAGTTACATACACATCTTATGAACTTTTTTTTAGCAACTTCCTATAGGAAACATTCATACTATGTTAATTTGTATACTTCTCACTAATATCACATACAGAACGTTACTGTAATATTACAAATTAACATGTTTCTAAGATGATCACATGTTGCAGTTACTTTTACATCTTTCGAAATAATTTTTAGTAAGTTCGTGTGATTACGTCTGTAAGATGTTAGTTCATAAAACTCTCAGTAATATCTCATATTAAACATCACAGTAACATTGAAAAAATGAAGAAAACAGACGAGGAACTGACGAACGAAACAAACAGTAGTTTTATTTGTGGAAACACAGGACAAGCATGTTATATTTTATTAGCAGGAAGCACATTTTTTGCAAGTACTTGAATAAAGTGGTCTTCATTTTCGTTAGTTCCTACTTAGCTTCAGTTTCTATACTTAGTTATAATTATTGTTATATTGGACGAACAACAGTTGTTATCGGTAAGTACCTATTCCAAAATCATAATTATAAGAACTTAATACTCATTCAAGACTCTAATTGGCTATTGTACATTGAAATTCCAGGTGGCGAGATTTTACATTATATAATAGAGTTTACAAAATCAGGGTTTTTTCAACTTTTAAAATATTTTAGTTAGTAAGTATATTTTAAAAACGATTCACATTATTTCAAATCCTAGATATGCATTATACCCTACAAAAAACTTAATATTGCAATAGGGTAGATATTACTATTAATAATAAAACATGCTCATATGTTGGCAGAGATTTGAATCTAGAAGAAAATATTTTCAATGTTCAAGATGTTTCAGAAGCTACATACATAAATAAAATAAAAAACAAATAGTTGGTAATTATGTTAAGAAAGGGGAATAACTATTTCAGATAGTCTAATACAGACATTGTATTAAACAGTACAAAAAATATTGAATCGAGTATCTCTAGTTCTAGTTTTTGTAGTAGTAGTCTTAGCTATCAATATAGTTTTGCAGGTTTAGAAAATTTTAACATTAATACTAACAATTCTTGTGAACAATTAGAGATTGTTGAAGACTTTAAATACAGAAATTTCTGTTAAAAAGCTCATTTCCATTTGAAAATACACTGAATACAATGAATAAGCTGTAGCTGTCCCTTACAATGGTACCTATATTAATCTAGTTGAAGAATATGTAACTTATGACACTGGATGCTCCAGTCAACAAATATAATTCAATTATTTATTATTGTAGAAGCACAGCTATTGGATACTCAATTGGATACAACTAACTATAAACTCATTTAACTTGATAATGTGTTCATACCTCTTCTTCATAAGTAGTTTTTTTTTGTATACAGTGTATTAATAATGCTTTGTTTTCATTAAGTTACAATTCCACGATGTTAATATACAATATGTTCCAGGATGAAAATAACAAGATGAGAATAGTATATTATTTTATACAGAAAAGAAGTATGAATCTTCAAGGCACACCTGAATTTACTTGCGAAACGGAGTGAGGCATGTAATAGAAGGTAAATCATGAAAAGTCACTTCTCGAAATAAAATATGTTGTTATTCCTTTGAAGAGCCCCGCATGTATCTTGTGGAAAAAGGGTCCCAGTCAATTGGCTGAAAATCAAGTTTGATGTAGTTTATGATGATCGATCAAAGGTCTCCATGGGCACAATTTGATCTAAAGTAATTGTTTTATTAGCTGCTGTTCAGAACACCTTTAAATGTTTCACAGATAAGGATTTTGAAGTGTACGTTATGGAATGGTTGAGGCACTCGAAACAGCGACTCTTGCGTGAGAAAAAGTAACCGTAAGTAAACGATAGAATTTTCTTTAATCAGATTGGATTTCTGTTGATTTAATGTAATGTTTTATAAAATCTTTAAGGTGTAAAATTTTTATTAGTTTTAATATTATTAAAAAACTACTCTAATAAATTTTCTGTAAACTAGCTGTCATGTATGTGTATCCGTTAAACTTTATTAATTCAGTTTCAAAGTATGTTACATTATGGCAACTACAGATTAATATACCCTTTTTCATTTCTTACTTTCACTGAATGCGTTCAATAGTTTCCACTTTCCACACTTGCTATGTAATATGCCTACACAATTTTATATTTTTTAGGTTGGATTCCTGGACAAGATATTTTTTTTTCTAATTTTGTACCTGTTTTTTCATATTTACTTGTACTACATTAATAGTGAATAAACGTTTTAAATCCTTTATTGCTTATTTTGCTATTTTATTTTAAATGTACAGGGTGAACAACTTAGAACGACTGTAGGCCACATCTCAGAAAAGAATCATGGTACAACTTTCAAAAAAATTAGCTTTAGATAAGTGATCCTGAAAAATTGCTGGAAAATATTTTGCAGCTCCAAAATATCCGATAGGGGTGGAATGAACACTCGAAAACATAATACTCTAAAAAAACATACTTAAGGTGTCCTAAAAATACAATTTTTGAAATCTTGATGAGATTATGAAAAAATTTAATTAAGGAGATTTTTTGCCATTATTCTTCAAATAATGGGTGGGGAAGGTTCAAACTTATGAACAAATGTATAACTTTTTTGTTTTTTAACCGATATTAATGATTTTAGCCGCATTTAAAAGAGTTTTTCTATTTAATAAGATGGATAACAAAATTAGATAATTTTGTATTCACTCGGAAATTTCAAATGTAAATTGAAGCATTTTTTTAATTTTTATATCAGATAACGTAAATCCCTTTTCATCATAATTTAAAAAATGTCTCATTACATTTGAAATTTCTGAGAAAAATGGGAAAATTGTCGACTTTTTCAATTTTGTTATTTTTGTTAAGCATATCTTATTAAAGAGGAAAAACTCTTTTAAATGACGCCAAAAACATTGATATCGATTAAAAAACAAAAAAGTGTTACATTTGTTTTTTAGGTTGAACCTTCCCCACCCCTTATTTGAAGAATAAGAACAACAAGTCCCTAACCACATTTTTTCATAATCTCATCAATATATCAAAAATTGTATTTCTAGGATACCTTTAGTATGTCTTTTTTGGAGATAATCACAGTATTATGTTTTTAAGTGTTCATTCCACCCCATAGCAGATATTTTAGGAACTCAAAAATATTTTCCAGCGATTTTTCAGGGTCATTTTCCTGAAGGTATTTTTTTAAAGTTGTACCATGATTATTTTTTGAAATATGGTCGACAGCGGGCGTTCTCAGTTGTTCACCCTGTATTTGCTGATTAGGCACAGAAACATCTATAGGATGTCATCTAGAATGTTTGAGGTATATTATTTAGAGGTTTAAGTAATGTCCATACAACATCTATGAGAATACACTGTATTGTTTTTTAAATGTCGCATTTAGATCATTGATAAGATGTTATTTTTTAGACATTGCATTAACATTGACAAGAAGTTAAAAGGCATTTCAGAATGTAACAGAAATGTTGTTTTTAGTTCGTTATAAAGACTTCCTTTTGAGGAGTAACATCACAGTAATGTAAAAAGGCAGCGCTTTAACATCGCTGAGAAGTTAAGTTGATACATCACAAAAGTTAACAGCCACAAGCTGGGCATAAGCGGTTATATAGATGTGCATGTGATGAAAACAAGAGGAATAAAAGGAAGAACATTATCACAATGTGATGTTGAATTAACATAACTGTAATATTTATTTGCATAGTGGGTATATTTCTTAAATAATTATTTTTTGTCAGAGCAGCACGTTAATATGACTATAGTTTATTTGTGCAATTGTGGAAAACATCAATAACCGAAAGTTTAGTGATATACATTTGTTTTTACCATCCAACTGTAAGTATAAAAATAACTCCGTTTATACTGATAAGAGTAACTAACATCTTGTACATTGATGTTATTCCACTTCGGTAAAAATTTTGGTACAAAATCACGAGAGCTAGAAATATTTGAAAAATGTGAAACATATGAGTGACGGCTCAGTGATTAGTTGTGTGGATACAAAGAGAAAGGTTAAAGAAGTAAAACATACGAAATCAGATCATGAATTGAGTAATCTGGCAGATAAGATTACAACTAAATACCTAGAAGAAATAAAAAACAAAAAGACATGATAATTACAAATTAGGAAGTTGCAACTCAAAAACAAGATCTTGCCACAAATTGGCCAAAGTATGACCATGGAAGCAACTTCTTCACATTTAAATTTGGTGATACCGAATAATCTAACAGTTCTCAGAACACCTACTCTACCCTCTCAACTATAAAAAAATTGAAATTTATCAGTAGTAAAATGTAATGATCCCAGTAAAAATCTGCCGGTAACAACGAAAGCTGTAAGAAATGTTCTTCATAATGCAAAAACTGTACAGGTTTGCCATGATGTGGTTGATCTGACAAAGAGTGATTTATTGGATAAGGGAACTAAGAAGACGACAACAAGAAACATATTGAAATGCATTAACGGAAATTACTCAATATGCACATTCAAAGCAGCAGTATCCTTAAAAAATAGCCATAGACATTATCACGTCACAAATTTTGAACCCGACGTAGATCCAAATGGGGGGAAAATTTGAAAAATTATGCGCCCACGAAACTGAATTCGCGTCAACGTAGTGCTTATTCATCATTCAAAATTTCGGTACCTATTAATGAAGTAGACAGTATTCTTAAGAATGACGTATGGGCAGAAAATGTATCAGTAAATATATTTTTTCAGGGAGACGCCAAATTCAGTTCACGAGTACGAAAATTTAGTGAAGATGATATTATATTCATTGACAAAATGCTTTTAAGAGTACTCAGTATTCCATGTAAATGTCCAAAGTCTTACAAATAAAGTCAATAACCTGACTGTATTCTTGGATAACTATCCATTTGATGTACTCTGCATTAGTGAGCGTTGACTTGACATAGATAGTCTAGAGTGCATCAAATTAAGTGGTTACATTAGGATCTAGTTACTGTAGATCTTCTAGAAAATTACATGGGGGTGTAGCCATATTTGCATCTCATCATATTAAATTGAGCCATATTGATATTAGTGACTTTTGTAAACCTTTTCATGCGGAGTTCTGTGCTGCTGAAATAAAACATGGAAATAGTGCTTTGATAACCCGATACAGATAAAGGCAAATCATATTGATTTGTGGACCAGCTACACAGTGTTATTATACTTCGTCTCCGTCATACTGATAGCATACTATGTATGCAAATCTCTGTTTAACTGTACTGGGTGGTACTAACAAATTTGGGTATTTCTGACCAGTTTTGTACGGTCATTTAATAAACAAGTTTTACTTTGAGTAGGACTGCGAGGTATACAGTAGAATACCATTGTTGTCGAGGTCCATTGCTTATTATTATGAAGTTTATAAGTCCTAAACATTAATGTTATGGACGGAGTATTGGTTTCTTACGGAAGAACCGATTCAAGTTATGATTTATATAATATAAATTTCAAAATGTTTTTAAAGGGAAGCGGTCATTGAGTGTAGTAGGTAGTTCTAGCTCAAAACTGGTAGATGGTGTAATTCAAGTTCAAATTCAGATTCACTTGTTATATTGGAATCTGATGAATATTCAACTCAAATGTTAATTATTATAGGTTTCACATCTTTATCAATAATATGGTCCGTCTGCCACATCTTAAGTTCTTTTTTGTGAGTGTGACTCACAACTTTCTTCCAATTGTATGGAGTTGTCTTTGATAGTGAATTATGTAGTAAATGTAGTACGTCTTTTAATTTAAAGTTTTGTTGTGCCGTGCTACGTCGCCCTTTACTTGCGCCCATATGAGTTCAATTGGGTTAAGCTCGCAGTAGTATGGTAGTAATCCTAGCACACACTTACTCCACGTTTTAATGCTATTTCGTCAATTACATATTTTTTGAAAATTGTTTTGTGCTGTTTTACAATTGCCATTAATTCTTTTTTTGCCAAATGCTCCTTCTACATGATGTTATGTGTATCCAATCAGGCGATTATCTGTGCTTTTCTCCAGGCACCTGTTGGCAATTTCTCAACCAGTCTTGAATGGTCTAGCATTATCCAGAACAATTACAGAATGTTCTGGAATTAAATCTAACATCTGCTTAAAATGTTCCTCAAAAACGTCGGCGGTCATTTCTTCGTGGCAATCTTTAGTTGATTTAGATTCAAAACTCAATAACCCACCAGTGACAAAACCATTTTTATTGCCAATATGGGTTATAATAAGTCTAAGTCCTTTTCCAACGGGAATATTATTCAGACCAGTAGATACTTCTTCTATGAACGCCTGGTGTGAACTTTTCAATGTCGTATCTACCCATACTTTTGATACGGTATGACCTTTGTCTAAATAATAAATATTCCTTTCTTGTTTCGGTACCTTTTAACTGTGCTAAGATAATCCCTTCTCCACCATATTTTGTTATTTTGTAGGATTACGATGCTTACTAATCATGTTTTAAGCTTTTCGTTTCCTTTGAATTTAGCTATTTAGCTGGTTCTGGAGAATGGCTGATAGGGGAAATATGTACAAAATGACATATACGGGTAAAACAACATATCATTTAAATTTTCGCGGCTAATACGTTTATAGTACATACACTCACCGTTGAAGGCGTGCTAGGTAACCTAGGACTACAGTGACTATATACAAGACAGTGGCGACAATTATGGTCGTCCTAGTGATTGGTTACGTATGTCACGTGGTATCGGCCGCCATTAGTTTGCTAAATGTTTGTTTATTTACCATTTGATTCTATTGTGTTCTTACCACAGTTTTTGGTTTTTGAAAGTTTTCGCGCAAAATTTGGTGTTTAAGTGCTATTTATAAACGTTCTGGAATGAAGACTTATTTATTAGTGTATTATTAATTGCTTTGGAACTATAAATATTATTTCATACACCATTTTCACTTGAGGTTTTTGGTTAAGCTATAAGTATAGTAGATAAGTTTAATATTATTGTACTTGTATTGTTATATATAGTTTTGAGTAACAAAATTAGTGATTAATACATATATTATTCAAATAAATATCTATTTTGGTCTTTTTATAACCAAATACCCTTGGTTCCTACAGTGGATTTTGCGCATAGTTTTAGACATTGAATTAATCGATTGAATTAATACATAAAAGTATTCTCGAGTTTTACCAGTTGTTTCTTGTTATTTCTAAACCCTCTTAGATCTATAAAACGTTTTATAAGAATTAAAGTCTTTTAAAAATTATTTTGTTTTTATTTGTAATAGGACAATGCCTGGCTGTGCTCATGTAAATTGCAGTAATTCTGCTAAAACGGGTTTATTATGAAACACTATTCAAAAGATCCTGAAAGAAGGCAGTGGCTCATTAAGACCAGAAAGGACAATTGGTAATATTTTTATGTCAAAAAAATGTGTGAAGAAAATTTAGTTCTAAATATAATACCCGATTGTTATAAATTGAAAAATAAAATTATTAAAAGCTACATTGTATTCAGATTAAAAACAAGTTAAAAAAAGAATAAGAGTGCTTCTAAAAAATTAGCTAGTAAGTTCGTTGCTGGTCATTTGTTATGAATATTCAATAAAACTTGCAATAGAACATTTTTTATTTTATTATTTGTTTGCTTGATGGGTTTTTCAATTACATAAAATCTCTGATACAAATTCAAAAATATTGGGGCATTATGACATGTAAAATGACCAAAAATATTAGATAGATAGAAGCTTCATATTATCTTCTTTATTAAATAGTGTAAAACATGTAATTACATAAATATTAAATAGGTATGTGTTTCATTTTTACTGGTGGAGTTTCAATGTCAGAATTGCAGGTACAGTCTGTAACATATAAAAACATTCATTGATTAATTTCAGATTAGATGAAAAAATAAACATAGGTAATTATGTACTGAAATTGGATATAATTCTGACTAAAACCGTAATAGTCCAAATTTGTATCCCAATAACAAGTCAAATTAAAATATTTTATTACTTATTTTATTTTTTCGTATTCACACAAGAATAGGGACTAAAACATCCCTCTGTGGCATATTTCTATCTAATTAACTACCTGCTTTTGTTAAGAGGCCTGGTCAGAGACAGCGTTGTCTCTGGCCTGGTGCATTATTTCCGCTCCGATTATATTTGCGGCAATCATAGATTAAAGAAAGACTCCCTAGTACATATACCTACACTACATATTACGATTTATTGTAGTATCTATTTGGTTAGCATGACATTTAACATTATAATCCAGAATTTAAGAGCTTACCTTATATCTTTATCAGATGGTAAATAGAGATACATCCATAATTTTGTATGCAACAACATTATATCCTTGAAGATTTTTATTAACATCGGTCCACTTTTTCCAAAAATATTTTATGATTCACCTAATAAAAGAGCTTTTATTTAAAATTGCACATTCAAAACTAGTTTAAAAGTGGTAAAACCCTTTTAAAAAGGGTTATTTAGTTGCATGTAGTCAAATGTAAATAAACCAAAATTAGCAAACTAATGGCGGATGGGCGGAGCTTATACCCAATTGTCGCCACTGTCTTGTATATAGTCACTGTACCTAGGACTACAGTGACTATACACAACACAGTGGCGACAATTGAGTATAAGCTCCGCCCATCCGCCATATTGAGGCTAATTTGAATATCAAATGCATATAATTTAAATAGAAATTTATGATAAAATTATCAATTTGAAACACAAATACATGAAAATATACATTATATATCTTTGATTTTGATAGGAAATGGGTATATTTAAATAAAACACGCAATTTTTATTTTTTTACCTAATAATATTTAGTATATAATGAGGATAAATAATGATACAAAAAAATAATGAATATTAATTGCTTGTATAGTATGATAGGGGACAAATCATGCAAAAAATTACATTGCTATAGGTACAACTGTTATTGTCTTCAAATATAACCATAGATTCAGTTAATCATCAAGTAAAATCTATAAATAACAAATTCAACAACAAAAATATAACATATATTACTTGATCGGTTTCCTAAATTACGTTTGCATCGTCAGGATTATAAACTATAAAAATTGATATAAATAAAATTTCTGATGTGTTATTTGTCTTTTATTGATTTTATTTGATAATTATGGAAAACTTTTTTATTTCATAACAAGTTACCTGCTAATGACTTACTACTATATTTTTTGAGGCGGATTTAAATTTTTTATAACTAATTTTCAACCTGAAAACAGTGAATCTATTAATTATTTTGCTTTTAAGTTGGTGACAATTTGGTAAATTGAAATGTATTTTCGACATTTCCTTTATAAAAAATTCTTTTATGTCTATATTCTGGAGTGAAACAATATCTAAATATTTTAAGAAAACACATTCCATTTCTAAAAAATAATAAAAAACCTCTTCAGTCACAAAAAAAAGGGATTGTTCTTTAAATCTTTTGATTAAAGAGAGTTTTGAAAACTTCTTATATATTGGTTTTTTTGAACCTGCTGCACCTACACAGGCAACACAAGTTTTTGAAGTGTTCACAATACTTTTTAAAATATATCCTGAAATATTATATAACGAATTAAGTTCGCTGAAATTTAAATTGTATGAGGTAGTCTTTAATTCACTTGGAAGCTTTACTTCATCATACACTGTATTTAAGTCCTTGAGAGAATCCAAGAATCCCCCAAGAAACTCCCGTTCATCTTCTTCGTAACTACTGGTACTTTCACTTTTTAAATACTGTGATACAGATATTAATTTCAAGTTATTTTTAACTTGTACCGCATTCGGTACTATTTGTTTGCTTCGCAACACGCTAAATAAATTTTCAAGGCAGTCTTGAGAAAATCGGCTAGTTAAAATAAATTCATAATTTTTTTTTCCAATAATTCTGACTGTAGTTCTAACATTGATTGAGTTGAGATTAGAACACCCGTTTGTGAAGGTTTCCAAAATTTTTTATAGCCAACCAACATATCTGAAAATAAACTTATAAATCCTTCCAAAAATGATATTGTTTCTTTATAAATGTCAATATTAAATTTGCTTAGAGCACAAGAAGGATGTCTCGAAGTCATTAAATAAAACCATTTTTCTACTTGGTCAATAAACCATGCCGTTGTTAAATATTCTGGTTTATCAAGTTCTTCAGCCAAAAATTTGAGAGCGCTACTAACTGAGTGACTAACAACATTAGTTGAAGTTGACACTTTCATTTGAGAAAAATGTGTCGGAAGGAGATCTTCTTCTGAGAGTTTCGGTGCAAGTTTAAAAAAATTATCTTTCTGATGATTTAATATGTCTGAGATATGACTGGACATGACCATGTTAGAGGGTAGTCCAGACTTTAGAACAATATTATTTGGTAACTGGATGATTTTATTTGTCACTAACATAGATTTAATATTTTTAAATAGGTGAGGAACATCTGCAAAGACATATACATTTTTATCATTATTTAATGGGTGCAGAATCTTGCATTTTATAGGACTGTACTTTCCAGCTTTAATATCCCAAGCTTTCCACAAAGCTTGATTACAGGGACCCATATCTGATGTAATACTTAAAATATTCAAATTAAGCTGTTCGGCTTTTTTAAATATATCTATTATTATATTCTTCATGACAGCTCCGTTGACAGAGTCACTGGTGAAGTAATAGGCCACAACCTGTTTCCAACGTCCTGTAATACCTCCCAGCATAAACACTAAGATGTGTGTCGCCAAGCCTGAATGTTCAGGGAGAGTAACATCTCCAAAATATTTATTCAAGGAGGTATCATATATTTTTCCTGGAGTGATAGCCATTTCATCCAAAACCAAGACACAATCCTTTTCATGAGTTGGAAATTGCTCCACTTTCAATTCTAAAAATGAAAATACCTCATTTAGAATACCTGAATCGAACTTCAAGTTCTGGAGTTTTCTCTGTAAAGTTCTGGTTGATGGGAGAGGATACCCTTGTTTTATTAGTTCAGTATATCCACTACTACCACAACTAAATTTTAATTTTAAAGAACTTGTAACGGTGTTGTTGGTCCACTTCATTAGTTTTGTTGTTTTTCCATTTTTTCTCTTTTTTAAAGCTTCTATTTGATCTTCGTTGAATATTTGCTTTAGTAGTTCACAGTCCGAAGAATTGGGAGTTTTTTCTCTTTTTTTTATTAGCTTCTTTCGTGTGGCTCTTACAGTTTTTTTGTATCGATAAGCTCTACGTTTTTCTCTTCCGTACAACTTCTTGTACCTGTTTAATTCAAGCTGTAACTGAGCTATTTCACTAATTGGATCAATTTCTGATATTAACGGTGAGGGAGCTGTGGATAGACTGTCTTCACTCAAACTGCTTTTAGATATCGACAATTGTTGACCTACATCCAAAGCTAAATTTGAAGTAGATGGTTCCGGTGATTCCTCTGGCACAGTCTCATCTAGAGCTATATTTTCACCTAGAACTAATGATTAAACTATAATTGCAACAAAACACATTTAATAGGACAAAAACTAAGAGTTTTTCATTATTATGTGGGGATTTGTTGTAATTACTAAGAGATATCTATTTACCCGACAAATGTTTAGGTTTTTTTGGAGAAATAAATTTCCTTGGAACTGGGGATTTCCTTTTAGGTTTTGGTTCCACAAAGGAAAATATTGTAGGAACAGCATTTGACTTTAAAATTTTCTTGCCATCTACACGAGGTCGCTCCCACATTTCAGGAGCAAAATGAATCTTAAACAAAATCTTACATTCAATTTTATCTCAATAACGACTAACAATAATTTTAAATTAGATATAACAATTATAAGTCGTAAAACAAAGGCTTCTACCTACCTCACATAAACACGAATAGTCTGTTGGAGTCCAATGATCTCTTCTAGTTTTAATAAGCCATTCTTTTCTTCTAGATGGATCTCTAGGAAAACGTTTCATGAGAAACCCTTTTTTAGCAGAATTGCTGCAATTTATTGCAGCACAGCCCGGTATTTCAAATGTTATTATCTAGAAAAATCAAAACTTGATAAATAGTATACAATTTCTAGGGTTAAGCAAGCTAGCTTACCAAATATCACGAATTTTCCGATTCGAAATAAAATTATTTATAAGTCCAAATACAAGTCTTTCAATTGTGTAAAGGCAAAACACCTCTTTTTCACTGAATATTCACCAAAAAAGCACAAAACCAATAATTCTAATCACAAGTATAACCAGCATTATAAGAAACTTCGTATACACCAAACGTAAACAAAGAGATTTTTTTGGCCTTAATATGGCTGCCAAACTGCCAGCCAATCAAAAACGGGTTATCCTATTGTCACCACTGTCTCGTATATAGTCACTGTACCTAGGACATGCTGCCGAAAATTTTGTATGCTCGATGCATCGTTACGAGCAGGTCGACGTACCACGTGATTTTGCCGAGTTTTTTCGCGGGTTCTCGTATTTCGTCCATAAGGTGAGTATTTTTATTTTAAAATAAGTTTTGATCATTATTCGGCATTGCTTACCTGTTTTATTTACCATGCCTATTAATAATTCGTGAATGGATGTAACGGTTTTGTTTTAATTCAGTTTAGAGTTTGATAGATCAGTTATGTACAAAACGACATATACCAACAACGTCCAAAATAACATACTATGTCATTTTACCCATATTTTTTGCAAAACAATGCCGCGCAATTACAAGATAACTTCCGAACGGCAAAGCTGGAGTGAATTATCAATGGCAAAGGCAATTGAAGCTGTGAAGAAAAATGAAATGGGATGGCTGATGGCAGCTAAAACGTTCGGAGTTTCTCAGGAAACTTAAAGAAGATACGCGCTCAACAAAAACAAAATCCTAAAAGCCAAAAATGAAGGATTGGCAAGATACAAAACCACTTTCCCATTGGAAGTGGAGAAACAGCTTGCAGATCATTTTAAGTAAATGGAAACGAGATTTTTTGGTTTTACTTGCAAGGAGGTACAAGAACTACCATACCAACTAGCAGAAAAAAATTGTTTTGAGCATCGTTTCAATAAGGAAAGGAAAAGAGCAGGTCAGGAATGGTTATCTGGATTTCGAAGAATAAAGACATCAGTTTAAGAAAGCCGGAACCCACGTCCGCAGCTAGGGCACAGGCCTTTCACAAGCCCACAATCAAACGTTTTTTAAAAGCATTGCAAGATGTTTTAGACAAGTATAAGATTTCTCCGTTTCGTATTTACAATGTAGACGAATCGGGTTTATCTTTAGTTCAGAGGCCTCCAAAGATTTTTGCAACTGCCGGCCGCAAGCAAATCGGAGTAATAACAAGTGCAGAAAAGGGAGCCAACGTAACTTCTGTTTGTTGCATGAGCGCAATAGGTAATTTTGTACCCCCTTTCCTTATTTTCCTCCGTAAAAACATGAAAAATTAATTGACTGATGGGGCACCAATTGGCACCATAGGGGACAAAATATCTCCCGTTCCGCAAAGAGCATATATAACTGGACAGGGCTAGAGGAAACCTCGAAGAAGACAGAACGTTCATGAACTGACTTCCACTCCAAATATGGAAGACGTTAAAGCTAAGGAGGCCTCTAAACCTGCAAAGCTCACACTCACCGGAAGGAAAAAAGTTACCAAGGTTGTAGATTTTGGTAGTGATGCTCCTGACGAATCAACACCATCTACATCTGGAGAAAAAATACAAATAAGGCCTAAATTTAAAAGAAAAGCATCTGAGCCCTTAGATCTGAGTTTAGAATCTGAGGAGGAACCCTTTGCCGATATAGATAATGAAGACTGTCCATGCATTTATTGCAATGATTTGTTTTCGCGTTCGCGATCAAATGAAATATGGCTCCAGTGCTTGAATTGCCAGAAATGGGCACATTCCCTATGCGCGGATGTCCCAAAATCTACAAAAAAATTTCATTTGTGAACTGTGTTCCTAATTACTACTGCTGGACTATTGTTTGTTTTGTGTTATTTTTACCCTATGCCATTTTGTACACATTATATGGGTAAAATGGTTTAGGACATACCCTATAAGAAAATTTGTAAACTCCTTCTCTTGTGTATTCCTAGTGTCGACTTTTTTGTCTTTAGATCGTCCATGTATCAATGTTTCTTTAGTTTATATGTCTTTTTTTATATTCTAATAAAAAAAATTAAATTGAAAACAATATGTCATTTTGTACATATTTCCCCTAGTCATTAGTACATTCGGCTAAATTAATTATTTATTGAAATCATTTATATTTTATATCATGCAACTTAAAAATGGCTACGCGCCAATTAATACCATTGCCTTTCTTTTTGGAGCTGACAATCTGTATTGTTGACTTTTCTATCTCGAGAAAGTTGGGATTCAGAAACGAGAAGTTTACATGATAAATTTATTTCAGTGAACCTTATTATACAACAAACGCAACACGATGTCTTCTTTATCAGTTAGTAGTGACTTACGATTATACTTCTCCCAGTGAAATCCAATTTCTCGTAATAATTTCCATAACTTTATTCTCCTTATTGATATGGTATATGACATTGACACTGTATCATTTTGGTTAATTAATGTGATAATTTGGTCGAACGCTGGAATTTGTTTATTAAAGTATGAGTGGACCTATCTTCTATTAATATTTATACGAAATTCTTCGATTTCCAATGGTTTACTATATCCACACTTCTTGGGAGAACTAATAATTCCACTCTTTCTTTCTTGTAAAAATGTATAAATGATCGCTTCTTCAACTCCCGTCATATTGGAACAATTGCTAGCCATTTCCCGAACATTAGTCGAAGGACGTTGATAGACTAATGAATCATGGACATTTAATATTATAGATTTTTCCCTTAAAGTGTAGGCAGCCCTACTAAAACTCTTAATTGGAATGAAGGTAAAACTTGTAATCCACGTAAACTAATAACAATAGGTACGTAGGTGGTGGTTTCACAAATGAAACACTTGATTCACACACACACAGGCGCGCGTGAGAAAACCCGTCCCATTAAGCATCCACTACCGGGCTAGGTCCGCGAGTGGATGCGAAGTAGGACATTCCATCCACCCACTGTCATTCCGACAGGACCTCATCGTAGTTCGCTTCTCGTGTCGCGTATTCTCCCTCACCTTTCTCAAATTCGGTGAAAGGTTCCGGGAGGTCTCCATATCCTTTCGAAGGGGTAGCTAGCTCATTTGCACATTGGCTGTAACAGTATTGGTGGGGTGCTTTAATATAAATTCATAGGTAGACATATCATGAAAACATTAAGTCGTGTCGTGTTGTTTCGAATAGACGAGAATATTAACAGAAAACACAACAAAAAGAACCGTATAATTCCTAGCTATTACAATTAGCTATTCTTGATAAACAATCAACAAAATAGCTAATTAATTCATCAGGTAGGTATTATTTCCATCTGCAAACTGGCCATTATATTAAAACGGCTTTTATTTGTACTAGAAAGTATTATTCCCATAGGCTCCGCCCATTGCATTATGCGCATTTATTACAAGTTTATAAAAGTAACTACTTATCAATTTTAATCTAATTGTGCTTCTAAATACTTTATTAATGTTGGAAAAAATTATATTATAGGCACGATACCATAGAAAAATATTTTAGGGTCACCGATAAACATTCACAAATATTATACATGTTCGTTATGTGTTAACTTCCAAAGTTCATATTTTATTTAAAAATATTATTTCACAATTCTAGTTAGTTTAAACTAAAAGTAAGTTTACAATTGTTATTTTTATACTCTGACGATACAAATTAAATAATCTGTCCGCCTCTGGTTTATTGCCGTTTTCAATTTATTACCTAAGTTGGTGCTATCAATGAATCCAAGTATAATAAGTTATATACAAGAAAATTTTAGAAAACCTTAAATTCTGAGCTTGTTTTTAAAAATAATTGGATACAATTATATATTTTTGGAAATCCCACTCCAAGCCTAATATATATAGAAAATAATATACCGGATGTTCGATTTATAAAAACATATGTTGGCCTCATAACTAGAAAACAAGGAGTGTTAGGAAAAAAACTAACTACGTCACTGGATTCTACGCAAAAAATTCTAGCAGAGCAAGTTTTAACTTCAACGATTAGTTGGAATATAACTGAGATACGAGGGGAGCCTGAAAAGCAATACTTTTCAATTCCACTCTGTATATCAAAAATCAGAAGGGCTATTAAAATTCTGCTGTCGCCATTTTAAATTTCATGAAAAGTAGCAAATTATGGCGAAAACCGCACTCCTCGCAAAATTGCCCAAAATGGAATACACTGTACATGGTGGTTTACTTCAATTTGTGTCAAAGTCTACTAAAGATAAACACGAATAAATGAATGGAGATGTTTTTGAAGAATATTTCGATCAAATTCTGGATTCAATTCCTATTAATTCCGTCACAGTTGGGGATAATGCTAGGTTATCATTATTTCTCCTTTATTTTTTTCCTGACCCTATAACTCTGGGTGGGTCTTGGCCGCATCCACTATCGCCCTGCATCTTCCTCGATCTTGTGCTTCCATTTCCCACTGTTGGACTCCCATTCTAGACACATCTGCTGCGGCGGCATCTTTCCATCTTTTCCTGGGTCGGCCTATTGATCTTCTACCATCTGGTCTCTCAAGGAATACTGTTTTTAACAATCTGTGGTCCTCTGATCTCAATACATGCCCTGCCCATCTTATTCGATTAGCCTTTATGTGCCTGACTATGTTCTCACTGCCATTTAGCGCTGACAACTCAGTGTCCTGTTGCCTCATCTTGTTGCGGTCCAAATATAATTCTAAGAACCTACCTTTCAAAGACAAGAAGCTTATTTATTTCCCGTTGATTAAAGGTACAGGTTTCGCTGCCATATGTAACCACCGGGAGAATAATTGACTTGTATATTGTTAATTTGGATTGTTGTCTTAACACTTTAGATCTCAAGAGTGTTGTAAGAGAATATAGCGCCCTATTTACTGCCATTATTCTTGCTAAGACATCTCTTTCTACTCGATTATCATCTGTAATTATCGCTCCTAGGTACTTAAACTCCTTAACACTTCAAAGTTGTACTCATTAATGGAAATATTCTGTCTGTGATATGCTGAAGAAGGAACTTTTAATGTTAGCTAGCCAATATATATCAGCATTTAAAAAATACGCTAGATATAGGGGAAATGAACATGGAACGTGAAATTACTGTTCTTTGATTGCCACCATATCACTGCGAATTGAATCCGATCGAGCTTATTTGGGCACAAGTGAAAGGATATTTGTCTCGTCACAATACAACACTTAAACTTATGACGTTCGGCTACTTTTATTGCAATCATTATCAAAAATTACAATAGAAAATTGGCAAAAAGCTATAGAACACGTAATTAAAGAGAAACAAAAGATGTGGGAGTTTGACAATATGGTAGAGGACCATATCTTTTGCAACAGATGATGAATCAAGTGAAGATGACCTCGACTAATTGATTATAAATATTAATCTGTGGGGTAAGTTATTTGATTCGTGTTTTATAAACTTTTCTATTTTGTATATAAACAATATTTAAAATTTTAAACATCATTTACACTATTAAGTTATTCAATGTGCCTCTGAACATATATTTCAGATTTATGAAGATACCAGGTTGTCAAGCTAAAATAAGTTAAAACAATATAAACGGGTATATGCGAGTGCCTTATTTTGTATTACCTTCAGTCAGGTAATATGCTTCACCCGCTAAACGAATGGACTATATGGAGACTTGTTAATCAGAATTGAAATATGCAGGAGAAATAAGGTCCTACACATTGATTTGAATTACATTTAATTTTAATGAAATTTATTGTTTCGACCTTTACTCTGTGAAATATACTCATTATTTTTAAATGGAACAAATTGTTTTTGAGTAATTCTACAATATATCGAAAAAATGGTAAGAATTAGAAATTGACAATTTTTTCGAACATGATGATATTAATATCGAAACAATTGTCAATTTTTTAGAACTTTTACCATTCTTTCAATATATTCTGGACTTATTTAGAAACAATTACTTTCATTTAACAAAAATAATTTTATTTATCTCTTTTATCTGTTGAAAATATGATAACCTTATCCGTTCTTAAAATTTGCTAGATACTTCGTCACTTGAATAGAAGAAATCAATAATAATTTTCACTAATTCTTGTAAATAATTTTTGATCACGAGTTAATTGGGCTCATCCGTTGCTGACTATGTATTCAGAATGTCATTGAACACAACCTACAAACATATCACAACTCATAATAAATAACAAGCGAGACACTGGCAAGCCGTCCAACGCTGTTATGGAACATCTATTCCACTCGTGTAATGTGGCCCTACTGACAATATCTATCACCCAGGAGAAATAGCCCTATTATTGTTCCATTAACAATTGTAAAATTGATTTTGAACCAGGCTTCTATTTATAATTTATGGTGAAAATTTAAAGCTGAAGCAGTAAATTTTGGCTAGCAATGTACCAAATTTGTGAAATATACAGGGCCAAAATAATTGTTTTGAATTTACTACGAAATTTCTCGATTAAAAAATGTTGGATTTATTATTCATTGTTATTATACAGCGTGTCCACGGATGGGGTATCCTATGGGTGAAAAATGTTTAAATATTAGTTTTAGTGGAAAATGTTATTCTTGATAAAAAGTTTTGCTTGTTCTGAAACCCCATGACATGGACTAAAATTCAAGTTATTCAATACCCGTCTAATTTTATAGCCAGTCAAAATGTTATTCTTGATAAAAAGTTTTGCTTGTTCTGAAACCCCATAACATGAAATAAAATTCAAGTTTTTCAATACCCGTCTCATTTTATAGCCAGTTTTATGAAAACCGTATGAATTTTTGCAGAATAATGTATTAATCTAGTGAGTGACGTTTCCGATGTACCAAGTAACTGTCAACTTTTATCAATAATTTTCAAATTGACATTCTTTAATAAATATTTGACAACAATGTTAACTATTCAACAAAGAGTATATTTTATTAAGTGTTATGGTATTGGGGAAGTTTCGTAACAGTATGCAACTGCAAAATTTCACGAAAAATATCCAGATGTATCCATTACGCGGTGTGGATTGAAAAAATTAATAAAGAAGTTTGATGAGACAGGATCTGTTCAAGACAAAAAGAAATTGAAAAAGGCGTACGTTGAGGGGAATGATGCAGCTAGTGCACAAGCTATGCATTCGTTAAGGTAAAATCCCAAGTTGAGTCTACGAAAAAGAGCAGTGGAGGTTGGTTTTTGCAAGAGTCACTTACAGAAAATATTTAAGCAACACAAAAATCATTCATTCATACCGAAATTTATTCATACCTTACAAGATTATGATTATGACACAAAGTTAGACTTTTTTGCGATGATTGGTGAAAAACTTATGCATGACCGATTCTTTCACAATAATATTGTGTTTTCTGATGAAGCAACGTTTACAACAAACGGAGTCGTCGCTTCCCAAAATTGTCGATATTGGGCTAGTGAAATCCCGAGCTACAGGATTAACTGTAATAGTCTATTTGTCAAAAAAGTTAATGTTTGGTGTGCGGTTTTACCGGATCGAATGATTGGGCCGTATTTTCTGGATTTAAATCAGGAGGTATATTTGTATTTGCTGGACAGCTTCTTAATACCTGAATTAGAAAATATTCCTTAGGAGCAAAGGCGTAAAATGAACTTTCAACATGATGGATGTTCGTCACATTCGAATTTGCTAATTAGAGGATGGCTGGATGAATATTTTCCTGAGCGATGGATGGGACGTCATGAACCAATATTTTTTCTGTCCCGATCCCCCGATTTTAGATTTTTTAATGGGGCTACTTAAAAAAAAAGTTGACGCAAATAATTTAAACCAAAATATTGAAGACTTGAAACGAACTATCATTGATGCCCTTAACGAAATTACCCTAGATATGATGCGAAATACTTACAGAGAATTTAGAAAGGGAATTGAGAGATGTTTTGAAGCTGGGGGAGGATTTATTGAATAGATGTTTTTGTTTACTTAGTGTTTCTTTCATTATTATTCTGTATTGTTATTTTTGATAGTGATTATAATTCTTGAATAGTTAACATTGTCATAGGCGTGCGCAGACTTTTTTATAAGGGGGGGCATTGATTCATTTGAGTATGCCTATTAAAAATGATAATTAAGCAATAACGCTGCCTTTTCTATAACGCAAAAGTCCATTGCAGGCTCATCAGCGAAATAAAAAAATGTCATTGCCCCATTTATAATTAAAAGATTTAGTAATTATGCAATTATAAGAAATAGAACAAAATATATTGAACCAAAAAATAAAACGTAGCATTCGTTACAATACATGGAATCCAGAGGAAAAAGATAGACAATGATAATATCCTATCAACTAATCTACAAACGCATTCGACGTGTTGCTTCGGATAACACTTTGAACTCGTCTATTACATTGTCATAATTCACATTCGCCGTTTTTTTCTCTTGTTCAATGAATAAAAAGAGAAGTGAATCGAGTCTCTGTTGTGACATGGTACTCCTCAGTTTTGATTTAACTTGAACCATTTTTGAGAACGAACGTTGACAAGAGCAACTAGTAACTGGTATGACAGCAAACATTTTTAAAAGCGTGAAAAAGCTAGTGTATATTTTGTAGTTGTCTGAGGAAAGGATCCAAGCCATCCAATTATCAAGATTAACACCTTTAGGAATAGAATTATCAAATTTTATTACACTCAGTTCGGCAAGCAATTCTCCTTTTTTTATTTTAAATAAAGTATCGTCTGAAGTACATCTAAGGCATCTCCCCGAAGCGCGGACCAATTATTCACTCTAGCGGTTGCTTCAAACTGTTTTACGTAATTGGTCCATGACGTCTTTCCGTCGAACATTGGGGCCTTGACTCGGGCAAAACTGCCAATATCTTGTAACTTAGGGAGTGTTTCTGGCTTTATTTGCTCGGTCATCTTTTCTTCCTCTCGCGTGTCTCGTGTTTTTGAATCTGTCATCTTTCTCTCTAATTCATTAACTTTCTGGTCCATCATTGTCATTTTATTTTCAATGTCAGAATTTGGAGACGAAATTTCATTTTCAACGACAGCGGCAATATCATTTTTCATTAATAAGATATCGGTAGATATATCGTTCTTCATAACAGAAATCTTCTCAGAAATTGCCGAGATTAAGGTGGAAGTCTCGTTTTTGAACAAGAACGTTTCTGGATCTAAGCCATCACTTACAAGCGCCAATATGAGTCTTTTTACTACCCACTAAACAAGAAACATAACAAGTCTTTTTTGTGATGTTCTTTTAAGAGACTTTTTGTGATGTTTATTTAAAACGGGAATAAGATATCTCCTAGATGTCTTCATTTTATTACCAACTATATTAACATCCATGTCATGTAAATAAAACATATTTTTGATGTACACAATAATACTTGAATTCGCAGTTACATACACATCCTATGAACTTCTTTTTAGCAACTTCCTATAGGAAACATGCATACGATGTTAATTTGTATACTTCTCACTAATATCACATACAGAACGTTACTGTAATATTACAAATTAACATGTTTCTAAGATGATCACATGTTGCAGTTACTATCACATCATTCGAAATAATTTTTAGTAAGTTCGTGTGATTACGTCTTTATGATGTTAGTTCATAAAACTCTCAGTAATATCACATATTAAACATCACAGTACCATAAAAAAAATAAGAAAACAGAAGAGGAATTGACGAACGAACATTATCTGTGGAAACACATGACAAGCATGAAATGGCGGATGGTTTTCAGTCTTGTGTTATATTTTATTTGCAGGCAGCACATATTTTGCAAGTAGTACTTGAATAAAGTGGTCTTCGTTTTCGTTAGTTCCTACTTAGCTTCAGTTTCTATGCTTAGTTATAATTCTTGTTATAATGGACGAACAACAGCTGTTATCGGTAAGTACCTATTCCAAAATCATAATTATTACTTAATACTCATTCAACACTTTAATCGGCTATTGTACATTGAAATTCCAGGTGGCGGAATTGTACACTAACATTATATAATAAAGTTTACATAATAAGGGTTTTTTCAACTTTTAAAATATTTTAGTTAGTAAGTATATTTTAAAAACGATTCACAATATTTTAAATCCTAGATATGCATTATACCAAACAAAAACTTGATATTGCAATAGGGTAGATATCATTATTAAGAATAAAACGTGCTCATATGTTGGCAGAGATTTGAATCTGGAAGAGAATATTTTCAATGTTCAAGATGTTTCTCAGAAGCTACTTACATAAATAAAATAAAAAACAAATAGTTGGTAATTATGTGAAGACGGGGGAATGACTATTTCAGATAGTCTGATACAGACATTGTATTAAACAGTACAAATAATATCGAATCGAGTATCTCTAGTTCTAGTTTTTGTAGTAGCAGTCATAGCCATCAATATAGTATTGCAGGTTTAGAAAATTTTAACATAAATACTAACAATTCTTGTGAACAATTAGAGACTATTTAAGACTTAAACAGAAATTTCTGTTAAAAAGCTCATTTCCATTTGAAAATACACTGAATACAATAAAAAAGCTGTCCCTTACAATGGTACCTATATTAATCTAGTTGAAGAATATGTAATTTATGACACTGAATGCTCCAGTCAACAAACAGAATTCAAATATTTATTATTGTAGAAACACAGCTATTGGATACTCAATTGCATACAATTAATTATAAACTCATCAAACTTGATAATGTGCTCATATCTCTTCTTCATAAGTAGTTTTTTTTGTATACAGTGTATTAATGATGCTTAGTTATCATTAAGTTACAATTCCACGATGTTAATATACAATATATTCCAGGATGAAAATAACAAGATGAGAATAGTATATTATTTTATACAGAAAAGAATTATGAATTTTCATTGCACACCTGAATTTACCTGTTAAACAGAGTGAGGCATGTAATAGAAGGTAAATAATGAAAAGTGACATCTCGAAATAAAATATGTTGTTATTCCTTTGAAGAGCCCCGCATGTATCTTGTGGAAAATGGGTCCCAGTCAATTGATTGAAAATCCAGTTTGATGTAGTTTATGATGATCAATCAAAGGTCTCCATGGGCACAATTTGATCTAAAGTAATTGTTTTATTAGCTGCTGTTCAGAACACCTTTAAATGTTTCACAGATAAGGGTTTTGAAGTGTACGTTCTGGAATGGTTGAGGCACTCGAAACAGCCACTCTTGCGTGAGAAAAAGTAGCCGTAAGTAACCGATGGAATTTTCTTTAATCAGATTGGATTTCTATTGATGTTACGTAATGTTTCATTAAATCTTTATGGTGTAAATTTTTTATTAGTTTTAATATTATTAAAAAACTATTCTAATACATTTTCTGTAATCTAGCTGTAATGTATGTGTATCCGTTAATCTTTATTAATTCAGTTTCAAAGTATGTTACATTTGTACGAGAAGGGAAATTCGCCTTAGCGATATTTGGCTGGTTCCTCTAAGTTTAGTTGGTTGATCCTTTCCTTCCCGACATGTTTTTGAGTATTTTAAAACAAGAAGACTCGCCAACCTTTTGTTGACGGGAACGCTGAAATTGTCGTTGAGAATAAAGGAGTAATAAAAATACGGCTCACTCACAATCCCTCTATTTAAATTCTTACAAGAACGAAGTACCAAACTTTAGTATTGGATACGGCAACAGCGCTAAACTACCGATGAACCGGTCTAGGCGACCATGCGGATTCAAACAATAATTTTTAATAAAAATAGTACTTACAATACAGAAATTCACCGACCAATGTCGGAAAAGCACTTCACGTCATATTTACACTCTCATTTGTTGCAGTTACATTAAATTGATAAACGAAATTAGGTATGTATTTAAACCAATGAATCAGCACTTGATCATATCGTCACAAGAGGTGAGCCAAGACTACTGATTGCCTTTCGTTGGCGGTAATTTTGCGGCTTATGGCGCGGGAGGTACCAATTGGTTCCGTGAACATGAATAAAAGGCGCGGAGATTTAAACTTCGAACCTTTCGCTTAATGTTAAATTAAGATCCATTGTAGGAATTTATGGGAAATTCCTACATACTGGGGGCCGGGGCAAAGATGAGAGGAACAGTTTAGGAGCAGAATCCAAATTTTAAGCAAGAAGGAAGGAGAAAAGAAAAAGAACAAAGAAAAAAAAAATACGTTCTACTCCAAATGTAGATAGAACTCAGTCCATCCATGGTAGAGGAGCTAACTTAGTAATAGGACGAATATAAACTCCATCCACAGTTCTTACACGTGCGGCACGAACATTGCCGTCTTTGCCAGTTAGTAGTTCCACTACCCTGGCAAGGGGCCAATTCAAAGGAGGACGGTCCTCCGATTGCACTAGTACAAGCTGATTAAGCTGAAGATTGTTTGAGGCTTTACACCACTTAGGTCGATGCTGCAGTCGATGCAGATAATCGGTGCTCCACCTCTTCCAGAATTCTTGGTTCATCTTAGTACATTGTTCCCAAAAAGTTAATCTGTTTACAGGGATGGTAGATAGATCGCGATCGGGATAAGCGGTTAAAGGTGCTCCGATCAAAAAATGACCTGGTGTCAAAGGAGATAGATCGGTAGGATCATTTGACATCGGGTATAATGGTCTGCTGTTCAAGATAGCTTCGATCTGACTCAGAACCGTGAAGAGTTCCTCGAAGGTAAGGCACGAATTGCCAATTATTTTGGTGAGGTGGGATTTGGCGCTTTTCACAGCCGCTTCCCATAAGCCACCCCAGTGCGGTGACCGCGGAGGAATAAACTTCCAACTAATTTCTGTAGTTGAAAGAAAAGACTGTATCTTATTGATACTTTCGGAAGATTTGAGAAAAATGGAGAGTTCTCGTAATTGATTTCTTGCTCCAACAAAGTTGGAACCATTATCAGTATAGATAGTCTGAGGATTCCCTCTACGACTGAGAAATCTTTTAAGAGTGGCGATAAATGCATCGGTAGAGAGATCACTTACTAATTCGATATGGATCGCCTTTGTCACCATGCATATGAATATGGCAATGTAGGCCTTTTGTATTGGGGCTTTTCTTAAGCGCGAAGATTTAATTTGTACAGGTCCAGCAAAATCGATGCCAGTTTTGGAAAAGGGGCGAGATTTTTGCACTCGGTCAAGGGGTAACGGGGACATTATTTGAGAGGCGAACTGGGCATTAAATCTAAAACAGGTGATGCAGCTTTTTATCAATTTTTTGACAAGACGAGTGCCATTCAAGGGCCAGTACTGTAGCCTTAAATTTCCTAACACATTTTGGGCTCCACCATGGCCAAGACGGCGATGTTCCCGTATTATTAGCAAATCAACAACATGATCATTTTGTGGTAACAGCAAGGGAAATTTTTGATTGAAAGGTAAAGTAGAAAATTGTAATCGGCCACCCACTCTTAGAAGGCCGTCATTATCCAAGAAAATGTTCAATGGAATTAAGTCTTTATTTCCAATCGGAACGTTAGTTTTTAAACAACGAATTTCGTTGAAGAAGTGTTTATGTTGAATTTGTTTGATTATAAAATCATGGGCAATTCGGAGATCGTCAACAGATAACGAACCAACGTCTCTGAATTTTCTCCTCGATAGGTTTATAAATTTGAATATATGGGCTATAACCCTATTTAAGGTTATAAATTTTGAGAATCGGAAAAATATAGGTTCCCAAAAGTTTAAGTCGCTGTTGACTATAGCAAGGTTGACCTTTTTGACTTCAGGCAAGTCGTCAATAGGTTCGAAAGAATCCATAGAATCAAAATCTTTAGATTCAAGTAGAAATCGAGGACCCTCGAACCAAAAAGTCCAGACATCAGATGAGAATTTACCACGAGAAAGTAAATCGGCTGGGTTTAAATCGGATTTGACATGTCGCCATATAAACTCTTTACTATTGTTTTGAATGGTTAGGACACGCCGAGCTACAAAGGGAGAAAAATCATTAGAAGACCGTTTCACCCAACTGAGAGCGACTTGAGAGTCGGACCATAAATTTATGGAAGAGATGTGAAGAGAAATGCATAGAATCTGAGCTATTCTACGAGCTAAAGTGGACAACAGCTCCATTGCACACAGCTCTAACTTGGGAATAGTCAAAGTAATTTTCAAAGGATTCACACGAGATTTAGCAGTAATTAGGCGAGAGGATCTAGAATTATCAGCGTAGATCGCTACTAAATAGAGACACCCTCCGTATGCCTTTTGACTGGCATCGCAAAACCCGTGGAGAGAACACGAAGTAATAATTTTTTGGTTAAATAGGTATCTGGGTACTCGGAGGTGAGCAGCTTCAGTTAATAAAGAAAGGAATTTATTAAACTGAGTAATTATGGATGTGTCGGAAATGGGAACATCCCACCCTATCTGGGATTTCCAGACCGATTGCATTAACAGTTTGCCAAACACGGTCAGATTGTTTACTAACCCAAGAGGGTCAAATGTACTGGCGACGGTACTTAATATCCTTCGTTTCGTTATATGAGAACAATCAGCCAACTTGGCAGTTTGGATGTGTAAAATATCAGACGCAGGATTCCATTTTAGTCCTAGAATTTTGCTTGACGAATCGTCAAAACTACGATCCAATTCAGCGTTAGGTAATTCATCGATTGACTGTAAAAACTTGAATGAATTTGATTGCCATTTGTGAAGTTGGAACTCATGTTTTCCAAGCATATTTGTCAATTCGGCATAAAGAGCCGGTAAGTCCATTTCCTTATTGGTTCCAGTTAAGATATCATCCATGTAGGTTTGATGAAGAATAGCCTGCTGCGCATTTGGACAATCGGGACTATTTAAGGCAATGTCTTTCAAGACTCGGGTGGCCAAGAAAGGGGCACAGTTCTGTCCGAAACTAAGCCTAGATAATTGGATACATTGAAGGGGTTTCGTGGGGTTATCCCTCCACAGTTTGTTTTGGAGATAGCGTTGCATGGGATTGATATCTATGAATCTATACATCATTTTGATGTCAGCACACAGGACATATTTATAGCATCTAAATCTGCACAAAATGTCGAATAGGTTATCCTGAACTTGGTATCCCTTCGACGTTAAATCATTAAGAGAGAAACCTGAATCGGTTTTAGCCGAAAAATCGAACACGATCCGAAGTTTGGTGGATGCGCTTTCCTCACGTATCACCGCCCTATGGGGTATAAAATACTTGAAATCATTAGACACAGTGTTATAGAAAGACAGAGGAATGACTTGAGCATGATTGAGTGTTAGATATTCTGAAATTACTTTTTTATATTCAGAGAAAAGGGTAGGATTAGCATTGAATTTTCTTTCAAGAGAAGAGAATCGTTGGATGGCTATACCGAATGACTGGCCTAGTTTTTTATTCTGATTTGCGAGTAGAGGCATATCTACCTGATACCGCCCCGATGGTAGGATAACGGTTGTATCCCGAAATAGTTGTTCAACATATTCCTCGCTGGGATCTTGTGATGGACATTCGGGAATTTCCTCAAGCTCCCAGAATTTCTCCATTGTCCTTTGGAGGTCAGAATATTGATAGACTTGATCATTATAAACCGTCAAAAAGGAATAAGCAGACTTAGGTTTATGCTGGGAGGAGTTAGCATTTCTCAAAGGGATAGGACCCGCGATAACATATCCCAGGTGAGTATCTATGAAGGAAGGAGAATAAGGATCCGTTTTAAGTACGGTCCCCTTAAGCAGGTAATGATATAAATCACAGCCAATAAGAAGATCTATTGGACCGGATTCAAAGAATAAAGGGTCAGCTAGCTCAAGTTTTATATGGGATGGAATTTTAAAATTAGAAGGTGAGATAGAAGATTGTGGTAAACTATTTGTTATTTTATCTATGACCGAGCAAGATATAGTGAAAGTACTGTAAGGTGCAATTTGAGAATTAAATGTGATATCTACCACTTCTCTACTATAGGTGTAGTTATTGCTACCTAATCCGGAAATATTAAGAGTTTGTTTTCGAGAGACTAAATTCAATTTTTGTACAAAGGCACGGTTAATAACGCTCATTTGACTAGCGGAATCAAGAAGAACTCGTCCAACCAAACACCGACCATTGAACCCATTAACATTCACTAAAGCCGTAGGCAATAGTACAATACTGTCTTTTGCTGACATGGCAGCCAAAGCAGTTTGATATCTCACTGACTCCGGAGGTTCAGGTGATTGATTAGGTGATGCAGAACTGGTATTTATGAAATTAGATCTATTAATTTGATCTGGGGACGTATTATTATGTACATTAATAGGAGAGGGGTGATTATTTACATTGGATAGAGAGGTTACATTGGGGCTTCCGGAAGAGGAGGCTCTAGGATTATTACGATTGTTAGAGTTGTTTGGCAATCTGTTCTGACTGTCAAAATGTAAGTAACTATGATGAGACTTATTGCAAGTTGCACATCTCCTAAGGGATTTACAATCGGTAGTACTATGGGTACTATTCAGGCAATTTACACAAAGTTTTTTAGCTTTGACTATCTGATACCTCTCTTGAGGTGATAAGGACATAAATTTGGAACAACCGTATATAAGATGAGAGGGGTCTGAACAATGAAGACAGCTCGGTCTATTAACCCGAGAAGAACTAGAATGGTACTGTTGCGAAGAACTTAAACTAGATACCAATGTCACCCTATTTTTACAAACATTATTAGACTTGGGGTTGAATTTACCCTTAGTGTTGGTTTCAAAAAGATTTAAATTTTCTAACATTGATTGGCGTTGCTGTAGAAAATCAAAGAAATATTCAGCTGTAGGGATAAGCTCTGGCTTGCGCTCACTTTCGAAGGCTCGTCTTGAATTAAAATCAAGTTTTTGCTCCATTAAAAATATTATTAATGACTCAAAATTTACTTCCGGCGATAAATTCATATTTTTAATCAAATCAAATGTCTTACGCGTCGATATCTGAAATTCGCGCAACTCGACCGGAGTACTTTTCAAGACAGGTTTTTGATCCACCAAAGTTTGGTACAAAGAATACAGTAATTTATATTTATCGTCATATGCCTTTTTAAGAATATTTAAGGCAATATTCAAATTTTGATTTGTTACGCTTAAGGACTCAATCATTTCCAAAGGTGGTCCACGTAACAGCCCTTTAAGGTAATAAAACTTTTCACCCTCCGACTTTAAATTATTATTATTAAGTACCAGTGCTGTGAACAGGTCGATAAAGGATGGCCACTCTGATGCAGCCCCTGAGAAAGGTTTAATGTTAATTTTAGGTAACACGACATTAGATACATCGTTTGGCCTAGTATTTAAATTGAGTGATTCTTTTTGCTTATTTTCTATTAGAAGTTCAAGCATAGCAATACAACTTTCAAAACGGTCGGCGACAACGTTCTCGGCCTCATCGTCGGAAGAGTAGTTGTCGTCGTCCGGGTTAGATAATGAAACGATTTCCAATTGGACTTTTTGATAATTGTCATAGTGACCAGATATGCTTTTAAGTTTGACTTTAAGTATATAGACCTCTTCGGAGCCAGTCAGCTCCGACACAAATGTTTCAATTCGAGATAATTGCGATTTGAAACCCCCTCTTTTATTTTTCAAGTGATTTAGCGACATGATTGAATCAAAGTGTAACCAATCAAAGTTGAACTCCACCTGAATTAAAATTAGCTTCTAAAGTAGCGAGTAAATTTTTACAATATATGGAATAACCGAATAGACAAAGAGCTTTTCCAATCAATGCGATAAGTATTTCAATAGCATGCAAATTACTGAAAATTAGTTTAACATTGTAAGAAAATACCTACCTACTTATAACCAAATACGGTATTAATATTCAAAATAATAAAGAAGAAATTACAGTGAATTATTTTTCACAGTGTACTAGAATCCATGTAAACGCAAATAGATAATCAATATTGAGATTAATAAACAAAATATCAAACATTGAGAAAACTGTAGATTATTTTTAACAGTGTAAGAAAATGTACCTACTTATAACCAAATACGGTATTAATATTCAAAATAATAAAGAAGAAAACACAGTGAATTATTTTTCACAGTGTACTAGAATGCATGTAAACGCAAATAGATAATCAATATTGAGATTAATAAACAAAATATCAAACATTGAAAAAAAAACTGTAGATTATTTTTAACAGTGTAAGAAAATGTACCTACTTATAACTAAATACACTAATTAAATATTCAAAGTAATAATGAAGAAAATACTGTGATTTATTCTTCACAGTGTACTAAAAATGCATATAAACGCACATTGCTAATTAATATTGAGATTAATAAACAAAATATCAAACATTGAGAAAACTGTAAATTATTTTTAACAGTGTAAGAAAATGTACCTAGATATAACTAAATACACTAATTAAATATTCAAAGTAATAATGAAGAAAATACTGTGATTTATTTTTCACAGGGTACTAAAATTGCATGTAAACGCAAAAAGATAATCAATATTAAACAAAGTATCTACTATTGAGCAAACTGTAAATTATTTTTAACAGTGTAGGAAAATGTACCTACTTATAACTAAATACACTAATTAAATATCCAAAGTAATAATGAAGAAAATACTGTGATTTATTTTTCACAGTGTACTAAAATGCATGTGAGCAAATAGATAATCAATATTAAACAAAGTATCTACTATTGAGCAAACTGTAAATTATTTTTAACAGTGTAAGAAAGTGTACCTAGATATAACTAAATACACTAATTAAATATCCAAAGTAATAATGAAGAAAATACTGTGATTTATTTTTCACAGTGTACTAAAAATACATATAAACGCACATAGATAATTGATAAACAAAATATCTAATATTTAGAAAACTGTAAATTACTTTTAACAGTGCAAGAAAATGTACCTAAATATAACTAAATACATTAATTAAATATCCTCAAACTTAACGATGTATTTATTATACCATGTATTATTGAGGTAACAAAAACCCGACATGTAAATAAACACTAGTTTCTTCAAAATATGCTGTTTATAAACACTTCCAAACCGGCTCCTAATCCTATACACCCCCCTTGAGCGAGGTGTCGTTGAAGTAAAAACGGCCAGCAGTTGACCATTCTAGATTCAGAACTCGCTTCGCGCGCTGTTGCCGGACTGTCTTTAATTTCCCGAGCAATCAAATCGCACTTATATACATATCACTGTTTCAGTATTTATTTTTTACAGTTTCTCAGCCCTCACGAGAGTCTAATGAACAACTTTTTGGAATGTTTATTAGAGAAAAGAAGAATAGGGTTCAGACAGACCCAAGAAATCAAATTGCCGCAAAGGCGGACATGGATATATCAAGTTGCTGCAGAGGCAAAAATGGATATGTCAAATTGACAGACTATATCCGGCTCGAAGGACCAATAAAAACTATGTACGAGAAGGGAAATTCGCCTTAGCGATATTTGGCTGGTTCCTCTAAGTTTAGTTGGTTGATCCTTTCCTTCCCGACATGTTTTTGAGTATTTTAAAACAAGAAGACTCGCCAACCTTTTGTTGACGGGAACGCTGAAATTGTCGTTGAGAATAAAGGAGTAATAAAAATACGGCTCACTCACAATCCCTCTATTTAAATTCTTACAAGAACGAAGTACCAAACTTTAGTATTGGATACGGCAACAGCGCTAAACTACCTATGAACCGGTCTAGGCGACCATGCGGATTCAAACAATAATTTTTAATAAAAATAGTACTTACAATACAGAAATTCACCGACCAATGTCGGAAAAGCACTTCACGTCATATTTACACTCTCATTTGTTGCAGTTACATTAAATTGATAAACGAAATTAGGTATGTATTTAAACCAATGAATCAGCACTTGATCATATCGTCACAAGAGGTGAGCCAAGACTACTGATTGCCTTTCGTTGGCGGTAATTTTGCGGCTTATGGCGCGGGAGGTACCAATTGGTTCCGTGAACATGAATAAAAGGCGCGGAGATTTAAACTTCGAACCTTTCGCTTAATGTTAAATTAAGATCCATTGTAGGAATTTATGGGAAATTCCTACAACATTATGGCAACTACAGATTAATATACCCTTTTTTATTCCTCGCTTTCACTGAATGCTTTCAATAGTTTCCACTTTCCACGCTTGTTATGTAATATGCTTACACAATTTTTTTTTCTTAGGTTGGATTCCTGGACAAGATATTTTTTTTTCTAATTTTGTACTGTACTGTTCATTAAAAGTGAATAAACGTTTTAAAT
Source organism: Galeruca laticollis (assembly GCA_963921935.1). Lineage (NCBI taxonomy): Eukaryota > Metazoa > Arthropoda > Insecta > Coleoptera > Chrysomelidae > Galeruca > Galeruca laticollis. The sequence continues at coordinate 66,715,954 of OY998180.1, read as the reverse complement.
CCTTTATTGCTTTTTTTGCTATTTTATTTTAAATGTACAGGGTGAACAATTATGAACGACTGTTGGCCACATCTCAGAAAAGAATCATGGTACAACTTTCAAAAAAATTACCTTTAGGTAAGTGATACTGAAAAATTACTGGAAAATATTTTGCAGTCTCTAAAATATCCGCTAGGGGTGGAATGAATACTCGAAAACATAATACTCCAAAAAAACATACTAAATGTGTCCTAAAAATACAATTTTTGAAATCTTGAAGAGATTATGAAAAAATTTAATTAAGAAGATTTTTTGCCATTATTCTTCAAATAATGGGTGGGGAGGTTCAAACTTATGAACAAATGTATAACTTTTTCGTTTTTTAACCGATATTAATGATTTTAGCTGCATTTAAAAGAGTTTTTTGGTTTAATAAGATGGATAACAAAATTTTGTATTCACTCGGAAATTTCAAATGTAAATTGAAGCATTTTTTCAATTTTTATATCTGATAACGTAAATCCCTTTTCATCATAATTTAAAAAATGTCTCATTACATTTGAAATTTCCGAGAAAAATGGGAAAATTGTCGACTTTTTCAATTTTGTTATTTTTGTTAAGCATATCTTATTAAAGAGGAAAAACTCTTTTAAATGACGCCAAAAACATTGATATCGATTAAAAAACAAAAAAGTGTTACGACATTTGTTTTTTAGGTTGAACCTTCCCCACCCCTTATTTGAAGAATAAGAACAACAAGTCCCTAACTACATTGTTTCATAATCTCATCAATATATCAAAAATTGTATTTCTAGGATACCTTTAGTATGTCTTTTTTGGAGATAATCACAGTATTATGTTTTTAAGTGTTCATTCCACCCCATAGCAGATATTTTAGGAACTCAAAAACATTTTCCAGCGATTTTGCAAGGTCATTTTCCTGAAGGTATTTTTTAAAGTTTTACCATGGTTATTTTTTGAAATATGGCCGACAGCCGGCGTTCTTAGCTGTTCACCCTGTATTTGCTGATTAGGCACAGAAACATTTATAGGATGTCATCTAGAATGTTTAAGGGATATTTATTTAGAGGTTTAAGTAATGTCCATACAACATCTAAGACAATACACTGTATTGTTTTTGATATGTTGCGTTTAGATCATTGATAAGCTGTTATTTTTTAGACATTGCATTAACATTGACAAGAAGTTAGAAGTCATTTCAGAATGTAACAGAAATGTTGTTTTTTTTTTCGTTATAAAGACTTCCTTTTGAGGAAGTTCTAGTAACATCACAGTAATGTAAAAAGGCAGCGCTTTAACATCGCTGAGAAGTTAAGTTGAAACATCACAAAAGTTAACAGCCACAAGCTGGGCATAAGCGGTTGTATAGATGTGCATGTGATGAAAACAAGAGGAAAAAAAGGAAGAACATTATCACAATGTGATGTTGAATTAACATAACTGTAATATTTATTTGCATAGTGGGTAACTCACTATGCTTACCGGTCGTTTCCAACTCACGATTTTCCAATTCTGCTTTTAGTTCAGTCACTCTCGGGTCACTTAGTCTCTTAGCCATTTTTACGTAGCTATTTATTCATAATACAACGGGTGGGATAAATGTATACACTCGGTATATCTACTTACGTAATTTATTTTTTGAGTTAACTATTCGCTAATTTATATTAAATACACTGTATATTCATTAACACTAATTTATATAAATATTTCACTAATATTTATGTTCACATTACTAGATTAAATTGTAAACTGCTTCGCCGTTGGTAGGTAGTCTCTTATATAGTAAGCGTCCTTCTAGTTCCTTATATTCCATAAGTTTCTCGATTGCGGCTCCCAACAAACAGTCGACCATCCTGGAAACCACTAGATAAAAACAGTCACAAAAAATAATGATAAATAGTTCTAAGAAATCGGCGCGCATTCGCCAAAATCTAAACTGAAAGCTAGGTTATGTACGCAGTTCGTGTAAGCGCCCCAAGACCAGTACAAACAAGGAACCCCAGTCACAGATACTAGACACTTTGGCCGACAGCAAACTGTATTCCACTTTGGACCCGAAGTCTTGTTATTGGCAAGTAGAAACGGATCCAGAAGATAAAGAGAAGGCTACTTTTACCACCGGATCTGGATTATGGCAATTCAACGTAATGCCATTCGGGCTCCGTAGATCGCCTGCTACATTTGAAAGACTCATGGAAAATGTTGTGAGATGGTTATCTTGGAAGACATGCCTGGTCTATTTGGACGACATTGTAGTACTGCCCTAACAGGCTAGATATCCTTTGGGATTTTTGAGCATGGTGGGTTTGAATACATCATGATATTAATTTAAATTTATACTCAGCTACCCCAAACGACTTTCAAATTTTCGAAAGGAAATACTGCCCACAGGTTTCATTGGAAAAGGTCAAACATAAAATTAGCGAAACGTGGAGAAAACAATCGTAAATGAGGTCTGTGGCTTTTGAATAAAAGAGTTAAAGTAGTAGTTGCTGAAGAGAAAATCCAAAATATTCTGTGCCTTTTATAAATTAACTCAGAAGTGGCCAATAACAATGGATTTTGAATACATAACTTCAAATATATCAAAATCCTGAGCCAACTCTGATATTGTATTATTGCATTAACATTTACGCCCAGTTAAACTCAGCTTGTTTCTACCTCTATCGTGAGTGTAAATAGAAGAAAGGAATAAACACTCTGCGAATTAAAACAATGATATCATAATCTACAATTTACAAATATTTTTTCAACAAAAACTAATCGGAACATACACAAACATACAATTTAGTTGCAAACTGAATTTTCCATTTGTGTGTGCCTCATGAAATTAACCTCAATTTTCTTTCGGTTGCAATCTGCGGTTAAAAATGACCTGATAAGCCGCAAATGGTTAGAGAAATGCGTATTTACTGTCCTCTTGATACGAGATTAAACAATTTGTGAATCCACATTACCATTTAATTAATCAGCAACCATATACACACAATTACTAATGATATTAAAGTATAACATATACAAGCGGAAGTTTTGTTTGTGAAATAACTATCCCTAATTAGATGAGAAAAACAAAGCAATGTGAGATAATTGTGAATTGTTTCTGGAAAATTGGAAGGAAATTATTTTTTCAGTCAAATTTATCAATAAAATCAAATTTTGTTTTCAGCTCGTTTACTGTTTTTTGCTTAAATTATGTTATAATGATAAATGTGGTTTCAATCAAAACAACTTCATTGCCCTACAAACACAAACTCAGCAGTTTTTTTTGTTTTATTCCACAGCTAAAAGCTGTTGATCGTTGTTTATTCAAGTGAGAGTTGTAGAAATATGTATTTATTTGAAAATTTAAAAAAATGTGAAAACACTAAACAAAAGTAGAAGAGCACGATACAGAACAAAAGGAAGAATATAAGTACCTTAAAACAGTAATAGGAAAAAATTGAAAAGACGAATAAGTAATGGGGGATAGAATAATGAAAGTAGAAAGAATATATAATGGACTCGGAACAACATTCATCTGAAAAATAGAAAAAATAAAGACAGACGTGGCCACAAAAGTAAGACAATCAGAAATAAACTTAAACTTCTTGTGGTATATAGGCATCATTGTCCCTACTCAGTTATTTGGGAGGTTGTCGCTCCATCTTATTCCAGGTCTTCCAAGGCTCCCACATCCTAATGGTGATTTGTTCCTTGTTATTTTCACGATTCATTTTGTGTCTTACGATCAATGTGATTACATTTTTTCTTTATATTCAAAACCCAGTCATTATCTATGCCGCATTTTCGTCTAATGTTTTGGCTTCTTTCATTATTCATCAATGTTTTTACCGCTATTCTTCGAACTATTTTCAATTCTATGGTCTCTAATATTCTTTTTGTTTTGGAGGTCTCAGTTCGGGTTTTTACTGCATAAGATAATATAAGTCTGATTACTGTCTTATATTTCCGGGATTTGGCTTCAGTTCCAATATTATGTTTTTCCTCGACTATTATAGAATTGCTATATTCCGACGAAGTTTTTGATTATGGAATAGCTTCATTCCAGCCCTGGGGCAAGAATATTGATTCTCGCTCTTGGTATAGAATAAATACTTGTGGCGCCTTCTAAATGTGATGGTTCATTTGACAGAAAGAGAAAATAGGCGTGTTTCGTTTTCTACACCAGCTGCACTAAGCAGAATAGAGGTAGTGCAGAAATATAAAAATGCATAAAAACCCTCTAATGTGAACGTAAAATGACTAAATGGTCGTTGAGTATTGATTGTTAGAGTCAGTAATATTTTGAAGTAGATTTTTATTGAAAAATATATTAGAACATACTACTATATAGATAGGATTGAAATCAAGTTTTTACAAAAAATAGAACGGGGCTTTACGGTCAACAAAAAATTGATATAACTCTATTTAGTTTCAGCTAGTTACCACAACAAATTCATGAACGTGTTAATATGCATTTAACTTTTCTGTTTCTATGTAATAATTGTTTCATGGCTGTTTCACGCCAACGTGATTACGCCTTTTATTCCCAAACGACTATTGTTGAAATATTCAAAACTCGTTGTTGAGTACAGAACAATTATATTTTCAATGTTGTTAATAAAAATTGCATTTCAGCCCGTCACAAACAGTAACTTTCAATGAATAATTAAATCATTAGTATATAAGTAGATTATAGTTATACCTTATAAAATCAAATTAACTGTCTCGACCCTTACTTCGTGGAATCTGTTCATATTAGTGTTTTAAATGAAACTCACGGTTTCTAGTTAATTCCACAATATAATAAAAGTTATTGAAAATTCTAAAAAATTGACAATTTTTTCGATAAATCAATATCATCGTCAGAATGACAGAAGTTACTTTTTATTTGATGCCTACCTGATGTTTAGTAGTTATTTTTGGCTAGACCAAGAAGTGACCTAACTTGTGATTGACTTGATATATGTTATAGAAAGAAGAAGAAGATGTTATATTACAAATATTGAAGCTTAGATATTATTAGCCCTATGGTGATATCCTGGATATCATTTTTCCAATAAGATCAGTATAACTGTGCAATGATATAGAAAACCAGGAAAACTATATCTGCTGATCTTTACAATTATCACTTAAGAAGACAGTTTATTAGTGGAAAACTCCCTAGATTTAACTGTTCGTTGACAACTTCATATTGTGGGTTTCTTAAATGTATTCTAATTTCCAATTCTTCAAGGAAATCCAGTTCTTGTTTTTTTTCACAAATATGCGGCACTTCTAGTTTTTTGTTATGTGTCAATGAATTCAAATTATCTTTTAAGTGATTACGAAAAGAGGTCTATCATACATAAGAATCCTCATTGTCCACAATTATATGGAACCGTTAAATTACATAAAATAACGAAACCAATTAGACCTGTAGTTTCTTATGTTATTGGTCCTAATAATATATTGGCAAAGAGGCTCAACAATATACTCAATAGTTACGGATATGAATCTCAGTACTCAATTAGAAATTCAATAGAACTAATCAAAAAGTTGAAAGCAATCCACTTGCAAGATAACTATAAACTCATATCGTTCGATGTAACTAATATGTTCACTAAAATTCCTCCTAAAGAATGTCTAATACTTGTGAGAAAATTACTAGAAGATAAAAATATTAATCCAGGAATAATATCAAATATACTTAATTTATTTGATGTATGCATTAATCAGAATTATTTCACTTTTGACAATAAGATATATATTCAAAATGAAGGTTTACCAATGAGAAGCCCTATATCACCTATTTTAGCAAACATTTTTATGGACAATTAAGAAAGAAGGATCTTTGAAAGTAATATTTCGAAAAATATTTTATTTTGGTATAGATATGTAGTGGGTAGTGAACGACAATTAGATGTATTTTTCAACCACATCAATAATTTACACCCAAAAATTAAATTTACATTAGAAATTGAAGAAAATAGCTCAATCAATTTTCTTGATTTAAAAATTCAAAGAGTTAATAATGTACTTGATTATTCAATTTACCGAAAACCAACACAGGCTGATGTGACAATTCCATTCAATTCCAATCACCCTATGTCACACAGAGTAGCGGCATATAATTCAGTGATACATAGAGCTTTTTCAGTTCCTACGAACAAATGTAATTTTGATAGAGAGACTAATACAATTAGACAAATAGCCACATCCAACGGTTATCCATTAGATATGATAAATAAGCTAATTAGTAAAAAAGAGGAAAACGTGGCATTACAACTAATATTTCCTAAACAAGCTGATGAAATAAGAACTTATAAAACCATCACATATGCAGGAAATATTTCTAATAATATTTCAATCATAATATCTTCAGCAGCGAATACAACAATTTCTTTTAAAACAGAAAGTAACGTTAGTACAAAATTGTTAAATGTAAAAACAAAATACCACTATTAAACAAGTCAGGTATATATAAACTCAAATGTCCAGAATGTAATGCTGTCTATTTGGGTCAGACCCTTAGGAATTTTGAAATCCGATACAGTGAACACTTACGAACATACATGTTAAAACAACCAGATAAATCCCACTACGAAAAACATCTACTTGACACCAATCATTCATTGACACCTAACACAAAACTAAAAGTGCTGCATATTTGTGAAAAGAAACAAGAACTGGATTTCCTTGAAGAATTGGAAATTAGAAGACATTTAAGAAACCCACAATATGAAGTTGTCAACGAACAGTTAAATCTAGGGAGTTCTCCACTAATAAACTGTCTTCTTAAGTGATAATTGTAAAGATCAGCTGATATAGTTTTCCTGGTTTTCTATATCATTGCACAGTTATACTGATCTTAATTGGAAAAATGATATCCAGGATATCACCATAGGGCTAGTAATATCTAAGCTTCAATATTTGTAATATCACATCTTCTTCTTTTTTCTTTAAACATATATTAAGTCAATCACAAGTTAAGTCACTTCTTGGTCTAGCCAAAAATAACTACTAAGCATCAGGTAGGCATCAAATGAAATGTAACTTCTGTCATTCTGACGATGATATTGATTTATCGAAACAGTTGTCAATTTTTTAGAATTTTCAATAACTTTTATTATATTGTGGAATTAACTAGAAACCGTGAGTTTCATTTAAAACACTTATAAAATCAATTAAATTCAACAATTACTTATGGTTTTATTGACACGTTAATTTGGAAAAAGACGTGAGCAAAGGTATTGAAAAGAGATATCCTGTAATGTTCTGAAATACGACGAGTACTGAGTGTGCAGCTTATTATGAAATCTAGCTAAGCGCTTTCAGCCATTATCAAAGCTGTCGTCACAAAAACTTACTACAGGTGTTTAAAAACAAAAAATTGTCCACTTGTTCTGCATAAGTAGATGAAATTGTTAAAAAGATACAATACTTGTAATGAATTAAAAATTAGTTAAAAGTAACACAATAATAAGTGTGTACAATTATATTGTTATATATATATATATATATATATATATATATATATATATATATATATATATATGTATATATAAAACTTCAAAGAGTGGTCTTTGTTAAAAAACCCTCAAACTCGTGGGGATAGCAGCCAAAAAAACTTTACAGGTTAGAGATAAAGTGAATCAAATAGTACATTACCTAAGCTTTCGAAGAGCATTGTCTTCATTCTCAAAGGCTATAATAAACCAGAAAGAAAAAATCGGTTAACTTAATAAAGAAAACAACTTCTAAAATCATTACGACTTACCTGTAGTGTTGATTTAAAATTAAACTCACATTTCACAAATGGCAGGAAAACTTTCATCCACTAAAGATTAAAATGTCGACTAAATATAATTTCTCTCCTACATATAGTAATGAGAGCCAGGATTTTTTTCCTGTTTTTTAAAAACCAAAAGACGTACACAAGAAACGAACTGATTTTGTTGAATATATATTTCGACATGAAATCGACTGCTGTCGAAAGGTAGAGATACGGGGGGCAATTACAAGGTTGAAGTAAAAACATTTAGTAAAAATCTAAATTTCCCAGCAATACTGTTGTGTTTTTTTGGTTGCTTTGGTGAAAACTTCAAAGAAAAACAATAATAGATTAATGTCCACACCTAGGATCACGTCAACATTGAAAAATTACACCTTTAAATTTAACCAGACTATTGTCAGACAGCTGCCACATGTCTTTTGTAAAATGTAAAAAATTGGGATGACGAAATAAGTAAACAGTCAGTGAACACTCAAACCTCTCACATTCGGTATTCCCCAACTGTCAACCCATTCCGGCATTACTATTATTAAATAAAAAAGCCAAACAAAACCCACCCGCAAATACTAACGATCTCCACTTTCGTCTGATGTTAATTTCCATGAAAATCAGTATTAATACTTTAAAATTCTCATAACAATAATAATGTCAGTTAGGAAAAGTGATGTAAGATCTGTAACTTTTAACACATGGAAAGGACCTAACCTCTCACGTTAAGGCCCGACTGTTTGGAAATCATTTGCATTCACAACTGAGCTGTGATAGCCATAATGTATAAAAATTGTTTTGTTTTTAAATGAAATATTAAATAATGTTTGTATTGTCAACACTCGACTGACCTGTCACTTCAGCCAACCATTAACTCAAAACACTAATTTGGGAATCAATCTCCTCGCTACCGGAGTGGACATTATTAAAGTGCAACAAATATGTATAAATCTTACTAAGTGACTCAATGTCAGACCTTCTATTCATTGGTTCCTCAATGTTATTAATATGATACATTTCTAAACATTTTCTTTTGTTATAGTTTCTTTCTACATCAAGAATCTTTACTTTATCAAAATCTATATGGTGGAACTCATCTATAACATGTTCTGATAATGCACGTTTTCGCTTTTTTAACCTAGCATCGCTTTTATGTTGAGCACAACGTGATTTCAAATTCTGAGATGTCATTCCTACATACTTTTTGTTACAATTTTTACAAGAGATACTATATATTACGTTAGTTTTCATCATGTAATCCTCCGGTTGTTTTAACTTAGTAAAAAGAGACTGTAAAGGTTTGGCTGTTCTTTGAGCAATTTTGACATTGGTCCCCTTGAATTCTTTGATGATTTTTTCTGACAGATCTTTAATATAAGGAAATGAACCAAAAGTAACCTGCTGTGAATTATTGAAACTAGCATCCTGTTCATTTTCATTACTATTAATATGACTGACAGTATGCTCGCCAGGAGTGTTGCAAATCAACCTCTTGAGAAGTTTGATAGGATAACTATTTTTTTGAAGCGTATCAATCAATATTTTAAGGTTTTTATTAAGTAATGTTGGATGTGATATTTTTTTAATTCTGTTCTTCATCCCCAACACTAAATTAACCTTCATTTTGTAGGGGTGATTGGACTTAAAGTTGAGGTATCTACCTGAACTGGTAGGTTTCACGTACCAGTCAAGTATCACCTTGCCTTCATTGGTCCTTATTAACTTTGAAGTTTTATTTTTTAACTAGTCAGCCGTGACTAACTGCCAACTTTTGGTTTTTGGTTTTATATATATATATATATATATATATATATATATATATATATATATATGTTAAATTGTCTGTATCAGTTAATTCCATATTATAATTAGAAATTAGATCCAGCAGGTATGGATTTTTTAAAAAGCAGTACTGCTAACTCTAACAAATCTTCATGGTCAATAACAAATAAGGCCTTTTCATTAGCTGAAATGGTCAATAACAAATAAGGCCTTTTCATTAGCTGAACCAAAACCATTGACTTCTATTACTATTAATGAATTGAAAAATTTTAAATTCCCGTTTTTAGATACATAATTAAATGATTCAAACTTTGACAACTTTAAATTGCGAAGAATGTAAGTTTAATTTGCGGACAGATATTTTAGACTTCACTACAGTTTTACCTACTTCAAAGAAAATGATGATGAAACTTCTAATTTATGTACATAGAGAGACGAGAAGATAGAAGAGAAGTCGTTAAATTTCTTTCAATACTGTATGAAATTGTATATAACACATTTTACCACTTTTAGGTTATGAAGAAAATATTAAAAAAACTGAGCTCTTTGTAAAAGTAAAGAACATAAATCATACGTATTTTCTTAACTCATAAAAGTTTGTGTTCTCTTATTAATTAAAATATATTATAATCATGTTAAAAGGACTGACAAACAAAAATAATTTTTTCTTGGTAATTTAATATACTGTGCCTAATTTTTTTGTTTCAGACCTATTCCAGTTTTCATGGAAATGGGGAATCTAGTTTTCAACTCCTTTTTATTAAAGTATTTGTTGTTTTTGTTGTCAATAATTTAGAAATAACTAATGTGCAATTTTATGTGATATTGGATTAACTTTCTTAAATATAATGTAACTTTAGTAGAAACATGTAATTTTGTGATGAATTGATAATATAGATATAATAGTTATTTGTTAAACAAGTGTCATAATGACTCGTTTTGTGGTACGAGTGAAGTTTGACAACGAGCCGCGAAGCGGTGAGTACGCAAATTTCGAGTACTACAGAAAGTCATTGTGACACAAGTTTTACACAATTTCTTTAATAATTCGCATTTATTTATTTGTTTTAATAAAATAGAATTACATAATCCCCGTTTTTAAACTAGGAGGACTGGTTTGAATTTAAGCTGGCAATTTGTAGATTCCAGATTGGTCAAATCACAGATGGTTTTATTCAGCACTTTTGACATATTGTGTAAATTGTAAACAAACTTTCATTAAGGCAAATAGAGGATGATTATTTGTTTAAAAAAGAGCTCCTTCGCATATGCTTGCGATCTATTTATATTATATCATGAACAGAGTTATTTCTATAATACATCTTCACATAGATGTCTCGTAATTTATCCCAAAAATCGAACGTTATGTATACCTATGTATTGATCCTATACAATATAAAAATAAACAATTGACGTACTTTATTTATTAATATATAATTGATTCAAATTTACCTTTAAAACCATTTAATATAGTAATTTGTTAGCTAGAACATCCCTATACCATTTTATAATAGATAAAGGATAGGTTAGGTTAGGTTGATTTTATAATGTGTTTCAAGGTTAAAGTCAAATGTCGAATAAAAATACATACTACATACATATTAATTCTCCAGTCTTCTGTGTTTATGTATAAATTATTTATTGTACAATTTGTAAAATTTATTTGAGGAACAGATCATGTTTAGTTGGTTGTTGAACTGGAGGGTATGTTAATATGTGTGTCATTCTTATTTTGAATTGAATTAAAATTTTTTTTAGATATATTTATTTTATTCTTCGTTATCACTAATTATCGTAATAAAATTTAAGTTAATTTTAGATATAGGTAGTTTTAAAAATTCAAATTATTTGATAGTTGTCAAATTTAGTGTCACTTTAATAAAAAGTAACTTGCTTAAGAATCTGTATTGTAACGAAAATCTGTATCATAATAATGAACTTCATTCAGGTACATATTTTATTCTTTTAATACGTGTATTATGAAATAGGAGTAGAAAATTTATTTTTTATATTTGTTTTCACAGAGGGATTATAAAATAAAAATTTTAAGTGCTATTAGAATATTTTTTTAATAATAGGTAATATTGATAAAATTGAATAGATGAGGCTTTTACTTGATGAAGATCCATACTGAACGATGAAATAAACAATATAGTTTGTTTAAATCTTCATTTATTTGAACTAATGTTCAATTTAAACTTGTTGACACGTTTCACTAACACAGTAGCTTTGTCAAAACGAATGAAGGTAAAATATAAAAATGTCTTAATATATACAGTGCTAAATCTATTTACTAAGGTTAACAATGGTATTGAAAGAAATTACCTGGAAATTCATTCACTACAAACATTACTAAGCTATCTTCTAGGTAAAGAGGTTCAATAAAGAAGACTGATTGATATCTATTTGGTCGTTAAGGAGATTACCAGAATATTTATTTTTGTTAATCTCTAGGGCCTCTAATAAATTTAAACTAAAGGATTTACCGACTACATGGAGAATTTCAAAATTCGGGTCGAAAATGTGTTGGTTTTCTAATAAATGATTTGAATAGTTAGAATCTAATTTTTTGTTGTCATAGCTACGTTTGTGTTCTGAAATTCTAGTTTTAAAATTTCTAAAAGTTCTACCGATATAAATTTTATCACAATTGTCATTACCACATTTTAATTTATAAACTCCTGATTTGTTTGATTTTGAAGATTTAGATTTATTATTTTTAATGAATTTGGATAAATTGTGATCAGTTTTAAAGGAAATATTCATGTCTAAAGTTTCTAAAAATGATTTAATTTTTAAGGATGGTGTTCCAAAGTATGTTAAGCTTTTAAATTGTTTATTATTTTTATCTGAAGGGAATACTTGTTCTAAAGTCTGTTTTTTTAACTTTTTATTTATGATATTGTCCATTTAATTTGGATCGTAATTTTTATTAACTGGTATTTGTTTTATGATATTTAATTCTTTGGTATAATTATTAATATTTAATGGGACTGTTGAGAGTCTGTGTATCATACTATTGAAAGCTGCTAGTTTATGACTGAATGGGTGGACCGAACTATTATGAATTGTAATATCTGTATGTAATGGTTTATGAAATATAGAAAAATCATGTTTATTATTTATATTTGAAATTGTAAGGTCTAGAAAGTTTATAGACTTATTTTGTTCAAGTTCTACGATAAATTTGATATTATTGTGAATCGAGTTTATGTAAGTAATGAAGCTCTCTAATTGTCTATTTGTACCGATGAAGCTAGCTAAAATGTCGTCCACATATCGGTGCCAGTACATAAATTTTTTACTAAGGGGGTGTTCATGAATTATTTTATCTATATTATCCATGAAAATTTCTGCTAGTAGGGGGCTGAGAGGGTTGCCCATAGTCAAACCATCTTTACTGCTATAAACCTCTCCATTGAAATGAAAATAATTTTGATTCAAACACACTTTTATTAAAGTAATGATATCAGAGTGAATTATAGGATTAACATTATTGTATGTGAGCAAGTTATCAACAAGAGTTATAGTTTCTTTAGGAGGTATACTAGGGAATAGATTTGTTACATCGAACGATATGAATTTAGAATTATGGGGTAGTATTATATCTTGAATATTAATAATTAATTCCGTTGAGTTTTTAACTGAAAATCGAGGTATGAATGAACAATATTTATAAATGACATCTATGAGAATCTTTGAAATTTTGAATGAAGGTGCTGTGAAATAAGAAACAACTGGCCTGATTGGGTACCCCTCTTTATGGAGATTAATTGATGAATAAAGTTCAGGGTGTTGTGGATTGGGTAAAAATAATTTATATTTTTCTTTATCGTTAATTATTGATTTAACTTTATCTACTGCTAATTTTATTTCTTTCTGAAATTTATTAGTTGGGTCTTTTTTAAGGGTCTCAAAATTGCTTGCCTGAATAAAACTGTTGGTTTTTAATATATAATCTTCTTTAGGTAATGCTATTAGCGTATTTTCTTTATCTGCTTTTGTGAAAATAAGACTATTTGACTTTGATTTTTGTTGAATTGATTTGGCGACTGATAATTCAAAATTGGGTTGGTTAAACTCGACGAATTCTTTTTTAATAATTTCTGAAGCTTTATGTTTTATATTAGAATTATTTGGAAAATTATACAAATTAATTTCTGTTTCTATACCTAGTTTGTTGAAGTTATCAAATGAACATGTGGGTTGAATATTATGTTTGAAACCTTTTTGTAATAATTGAATTTCTTTATCTGAAAAAATTGTATTTGAAAGATTGACGAATCTATTAAAAAATTTATGTTCTGAGAATTTGGTTTGTGGGTTTCTTGATACTGGTTTGTTGGTTAATAATTTACATGAAATTAAAAACAGACAACAAGAGCAGTCCAGCCAACAAAGCCACTATCTATGGCAAAGAAAAATGGTTAAAAGAAGAAAAGAACATTCAGTATAGTAAGAGATATATTTTTAGTATTTGTGTTAAGGTAATTCATTCACAACTATCACATATACTACATCCCATAGAGTTTGACATTTTAGATAGGGACATAAGAGATAAAATTAAAGTAATTATTCACAAAAAGTACCAAGGACAAAAACGTAAATTAAAGTCATTATTAACCAACAAACCAGTATCAAGAAACCCACAAACCAAATTCTCAGAACATAAATTTTTGAATAGATTCGTCAATCTTTCAAATATAATTTTTTCAGATAAAGAAATTGAATTATTACAAAAAGGTTTTAAACATAATATTCAACCCACATGTTCATTGGATAACTTCAACAAACTAGGTATAGAAACAGAAATTAATTTGTATAATTTTCCAAATAATTCTAATATAAAACAACAAGCTTCAGAAATTATTAAAAAATAATTCGTCGAGTTTAACCAACCCAATTTTGAATTATCAGTCGCCAAATCAATTCAACAAAAATCAAAGTCAAATAGTCTTATTTTCACAAAAGCAGATAAAGGAAGTACGGTAATAGCATCACCTAAAGAAGATTATATATTAAAAACCAACAATTTTATTCAGGCAAGCAATTTTGAGACCCTAAAAAAAGACCCAACTAATAAATTTCAGAGAGAAATAAAATTAGCAGTAGATAACGTTAAATCAATAATTGACGATAAAGAAAAATATAAATTATTTTTACCCAATCCGCAACACCCTAAACTTTATTCATTAATTAAACTCCATAAAGAGGGGTACCCAATCAGGCCAGTTGTTTCTTATTTCACAGCACCTTCATTCAAAATTTCAAAGATTCTCATAGATGTCATTTCTAAATATTGTTCATTCATACCTCGATTTTCAGTTAAAAACTCAACGGAATTAATTAATAATATTCAAGATATAATACTACCCCATAATTCTAAATTCATATCGTTCGATGTAACAAATCTATTCCCTAGTATACCTCCTAAAGAAACTATAACTCTTGTTGATAACTTGCTCACATACAATAATGTTAATCCTATAATTCACTCTGATATCATTACTTTAATAAAAGTGTGTTTGAATCAAAATTATTTTCATTTCAATGGAGCCCCCTACTAGCAGAAATTTTCATGGATAATATAGAAAAAATAATTCATGAACACCCCCTTAGTAAAAAATTTATGTACTGGCACCGATATGTGGACGACATTTTAGCTAGCTTCATCGGTACAAATAGACAATTAGAGAGCTTCATTACTTACATAAACTCGGTTCACAATAATATCAAATTTACCGTAGAACTTGAACAAAATAAGTCTATAAACTTTCTAGACCTTACAATTTCAAATATAAATAATAAACATGATTTTTCTATATTTCATAAACCATCACATACAGATATTACAATTCATAATAGTTCGGTCCACCCATTCAGTCATAAACTAGCAGCTTTCAGTAGTATGATAGACAGACTCTTAACAGTCCCATTAAATATTAATAATTTTACCAAAGAATTAAATATCATAAAACAAATAGCAGTTAATAATAATTACGATCCAAATTTAATTGACAATATCATAAATAAAAAGTTAAAAAAACAGACTTTAGAACAAGTATTCCCTTCAGATAAAAATAATAAACAATTTAAAAGCTTAACATACTTTGGAACACCATCCTTAAAAATTAAATCATTTTTAGAAACTTTAGACATGAATATTTCCTTTAAAACTGATCACAATTTATCCAAATTCATTAAAAATAATAAATCTAAATCTTCAAAATTAAACAAATCAGGAGTTTATAAATTAAAATGTGGTAATGACTATTGTGATAAAATTTATATCGGTAGAACTTTTAGAAATTTTAAAACTAGAATTTCGGAACACAAACGTAGCTATGACAACAAAAAATTAGATTCTAACTATTCAAATCATTTATTAGAATACCAACACATTTTCGACCCAAATTTTGAAATTCTCCATGTAGTCGGTAAATCCTTTAGTTTGAATTTATTAGAGGCGCTAGAGATTACCAAAAATAAATATTCAGGTAATCTCCTTAACGACCAAATAGATATCAATCAGTCTCCTTTATTGAACCTCTTTACCAAGAAGATAGCTTAGTAATGTTTGTAGTGAATGAATTTCCAGGTAATTTCTTTCAATACCATTGTTAACCTTAGTAAATAGATTTAGCACTGTATATATTAAGACATTTTTATACATAGATATATAATACACAGTAGATAAAGCATTTCATTCATAAATTGATATTTGTTTTGACCTGAACATTTAGAAAGAAACAAAATATTTTGCATGTGGGTTAAATAAAGAGAGACTCTAATGTTGGAACTCGTATGGCAACGCTGCACAAAACCCTAGAGAAGGAGATTTACGAGCGCTCCTAACACAATCAGTGGCGTATACTAATAAATTAAATACGTATAGGTTATTAATTCGTGAGTAAAAAACAAGTAGTAATAAAATAGATAATAATGCATAATTAATTATTTATACAAAAGAAATAAAAACAAACAAAAATATTAATTTGAATCAATGGCTTAAAATTCAGTTCAACATGTAATCTTACAACTTTGTAATATTTTAACTTTACATTTAGAGTACTTTTTCAGTGTTGATAAAACATATTTACTTAACTTATTGGATTTAGGTACCTTTGGCCTGAATAATATGAAAATCTACAATTTTAAGAGTAGAAGTTCTTTATTTTCAGTTTATAAAATTATATTACTTATTCATAAAAACAAACAAAATAATAATTTGGTACCTTTCGGTGATAAGGAACTTTTGGACTTAACAAAACAGAAATACTTGGAATTATTCTAAGGGTAAAATAAATACTCGTTTTTTCAGTTTTAACAAAATATATTAACATTATTCATTTCTAAATAAAATTAGCTTTGTATTAATACTTCTTGATCACTTTTTTCTCAGTAAATCTATTTTTTTGGTCGTTTCATGATGGATTCTAATGCTGAAATAACTTTTGAGAATTAATTTCATTAATTCCATAGCATGGTTGTCTAAAACATCACCATCATAAAGATGTTTACCACAAAAATCGAATACATTTGATGGTAAAACGCTAATGGTTTTTGAAACTGATAAATTTAGCAAACCCTTAATATTTTTATTAAATATGTCATGAGTTTTATGAAAAAATCTGAAATATTTTTTTCCAGCCTTACATATATTAATTACCATATCACTTGGGTTTATAGTAAGCAGTTAACTTAAAGCAAATATTATAGATTTTGAGGGAGTATCAGATAGACTATGTAGAATAAGAATCAAAGGAAAACACAGGAAAACGACATTAGTCAATGCGCATGCCCCTTCTGAGGACAAAGATGAAGACACGAAAGCAAAGTTCTATGAAGAACTGGAACAAGCAGTCAATAAAATACCGAAATTTGATGTTAAATTTGTAATGGGGGATATGAATGCAAAGGTCGGACAAGAGGAAGAGTATATAAAAGTAACGGGAGGAAAAAGTAGACACGCACTCAGTAATGATAATGGCAAGCGACTCATAGAATTTGCTTTAGAAAATAAAATGAAAATAGTAAGTACGTCATTTGACCATAAGAACATCCACAAGGAAACCTGGTTATCACCAAATGCAAAACAAAAAACCAAATAGATCACGTCTTAATAGAAATGAAGCAATTAAAAAGGGTAACAGATGTACGAAGTTATAGAGGAGCGGATGCGGATAGTGACCACTTTTTAGTAATTACGAAACTGAATAAAGATAAGCCACCTAGAATTGAACAAGATGAAAAAAAAAACGGAAAAAATACGATTTAGAAAAATTGAAGGACGAGACCAAAGTAAATCACTTCCAACAAGAAATTAATAGAGAATTAAATTCAAGACCTTGCGTCGAGCAACTAGAAGAAGAATGGTCACAGATAGAAACTGTAATGAGAGATGTAACAAATAGGATACTAGGGAGCCCAAAGGGAAGAAAAAAAGATGAATGGTTTGGTGAACAATGTAAACAGGCGTTGGAAAAAAGAAATAAAATCAGACAAAGACTATTAAAAGAGAACAGCGAAGAAAATAGACTAGAGTATAAAAAAGCAAGGAAAGAAGTGAAGCAAATATGCAGAAAGAACAAAAGAAATTACTTTGAAAGGGAATTAATAAAAATTGAAGAAGCTTATAAAAATAAAGAAGTGAGAAATTTTTATCATGAAATAAGAGAAGGGAAAGGCCACAACCGGAAAGCACCTTATTTTTAGAAAAACAAAGAGGGATATCTAATAGGGGATAGGGAAGAAAAAATAAATAGATTTGCACAGTATTTTGAGGAATTACTAAATGATGGTGAGGAAGAACTAGGCGAAAATGATAATGAAATGGAAGAAGAAAATTGTGATGAGGAAGATCTAGCCATAACGGTCCCAAAAAAACTGGAGGTGACAGAATGCTTAAAACAAATGAAGAATAATAAGAGTACAGGAGAAAACAATATTCCAATAGAAATTTTAAAATATGGAGGCGAACAATTAACGGTGAGAATATGGCAGTTGTTGAAACAAGTATGGCGAGAAGAAAAAATCCCTAAAAATTGGTACAAGGCATTAATAATTCCAATTCACAAAAAAGGTACCAAGGAAGACTGCGATAACTACCGCGGAATAGCACTTTTAGATGTAACATACAAAGTTCTGGCAAAAATACTAAAATATCGATTAGACAAATACCACAATGAAAATGTAGGAGAATACCAAGGAGGTTTTAAAGCAGGTAGATCGACAAAAGACCATATTTTCATTATGAAACAACTTCAGGAGAATGCTTACGAACAAAATTTAAGTCTGCATATGCTATTCATCGATTACAGACAGGCCTATGATACTATCAAAAGAAAAAAAATGTATGAGGCAATGAGAAAGTTATAAATACCAGTTAAATTGAGAAGACTAGTGGAAATGACCATACGAAAAACCGAGAGCAAAGTAATTTTGGAGGGCAGTACTTCTAACGAACTCAAGATAGAGAAAGTTCTGAGACAAGGAGACCCATTATCCACAACCCTCTTTAACCTAGTTCAGGAAGTTATACTAAGAGAAAGTGGTATACAAACCGGAGGTTTAATTTATGGGAATAAACATCAGTGTCTAGCATATGCGGACGACATAGTACTTATGGCAAGATCCAGGAAAGAACTGATAAGCGTATTTAAGCTACTAGAAGAGAAGGCAAGAGAATATGGTCTAGTGATCAACGAGAAAAAAACAAAATACATGGTAATGAAGGATAATGAAAAAACTGATATTATTATAAATTGTAATGGAAATAAAAGCTACAAAATAGAAAAAGTGGAACAAATCGAATATTTGGGAGTCACTATCACAAATAAAGGAGACGAAGGAGAGGGAAATAGAAATAAGGTTAACAAAAGGCAGTAAAGCAGCAGGAATGATATCACAGATGCTTAACTCAAAAGACATATCACGAACAGCAAAAATAAGATTGTACCAAACAATAATGAGACCGTCAGTTACCTACGCTTGTGAAACCTGGACAATGAACAAAAAAGAGCAGAATAAACTAGAGATATGGGAACGTAAAATGCTCAGAAAGATTTATGGTGGAATAAAAGAAAATGGAATGTACAGAAGAAGAACAAACAGAGAATTATCAGATTTGTATAATCACCCAAGTATAACCCATATAATTAAGGCACAGAGAGCGAGATGGTTAGGACATATAGGTAGAATGGCAGAAGATAGATGGGTAAAACTAGTGCTGAAAGGGGGAGAAGGTGGTAAAAAGAGAAGAGGAAGACCAAAGAAGAAATGGTTGGAGGAGTTTAGGAGAGACCTGAGATCAGTGGGAGTAAGGGACTGGCAGAAAGAGGCGAGGAATAGAACAAAATGGAGAGAGAGAGTGAAAGATCTCGAAGCCGAGGGCCAGATAGGCCTGTAGGGCTGATATATATATATATATATATATATATATATATATATATATATATATACTTGGATTGTTGTCTACCATAAGCTTTTCTTACTTGCAGTTTTGAAGAAGTTGTATCCTGTTCCAACATATTAGCACACTTAGAACAAGTAATATATTTTTTTAATGATTTAACTACAAAACCAGCAATATATGATACAACATCTTGGACATATAAAGTTAAGTCTCAAGATGGCGACATAAAAAAATTAGATTCTGCAATGTCCATATTCACTTTGGCTAAACATTTTTATAGTCGTCAGATTCCTCTAAATTTTCCCATCATCTGACCTACTCACTAAATTACCTGAGCAGCATGTGAGGATTGAAATTTTTTGCAAGTCTACAGTGTTACCTGTTTTTGGCGCCGATATCTCACTGTGGACTAACAGTCTTTTAAAGGCAGCCTCGAATTGTCTGGCTGTTGGGTTGTTATTATAGCCCCCCTTGCTATGAATAGCTCCAAAAAATGATTCAAGGTGATCCTGAGATAACTTATATGTCAATGAATATTTTAGTTTTTTTTCTTGTTCAACATAGAAGTTGAACATGTTTTTTAGACTCTCAATACATATAAGAAATCCGAGGAAACCAGTATTTTTTGCAGATTTAACAATTGGAGTCTTATTTAATAAAATAATTAATTACCTATCATCCGTAAATCTTGTTTCTTTGTAGGACTGTCAAAAATGTCGTCTGAATTTGAGCTGTAACATATCATATATATGTAGCTAAGCAGCGCTTTTAAGGGTGAGCTAACTAAAAGTAGAAGAAGGCATTATGCATTAAATGAATTTATTCATTCTTGCTTGCATGTCAGTGGGGAAGCTAAGAGAAAATAAAAATTTAAGAATACTTACATTCATTTTTTTCAACTTCAAAGAAATATTAATAAATCAACAATGGTTTCAAGGATTAAAAAGACAGCTTCTTTTTCACAAACAAAGCGTTAGTAATATTGTATTACTTGGTCAGAGCTAAAAACTATAAGACACACTAAAAAATCGCAAAATTTGCAGATATTAATAACTTCTTTTTAACTATTTTAAATAAATACCCAGATAGGATAGCGAGTTAAATATGTTGCTGACATTATGATGGTTTCAAATAATAGTAAATTGGTAAAATATAAGTATTTTTTTACATAGTATTTTATAATTTTTCAAGCTGACAAAGTAACAAAACGTTACAAAAGCTTTGTTTTGTAATAAAACTATTGTTGATATTTTCGCATTTATTTATCCATCACCAAAAAGCTGCTGTAAATCTACGCCTCTGATACAAGCAAAAGTTTCCCATATAATATAACCCTACTTACTTATGAAAAGACACTTCGTCACCCACGTTATCGTGTTTTTTAGACAAAGTACACTCTCGTATCATTATTAATAGTTTTAACTAACAAAATAGTCACAAATTACATAAAAATACTTTAAAATAAACGCAAAAACACTTAGAGCAACAACAGAACCGCTCTGGCAACATCGCAACTACAAAATTGACAGACCTTACTATTAATCATTTGATGAATGAAAAGCGGCCATTTAAAAATTTATTTTTCTCGCGACGTTGCCGTACTTAACAGGAATGTTATATTTGATTACATTAACTATTTTTAAAAACTATTTTGCATTAACAGTTTTTTTGGTTCAGAAATATATGCATTGACTTAAACAGTATGTATCCACGTGAAATATGTGGAACCAATAAAGAGGGGCATGTCGTAATTTTACCTATCAATATAATTTCACTAAATCGATCAGTGCTATGGATAAGCACAATTTGGCAATTGCGCATATCACGTCAAACCACAAGGGATGTCGGTTCTTATTTCTTAAGCTTACTAAATAGCTACGCATTACGTCTTTTTTTAATGATTGACCGCCTTTCAATGTAAATAATTGTATCTATACCTGTATTATATATCTATGTTTTTATATTTTACGTTCATTCGTTTTGACAAAGCTACTGTGTTAGTGAAACGCGTCAACAAGTTTAAATTGAACATTAGTTCAAATAAATGAAGAGTAAACAAACTATATTGTTTATTTCATCGTTCAATATTGATAAAAATTAAAATTTCTTTAATAATAATGTAACTGTGATAATTTAATCAGATTTCTTTTGATTTTGTGATGTTAACGTTAGCTACTAAAAATCCAAAGATAGAATACGAATTTTACAGTTGACAATGTATATAGAATACCATTTAAGGCGGATTTATAAAAAATGAGATGGATTGTAAAATAGCGGTGGGAATTTTGGGCACATGGAACTCAATAGAAAGATATAAAAATGAGAATAGAAAATCTAGAATTTGAAAATTACATGTACCATGCAAACAGAATTTCGGTAAGAGAATTAAATTAAAATTTATTGATGCAGAATACAATATTAATTTAACTGCCAAATATGTGTTATAGACATTTTCAATTTTATAGACATTTAATTTAATTACACATATTAGGTTAGTAATTTGAAATATTAAAGGAAAGCTTACCTTTTAAAAAGAAATTATAAAAATATTAAAAACCATTTTTATAAAAGTAAAAGAAAAAAAATATTCGAATGTATATTTGTAAATTTGATTTTACGTGAGTAAAAACGAACCAACTAAAAAGGAATTGTATTTAAAATTTCACTGTATTGATGTATATATCCTATTCAAATTAAAAAAAATGTTAAAATTGAATTGATTAACTGTTGTAAAGAAAAAATTACTTCATTATTAAAAATTATTATATTCTCTAAATTTATTCACTTAGGGCATGAACCGCAATCGAGGTTACGAGTCATGTGATTAATCAAATATTTACAGCTAGCCGACACCATAAACAAAAAAAGTAATAAACCAATTTTCTAACCTAATCATATTTTAATTATACCTGAAAACGTAGTATTTTACAATATAGTTATATATATATATATATATATATATATATATATATATATAATTCAGTATATGGGTTGTTTAAAGAGATATCAAAAAATGCCATTGAGAAAACTATGAAATGCATTTAAGGTCCATATTTTGGAATTCTCTTGAACTATACAGAGTGTTGTATAACTCCGTTACAAACCAAACATATGATTTGCTAAATGAGAACCCCTGTATATTATACCGAATTCGGATTGCTCACGTAAATATGATTTTGTTACGTTATACAGAGTCCTTTAAAAGGTATGGATACGTTTATGTGAAAATCAACACTCTCTAGTTTAATGTACGTTAGAGAAAACAAAATTATTTCGTCTAACCGAGTTTCGTAATATGATGCAATATCTCAGTAATCGAATACATTTTAATTATTTTCTCTTTTGTATACAGGGTGGACGGTTTTGTATACAGGGTGGACGGAAACTCGACCTTAAATATTCTTTCTTCTTTCAAATGTAACACCCTGGATGTCTAAGCATTCACTATACCCAAAGTATATCAAAACAGAGTTATATTGTAATATTTATTGTAAACCATAATTAACATTAATCTATTTCATTTTCTCAGTAAACGTTGACACAATTTGACATACATGTCAGTCGTTTATCGTTTGTATATTTTATTTCTTAAAAATATCAATGATTGTCGCCTGCATATTATAGTTTTCTTCAATAAAGTAAGAAGTATTTAAAATCAATAGTGTAAATTTTTCTACTCAAGAAATGGTGAACATGAAGTGACCGTACCATGACTAATGTTTTGCTGTTGAGAAATTTTTCTCACACGAGTATGTGAATCCTCTGCAGTACTTTAATTTCATTTTTCTCAGTCAAGTCTGTTTTTGTTACGTCTTATTTTCGAATTGTTCTTCACCTGTGCAATTGAAACGATCCATTAGTTTTTCAAATGCTCTTTTGTGGGGTGTCTTGCGGCCTGGAAATCTTTGACGATAAACTTTAGATACAAGGAAACACTTTTTGTTACATTCACCCAGTACCCGAATCATGTCAACCATTTCTTGGGTAGAAAAATTTACACTATTCATCTTAAATACTTCTTACTTTATTGAAGAAAACTATAAAATGCAGGCGACATTCACTGCTATTTTTAAGAAATATAATATACAAACGGTAAACGACTGACATTTATATCAAATTTTGTCAACGCTCTAATCAGGATCTTTGTGCAATTTTTCTTTGCGAGGACTTGGCGTCACACTGGTGCTCCATATAATAGGATGAAGTGGATAGATTCCATTAGCATCCGTCATCCCATGTTTGGCATTAACTTGCGGAGCGCAGAAGTCCTCTCCTCCGTCTTCTGTAAAACTGACCGAATATGTTGTGTATATGTTTATATCGTCAAGGGTGACTCTCAGATATCTTACCGTATTTTTTAGGGTTATTTGGTTGTCGCTTAGTTTGCAGGCGATTCTCTCTCTATATCTGGGTCCTTTTATTATTATGGCTTCCATCTTCTCAACGGCTAAATATAAGTGGTTTCCATCCAGCCATCTTTTAATTTTTATCAACATTTTATTGTATTTTATAATACGTGTTTTCTTCGCGTCTTTCTCTACTACTATTGCCGGGTCGTCGGCGTACGCTATTCCCCTCCTTAGCCCTATTCCCAGTACTCCGTTATATAATATGTTCCATAGTGTTGGCCCAAGGACTGAACCTTGGGGTAGACCCGCCGATAATTTCATACATCGTTGGTGCGTAACAATTACCACTCTATTTGATAAATAGTCCATGAATATGTTGATCAAGTATCCTCGTATTTCCTCTGCCCCCAACCTGGCAACTATAATATCCCAGTTTGCCGACTTGACCGCGTTTTCTATATTCAACATAAGTAGAGTATGGGGGTCTTGCGCCTGGGAACTTTTTGTGACGTCACTCGTGACCTTGACCTATTTTTGGGGGTTTGGCCCGGGCCAAGTCCCAAAATTTGGTAGACCTATTTTTGGGTGTTTGGCCCGGGCCAATTGCCAAAATTTGGTGGGTCAAAGGTTAAAGGTCAATGACCTAACATGACCACACCCTATGATGTAACATGACCACGCCCTATGACGTCACATTGTCTATGTGCCGTATATGCGCTCCGTCGTATGTGTCATCCGTCAAATGTCTCATCTGTCATATGTGACGTATGTGTGTTCCGTCGTATGTGTCATTCGTCAAATCCTTGCCATCTATCGTCGTCGTCAACATACATTATCCAACAGGTGTCGGTAATACAGTTACCTTGTCTTGCCATCTGTCGTCGTCGTCGTCAACCTACATTATCCAACAGGTGTCGGTAATACAGTTACCTTGTCTTGCCATCTGTCGTCGTCGTCGTCAACCTACATTATTCAACAGGTGTCGGTAATACAGTTACCTTGTCTTGCCATCTGTCGTCGTCGTCGTCAACCTACATTGTCCAACAGGTGTCGGTAATACAGTTACCTTGTCTTGCCATCCGTCGTCGTCATCGTTATAAAGATGCCATAACGGCTCTAACATACATCTATTTGTTATTCACCAGGGTGCCAAAACGGCCGTGGGTGGTTGGGGTAGCAAAGCTACTTTTTCCGTATACTGCGCATGTTTTCCGTTATAGATAGGCCGTAAAAGACACATTTCAACGTTCTGCGCACGTACTAAAGGAATTTCCTTATATCTCTGTTATTATTTGTCGGATTGGAGTCTAATAAACGGCATTATGATTGTTAGAATATTATCGTATACAGGATGTACAAAAAAGATGCCATCAGGGCACCAACGTATATCTCTGCTATTATTGGTCGGATTGGAGTCTAATAAACGGTATTATGATTGTTAGAATATTATTGTATACAGGATGTACAAAAAAGATGCCATTAGGGCACTAACGTATATCTCTGCTACTATTGGTCGGATTGAAGTCAAATAAACGCTATCATATTTGTTAGATTATTATTATCGTATACAGGATGTGCAAAAAAAAAGATGCCATTAGGGCACTAGCACATATCTCTGCTATTATTGGTCAGATTTTATGGAACAAAAGACATTATGATTGTTAGAATATTATCGTATACAGGATGTTCAAAAGAGATGCCATTAGGACACTAGAACATAACTCTGCTATTATTGGTCAGATTGAAGTCGATCAAACGCGCTGGAAGATGGACTTATACCAATAACAGAACCACTTTCGTGACAACATAATGATTGTCAAGTTATGCGGCTTAGAGGACTGTGATGGAAATTCTTAACTTGTTAAAAAATAAATATGTGGTTCTTTTAATAGTTATATACGTGGAAAGTTTGGTGAATTGGTTTCTGTAAAACACGGTGTTAAGGCTAAGCTGTCTTTCCTCTTACTTACTAACAAAAACCGCTTGCCCTTGGAACAAGAGAAGCCGTCGGAGAAGATTTGGAAATTATTAAAAGGAAACATGAAGAACCTGTAGGCGTTCCATACAAAGTAGAATTGACGGCCGTTAAACTCAATAGGCTACTTAAAGAAATACCAAATTTTCCGACAAACAACTTTTAACTTTTGCATCCAAGAAGAGTACAAGGAAAGGTGCAACGTTATTGTAAATAACGATAAAACAGTTGGCAAAGATTTCCTCACTTGACTCACATCTAATGCAATATTTAAAATATACAACACATTTATTTGTCAAATAACCAGTCCTGGATTTAACAAGAGCATTGGAAACCATATTATAGATATCGTCAACAGCATTACCAGATTGGAGTAAAAGTGAACAATATACGGTGGAGTGAAAAAGATAGAAGAAAAAATATTATTGAATTTTAAACAGCATGCCTTCGTACAAATAAATCATATAGGTAAGAAAACCACATTACTTTGTTTATAAGGGCACTTTGTTATTATTAATCAGATTAATGTTGAATAAACGGTATTATGTTAGGTACGTCACTACGACGATGTGTAGTCGTAAAATATTATACAGGGTGTAGTCGTAAAAATATTAGGGTGTAAAGGTATACAGGGTTGTAAAAGAAGCAAACCCAACGAGGATGAGTCAAGTCGGGGCATCATGGTCTCTGGTTGGTCAGCGTCCTGGTGTCTGATTGGACTCGTTCTCTGGTTGGTTAGCGTCCTCGTGTCTGATTGGCCAAACTACATAATCCACCAGATGTCGACAATATAGTTACCTCGCCATCTATCGTCGTCAACCTACATTATCCACCAGGTGTCGGTAATACAGTTACCTTGTATTACTATCTATCGTCGTCAGCCTACATTATCCACCCGATATACAACTACTCTATTGGAAATTTCCATGTAGGAGGCTATACTCCTTTAGAAGATTGCATAACTCTGCTACAAGATAGTAAATTGTACTTCCAGAATTCTCCGTTATACTCTGTGTCGATTACAAAGTGTAGGCAAAGTTGTCAAAAGTCTGCAAAACAGTTGCTGTCTTGTGTTTAACAATATGTTGCAATATGTTTATAGGCGTAACAACAATACAAGAAGGTTGACGGGAATACAAATAAATTTACTAATAAAAGAAATCGACGCAAGGAAGAAGGTTATTATAATTACATTCTCTCTGCATGCACCTTTAAGAAAGGAGAACAGAGACAATGTTCGAATTATACAAAAGTGTTACATTATAGCTGGGGAGACTTACTTGTCTAGAGCCAGCACCCCATTACCATAAACAATAAAAAACAAATATATATTTTTTAAGTGTTTACAACAACAATAGAGCAGTTCCTATTGCAGATGGTTATGTTACAATACTTTATAATAAATGTATGGATATAATATGTTTGCTTACAGAAGAAACGTTTTTTTTAACATTTACTACAAATGGCAACACATTAGCTAAGATAGAAAATATTTATAATTTTGTGTAACAGAGAAAGATGGAATGTATCGGAAGAATTGTAACGTAATTGTAAATAATAATAATAAAACAGTTGGCATAGATTACCTTACTTGGCTCACCTCTAATGCAAGGATTAAAATATACAACAAATTTATTTGTCAAATAACCAGTCCTGGTGTTAACAAGAGCATTGGTAACCATATAATAGATTCCGTCAACTACCCCAGATAAGACTTCTTACCTATTAATTATATAGAGATCGTAGAAGATACGAATAATAATAAGGAGAAAAATGTTCGAACCTCTCAAAAATGCTATATTAAGGTTGGAGATACATTCTTTACATACAGGAGCTCGGACGGGTATATACATGTAATATTATACCCAAAGTTCTAAGAAAGAGAGAGTGAACAAAAATAGTAAGCTAATGCCTTTTGTGCTAAAAGAAGTAACACCACTTTCCCATATTTCTGTATTAAAGAAAAGGAAGATGGAGTATTTAGAAAATACAGCTACCGTTAACGTCGTTACAATGCAAGAAACTGCGGATAGCATAAAATTTAGGTATTGTCATCGACTAAAAGAATTTGCACGTTTTGGTAAACCTGTATAAATATTCTAATAAAAACTTTTAAAGATATCGTTGTTTTACAAATTTTTTTTTTCATTTTTGTTCTTATTTAATGTTAAAGAAATATATAATAAATCCCCATATTTTAATTGAGATAATGAAATGCAGTAATACTTTGCAGTGACCTTCCTGTTATAAAAAAACCAGTCCGCCCTGAGGCACTCGAAGCGTGAGTCTTACGTAATAGTGGAAAATATGTATGTATTTAATTTTCTATAAAAATTCAACATATGTGTCTATATATATATACATATATATATATATATATATATATATATATATATATATATATATATACATCTATATATATATACATATATATATATATATATATATATATATATATATATATATATATATATATATATATATATATATATATATATATATATACATATATATATACCAATAAGATGCATTTTTATAGAACAAAAACAATAGGTCAATACATCGATCGGTCAATATACAGGGTGTCGACATAAAGATGTAAAAAGAAGACACTCTGCTATTATTGGTTTGATTTTCATCGAACGAAAATAATACGTCATTACGACGTTCGATCAATATACAGGGTGTCGACATAAATATGTCATAAGGGAACTCTGCTACTATTGGTCGGATTTAAGTTGAACAAACGGTATTATGGTAGATACGTCACTACGACGTTCGATCAATATACAGGATGTCGACATCAAGATGCCATTAGGGCACTAGCATTTTACATGGAAATTTTCAATATAGTAGTTATATATCGTAGCTTCCAATCTGGTGATGCCGTGCTTCTTGGCTAATGCAGAAGAGAAAGTTTCCTTTAATCTTGCGTCTGGGGTAATTAACGATATCTATAATATGGCTTCCAATGCTCTTGTTAACTCCAAGTCTGATTATTTGACAAATAAATTTGTCATATATTTTAAGCCTTGCATTAGATGTGAGTCAAATAAGGCAATCTATACCAACTGTTTTATCGTTGTTTACAATAACGTTGCACCTTTTCTTCTACTCTTGTTGGATGCAAATGTTAAAGTTGTTTGTTAAATAGTTAATCATTTCTTGTTTGTTAAAACTTCTTGCAAAAATCTTGCGTTATGTCCAAGTCGATTAGGTAGTAATCTTCCTTCCGAAGTTGCTCCAATAAATTTGACATTTCTTTAAGTAGCCTGTCGAGTTTAACGTTCGCCAATTCTACTTTGTATGGAATGCACACAAGTTCTTTATGTTTCCTTTTAATAATTTCCAAATCTTCTACGACTACTTCTCTTGTTCCAATGGCAAGCGGGTTGTTACTTAGTAAAGAAAGGTTGCTTAGCTTTAACACTGTGTTTTGCAGGAACCAATTCCATGTTTTTTCCAAAATCGAAAACTTGCAATTTTACACAGGCGCATGGAAAGATATAGACCGTCCAAGTGTATGTGGAGAGGGTTACCGTCGTTACAAGGCAAGAAATTGCTGATAGCATTAAATTTAGGTATTGTCATCGACTAGAAGAATTTGCAGAAGGTATAGAAGTGGTAATATTTGGAATTAAAGAAGTTATGCATAGAGGTAGAATCCGGTACATATTAAAACTAGACAATATATAAATGTTTTATTAACGTTTCGAATTATTGGTTAAAACAAGAATTAGGAGAAATAGACTTAGATTAAAGGATTAAAATAAAAATTGACGTGTTAAAATATACACTGGACAGAAACAAAGAAAGAGTTGTATTTTGTGTATACGTTTTGTTAAACCTGTATAAATATCCTAATAAAAACTTTTAAAGATATCGTTGTTTTACAAATTGCATTAGATGTGAGTCAAATGAGGCAATCTATACCAACTGTTTTATCGTTGTTTACGATAACGTTGCACCTTTACTTGTACTCTTCTTGGATGCAAAAGTTAAAGTTGTTTGTTAAATAGTTAATCATTTCTTCTTTGTTAAAACTTTTTGCAAAAATCGTGCGTTATGTCCAACTCCATTAGGTAGTAATCTTCCTTCCGGAGTTGCTTCAATTAATTTGACATTTCTTTAAGTAGCCTGTCGAGTTTAACGTTCGCCAATTCTACTTTGTGTGGAATGCACACAGGTTCTTTATGTTTCCTTTTAATAACTTCCAAATCTTCTACGACTACTTCTCTTGTTCCATTGGCAAGCGGGTTGTTACTTAGTAAGAGGAAAGGCTGCTTACCTTTAACACTGTGTTTTGCAGGAACAAATTCCAGATAGATTGTTTAACATTAAATAAGAACAAAGGTGGAAAAAATTTGTAAAACAACGATATTTTTAAAAGTTTTTATTAGAATATTTATACAGGTTTACCAAAACGTGCAAATTCTTTTAGTCGATGACAATACCTAAATTTTATGCTATCCGCAGTTTCTTGCATTGTAAGGACGTTAACCCTCTCCACATCCACTTGGACGGTCTATATTCCTTTTTAACGGTAGCTGTATTTTCTAAATTCTCCATCTTCCTTTTCTTTAATACAAAAATATGGGAAATTGGTGTTACTCCTTTTAGCACAAAAGGCATTAGCTTACTATTTTTGTTCACTCTCTCTTTCTTAGAACTTTGGGTATAATATTACATGTATATACCCGTCCGAGCTCCTGTATGTAAAGAATGTATCTCCAACCTTAATATAGCATTTTTGAGAGGTTCGAACATTTTTCTCCTTATTATTATTCGTATCTTCTCCGATCTATATATAATTAATAGGTAAGAAGTCTTATCTGGGATAGTTGACGGAATCTATTATATGGTTACCAATGCTCTTGTTAACACCAGGACTGGTTATTTGACAAATAAATTTGTTGTATATTTTAATCCTTGCATTAGAGGTGAGCCAAGTAAGGCAATCTATGCCTACTGTTTTATTATTATTATTATTTACAATTACGTTACAATTCTCCCGATACATTCCATCTTACTCTGTTACACAAAATTATAAATATTTTCTATCTTAGCGAATGTGTTGCCATGGTAAGACGTAATACCAGTTGTAGTAAATGTTAAAAAAAACGTTTCTTCTGTAGGCAAACATATTATCTATATACATTTATTATAAAGTATTGTAACATAACCATCTGCAATGAGGACTGCTCTATTGTGTTTGTAAACACTTAAAAAATATATATTTGTTTTTTATTGTTTATGGTAATGGGGTGCTGGCTCTAGACAAGTAGGGTGCTGGCTCTAGACAAGTAAGTCTCCCCAGCTATAATGTAACACTTTTGTATAATTCGAACATTGTCTCTGTTCTCCTTTCTACAATTTCCAATAGAGTAGTTGTATATCGGGTGGATAATGTAGGCTGACGACGATAGATAGCAAGACAAGGTAACTGTATTACCGACACCTGGTGGATAATGTAGGTTGACGATGATAGATGGCAAGGTAACTGTATTGTCGACATCTGGTGGATTATGTAGTTTGGCCAATCAGACACGAGGACGCTAACCAACCAGAGAACGAGTCCAATCCGATAATAATTTGGGTTTTCTTCCGCTACACAAGATTTCGTGGGGTTTGCTATGTTAGGTTATCGCCATTAGACCTTCCGGTGACGTCACGGCTAGATAGATGATACAAGGTTAACTGTATTAAGGACACGTGGTGGACCATGTAGGTTGACGACGACAGATGGCAAGACAAGGTAACTGTATTACCGACACCTGGTGGATAATGTAGGTTGACGACGATAGATGGCAAGGTAACTGCATTGTCGACATCTGGTGGATTATGTAGTTTGGCCAATCAGACACGAGGACGCTAACCAACCAGAGAACGAGTCCAATCAGACACCAGGACGCTGACCAACCAGAGACCATGATGCCCCGACTTGACTCATCCTCGTGGGGTTTGCTTCTTTTACAACCCTGTATACCTTTACACCCTAATATTTTTACGACTACACCCTGTATAATATTTTACGACCACACATCGTCGTAGTGACGTACCTAACATAATACCGTTTATTCAACATTAATCTGATTAATAATAACAAAGTGCCCTTATAAAGCAAAGTAATGTGGTTTTCTTACCTATATGATTTATTTGTACGAAGGCATACTGTTTAAAATTCAATAATATTTTTTCTTCTATCTTTTTCACTCCACCGTATATTGTTCACTTTTACTCCAATCTGGTAATGCTGTTGACGATATTTATAATATGGTTTCCAATGCTCTTGTTAAATCCAGGACTGGTTATTTGACAAATAATTTGTTGTATATTTCAAATATTGCATTAGATGTGAGTCAAGTGCGGAAATCTTTGCCAACTGTTTTATCGTTGTTTACAATAACGTTGCACCTCTCCTTGTACTCTTCTTGCATGCAAAAGTTAAAAGTTGTTTGTCGGAAAATTTGGTATTTCTTTAAGTAGCCTATCGAGTTTAACGGCCGTCAATTCTACTTTGTATGGAACGCCTACAGGTTCTTTATGTTTCCTTTTAATAATTTCCAAATCTTCTCCAACTACTTCTCTTGTTCCAAGGGCAAGCGGCTTTTGTTAGTTAGTAAGAGGAAAGACAGCTTAGCCTCAGCACCGTGTTTTACAGAAACCAATTCACCAAAATATCCACGTATATAACTATTAAAAGAACCACATATTTCTTTTTTATTAAGTTAAGAATTTACATAACAGTCCTCTAAGCCGCATAACTTTACAATCATTATGTTGTCACGAAATTGGTTCTGTTATTGGTATAAGTCCATCTTCCAGCGCGTTTGATCGACTTCAATCTGACCAATAATAGCAGAGATATGTGCTAGTGCCCTGATGGCATCTCTTTTGCACATCCTGTATACGATAATATTCTAACAATCATAATGTCTTTTGTTCCATAAAATCTGACCAATAATAGCAGAGATATGTGCTAGTGCCTTAATGGCATCTTTTTTTTGCACATCCTGTATACGATAATAATAATCTAACAAATATAATAGCGTTTATTTGACTTAAATCCGACCAATAATAGCAGAGATATACGTTAGTGCCCTAATGGCATCTTTTTTGTACATCCTGTATACGATAATATTCTAACAATCATAATACCGTTTATTAGACTCCAATCCGACAAATAATAACAGAGATATAAGGAAATGCCTTTAGTACGTGCGCAGAACGTTGAAATGTGTCTTTTACGGCCTATCTGTAACGGAAAATATGCGCAATATACGGAAAAAGTAGCCTTGCTACCCCAACCACCCACGGCCGTTTTGGCACCCTTGTGAATAACAAATAGATATATGTTAGTGCCGTTATGGCATCTTTATAACGATGATGACGACGGATGGCAAGACAAGGTAACTGTATTACCGACACCTGTTGGATAATATAGGTTGATGACGACGACGACAGATGGCAAGACAAGGTAACTGTATTACCGACACCTGTTGGATAATGTAGGTTGACGACGACGACGACAGATGGCAAGACAAGGTAACTGTATTATCGACACCTGTTGGATAATGTAGGTTGACGACGCAAGGATTTGACGAATGACACATACGACGGAACACACATACGTCACATATGACAGATGAGACATTTGACGGATGGCCATACGGCACATACGTCACATATGACAGATCAGACATTTGACGGATGACACATACGACGGAGCGCACATACGGCACATAGACAATGTGACGTCATAGGGCGTGGTCATGTTACGTCATAGGGTGTGGTCATATTAGGTAATTGACCTTTAACCCTGGCCAAAAACTAGGTCAAGGTCACGAAAAGTAGGTCAAGGTCACGAAAGGTCATTGACCTTTGACCTTTGACCCACCAAATTTTGGCAATTGGCCCGGGCCAAACCCCCAAAAATAGGTCCACCAAATTTTGGGTCTTGGCCCGGACCAAACCCCCAAAAATAGGTCAAGGTCACGAGTGACGTCACAAAAAGTTCCCAGGCGCAACACCCCCATACTCTACTAACATAATCATGGCTACGTATCTCCTCTTACTGCTTTTTGTCATCCGTCCGTAACTTTCATTATAGCATCGATCACCTATCGACCTTTCCGGAAGCCGTATTGCGTATCTGACAGCGTGCCTCTTCTGACTATGGTCTCTTCTAGTTATCGCTTGATTAAGGATTCATATAATTTCCCTAGAGTGTTTAACAAGCATATGAGTCTGTAGGACGCAGGCAGGTCAGCCTGTTTATCTGGTATCAGTAGCATAGTCAGATTCGCTTCTTTCCAGCCGTTGCCCTCGTAGTAATTCATTCATCATATCTTTTATCAGTCTTGGTTTAGCCTTTGTGATCATCTTCACCGCTTCGGGTGGCAGGCCATCCGGTCGGTAAACTATTTATTTATATATATATATATATATATTTCATTATTTTTTCTTGACCATCCTGTATATATATTTCTATGCAAATTTCTTGGATTGAGGTCATTAAACAAACTTTGGACGTTTCTTTTAATACATTTTTTTATTGATTACGTACGTTTCGACATAATCCTGTCATTATCAAATCACCTACAATAAAATTAAAATATATCTTTACAAACAGAAACTACACTATAATTAAAAAGTAAAAACAGTAAAAATTTTAACTCTTAAAATAATCAAATTTGTTCAATTGACAATGAAATAAATTACCTGTTTGTTGGGACATCACATGGTTAAATGATCTTAAAACTAATTTAAAATTGCTTTTCTAAAAATATAAGTTTCCATGTCAAACATCCTCCTTCTCTTATCACAGCTTAATTAGTTTTGAATAGTATTTGCAAAACATGCATTATTGGTTTTTAACTCAAACATAGTGCACTTTGAAATTTTTATTTGATAGTACAAGCGATATTTCACAATTTTGAGTACATATTCAATAGTAAGGTACAAAAAGTTTCTGAGGTGGTACTCAAATACTTATCTGTGTTATTATTTTTTTAATATGCCGTCATAAATAATACTTAGATTTTTGATGTCATTTCTGGAATTGATACTGTTGGAATTTTGTTTAATATGGATCATTTCTAAAACCGTTCTAACCTTATCGTTTTTTTCGTTTGCAGGAATTTTAGTTTGGTCATATTTAAAAGAGTGTCCTGTTTGTTGTTTATGATGTGAGAGTACTGTAAAATCTGTTTTAGAGTATTTGTGAGCTTGTAGTCTTTTTTGCAAATATTGTTTAGTCTGACCAATGTATGTACTGGGACAGTCTTGGCAAGGAATTTGATCCACTGTATGTGTTTGTTTGTTTTTATTTATTTTGGTTTCATTTTTGAGAAAAATATCTTGTTGGTATCATTAAGTTTGTGGGAAATAGATATTTTTTCCTTTTGCGTTATTTTGTTTATTTTTTCAAACAGACTATTTACGTAGGGAAGCGAAATATAAGTATTGGATTTTTTATTGGTTTGGGAGTTGTTGTATATGGAGTGAATTCGTTTATTGATAATTTTGTTAGTGAATTGTAGCGGGTAGTTGTTTTCTGCTAGAATGGTTTTAATTTTTTTAAGTTAGCTTCTCTAAATTTAGGATGTTAGAGTTTAATAGCTCTACCAGTTAGATTATTTATAACACTCTTCTTATGACATAGTGGCACATTTGAAAAAAAGTTTGTGAATCTATGAGATGCATCTGGTTTTGTATACCAGTTTGTTGTAATATTCCCATTTTTGTCGTATGAGATGGTGGTGTCTATAAAATTGATTGTTTTGTTATTGTCTGTTTCGATTGTGAACTTTAGTCTCTCATTAAAATTATAAAATGTATTCAAAATTTCATCAATTGTGTACACAATGCACAACCTCCAGCTATTTATGGGTTACCCAAACTACATAAAAATGGAATACCACTTCGGCCCATAGTAAGTAATACCCAAACAGCCACATATAACTTGTCAAAATATTTGTCTAATATTTTATCTAATATAATTGGTAAAAATGATTTCTTTACAAAAGATTCCTGGGAATTTGTGAAATTTATAAGAACACAAAAGGTGCCACAGAACCATATTCTAATCTCTCTCGATGTAACATCTGTATATACTAACATTGACATAAAGCTTGCTTTACGTATCTTGGAAGAGAAATGGAATGAAATTAAATATCACACATCATTGAATTTGGAAGAATTTCTTAACGGCGCACAATTATGTCTCTCATCAACTTATTTTCAATTTGAAGATACATTTTATTCTCAAATTTTTGGAATTGCAATGGGATCTCCTCTTGCAGCAACTATAGCTAACCTGGTCATGGAATATGTTGAGAAACAAGTTTTAAATTCCTTATGTTTTCAGCCAGTTCTCTTTAAAAGGTATGTTGATGACATTTTGACTTGTGTACCTAATGATAAAATTGATGAAATTTTGAATAAATTTTATAATTTTAATGAGAGACTAAAGTTCACAATCCAAACAGACAATAACAAAACAATCAATTTTTTAGACACCACCATCTCATACGACAAAAATGGGATTATTACAACAAACTGGTATACAAAACCAGATGCATCTCATAGATTCACAAATTGTTTTCAAATGCCATAAGAAGAGTGTTATAAATAATCTAACTGATAGAGCTATTAAACTCTCACATCCTAAATTTAGAGGAGCTAACTTAAAAAAAATTAAAACCATTCTAGCAGAAAACAACTACCCACTACAATTCACTAACAAAATTATCAATAAACGAATTCACTCCATATACAACAACTCCCAAAC
Source organism: Galeruca laticollis (assembly GCA_963921935.1). Lineage (NCBI taxonomy): Eukaryota > Metazoa > Arthropoda > Insecta > Coleoptera > Chrysomelidae > Galeruca > Galeruca laticollis. The sequence continues at coordinate 66,678,901 of OY998180.1, read as the reverse complement.
CAATAAAAAATCCAATACTTATATTTCGCTTCCCTACGTAAAGGGTCTGTCTGAAAAAATAAACAAAATAACGCAAAAGGAAAAAATATCTATTTCCCACAAACTTAATGATACCAACAAGATATTTTTCTCAAAAATGAAACCAAAAATAAATAAAAACAAACAAACACATACAGTGTATCAAATTCCTTGCCAAGACTGTCCCAGTACATACATTGGTCAGACTAAACAATATTTGCAAAAAATACTACAAGCTCACAAATACTCTAAAACAGATGTTACAGCACTCTCACATCATAAACAACAAACAGGACACTCTTTTAACTATGACCAAACTAAAATACTTGCAAAAGAAAAAAACGATAAGGTTAGAACGGCTTTAGAAATGATCCATATTAAACAAAATTCCAACAGTATCAATTCCAGAAATGACATCAAAAATCTAAGTATTATTTATGACGGCATTATAATTAAAAATGAGTATTTGAGTACCACCTCTGAAACTTTTTGTACCTTACTATTGAATATGTACTAAAAATTGTGAAATATCGCTTGTACTATCAAATAAAAATTTCAAAGTGCACTATGTATGGGTTAAAAAACCAATAATGCATGTTTTGCAAATACTATTTAAAACTAATTAAGCTGTGATAAGAGAAGGAGGATGTTTGACATGGAAACTTATATTTTTAAAAAAGCAATTTTAAATTAGTTTTAAGATCTTTTAACCATGTGATGTCCCAACAAACAGGTAATTTATTTCATTGTCAATTGAACAAATTTGATTATTTTAAGAGTTAAAATTTTTACTGTTTTTACTTTTTAATTATAGTGTAGTTTCTGTTTGTAAAGATATATTTTAATTTTATTGTAGGTGATTTGATAATGACAGGATTATGTCGAAACGTACGTAATCAATAAAAAAATGTATTAAAAGAAACGTCCAAAGTTTGTTTAATGACCTCAATTCAAGAAATTTCCATACAAATATATATATATATATATATATATATATATATATATATATATATATATATAGAGAGAGAGAGAGAGAGAGAGAGAGAGAGAGATAGAGAGATAGAGAGAAAACAGTCCACTCCGATATTTGACAGTATTCAGTAGATTTTAAGGAAATGCTGAAACACTTTTGTTCTAAGGGGTCACATGTTTACGATACTGACATTTATCAACCCCCTTCCGTCGACTTCCCCAACCCCTCATTTTTAATTATAATGATCGTCAATTATTTTTTCGATATTTGGAATAGAATATAGCATTTTGGATGTATTAATAAGATACTTAAATTTATTAACTAACAACAATGTTAAACAAACTGTCCAAATATCGAATTACGAATTTTTTACAAAATTTGTTTTAATTTACTTTTAATGTAACAGTAAAAATCACACGTTAGCAAACTATAGGCGCAGCATGTCATTTTTAAGAGGTTTTGCACTATAAACTAATTAGGATTATTTTTGCAAAGACGGTATAAATATCGAAAAAAATCGTTAACGATCATTATGTCTGAATACTCCATCTAAATGCCTTTCTAATGATGTGCTGCACATGGTATATTCCCTATTTAAAAATAAGGGGTTGGGAATTGGAGGAGGTCAAATATCGGGGTGGACTGTTTTCTGTGGCCCACTCTGTACATATATATATATATATATATATATATATATATATATATATATATATTTATATATATGTATATATATATATATATATATATATATATATATATATATTTATATATATATATATATATTTATTACAAGCAAGTAGTTATTATTTTAGTAGACTTGCTTATGACATCAGAACGTAAAATATCCATGAAACCTCAAGGCCCAAAGTATAAGCTATTGTCGAGAAATCGGTTTATTGTACTCTAGTGTGCTGTGACGGTCGTAAAATGTTGATTGGTGACGACGCAGTATGTTGTGGGATGACAAATGAGATTTTGTAGGCGTTATCAACGAAAAAATAAAAACTTGAAATTGGAGTTAGGTAGGTCTGTCCTAGAAAAATTGTGAAATAAAAAATGTATAGAAAAATGAATGGTTTTTGCTTATATTGGTATTATTAAACGATTTTAACAGTATAAATAAATGCCCATATTTATTTTGTTTATTAATAATGATTAAATGTCATACAGCATTGATAACATTTGGAATTACGTTTCAAATAGAAAATGTCAATATTTTGTTGTTAGTACCAAATATATAGGATTGTTCATGTTTACAAATGTGGAGCTAAATAGTATTAAAAAACAAGTAGGGAAGTGCCACAGAGTGACTTCTCCATTGGAGAGGTTTCGGACCATACTTTTCCCGAATCCGTTTATACATAAGCTCTAGCATTCCGTTCATCCTCTGATGTTTAAAACAGACGGGTACCAGAAGCCAGAACAATTTTTCGTGTTCAGAAGTCTAAAATGCTTAATCCTATACAATATAAAACTGATTAAATGTTATGTTAGTTTTTGAAAATTAAATGATCAAGATTTCCTTGGCGGTAACGACATTCTTTCAAACAGAAACGGAAATTTGGGAAAACTTTTATGACAGCTTTTTATGGAATGGCTCTTGCCAAATATTCAGCATCAATTGCCGCAATGTTGTCCTATTAGCCTACTTTCGAACTATCCCCATAAAAAATCTGCTGAACTTAAGTCCTTTGAGGCCACGTGTTTCTGCTCTGATCTTATTAGAGTAAGAGAAAAAGCAATAAAACTGCAATGCAATACTTCTTTTTCTGATCTCTTTAAGTATAGTGTATTGAATGTTATTTTTCTCTTGTACATATTTCAAAATGTCTCAAACTTTAGAAAGAATCTGTAGAATATTTATATATGTAATAGTGCTATATGAACTGAATGGTGAACTTTCTAGAAATGATATCCATTCGTCTAGTCCATAGTCAAGTGTGGACAATATAATTTCAGTGAAAACAATATAATGTAATTGAAGATAATATAATTTCAGTGAAGATAATATGATGTAATTGAAGACAAAATACTTTTAGTGAAGATAATATAATGTATTTAAAGTCAGTATAATTTAAGTGAAGACAATATAATTTAAGTAAAGACAATATAATTAATATGAAGACACTATAAATTAAATGAAGATAGTACGGCACTGTGTTCGCTGCAATTCAAATTCATAATAATATTACCAAATTTATATAAATATTTAAACAGAATTTAAGTTTATATCAAATTAACCAAAGACTAGCAGTCCCAAGCATTTGATACTTGATCCTAGACCTCCTAAATCAAGGCTTACATTTGAACTCGAATAGTTATAGATAATTTTTATTATTAAAAATAATCTTTATTAGTCTTTTGAATTCCCTGGTTACAATATTTAACAGAATCACATAAAACAAGTGTAAGCCGATGTCGTGGCGATTCTTCAAAATATTGTGTGCGTCTGGGGTAGAGACATGGCTCCTTGCTGGATCAGCATTATCAATACAGTTTGACTATTTATATAACTCTGTTCCTGGTATATGTTTATGGCTCCTAGAATCTTTTTCTGGGGTTTCCCTGAAAGGCAGCTGAAAAGGAGGGTATCAAAATTGATCGGGGTAGTTGGCTTAGTTATATTTGACTATTTGTTTATTCGGAGTTATTTATATCTTGTGAGATGAATATAGGTTTGGAGTTTAACAACCTTGTTATGTAATTAACGAGTCATGCAGAAACCTATACTTACTATCGCGGATGTCTTCTGCGCGATTTGCGTCTGTGAGACTAGTACCAAGATCTTTTGGCAGACAGTACTTATAAAAGTTTGACAAGATTTTGTTTATAGAGTCTTAGATGGTGGCTATATCGGCTTTGTCATGTAACCATGAGTTTCTGGATAGTTTCGGATAACAGGTATGTTTAATTGCCAGCCGCAAACACTTGTTCTGTACCAACTGCAGGTAGTAGAAGTTGTGTTTAGTACCTGTGTAGTAGTGTATGTGTGTATTTTGTTTTGTCATGAGAGTTTGCTGTGTCCACATATGAGTGAATACAATCTACTTATTGCAATCTTGGTTTTATGTATTTGTTGCGCATAATACATTAAAAGAAGATATGGCACCGCGCATGTGGGAGTGGCTTGTGTGATGTATTTTTGTGATAAATTTGACTATATTTTGTGTTATTACTATACACAGCAAAGTTTTGTTGAAAATAATACCATTATTCGATATTTGAGCTTTGTAACTTTTGAAAAATGAGGTGTGCGGTTTATGGTTGTACTGTTGACAATAACTAAGAGGGTTTTGTGCTCAGTACAAAGTTTTTTAGCTTTTCTAAAGACATGGAAACGCAGAGTATTGGGATACGACTGTGTAAGCGCAAAGACAATTTTAATGTGAAATTTTCTCGTATTTGCTTCAAACACTCTACTGAGAATGATAACCAACGCAATTTGAAGCATTAATTGCTGGGATATACACCAGCAAAACATCGCCCTTTGAAGAAAAACGCCGTTGTAGTTGAGGAACATTTTCAACTCTGAAAATTCAGATAGGTAATTTGTCGACTTGTAAACATTATTTAACAAAGATAATGGATATTAGCTTATCAGTTTCATGTTCTGATGAGATAAAATATTTATTTATCAGATCCAGGATGTATTTACGTATAAGAAAATTGAATAAGGATCTTTATAACTCATATGTTTCAAGGAAAAGAAAAATGTCTAAAATTATAAATTAGACAAATCCCAAAAAAATATCTCTTTGTGCCACATATCTCATTATAACTCAATTTTTGACTTTTTTGTCTTCTAAAACCTGAAAAATGACCCATACTTTGGTGTAATTTTATATTCCTGATAAAGATTGACAACGATACAAAAAGTGATGCTCTGATGGTCCTGGTATTACAGGTGCTCTCTGTTACATTGTTATGCTTATGTACACCTCAAAATAAAGTAGGTATTGTCTCATTCTCTAGTAAAGTTCTTCTGAAGTGTTAAGAGCTATGCTACTTTAAAAAAGAACGATTCAAATACACAAAGTGTATTTGACTTGCAATTGCTTATTGTTTTTTCTGCAGGTTTTCTTTTAAATATAAGTTATTTTTTATAATACTTGAATAGGATGTATTTAACCTTAGATACCATATAAGATATGCAGCATGTAGAATTGGAAATGGTACCATAAGCTTGAAGAAATTATTGTATATTTTACGATTTCTACTATTAAGTCCATTATATATAGGGTAGATTCAAAATGCATAATAACACACAGTTCTGAAATTTTGCTATGCTTTAAGTTTTATGTACCACAGAAACTGTTGAGGGCCAATCAATAGAACCCTTACTCACCTTCATTACAACATAAAAAGAACTATATCTATGCCACTAGCGGTGTCCCGTCAAAAGCGCCCTGACATCAGCGCCTCGACATACGCGTCCCTAGATAAGCGCAACCGACAATTATGCTTCCCGACAAAAGCGCTCCAAATAATAGACAATTAAAAACTTGTGTTAACGGATCATATATTATAACGGATAAATAAGACATACATATTTGTATAAGAAATAACTATGAAATGCTCAGATGAAGAGATAATCGATATCATACTCATATAAAATACAAGCAAGTAAGGCGCTGAATTGTTTATGTCCACTATAATATTATGAAAACTTTTCAATACACTAAGCTAGTTATGGTAGAATTTAACATTTATATAGTTCTTTAAAAGATGGAATGAAAAGAAAGATTTACCTTAATGTAAAGCACATGTATTGATAAACTATTACTTCACAATGTGTAGTGCATGTAATTAATAAACATCGTATTTTCATTTAAAGCCTTCTAAAACAAATCATAAACTCCATAACCTGAAACATAAATTAAATATTAGTAATGATTACAACATGTAAACAAATAGAATTCAATATAGGCACCGAGAAAGATGACGTTTATGCCCTCTGCCGTGAAAAACATAAACAATGTGATGTAAACACCATTAGTAGTAGTTTTGTATAATCAGCGTTTTTAAACGTTCATTTCATAAAACTGATATTAAATGTTTGTGATGTCGTCATCAAAAGTATCTTTCTGTATTCATGGCTGTTCAAATATGCTGTATAAAAATACTACGCAGTTGTAATTTTATAGTTTCCCCGAAAGTCCATTGAACACTGCGTGGATAACCTTAAAACGTCAAAAATGGATAAATGCAGTGAAAACCCATATGTAATTAAAATCTTCTAATTAAAACATTTTATTAACTATTTTTTTGTGTATAATCAGTATGATACTTCAATTGGCAGCTATTAGAAAAGTTCTAAATGTTTTTTTACATAAATAAAAGATTATTATCGAGAGAATAAAATGTTGTTTTTTGTACGATTTCTTGATTATATAAAATAAAAAACTAGTTATGTGCTTGCTGACTTTAATATTATATAATAAGTTCAAATAAATTAAATACTATTAAGGGGAAGAAAGTAAACATTTGTACAAAACGAATCACTTCAAGTTTTTCAATTATATTTCAGGAAACATCGGGAGGATTGGGAACCAAATATAAATACTACAATTTGCAGTGCTCATTTTGTCAATAATCAAAAATCAGATGATCCCCTACACCCATCTTAAATACCAACATTTTTTCCTGGCAAAGAAAATAAAAAGATCTATTAATTTTTTGCATTTTGTAGGTTGTTTATTATACTGTTTACGTCACAATGTTTTTCTTATTTAACACCAGGGCGCTCTACTTTCGACATAAATGTTGCCTCTATAGTTCGGTCTCGATCCCTATTATGATTTAACACATTAAAAGTTGTTTGGTTAGATGTCATGATGACATAGAAGTCAGCAAATTAATAATGAACAATGTTGACACAACAATATCATATAGAAACAGAGAATACAAACTCTTATCTTATTGAGTAAGAAAATATGTAATTTGTTTTTATTTATTTCTAAGGAACACCGTTATTTAAGGATCTGTAAATGATATTAAGACATAGTTTATGCAAGAAAATGATAACACTAGATTTCTAGAATGTTTTAACAGGACTCATACACATTTTAAAGTAAATTTGTGTTGTGGATTTATGTATTTAAGATATTTTAGATAAGAACATATTATTCAATATTTTAGTAATAATGAACTATTTGAACAATTAAAACCATTTAAATACCAATTGCAAGTGATAAATATAAAACTAGATAAATGATTTGATGAACAATATTAATGAAAAATCATTAAAAGAGTAAAAAACTTTGAAAAACATAATATAAAAGTAAGATTCAGGAATACATGACATTGTCTAGCAACGAAAAACAAAGGCAGAACAAAATGATCAAAAAATCAAATAATTAAAAACGCATCAAACAAAATTCAAGAAAGTTCTATAGACGAATTAAGAAGCAAAATAAGTTATTCTAAACGATGGTAGATAAAACAAGTGTGCAGAATTAACTAATTGGTTAAATTTATAAAAATCTGATGAAGAATTTCATCAATTAAAGATTGAAAGCAGCTATAAGATATAAAAGAAATATATTAGATGAATCGTACATACCTGCATCCTAGCTACGAATTGGTATTCAGTTAGAAAGAATTATTGTGCAATCCATCTACATGGTGATATCCAGCAGCTGACGGTACACCAGGAGAAGAAAGGAGTTATAGCGCGTTTTTTTCTTTCGAAGGTTAGTGTTAATTGTCTATGATTGGTACCGATTATAATCGTTATACTTTCAATAATTGCAAATTTGAGATGTACATCTAAAAAAGGTATAACGGACAAATATGTGAATTTATTTCTAATTCAAAAATAATAAACACAAACTTAAAATTCATATTATTAAATACTTTTCACTTATCATCTTCTCATAATTTTCATACACATATTTCTTGACCAATACAACCATAATTGAATTATTAAAATTATTCTTTGTAAAATCTTTGTATCTTTTCAATACATTGCATTCGTTATATTAACCATCTGTAATCGTCGTCGAGTGACAATCTACAGTCGACCTCTAGAGAATAAATGAATACCTAACCATAGGCGTAGCAGGGGAGTATTGAAAATAATTTGATTAAACTTATATATTGCAAAATAATCAGAACATGTACTAAATATTTGTTTGAAGAGCTAACAACGTCGGAACTCAATGAGAAAAAGAGTACTTCATGCCCCGATTTTATAATAAATATGTCGATTGGAATAAATTGAGCCAGCTATTAAAAAAAAGGTGAGTAAATAAAATTAAACAACATAAAAATCAATATATTTAAACCAACATTATAATATATTATGATTATAAACTTTGCCTGAACCTGGGCGTTCGCGTTCTGGTTATTTTAATGAAATTAATAAATAAAGTTGAAAATCCTTTATGTTCACTTTTTATTACTCTTCATAATATTTATTAGTACATATTATTCATATGTACGAATAGATATATAACCTTGGCCACATGTTATAAAGTCACTGAAAAGATGTATGTACTTATTCTTAAGAATAGTTTGGTTGAATGTCTTACTCCTGTTTTCAAAGATATTTATTAACAGTCGGTTATCACGAGGGTTGTCTTTTTTAATTATTTATTGAAAGATGAATCACATATAAATCTACATCAAATGTATTAGTGCTTTAGTTATGGATGGTTATGAATTCTACCTGCTCCCCTTTATGTATCTAAAATAGAGACATTCTCCTAATTGCATTCTGACCAGTTCTGAGATTTTTTTAATTGTAAAACAGCAAATTTCTAGTCTGGAGGCAGCATATAATTTAATGATAAATAGAGCATTTTCAGCTCCTATGAACAAATGTAATTTTGATAGAGAAATTAATACAATTAAACAAATAGCAACATCCAATGGTTATCCATTACAAATGAGAAATAAATTAATTGATAAAAAAGAGGATAAAGTGGTATAACAACTAATATTTGAGTAATGTGAGTACAGAATTGTTAAATGTAAAAACAAAAATATCCCCATTGATGAAGTCTGGTATATATAAACTTAAATGTCCAGAATGTAATGCTGTCTATTTGGGTCAAACTCTTAGAAATTTTGAAATCAGATACAGTGAACACTTACGCGCATACAGAATAAAACAATCAGATGAGTTCCACTACGCAAAACATGTCCCAAGATTTTTTTTACAGGCTGTAACTCAGGAGTTAACGAATATGTTTATTTGAAAATTGGGTAATGTTTTTGGGATCTACAGCAATTTTATCCGAGGTATAAATGCTATCTGTGACGTCATCATAGAAGCAAGGACGTCATCGCAATGAAAAAGTTCAATGGAAGGGGTGATCAAACTTAGCTTAAATGAAAGAGCTTTTTATTTCTAATTCAACAGTATATCACAGTGAGGGTACTCAAGTGGATAATTATACCAAATGTTCAGTTTAATGTTTCTTTGCAACAATAACCAAAACATTTCGACTTTACAGTGATTTTATAAAACGGTCTAATATGGAAGAGGACACGATTGGGGATCAGTCAAGTGACTCCACATACAATAATAATAACGAACAAAATCAAATCACAACAATTCAAGCCCAAATCCATGGACCGGCGAACACACCCTGGGCTCACGAGGTTGAAATGGAGAAGGGAAAAATTACAACCCCCAATGAAGATAACTTCATTTCACAATATGCGAAGCTAAATAAAAATAAAACCATAACCGCAAGAAAATTAAACACGAATAGTGAAGACTTAAACAAAATTACCTCCATCTCTCCAACACAAGAGATGGAAGTGTTTGAAATGCCATGAAAATGTATTACACTAAATGACATTATTAAAAGAAACACACAAAAAATCAAGTAACAGAGACAAATAATAAATATGATACCCTATCAGACTCTTCGGGAGACGAACAACCCCCTAAACAAACCCAAAAACTAGATTCCGGAAGTTTGAGGAAACACAATCCAGTTCCGAAGAGGATACAGCCAACCAGGAAACAAAAAAAACACGAACAATAACACTGACAAAAAAAGACCACGCCCCCCTGCCCGCCCATAGTCATTGATGGTAACGTGCAGGCACACTAAGAAATGGTTGGGGTGTTAAAAGAAGAGATGAAAAAGAACTTCGAATTCAAATATACTGCTAATTCGACAATCATTTTCGCAAAAGACGTAAGTGATTTCGAAGATCTTAAAAAAATACTAAGGGAAGAAAAAGTTCCCTTCCACACATCAGCAGAGGAGAAGAAAATACACACGCATTTGTACTTAGAGGCCTAGCAAAAGAGATTCAGCTAGCTGAAATAAAGGATGAATTAAACATACATAAAATTAAAGTTACTGACATATCTCGCATGACGACGAAGGGCAGGCCACTATATCTAGTGGTAACCGACTCGAAAATCACACTAGACTACCTGAATAAAACCGCCAGAGTCATAGGGCACACGAGAATCCAGTGGGGGCATCGACGACAGACGAAGCCAATAATACAATGTCATATTTGCCAGCTCTAGGGCCACGCAACATCAAACTGCGGTAGGGTACCCAGATGCTTAAATGCGCAGGTCAAAATGCGCTAATTGTAAGGGTGACCCGGCAAATGCGGAGATTTTCCCGGAATATATTAAACGAAAAATATGGCTCGATGAGAGAAGAAACACCCAGACCAAACCTTAGAGTAATAATAAACATAGAGAGGGCCATTCATTCATAAACACGTTTATTTTCGCGGCTAACAATTCTAAACGCCAGTACTGAAATGATGATGAATGAATTACAAAAAGTGGGGATGGTATTGTAGCTACATGGCCTTGGTAATTTCGGCTGTTTTTCTGACAAACTTGGCACCAACGAACCATGATAATCCAAAAACATTAAATTAATTAACTTAAAAGTTTATTTTCATACTAAAAAGTCTTGAAAAACACATCAAAACGAAAGAACTTTATGTTTACTCTCTAGTCGTAATGACGCTCGTATAAACAAACCACGTTTGGCATTATTTACTACAATACTACGACGAATTCGAAATGATCGTCGATCACAGTCTGACGATATTTGCATCTCTCTTTATATGGTAAATAAACAAGGACAAAACTAGTAAATAGATTACTATTGACACATTAAACAGGTACTGAAATTTTGAGCAATGTTGCCACTTTTAGTTATTACCATAAATGTATCTAAGGATACAACAAACAAATTTATATAAGAATATGACTTTATTAAATAAAATTCAAGTGTTATTAATTAGTTTTAAAAGTAGCGACTCAAATACGTAAATTAGTATAACTTTTTTTATTTGCGTAACTTTTTAACACATTTTCAATTAAACTTCTAATTTCATTTTTCCTGCAACTAAAGAGACTTTGTAAATATGGTAAAACAGTGGAAGTGTCCGCAAGTGAGCTTAGAATGTGACTCAATGTTTGGGGCAAGAAAAGATCAAAACAAACACATCTATTTTATTTGTTAATCTGAGGACCAAACCTACCCCCACTAAATACATCCCTGCGCCCCCACCCAAAATCAATCCTTGGCAAAATAAAGCCAATGAAGCAGAATTTCCTAGCCTCCCCTCCAAAAACGCCTCTCGTACAATCCCTCAAACCTCCAATTCACAAAATACAACAAACATTACAACAAAACCGACATCAAGGGGAAATAGCAATGAATTAAATAAATTCACCGAATTAAATAACTTATTTAAAGAATTGCAAAATTTGGCCAACCTAGACGATGTATCCAGAGCAGTTAAAGATCTTATACAACAAATGAGGCAAGCGAAGAACAAAATTGAAAAATTCACAATTTACAACAACTTTGTTGCTAATATAGGCAACTATGATATATAGACAGGTAGTTGGAAAACTTGGCTTTCAGAAACGATACAATCTCAAAATAACTTTTTGCAATGTACAAGGTGTATTAAATAAAATCCATTTAATTCGTCACTTTCTCGAGATTGATAAACCAGACATATTCTTTCTAATCGAGACGTTCCTCAAACCTAACAATAAAATAAACATCAGAAACTACGAATATCGTCTATTTAGACAAAACCGCCCCGACGATGTCGAAGAGGGTGGTATTGCATTATTAATAAAAAAAGGCATAAAATTCAAACTCCTGCAACAAAATAATACTTCAATTGAGGACATCCCTATACTTTTCGATAATAAAATCAAAATGGTCGGCACATACAGCCTTGAAACAAGCTTAGGGAATTAGATTTCTTTAATATTATAAAAACACAAGGTGTTAATTGTAGGAAATCTCAACTGCAAACATTCCCAGTGGGATCGCTACACTAAACACCCCAACGCCAACGGAAGTACTCTACACGGAAATTCTGCGATCATTCAGTTTGTAACATTATTTACACAGACACACCGACACACTTCCCTTATTCAAATCACTCCCCCAGTATCCTAGACATAGCAATAGGCAAAAACATTAATAACCTCACAAAAATAAAAACCCTAACAGACTTTAATTCCGATCATGATCCCGTCCTTATACACCTCAAAATATCCCACCACACACAAACTCCACAAAATACTCATTATGATTATAAAACAACCAGCTGGGTAAAATTCCGAAGTTTCATAAATAACAACCTCAAAATCACAGACAATATAGAAAATCCAAACCATCTTATAAACACAATAAATAATCTACAGAATATAATAATTGAAGCCAGAAATGGCTCAACAACATTAAAAAAGAAACAAATAAATCAAAGTAACCTACCTAATAATATAATTCAATTAATTCAAGATAAAATGAAAATAGGTAAATTATGGCAAACAACTAAACATGACGAACATCATCTATTATTAAGAGCTTGCCAAAATAAAATAAATCAATTAATTTCTGGACATAAAAATAATGACTGGACAAAGTTTTTAAAAAGTCTCAAACCGGAGGACAATTCTCTTTGGAAAATTGTCAGACGGTTTAGAGAACCACACCGCGACATTAATAAAATTATCGATAACGGCCATACAATAACAAACATGACGGAGATCGCAGAGAAATTCGGGGAGTACTTCCAAAACAATTTCATAAACAACACACCCCATACACAACAGCATCATAACATAATACACACAGTTCACCAACACCTACATTCAATATACACACTAAATACAAAAGATCTCGCAACTTACACAGAAATTTATAACACCATACAAAAATTAAAAAACAAAACAGCCCCTGGTTTAGACGGAATACATAATATATTTTTTTTTATTGATGCCGCATATTACCTTTTTAAAGCTCGCGTCAGCGTGTTTAAATCGAACTTTCAAACACGCGCGTTTTTTAAAGTCCCCATGGTAACAACAACAACTTGAGAAACGTAAGTATCAAAGACAACATTTTTTTTATTAGTTTTTAAATTGTATATTATCATTGGGAACCAATGTCTTATTTGGTTTTTTCTGCAAAATGTATTACTTTTCCGCCAACCTATCTAATATGCGAGAAAAGTATTGGTTTACCCACAAAAAAGTTGGAAATTTGAAATTTTTTTTGAGTTATTTTTACGTTATCCATCAACAACAACACGAAAAAACGGTTTTTAGAAAAAAAATCCTGTTTGTATGTCGTCGTCGTCGTCGTCGTTGTCGTCGGCCACTTTTCCTTGCAAGTCTTGTTAGCACGATACAGCCTCCGGAGTGCAATAAGTCACCAATTTTATGATGGAATATTGTTAAGGACATTTCACAGATTAACCCTATTGATTTTCAGCTCACCAGAGCCAGTACAACGGGTGCTATGGTACTTGAAGTACGACATTTTGTCGTTTTTCGAGAAATTTCAGTTTGTTAGCACGATACAGCCTCGGGAGTTCAACAAGTCACCAATTTTATGATTGAATATTATTCAGGGCATCTCACTGATGAACCCTATTGATTTTCAGCTCACCAGAGCCAATACAACCGGTGCTACAGTACTTTCAGTACGATATTTTTGTCATTTTTGGAGAAGTTTTAGATTGTTAGCACGATACAGCCTCCGGAGTATATACAAGTGATGAATTTTATGATTGGATATTATTCAGAGCGTCTTAAAGATGAACCCTATTGATATTGAGCTCACTAAAGCCGGTACAACGGGTGCTGTGGTACTTGAAGTACCAAATTTTTGTCATTTTTGGAGAATTTTCCAGTTTGTTAGCACGATACAGCCTCCAGAGAGTATACGATTGATCAACTTTATGAATAAGTATTGTTCAAGGTGTCTCACATATGTACCCGATTGATTTTGAGTTGACTAGAGCGAGTACAGCGGGTCCTATAAAACTAGATATACTAAATTTTTGGTTATTTTTGGAGAAATTTCGGTTTGTTAGCACGATACATCCCCCGAAGTGTATACAAGTAACAATTTTATGATAGAATATTGTTCAGGGCCACAGATGCGGAAAAGTTAGTTTTAATCTTTAAAACCGTTTATTTATATATTCATATATACATTGTTTCCCTTTAAATATATATAAAGAAACTTTTTGATTATTGATCTGACAGCCCGTAACGTCAACTAAAAATAAATACTATTTGACGTTCACGAAACTTGGCTGGGCATCGAGGATGGACTTCCATTTTTTTGTAGCAATAATATAATAATAATATTTTATGATTCCAAAGTGCACCAATAAAAAAAAAAGCGTAAAGTATTCGTGGATAACTGGTATTTCAAACACTTGCTCTATTTCGAGCACTCGGCTGCGCCGTCGTGCTCGAAAAATCGCGCGTGTTTGAAAGACCTCTTTATCCACTTATACTTTAATATACTAATTAAAGAATCTTCCAAAAAAAGCTATAGTCCAGTTAACTTACATAACAAACTACATTATTAAAACTGGTTATTATCCAGATATGCTCAAGATTTCTAACATCATACCAATCGTCAAAGCTAACAAACAACCTAGTTATGTGGATAGTTACAGGCCAATTTCCCTTTTAAACAATATCGCAAAGGTGATAGACAGAATATTATTCCTTTGTAAATAAAAATCACATTATTCCTCCCGAGCAATACGGTTTCAGAAGCGGACATAGTACTGTGGCTCAAATAATTCGAGTGCTAAACTATATCCGGGAAGGATTCCAACAAAAACAAAAATCGATTATGGTCACAATAGATGTCCAAAAAGCTTTTGATTCCGTATGGCTCGAGGGGCTGATTTATAAACTAATCAAATTAAAAGTTCCTAACCATCTAACTAAAATTATACACTCGTATTTGACTAACAGAAAATTTTATTAAAAAATGTATGATTACGTGGCAGGTCCATATAACATAAGGGCTGGAGTATCACAAGGCTCTGTTCTATAACCTTTGTTATACTCCCTATTTGTCCATGATCTCCCAACATCCCCAAAATTACTGAGGGCAATATATGCTGACGATACTTGTTTTATATCAACAGAGAAGAATCTAGAACAAGCACTTAACACCGCACAAACACATATAAACACCAAAATCACACCTCATTTCAATGAACACAAACTAGCTATCAACCCTTCCAAAACAGAGTATTTATTACTCAGGAGATTAGCTAGAAAAGCCGATTCATTACAATCTCAGCTTTGCGTATATGGACATTACGTTGCTCCAAACAATACCCTAAAATGCTTAGGGTACACAATGCACGAAAATACCACTGCAAATGCGCACATTTCATTACAAATACAAAAGGCTAAGATTGCAATGTGTCGACTATATCCACTTATATGTAAACACAGTGATCTCACAAGTCAAAACAAAATTTTAATATACAAACAAATCATAAGAACCATACTCACTTACGCTGCACCTATATACTACACGGACACCAAACACAATTTTCACTCCCTGCATGTGATACAGAACAAGTATCTCAGAATGGCATTAAATCATAAAACGGTTTACCCCAAATTACCTAAAACTTCTTGGTTACACGACAAGGCGAATATACCCACTATAAAAGACTTTATCAACAAAATCTCAGATAATTTTTATAACCACTGTCTGCCACAAGATCTTCGAAATAAACTCAGAGCCGCAAATCGCGCAGAAGGCATCCGAGATAGTGGATGTAGACTTTTGCATGGATCGTTAATTACATAACTAGGTTTTAGATTTCCAAACCACATTATTTCTCAAAGGGAGTAAAAGCTTAGCGGTAATTATACTGCGATGCCTTCACCCCACAATAATTCATTAATTTTACAACACCAAATCAACGTCTGCCAAGTTGCTCTCCCGAAACTTACTACCCTGTTTCAATTTGAAACCCAGTTTTTCAGCTGTTTTTCTGGGAAAACCCAAGTCGAAAGATCGTAGGAGTGGAAATCTATATTAGGGACACAACCAGTCAAAACAAAGGGATAATGCCAGTAGCAAGGAGCCGTGAGGACATACCGGAAGGAAGAGTGGACAAGAAAATAGCCAGTCCATCGGCATGTTATATATTTGGATATATTTTCATTTTCATAATCCACTGTTTACAGGGAACCAAAAACTAAATAAAGAACTTTTTAATCTAATGTAAAACGTTTAATCCTATACAATATAAAACTGATTAAATTTTATGTTGGTTTTTGAAAATTAAATCGTCAAGTTGACGTCCTTGGCAGTAACGACGTATCTTCAAACAGTAACGAAAATTTGGGAAAACTTAAGAGCTTTTATGTAACAGCTTTCATTTCTTGCCACGTATTCAGCTTAAATTGCCGCAATGTTGACGGTTTACCTATTAGCTTGCTTTCGAGCTATCAACATAAAAAACTCTGCTCAACTTAAGTCTTTGGAGGCCAGATGTCTTTGCTTTGTCTTCTTGGAGTAACAAAAAGCAATAAAACTGGTAGTGCGATACTTCGCTTTTCTTATATGTCTGCGTATGGTGTATTGAACGTTGTTTTTCTCTTGTACATTATTCCAAAGCTCTCAAACGTAACAAAATGTCTGTAGGATATTTATATATGTGATATAGTCCAGGGCTTTAGATTAAAATTGCCCGAATAGCGGAAATTTTTCGGCACAGCAAATATGGAGATGCGGTTTTCTGAATTGTGTTCAGGAAGGTTCCAGAAAACGACTCGAGGAAGTCTGGTTCATGCATTTTTTGAAAAATGCCTTCTGGACCGGAACATACATTTTTCAATTGCATCCTTACTTGCACCATTATAGAAACGACTGCAAAGTCGGAAAAATCGCTCGGAAATCGTCACTATGGGATTTCCGGGGCTACCGAACTCGATTCTGGCATTGTAATTATCCAGGGGCGCTCGGGGGTGGCTCTAGAGGGGTGTCCGGGGGCTGATTCGGGGGCGAAATTGCAGAGTACATGGAAATGGTTCGAAAATCTTTACTCGGGGGTTTCCGGGGATACCAAATTCATTTTCAGCATTAGATTTCCCCGAGGGGGCTCGGGGTTCTCTCTGTGGGTTTGTCTGGGGGTCATTCTGGGGGGGAAATTGCATAGTGGATGAAAATCGCTCCAAACTCGTTACTCGGGGGTTTTCGGGAATGCCGAATTCAGTACTGTCACCATGACCCAGGAAGCCGGCCCCGAGGAAATTTTAAGCAAAATTTCTTGTTCCTGTCAAACCGACTGCGGTACGAGATGCGGGTGCTCACTTGCATGCAAGCATTGCGATGACAATTGCTCAAACCAAAAAGGCACTTCCAACGGGGTCGAGGATAATGACGAGGAAGAAGATGAAGAAGGGGGAGACGCTAAAGAAGGGGACGAAGAAGAGTTTGAACAAGATGTTTAGTACTTAAGTTAGAAATTGAAGTTGATAATAAATAATTGAACATCAATAAAAACTCCTATTTGTTATTCTGTAAAGCCACCCCCGAGCGCCCTCGGGTAATTCCAATGCCAGAATCGAGTCCTGCAGCCGCGAAAACCCCCCGTGTAACGAGTTTGGAGTGATTTTCAAGCATGCTGCCATTTCTCCCGCAATTCATCCCACGCGCATCATTACAGAGCCGCCCCGAGCATCCTTGGTTAATTCTAATGCCACAATCGAGTTCGGCAGCCCGAAAACCCCCCGAGTAACGGTTTTCGAGTGATTTTTCCGAGTTTGCTGTCGTTCCTATAATGGTGCAAGTAATGATGCAATTGGAAAATGTATTTTCCTACGATCACTACCCAAAGTAGGCTTTTGCACACTCAAATCTAACCGCAAAGTTGATGTTTTCCGTGATTTGTCATGATTTGACATTATTTTTGCTCTAGAGCGTACTTTTCCGCTCACATGTTTTCATTTACAATAAACTAAATAAAGTTAGTAAATAATAGGTATATTAACAGTACATTATACACCAAGCGACTAAAGTGACCCATTTAATCCCGCGGATAGGACCTATTTAATCCCCGAGGGAATCAATCCATATACATTTTTAATACAAATAAATACTACTTAGGATGGACTTTTACGAAACTTGGCTGGGCATCGAGTATGCACTTTTATGAAATGAAACTTGGCTGGGCATCGAGGACGGACTTTTATGAAATGAAACTTGGCTGGGCATGGTGGACGGACTTCCATTTTTTGTAGTAAGTCAAAGTGCGCCAATAAAAAAAATAGCGTAGAGTATTCGTGGATAACTGGTCTTTCAAACTCGCGCGATTTTTCGAGCACGACGGCGCAGTGTTATAAGACCTTACAGATTAGACCGATTCAAACGTCATTTCAATTATTATTTTCTATCTTATAAACCCATCCAAAACGCCTATGTTATAGTTGTAGTTAATATTTAAAAATATTCAAAGTGTATAAATAATTTTAATGTCGTTTACGGCTTTTGTAAGTTTTAAATTGTCATTTGTTGCTTTTACGCTGTTTTTGATAGATTAAGTTATTTTTCTTCTCGAAACCTTGACTCAAAACATCAAATTGCAGGAGGTTATGGACACAGGACACGCGTGAGACACCATTGAAGCTTCTGGAGTTTGTAATTTGTTGAATTTTTGTGTTAATAAGTGATATCATGAGCCAGCTAAAAGGGCACGAGAACTATGGTACGTGGAAATTCGCGGTACAGATTTATTTAGAACACGAAGAGATTTGGGACGCAGTAAAAGGCTTTTTCATGTTTTTTTTTTAATTATTTGTCTAAAAATAAGGTGATCGTAGAAAAAATCTTGTGTGCAATTCGAGCAGAAAGTGCGTTGCCGCTTTCGGCAGATTGCCTGAAGCAGCAAAGTATCACTTTCCGCTCTTAATACGCAAATACCTATTTCCGGCCCAAAAGGCACTTTTCAAAAAATGCATGAACCAGATTTCCTCGAGTCGTTTTCTGGCACCTTCCCGAACACAATGCAGAAAACCGCATCTCGATATCTGATGTGCCGAAAAATTTCCGCTATTTTTCCTAACTTCCCTGGACTAATAGTGCTATATAAACTAAATGGTGAATTTTATAGAAACGATATCTATTGGCCTAGTTCATACTCTTTATTCTTATCCTCCAATTACCGCAGAAAACCAACAAATTGCACATGTGAAATAGAGTAGGTCCTCGGGTATTTATGAAGAACATATCATAATTTTAAATGTCATTGGAAAATCAATCATTGTTTTTCATAGAAGCAGGTCTTTTGTTAAGGTAGGGTTATTTATTGGAATGAATAAAACAAGATTTAAGTAAAGACAATATAATTTCAGTGAAAACAATATAATGTAATTGAAAACAATATTACGTGGAGACAATATAATGTGAGAGAAGTACGTATAATTTAAGTGGAGACAATATAATTTAGGCGAAGATAGTATCATTTAAATGGAGATAATATTATAATCTTTTAATAAGAATGTTTCATAAATTAATATTTACTTATTCCATATTTCTATATTCGTCCTGTTCCAGGCTGCTTTCGCTTCGTCCCTTTGCGTCGTGGATGTCAGTCGGTCCTGCGCTCTCTGCAAATAAAATTCATAATAATATTATGAACTTCATACAAATATTTGAACAGTCAAAATAATGGTGACATGGAATACATGAATGTATTCACTTACTCCTTGCTCTCCTACTTCGCCTGCGTCGTTTTCTTTGCCTACTACCTCTTCGGCGCGATTCTTTGAGGGGAAGACCTCTGTTTTTCAGCCCCATGATGTTTTGATATATTGAATATTTCTGAGAGCTGATACCTGAAAAAAATTGAAATTAATTTTAATGAAAGCTTATGGAAAAATCTGGGTCATTAGAAACTCGTGAATATTATAAAGAGGATGGTTAATTATGAAATTTGAGTAGAATTAAACAAATTTCGGAATACTCACCTAATTTGAATTTTCCGTTGGCTTTTTTCAATATACCACTTTTTATGCCAATCTTCAGAGCTGACTTAACTCGTAGAGAGCCATTTCTTAATTTGGTTTTCCTTGGGAAATTGATATAGTTGAGTATGTCCTCGAGAGACACACCTTTATAGTTCTCCAAATTTGCGATAATATCTATCACATCCGTGACAAAAGCAAGCATCGTGGAACTAGGTACTTAAACAAAAAACTTATTGTTAGTTAAGAATAAAAGAACATGTTATAAATTAACTTAAATTCCAATGAATTTTTTAGTTGTTTACAACTCACTTACTTAATTCTCCTATACGTCTGATTTTGAAAGCGTTCACCGGATAATGAAAGAATTGAATATGGACATAAATTTTGACAGCCAGAATTAGTACTAATAATTTTCAATAAACAACTGTCACTTGTTTTATTTCAAATTGATAAAGGTTCGGAGGCAGGACGAGAAACGCATAAACATGAACACATCATCGTGTTCCAAGACACATTATACCGAACAAATAGTAGTGCATCTTCAAGGCGGTACCTTTGAAGTTTAAAAGTAACTGTCGGCCATGATTTCTGAATAAATGTCAGGTCAGAAGCCAACTTTATGGGAACGACAGAATCGTACTTAAAATTTTTTTTTATTGTAACAAAGCGACGAATAAGGATATTATCTTAATTTCTGTTTTCTAAATGTTGATATATTGTGACCTTATTTAAGTCTATACTTATAAAAACAATTTAACAAAACACCTGTTCACAAAAGATGCAATTAACATAAAATGAAATAATGAAAATTACAGATGAAAATGCCGTTCGTGACGTTTTCTTGTTCCTCTGTTCATTGTGTCGAATAATGTCAGACGCATAGACTGTCAAATAAGTCGAATGTCGATATTCCATTGGTTGGATTCAGACAGGGACAGTGACAGGGGAATGCACCACACTCTTTATTCTTGATTGTTTTAAATATTTTATCCTGTGAACATGGCATGTAGTCTACGCAGTCAAATCTGCGCGTCTTTTGCCGCCTGTCCAAGATGCTCTACTGTTTGTATTTGTATACTGTGTCCAAGACTTCAAGACGTCAAATATTACTTATTTTATTTTCCAAAATAATCGATTGGTAACCGTTTGAAATACCTAATTACAATCGCCATCAATTCATTACTGTGTGCAAATCAAGGTGATGATTCATTTTATGACTTTATTCGGTTTCCTCACATATTTAATGAAGTATAATTCAATGGCTGTTGTTCCTGATTCGAATGAGGCTCATATTTAATTTTGACAGATTGGTATTTTGACTTATTGTAGTTTCCCTTCTGTGTTTATCATAATTTTAATCCCGATTACTAAGATACTTTTTAGATTTGACATTAAGATGCGAAAAATGATAAATAATAAAAGGTTTCCGTGATAATATAGAACTTGTCCTCCCATCACATCTTTCAAATAATACGCCAAACTTATTCGGCTGAAAAAATTATTCTACGTCGACTTGTATGTAGAAATCAAAAAGGTATGCGTTATAAAAAGTCAAATAAGAAATCATCTTGATGGGGAATTACTGTTTGCTGAATAGGGACCGAGAAAGATGACGTTTATGCCATCTGCCGTGAAAAAACACAAACAATATGATGTAAACACTATTAGTAGTATTAGTAGTTTTGTATAATCAGCGTTTTTAAACTGATATTAAATGTTTGTGATGTCGTCATCAAAAGTAACTTTCTGTATTCATGGCTATTCAAATATGCTGTATAAAAATACTACGCGGTTGAAATTTTATAGTTTCTCCGAAAATTCATTGAACACTGGATGGATAACCTTGCAACGTCAAAAATGAATGAATGCAGTAAAAACCCATATGTAATTAAAATGTTCTAATTAAAACATTTTGTTAACTATTATTTTGTGTATAATCAGTATGATACTACAATTGGCAGCTATTAGAAAAGTTCTAAACTTTCTTTTTACATAAATAAAAGATTATGATCGAGAGAATAAAATGTTGTTTTCTGTACGATTTCATTGATTATATAAAATAAAAAACTAGTTATGTGTTTGCTGACTTTAATATTATATAATAAGTTCGAATAATTAAATACTATTAAGGGAAAGAAAGTAAACATTTGTACAAAACGAATCACTTCAAGTTTTTTAATTACCTTTCAGAAAACATCGGGAGGATTGGGAACCAAATGAAAATACTAGAATTTGCAGTGCTCATTTTGTCAATAATCAAAAATCAGATAATCCCCTACACCCATCTTACATACCAACAATTTTTACTGGCAAAGAAAATAAAAAGATCTATTCATTTTTTGCATTTTGTAGGTTGTTTATTATACTGTTTACATCACAATGTTTTTCTTATTTAACACCAGGGCGCTCTACTTTTGGCATAAGTGTTGCCTCTATAGTTCCGTCTCGATCCCTATAACATATTGGTTCCATGATATGTTTGTAGTAAAGAAGTACTAAGACTTAAAGATAGTTCTCCATTTTTGGAACGGATACTTAGTCTGATTCGTTATTCGAATTCTCTATAATCTTCTTCAATAGTTGGAAAATATGAGTTACAATATTTTAGCTTGTAAAACTCA
Source organism: Galeruca laticollis (assembly GCA_963921935.1). Lineage (NCBI taxonomy): Eukaryota > Metazoa > Arthropoda > Insecta > Coleoptera > Chrysomelidae > Galeruca > Galeruca laticollis. The sequence goes on along the minus strand of OY998180.1, from coordinate 66,656,019 downwards.
TCGGCACAACGAAAACATGTAGGGAAGCGCCACAGTTTGGCGTATACCTAGACTCCTACACAGTAAAAACAGTTCAATGAACAATTAAATACTGAATTTGTCTAATAATCAATACAATAACAAAACAATGAAACATAAAAACTCTCAATCCAATAAAAATAATGAGAAATGTAAATGAAATAAACAACCACAGATTTAGTACGTATAATTAAACTCACAACTAATCGATGACTGAAAATAACAGTGTCAAGATTCGTATAAATGACTCTATCTCTTTTCAACATTACAAGGTCATAATAACTGTCTTCAATTATATTTGAAAAGAGGTCATTGGGAAGAAAAAGAAGAAGAAGTAGGTGCTATAAGCAATAATAACCTAAAACAAAACCAATGACAAAATAACCTGAAACTGTCATCTTACCTTTTATTTAAACGAAACAATTCAGTAAATAAAGGTTAGAGATATATTTTTTTCACCATTGGAGAGGTTTCTTACCATGCTGATTCGGATTCCGTTTATACCTAAGCTCTAACACATACCATTCAACCGTTAAACCCTAAGGCAAAACTGACACGACAGACTGTCGGCGAACGACTAATTTGTAGGTTGAAATGAAAAACATGCCTGTAAATTCAGTAACGCACATGATCTTCTAAAAAGTCGGACCGACAAAAAAGTGGCAGCAGGCTTCATTTTTGCCCCGACCGATAATCGTAGGGGCAAATACAGACATAGGTTTTGTTTGTTTGAAAGCACACGGCTGTCAGTATAGTGGATGTTTGAACCTTGCTGTGGTGCATAGTGGGTACCTATTGCTCTTGGAAAATGTGATGTTAGTGACTATTCCATCCCCTTGTCAAATGAATCAATCCGTAGCTCTAGTCAAGTTCGGATTATCGATAACATCAAACTTGACTCTTAACCCTGGTTGGTCTGACAAGTTCGGTGTTTTCAGATTTGCATGTGTCAGTTAAGTGTCAAATATAAGTAATCACGTTATGCAAGCATTCAAAATTGAACAGAATCGAATTAATCAACGAAAAATACCAAGTAATCGAAGGAGTACGTTTGGAAACAATTTAGTAGATTTAGCGGTGAACGAGAATACCTCGTAGATGAAGCAACGTTTAATTAAGTATGTATTTCGTTAGATGTTAATGTTTCCTGTTTATCAAACTTTATTAATTTAGGAGATAAATTTTTTTTTCTTTGGTATCTTAATTATAACGCAACATAATATCTCATTGTCTGAATCATTTCGCATACAATCGTCGACTAATCTAAGGTTTATATCGTTGTCCACCTCGTTAAACGGTCGACTGTCGCCCGAGATAAAGATTGATAAGTTGTAAGACCGTTTTTAAAAAATATATTTTTATTACAATACAATGTTTATGCTTCAAGAGCTGGACAGAAACTGAAAAACTGTGTTAAAAATGATAAACAAGTAACAGAGATAATAATACAATGTTTTATAAAAGGTGTCGTATTTCTTCGGTGTTTGCGTATTGTTGGCTCGTAACTCCCGTCTCTTCAGTTTTCCGACAAATAAGTAGCTGACTGACTACCTATTGTATGCGTTGTTATGTTAGTTGTTGAAAATTGAATCGTCAAGTTGACGTCCTTGGCTGTAACGATTTCTACGAAACAATAACGGAAATTTTGGAAAACTTTCATGAGAGTTTCTTATGGAACGGTTTTCATTTATTGCCAAATATTCAGCTTCAATTACTCCAATGTTGTCGGTTTACCTATTAGCATGCTTTCGAGCTATCGACATATAAAATCTGGTGAACTTAAGTCTTTGGAGGCCTGGTGCCTCGGCTCTGTCTTTTTGGAGTAAGAGAAAAACATTAAAACTGGTACGTGCCATACTTCTTCTTTGTGATATCTTTACGTATAGTGTATTGAATGTTGTTTTTCTCTTGTACATTTATCAAAAGTTCTCAATATTTACAAAAATATTGTAGGATATTTATATATGTAATAATGCTATATAAACTGAATGGTGAACTTTCTAGAAACGGTATCCATTTGTCTAGTTCATAGTCTTCATTCTTATCCTCCAATTACCACAGAAAACCAGCTTATTGCACATGTGAAATGGGGAGTAGGTCCACGGGAATTAATGGAGAACTTACCATGGCAATCGGTCTTTTGTTAGGGTAGGAATTTTTGTGGAATGAATAAAACAAGATTTGAGTGAAGACAATATAATTTCAGTGAAAACAAAATAATTTAATTGAAGACAATATAATTTAGGTGAAGATAATGTAATTTAAGTGAAAACAATATAATTGAAGTGAACACAATATAATATAATTAAAAACAAAATAATTTAAGTGAAGACAAAATAATTTGAGTGAAGATAGTATAATTTAATGAAGATAGTATGATTTACATGAAGAAAATATTATTTAAGTTAAGACAATATAGCTTCGTGCTATTTTGCGAGAGATGGGCCAGCAGAATCTCCGGAAGTACCAAGGCTAGTATAATATTGCAAGGATAAAAGACTACCTATATTTTTAAGATGTGATGCCAACGCAAACAATACAGACTGGAGCAACACCAACACAAATCAAAGAGTCGAGCAAACTTTAGAATATATCCTTGAAAACCCTAATATTCAAAACATAGGGAATACCCCAACGTTTGTAATAAGGGTAACGCGGGAAATTTCAAACATTACACTGAGTTCGTCAGGCCTGAAACAAATTGTTAAAGGTTAGAGAGCATCGGGAGAACCTTCCCTCTCCGATCACGTATTATCAATTCTAGGTTAGAACTGAGCAGACCTCAGATTAGCATGAAAAGAAATCCGAAAAAACGGACTGGGAAAAATACAACACACTAAAAAAAATCTTGCACATTTCCAAAACAGAGGAAGGGCTAGACACCAGCTCGAAATGGAACCTGACTTTAATGATCCGAATGGGGCAATAACCAAAGCATTCGAATCGAGCAGCGCCCTTCGGAATCTACGGAGAAGCAAGGGTGCACATTGGTGAAAGACACACCTGTCAAAACTAAGATTTCAAACCCGGGACCTCTTCAACATCAAAACTCACCGGGAAATGGCAAAGGTACACCGATATGTGTAACACTTATTATAAATAAATAGGGAAAGCTAAACGGAAAAGCTTCAGGAAATTATGTGAAGACGTAAAAACTACCCTTGCTGTGGCCAGAATATACAAAATCATGTCAAAAGGTAGGGTCAACACAGATATGCACTTAAAAAACTAGAAGGAAATCACACTCAAAAAGAGACGGAGGGAACACAACTACTACTAGAAATTCATTTCCTCGGATGTAAACCAAATACAGGAGATAGTACTTTTAGAGGTCACGATAGACCTTCCAGAGAAAATATTGCAATGGCTAGATACATATGCAGCAATGAAAGGCTGAAATGGATAATTACTACCTTTCAACTAGTGCTGGGACATCGTCGCGAAGCATCGATGTTGATCATCGATGGTGACATCGATAGCAAACGTAGATGTCTTAAAACATCGGCTGTAAAACATCGATGTTCTCTTTACATCGATGTTAAAAAATGAACAATGTTAAATCGATAATTTCATTTCTGTGGCAAACGGATTCTGTCCAATGCCAACCCTCCATTTCACACACACACACACACACACACACACAAATCGATAATCAAACAAATAATTTAATTTCGATATAAACATTACATTTGTAATAACTGTGATAAAATTAATTTAAGTCCCAAAACTGTAAGATTGTATGAAAAGTAACTTAGAAAGTCACTTCTCTGCAAGCTATCTCGTTTTTGGGCCATAGTTTCGCCTGCCTTAGAAGAGAGACGTTCAGATGCAACGGAAGCAGCTAAAACAGTTAACGATGTTAAATCTTTTTGTGTTCAATTCGGATACATCACTGAATAACGTTGCCACCAATATATAGGGTTGGAGTCTCATTGTTCAGGAATTTCTTAAGAAACAAAGTATTGAATCAAAAAATAATAATTTTTCCCATAAATATAAAATATAAATAACATCGATATTGACATAGATTTTAGTCAAATCTAACATCGATAGCAAAAACATATTTTATAAACATTGCCTAACACAACTTTCAATCTTATAAAACACCTGGTATAAATGGAATTTTCCATATCTACTACAATAGGGACAAGACTTAATTCTACCAAATTTGGTTAGAATAAGTGGAAGCAGCCTAGAAATGGGTTACATACCAGAAACATTGAGATGGAAAATAGTCACCTTTATTCCAAAAGCAGGAAAGAGGGATACAACAAACCCAAAATACTTTAGAACAATGAGCCTCATTTCGTTTTTGCTTAAAACGATTGAGAAAGCAGTTGATAACTATATCGAAACGGAAATCTTAGAGAGAAAACCTCTCCATCCACGTCAATATGCCTACCGGGCAGGCAGATGTACAGATACTGCACTGGTTCAGTTGACCGAAGATATCCGAGATGCATTAAATAACAGAGAAACAGTTGTATGTACGTTTTTAGACACAGGAGGAGCTTTTGACAATACTCCACACGAAGCTGTCAACATAGTGCTCAATAACAGTGGTGTAGATAGTACGATATCCAGGTGGATGTCAGAGCTACTCACCACTAGAGTAGCAGAGGCAAAAATAGAAGATAACATATCCATCAGTATAACCAGAGGATGCCCACGGGGGGAGTTACATCTCCGTTAATGTGGAGTCTGACGGTTGACAAACTTCTAGATGGACTGACTGACCTCGGAATAGACTGTCTAGGTTACGGCCTCGACGTAGTCATACCTGCTAGAGGTAAGTTTGATGTGACATTATACAAAGAGGCCTCAACTACACGAATAACTGGTACAGGCAGGTGGGACTCAATTAACATCAACCCTACCAAAACCATTCTTATTGCCTCCACTAGGAGAAATATATTCATCCTCAAATCCTTTAGAATTCAAGAGGTTGCGTGGAAAAAAGGGGTTAAGTACCTGGGCATGACACTGTACAGTAAACTCCCGTGGAATAAATACGAAAGAGAGATAACACATGAGGCAAAATGGCTCTATTATTGTGCAGAAACCTTGCAGGGAAAAAGTTGTAACCCAAGTATTCTGAGGTGGATATACAACGCCATTGTGAGATCTATCATAACATACAGCCACTGTATGAAGCAGCAGAGCCAGTCTACGGACAACAAGAGACCACGTCGATACAATCCGAAGGCTAACCTGCATATGTATAACAGGGGTAATGAAAACATGTCCTACAGCGGCTATGGAAGTAATTTTGAACCTCACGCCACTTTATATAGTAGTAAAAAGACCCACCCCTATCTAGTTAGAGAAGAGGAGCCCTGAAACATGCCAAAGGACAAAATGACGAAAACGTATAGTTTCATAAAGAATTTCTATACAGAATATAGTAACAAAAAGGAGTGGTAACAAAGCACCATTACTAAATAGGATGAGAATACCATTAAATGGTATACAGATAGTTCTGAAATATAGGAAGAAACTGTTATAGGAGTGTATGGGCCTGGAACAAATCACTCCGAAAGCTTGGGAAAAAACCTAAAGCATAGTCTATGCAGAAATTTACGCCATCGGGAGATGCACCGAGTTCAACATTAACAAGAATTAATATAGAAGTCAGAGAATAATCGTCATTTCAGATAGCCAGGCAGCCATTAATGCGCCGAGCTCTCCTGCAATCAGTTCTAAAATGGTTTGGGAATGCCTAGGAATACTCAATGAACTTGGCAGGAATAACTTGGTTACCCTGCTATGGCTACCAAACTAATAGGACATTGTCGCCTGAATGAACACCTAAAAAAACTCATACTGGTGGAGAGAGACGCCTGTCGATTCTGTGGGATAGAGGAAGAAACATCCATCCACATACTTGCTGATTGCAAGGTATTACAAAATCTTAGGGCTAGACACATGGGAGCATACTGGATGGAACATGAAGATTTACCCAAACTGAGCCGGCATATGTCCTAAAATTTATTAAATGATTAGGAATAACAGAAATACTAGTTTCAGAAACCCTCCTCGGAAAATGAGTAGAGAAAGGAGCAAAATAGACCTTCTAGGTCTCAGTGAATCGTAACCCGTCAAGCATACATACATACATACATACAAGTGAAGACAATATAATTCAAGTGAAGTTGGTATAATTTATGTGAAGATAATATAATCTTACAATAATAACCAACAATTTTTCATAAATTAATATTTCCTTCGTGCATATTTTGAAGTTCGTCCTGTTACACGCCCGTCTCCTCTTCGTCCCTTTGCATCGTGGACGTCTATTACGATCCGTCAGCCCTGCGCTCGTTCCAAATCAAATTCATAATATTATTACCAAATTTATACAAATGTCTAAACAGTCCTAAGTTTATAACAAATTAACCAAAGACTGGCAGTGCCAAGCATTTGATAATTGAACCTAGACCTCCGAAATAAATGCATAAACAGAGTTGTAGATTCTTTTTTTCAGTTATTTTTAGACATTGAAACAAAAACCTCTTACTCTCAGGGTAAAAATTATTTAAATAATTGAAAGTATTAAAAGAGAGTAGGTTCTTTCCAAACTGACAAAGAGATTGGAGATAACGGAGCCAGTTCTCAGGGCTCCGTTATCTGAAAGAAGTTTAATTAAAGAAAGAAAATGTGAAAAAGAAAGAGAAAGAGAGAGAGAGAAAAACTAAAAAACAGTAAAGTTACATCAATAGTAAGGGCGCCACTAACTTTGTTCCTAAACAAAATTAGAAAAAATCAACCTCCTTAATCAGTCAACTCTTACCTGCTGTGCTCTGCTAGTTTTTAGACAATACTTAAGCAAAAAAAATGTACTGAAGGCTATTTCACAGGTCTTTCTGTATAATAAATAAAACAACAGACTACTAATATGTATGAATATAATGAATGAAAAAATATTTAAACGTGTTACATAGTTTGACAATAATAGGTTAGTAAAAGTGTGTATGTGAGAAGAAAAAGAAAGTATAAATAAAAACTAAGACAAGCTGTACAAATATGAATGGTGAAGCCATACAATATAATTTTACTTATCTTGAAGTATCAAGTCGAAGTCGATTCTCCATAAAATCTTCCTAGATTAAATAATTCTCAGTATAATACATAGTTGAGTATCTAGATCATGAATTGGCTCTATGGAAACACCATTTCTTGTGAGTCAATACAAATTGCCGACAAATCTTCACCTTAGTTCTTCCGTCGGGTGATTTTAGTTAAATTTACCGGAATAGTTAAATTATTCCAGGCGGTATCGCTACAAGAACACCAAGTGTGTTACAGATAGACCTTTTTTTAATTAACACGATATTTAGATATCTGTCCAGTGACATATATGAAACTGTACTTATCATTTTTTTACAGATATACAATCTAGTTTAATGATTTGTCCTGGACAAAAACCTTTATCAATTTAAGAAAATATTACACAAAAAAAATAAAACCTACCAGTAATCCCTGCGAATTTGTTCTTAGAACAAGTTTTTTTAATAACCATACAGAATATTTAAAACTTTTATCAGGATTTCTGCGACTACCATTCTCTATTACAATCTCTCGTATAGTGCCGCATTCCGAATTTCTATTCAGGATTTTTTTCTGTGAGATATCTATACAGTTTATTCCACCAACATTTAAATAGTTGTTTAAAACATTGGCAAGGAAGGACGTGTGGTCTATTCCACCAATAAATTTAACATGCATCGCTGAATTATTTATTTAAAACTCTATTAGAAATGTTAACTGCTAAGTGAACGTTTCATACCCCTAACAGCCAAGAAAAAAAATTTTCAAAAAAAATTTTTTTGTTATATAATTAAACTATTGAGACCAAAAAAAACGAGGGAAGAAAATTTAAAATAGAAACTTTAAAATATGAGAATCACATATGAGTAAAAAGGAAAATCCTTACTATTTTTAAGAAAAAAACATTGATGAAGTCAATATTAATATACGAGTATATACATACATACATATTTTGTACATATTTATACACTCCCAATAAAGTTCATCCCCATATTGAGACTAACATAAACTTTAAGCTTCTGTGTTATTAAGCACTTATTCAAAGGGACAGTCTACCCAATTAGTAACTGCTCTTACTTATCAACATAGAACCCTAAATCGAATACGAAAAAAATTTACATTAGGAAAACCAAAAACCCAGATATGCATTTTCAGGGACTTAAGTACTGATACAAGGGAACAGTCTACCCGTTTAGTAACTGAACTTACTCAAACCCTTAAAATACAGCATAACAAAAGAAAATTTTAGACAAAAAGAAATGAAAGATAAAAAACACACCCTCATACATGTTCTGCACTGTCTGCATCCGATATCCACCGTCAGGTCAGATGCCGAGAATCCCCATGGCTCAATCTAGAAACAGAAGGTGTGCCAAGTTGTAAGTGATCACACAAGACCGAAATTGCGCAAACTTAGCAGCAAAGAGAGCCTCGTATTCCGATTCAACTGCTTCCACATTGCCCCATAACAACTTCAAACACCCCACACCGCAATGTAGCTCGAACGAAGACACTACACAACGTCCAGTTCAGAGTACTGCACACTCAATGATATTCTAGCATATCATTAACGCTAAAATAATAACCTGAAGGGTTATTAAATGATACCAAAAAGACAAAGTCGGGAAGAAACATAAAAAGATATAGAAAAAGATTAAAAGTTGGAAATTTATTAAGATGGTCCAACATTAACCACCCATTATATGAAAGACAAGTTAGGTATTTGTCACGAACCTTATTCACTGAGTGCATATTTGTTCTGAAGGTAAGGAATATAGGAAAAGACATTTGCCCAGGAGTGATATTTCAGGGTTGCCCCTCGTTATCCGTAGACCGAACTGCAAGCAACACTGGTGAGAATAAACTCACAAGAATACTACCCCAGATAAATTCTTTAAATCAAAAATAAAAGTTAAAATAAAATGATAATAGGAAGAGAAAAGAATAACATAATATGGCTCAGATAAATAGGTCAATAAAACTCATAACTAATTGTCGTATCCTATAACTAATGAAAGGAAAGAAAAGAAAAAAAATAAAAAAAACTTACTATTCTCATTGAGAATATAGACGTCACAATCAGGTAAAGGAACATCAAAAACACTTCGCAATATTCACAAGAGGGAAGAAGTAAACTTTAAAGAAAATACAAATACTGTCACAAGGGAATGGACGATGATTCCTGCACTAACATATTTAACAACAACAAGTCATTATCTAATGGTGAGGTAACCAACTCCAAACTTATTCGTATCTACTTTTCGATATTGTGAATCATTAAGGTAAAGATATTGTGTTTTTAATGCCTAGATTAATATTATAATCTAGTGTATATGAGTCATAGTCAGGTAAAGAAATATCAAAAAGATATTTTGATGTTTCTATGTAGATAATAATAAGAATTCATAAGAATCCTAAATAGCAAACAGAGAGAAAGTATATTAGAGGAAATACAAATACTGTCACAAAGGAATGGACGATTATTCCAGCACTAACATATTTAACAACCATATGTCATATTCTAAAGGTGAGGCAATAAACTCCAAACTTATTTGTTCTATCCTCTCAAATTCCCTTACTATAAGATAAAGAAAATATGTTTTCTTGACAGATAGAAATTTTAATTTCTACGGTAAGATATATCAAGATAATTATAGATATTTTTGAATAGTGAAAATAACTATTTGTTAGATAGAGATAAGCGTTTAAGCTACGAACACTGAAAATTAAATTCCTTACAATGAACTGGATTTATTTGGAATCTAACTAGAAAAGATAAAGATACAAATTTTAAGATAAAATTAAACCAACTATTAAGTAACATAGATAGATCATTTCTGTGTTGCTGTGCCAAAAGAGGTAAGAGTCAAATTTGCTATAACTATTATAGCAAGCTAGGATATATACTATACAATAGATGTCTGGTGGGACAATATTTAAATGTACAGAAGACGCACGATTTATGTCTGCTGCGACACAAGATGAGATAAGGTAAAGATAAATTTTCGACACGAGATAAAATAAGGTAAAGATAAAGCTCTGTGTGTCATTCTCTCTAACACACAAAAACCCTAGGTAAGATAAATTATTTCAGTTTGTGTCATTTGACACAATTCAACTGAAAACGGTAAGATAAGATAATATTTTTCAGTATGTGTAACTACACATTTCGACTGAAAAGATAAGTCTACAAATTAGAAATATAATATGGAACATTCAAATTTTAGTGATACTAATTAACGTTCCAACATCACATAACTCTAATTCAGTAAACAAAAATAATATTAATTTCTTAATACTTTCTAATTCCAAAAATATAATCTACAAGATAAACCTAGGTTACCAACAAATTAATTTAGCCAAGAGATTATTTTTAACTCTCTGCACAACACAGAAAAATCTACAGTAAAATTACTTTTGCAGATAAGGTAAAAATGTGTTCATCTAACAAATGTTCATTCACTATCCGAAGATACTGAGTCAGGATTATTTTCATCATCGGTAGAGTCACTTGATTCATCAGTAGATAAGTTATATTCTTTTAGATCTTTAATATGCCATCGTCCTATATTTTTGCCATTACTATCTTTAAGTTCATAAATCAAGGGAGATATAACACGGTTACCAGTACAATGTATATATTTAGGCATAAATTTTGCAGAAATAAATTGAGCTTTATCAGATTTCTGATAATTCTTTTTCCAAACATGATCACCTACATGAAATTTAATATCGCGTTTACGAAGATTATAACGGTTACTCGATTTTATGTAAGCCTTGTGTAATTTTTTTCTAACATCTTCGAAAATTTTTGGCATTTCTTGAGTATCCTGTAAACGGTGTATTTTATCAGCAATTGCAGGCTGATTATTTGCATTTTCTGCAATATTCCCGAAGAATGACCCTGATACAGGTACGTTTCTAGCAAACACAAGAAAAGATGGTGGAAATTCTGTGACTTCATGTTTAGACAAACGAACTGCCTGAGCTATTTTCTGTAATTCTACATCCCAAGTTCTATAATCAGAAAAACAATATGAACGTATTGCAGTGACAATAGATTTATTCACACGCTCAGTATGATTGGCTTGAGGAGTGTAATTTGCAGTGTACCAAATACTTTGGACATTGTACTTAGACATCAAACTTTTAAACAACTGACTAGTGAACTGTTTACCATTGTCTACAGCTACTATTTGAGGAACTCCAAAAATTAGAAAAACATTATTTTCAATAAATTTCACAATCGCAGAAGAGGTAGCTTGTTTTAAAGGTTGAATTAAAACAAATTTAGAGAAGAAATCAACAATGACCAATGCACACGTATTTCCCTGGCGAGATCTAGGATATGGGCCTATTAAATCACAGGAAATTAACTGGAAAGGAAACCCTATGTTACGATATTTACCCATGAGACCAGCTTGTGGCAAATTTGTGGGCTTACAGGCAGCACAAACTTTACAGCGCCTCACATATTTTTGTACACTCTGTCTCATTCTGGGCCAATAATATAACTCTGAGATTCTCTCTAATGTTTTGAAAACACCGAAATGAGCTGCAGTAGGATCATCATGAAATTTCGATAACAATTCAAGTCTGTTTTCCGTTGGAACTACAATTTTCCAGTCAGTTAAATTGCAAATACTGGCATACTTGTTAAAGACATGCTTATATAGAATATTATTTTCTACCATGAAATTAGGATAACTATCCGGATCGGATTGAACCTTATCAATCATACTTTTATACCAATTATCAGGTTTTAGTAAAGATAAATTTAATACATTTATTTCCGGCACCCTTGATAGAAAATCTGCAGGTACGGTACCCGTTGCTCTACGATGGACTATCGAAAAATTGTATTGTGAAAGTTGTAGAATCCACCTAGCTAATCGTGGTGATGGTTTCTTCATGTTATTTAACCAAACAAGAGAAGAGTGATCGGTGATGACAGTAAAATGTCGTCCCAGAAGATAATAACGAAAATGATCAATAGATAATAGGACTGCAAGGGCCTCTTTTTCAGTAGTTGTGTATTTCTTTTGACATTTATTCAATTTTTTACTATAATAAGCTACTGGATGTTCCAACCCATCTTCTAACTGAAAAAGCACACTTCCAATACCTACATCACTTGCATCACACATTAGATAAAATGATTTGTCAAAATCAGGACTACAAAGTACAGGAGCGGTAGTTAAGACAGTTTTTATATCATCGAAAGCTTTTTGAGCTTCTGGTGTCCAACTTATTGGTTGATTTTTTTTTCTATTCGATAAAAGATCAGAAATGGGAGCAGATAAAGTAGAAAAATTATTTAAAAAACGACGATAATATGAAACAACACCTAAAAATCTACGCACCTCTGTAGTTGTCCTCGGTACAGGATAGTTAGTAATAGCTTTAGTTTTTTCACCGTCAATACTTAACCCGTTTTCATCCAAGGTATAACCTAAATAGCGAAGAGAAGGACGACAAAAATGACATTTATCAATATTTACCGTTAAATTAGCCTCTTTTAATTTCTCATAAACTTTAGACAAAATTTCAACATGTTTATCAAACTGTGATGTACAAACAATTATATCATCAAGATAATAAAAACAATATGGTTCTAAAGATGGACCTATTACCATATCCATTAATCGTGACATGGTAGCTGGACTTGAGATTAAACCAAATGGTGTACTTGTAAATTGAAATAGTCCTCTAGAACGTATTGCGAAAGCTGTTTTTGGACGAGACGACTTTTCTAAAGGTATTTGATAGAAAGCATGTTTTAAATCGATACTAGAAATATATCGCGTATCCCTTTGGAATCATATACGAATCTGCTTTAGTTTGCTTGTTTAAAAACCTAGCATCAAGAAGTAACCTTATACTACCATCAGGTTTATGAGTTAAACAGATAGGAGAACAATAAGGAGATGTACTTGGTTCAATAACCCCTAATTTTAATAATGTATCTATCTCATTATTCACATGAACTTCCATAGCTTGAGGCAATGGATACTGTTTTATTTTAAATGGAGGAGAATTTCCTGTGTCGATAAAATGCTCTAAGATATGTGTCCTACCAATTTTATCCTTGGGGCTAATGCTTTTAAATTTTTCGATAACAACATCAAGTTTAATTTTTTCATCATTTGTTAAAGTTGTGACGTCCTTAACAGTATTGATGACATTTAAAGATAAGGCATTTAAATTCATAGTAAATTTAGAAAAATCTATTTTAATATTGAATGTCTTTAAAAAATCCATTCCTAAGATAACTGTTTGAGTAACTGAAGGTAAAAGATATAATTTTAAAATCCGAGATAACTTATCCACTGTGACATAAGTTTCTACAAAACCACCAACATCATGGTATGTACCATCAGCAGTCGAAACTTGAAACTGTTCGGTAATAGAAATAGGTATAGATAAATTCTTAAGAAACTCAAGACCTAGAGAACCCAAAACACTCAGATTACTTCCTGTATCAATCAAACAAGAGAATGTCTTCCCAAAAATAATAATATCCACATAAGGCCTGTTATCATTATCTTTTCGATATAACAAGTCTAAAAAGTAATTACTAGATAATTGAGTATTTATAGAATTCTGAAATTTATTTACTTTGCTTGGTTTGTAAAACGATCTTACTATATTTAACCAAGCTAACCAATCATTTTTATTGAAATAACATAAGTTATTTTTATTTGAATTTTTAGATAGATTAGGTAAGGAATAAATTTCACTTATTGGTTGCTGGTTGAAGGCGTTATTTCGGAAACTGTTCTTGACTTTGATTGTTTTTTTGAATTTTTTTTGCTTTGGATGTGTGGATCCTGAAGGATTTTGAGGAGCGGTAGGTGTCACCAAAGCATTGACCTGACCGCTTGGTTCGTTTTTTGAACAATTTGGACATTTAGATTTTATAAATCCAGGATTTCCACATCCATAACAGAATACTTTTAAAGCGTATTTACATTGCGGATAAAAATGATTCTGTTCACCACAATTCCAGCAAACTTTATGTGAACTTACTGTAGACACTGTAGATAGATGCCTAGAATTATTATGATTCCTAGACCGATAAGATGAGGTAAAAGTATTATTTAACTGTGGTTCTAAATATATTTTAGGTTTGCTCGAACTAATACTTGAATTCTGAGAATTCTGTGAGTAGGTAAAAGATTCTTCCAACTTTTTACATTTATCGGTTAACTCTTCGATACTGGTAATATCTAATAAAGCTAGCGGTTGAACATAGTTAGAAAGCAAATTTCTCTTAATGATTCTAATTTTTGATGATTCATCCTGTTTTATTTCTAATCGATTAAATAGACTACACATAGAATTTATATATAACGTAACTTTTTCATTAATATTTTGTTTTCTATTTTTAATTTCATCCAATAAATCTTCCTGATAATTATATGGGAGAAAATCTGACTTTAATTTAGAAACTAACTCTGACCAATTTTGAAATTGACTTCTATTATTTAAATACCAATAAAATGCCTGATCAGTGAAGAGATCTGCAGCGCTAGAAAATAATTCGTTATCTGTTACCCCTCGAGAAATCTTTAAACACTCTACACGTTCTAAAAATCCTGCCAAAGATTCATTTTGTGCAATTCCTGAGAAATGTATTCCCCATTTATATATAGGTACTGGCTTAGAGAAAGTAAAGCTTTGGTTCTGACCCACAGGAGTTGATTGAGCCTGAATAGTGCCCGGTAATCTACCATCAAGTTCACCCTCTAACAACAAAATCTGAGTAGCAAACTGTTTTTTCTTTAATTCTTCCTCATCATTGTTACATGACAAACGAGACACCCGATTATTTGCATGAGCTAATCTACATGTTAATCTGAGATATTCATTGTCCCTATCTGATCCTACAAATTCTGAAATTTTTTTGCTCAAATCAGATAAAGTTAACTCGATACCGTTTACTTCACTATCAAAATTCAATTGACTATTCTCATATAAAATAGAACTGCGACCGGACGCTTCTTGAGCTAAAATACCCCTCAACAATTTTCTACGCTCCACTACTGTCGGTAATACTTCAACATTTCTATATGCCAATTCGTGTTCCAGCTCATGAGATAATAAATATTCGACCTTCAATTTATAAGGCAAAGACATTTTTGTAATTAAATTCAATACAGTTCTCTTGGTAATTAAAGTTAAGTTAAAATTTTATACTCTAATGATAGAAAAAAATTTTGAAACAAATACTCAACAACATTAATTTACAATTTGAAGGTCACTGAAAGGTAACAAATGAATTGATATAAAAACTGGGTAATATATGAATCGTTAAGCTTCACACCAGTTATAAATATAATATAACATATATCATATAATATTTCAAACAACGAAAAAGATGTATATATTTATTACACAGGACCTGTTTTATAAAAGCAGAAAGCATAAAATATAATTAAAAGTTAAACAGTGAACATTATATCAAAGATATTTCCCCCCTAATAGCAGGAAAAAAAAAATTTTCAAGTATTAAAATTTTTTACCAAAAAGAAATAGCAGATAACAACATGTAAGAGTTAATACACGTTGGAGCGCCAATGAAACAAAAACCTCTTACTCTCAGGGTAAAAATTATTTAAATAATTGAAAGTATTAAAAGAGAGTAGGTTCTTTCCAAACTGACAAAGAGATTGGAGATAACGGAGCCAGTTCTCAGGGCTCCGTTATCTGAAAGAAGTTTAATTAAAGAAAGAAAATGTGAAAAAGAAAGAGAAAGAGAGAGAGAGAAAAACTAAAAAACAGTAAAGTTACATCAATAGTAAGGGCGCCACTAACTTTGTTCCTAAACAAAATTAGAAAAAATCAACCTCCTTAATCAGTCAACTCTTACCTGCTGTGCTCTGCTAGTTTTTAGACAATACTTAAGCAAAAAAAATGTACTGAAGGCTATTTCACAGGTCTTTCTGTATAATAAATAAAACAACAGACTACTAATATGTATGAATATAATGAATGAAAAAATATTTAAACGTGTTACATAGTTTGACAATAATAGGTTAGTAAAAGTGTGTATGTGAGAAGAAAAAGAAAGTATAAATAAAAACTAAGACAAGCTGTACAAATATGAATGGTGAAGCCATACAATATAATTTTACTTATCTTGAAGTATCAAGTCGAAGTCGATTCTCCATAAAATCTTCCTAGATTAAATAATTCTCAGTATAATACATAGTTGAGTATCTAGATCATGAATTGGCTCTATGGAAACACCATTTCTTGTGAGTCAATACAAATTGCCGACAAATCTTCACCTTAGTTCTTCCGTCGGGTGATTTTAGTTAAATTTACCGGAATAGTTAAATTATTCCAGGCGGTATCGCTACAAGAACACCAAGTGTGTTACAGATAGACCTTTTTTTAATTAACACGATATTTAGATATCTGTCCAGTGACATATATGAAACTGTACTTATCATTTTTTTACAGATATACAATCTAGTTTAATGATTTGTCCTGGACAAAAACCTTTATCAATTTAAGAAAATATTACACAAAAAAAAATAAAACCTACCAGTAATCCCTGCGAATTTGTTCTTAGAACAAGTTTTTTTAATAACCATACAGAATATTTAAAACTTTTATCAGGATTTCTGCGACTACCATTCTCTATTACAATCTCTCGTATAGTGCCGCATTCCGAATTTCTATTCAGGATTTTTTTCTGTGAGATATCTATACAGTTTATTCCACCAACATTTAAATAGTTGTTTAAAACATTGGCAAGGAAGGACGTGTGGTCTATTCCACCAATAAATTTAACATGCATCGCTGAATTATTTATTTAAAACTCTATTAGAAATGTTAACTGCTAAGTGAACGTTTCAACATGGGTTCTTGCTGGTTCAGCATTATCCATACAGTTTGACTATTTATATAACTCTGTTCCTGTGTTTATGACTGCTAGAATCTTTCGGCTGGGTTTTCCCTGGAAAGCAGGTGAAAAACAGCTAAATTGATCGGGGGAGTAGTTTTCGAGGACGCAACATGACTGCCGTTGGATTAGTTATGGTTATTCGGAGTTATTTATACCTACCTATAATCAAATACCGAAATAACGTAGAGTGACTAATGCACAAAACCATTTCTATCTATATAACTAAAAGATATTTTTTTTAATAATTAAATACTTGTTTCTGTAAATATTAAATGTCATTGTACGCTTATGAGTTGGTGATAAAGATGCGAGTCTGAACCTCTTCAAACGATAAGAATGGTATGAGTCACTCTACGTTATTTCGGTACTGGATTATAGTGTGAAGAATATAGGTTTGGAGTTGAACAACCTCGTTATGTAATTAACGAGCCATGCAGAAGACTACACCCACTCTTACGAAGATTTTTTGGCAGACAGTAGTTATGAAAGTTTGACGAGATTTTGGTTATAATGTCTAAGATGGTGTTATGTAATAAAAAATCTTTGTTTTCACATTGTTTTTCAAAAACATTCTTCGACTATCTAAGTATTTAGATCCTGAATTTAACAACAAACCTAATATATCATTTATTTCAGGTAAAATCGTAGTGTTCAACTACCAATTTGAGCGTTATGGTAAATCTGTCAAGTATAGAAGCCTAGGAGCAGTGGAAGCATAAAAACATGGAGCAGCTGCAAGTGAAGGTTTCCGAGAATATAGTATTTAAAATCGAAAATTATAACAGTGACTATTTTATTCAACACATTATAATTATAATGACAAAAAGAGTGAAGAATTACATTGATATTCATATTTATAACCTTTGTTGTCGAGTGCGACGTCTACGAGTTCCTTCCTCATATTCGGGACTTTAACTTCTCCGACCTTAGTGGAGAACTATGGGGGTTGAACAAGAGTTCGATGAAGAAAGTCCCATATTCACTTCTAAGGATTTCTCTTCAATGGCTTTCTCTTCTTCTCTTCCCGGTTTGGCATTGGAGCGGCAGTACTTAAAGCTCATGTAAATTACTACTAGAATTCCAAAAATGTAAAGTGAGATTGTATGAATACTAATTTCATCAAAATGCACTGGAACTGTTTTTATATTTCCAATTTCAGTTCGTTCAGAGTCCAAAGCACTATAAATAGTTTTTAATTCGTCTAGTTTAATCGAGTCTATTTCAATTGTTGGACATTTTATATTTTCCTAACTTGAAAATTCACTGATTGGTTCTAATCGCGGAATTTCAATATTTTACTTTTCCGCCCAACTTATCTATATGCGAGAAATGTAGTGGTTTACCCAAAAAAACTTGAAAATTTTGAAAAAAAATACGGTGTTATTTTTACGTTTTCCATCAACAACAACATGAAATCCTGTGTGTATGTCGTCGTCATCGTCGTCGTCGTCGTTGTCGTCGGCCACTTTTCCTTACATATCTTGTTAGCACGATACAGCCTCCGGAGTGCAAAAAGTCACCAACTTTATGATTTAATATTATTAAGGACATGTCACAAATAAACCCTATTGGTTTTCAGCTCACCAGAGCCAGTACAACGGGTGCTATGGTACTTGAAGAACGACATTTTGTCATTTTTTGAGAAATTCCAGTTTGTTAGCACGATATAGCCTCCGGAGTTCAACAAGTTACCAATTTTATAATTGATTATTATTCAGGACATCTCACTGATGAACCCTATTGATTTTTAACTCAACAGAGCTAATAGAACAGGTGCTACAGTACTTTAAGTACGATATTTTTGTCATTTTTGGAGAAGTTTCAGTTTGTTAGCACGATACAGCCTCCGGAGTATATACAAGCGACCAATTTTATGATTGGATATTATTCGGAACGTCTCAAAGATAAACCCTATTGATATTCAGCTCACTAAAGCCAGTACCACGGGTGATATGGTATTTGAAGTACCAAATTTTTGTCATTTTTGGAGAATTTTCAGTTTGTTAGCACGATACAGCCTCCAGAGAGTATACGATTGATCAATTTTATCATAGAATATTGTTCAATGTGTCTCACAGATGTACTCTATTGATTTTCAGTTGACTAGAGCGAGTACAGCGGGTCCTATAAATCCAGATATACTAAATTTTTGATTATTTTTGGAGAAATTTCGGTTTGTTAGTACGATACCACTCCCGAAGTGTATACAAGTAACAATTTTATGATAGAATATTGTTCAGGGCCACAGATGCGTAAAAGTTAGTTTTAATCTTTAAAACCGTTTATTGTATTTTAGATGGATCCTTGAAAGCTTTGAATAATATAACTTCCAGCTGCTCTTCACACTTATTTCTAAGTGCCAGTAAATAGGTTCCTTGAAGAAGAATATTGTTTATAATTTTACCGCACTTTTGCGTTTTCACGATACTATAGGGTGAAATAATTATTCTCTGAGTTTTCTTCACTTTCTGAACTTGGCGTTCGGTGATCTTGGTAGGAATTTGGTGTCACCTCGTAGTGTTTTTTTAATATTTCTGCAACTGGATCTCGCAAGGAGAATTATTGGTATTCTGGATTGGCTGGATGTCTTCGCAGGGGAACTCTCCTGCAGGAATTTCTTGGCATCTAGTATCCATAAATGCGTACTCGTGCTCAGAGGATATTAGGTATTTTGTTTGTGGGAACATTGTTTTGCAGAAACGAAAAGAGGTTGTTGGAAGAGAATACAAATGATAGTAGTAATAATCGTTTAACTGAACTATTGGTATTTCTAAAATAAATACTATTTTGGTAGCTTTACCGTAGTTTCTAATTTTACTAGTCCTCTCAAATAATAGGATAGTTTCCAGAATTGGTTCAAATGGGAATTTTTTTTAGCTGTTTGCTAATTATTAAAATTTCTGAAAGCAAATCATTCGGATCAGCTATGGAGTTATGAAAGGTATTTAATTTAGAGAAAGTAACAGTAACTTCTATTTTCTCGAGTAGATAATAGATTATTTGAAAACCTGTAGTAATTTGGGATACAATAATTTGAATTGCGAAATAATGATATGTTTCTAATTCTTCTAGCTTAAGATTCTTTATCTTTTCCTGTATTCTTGTTATACGATGGTTCAATATTAATTGTTTGTTGGCGAACTTGATGAGGAATCTGCAATTACGGGAGGTTTTTTCAGTTCTTTAATATGAACTATTTCATTTTTGTTTTTGTTTGACTGTCTAGTAATTTCTACTCGGTTTCTAGATAATTTCGCAGTTATTTGGTAAATGCCTAAAAATACCTTGTCATTTTTGTCAAGTCGTCTAGGGGTTTCTTTATAAACAATTTGGTTAAGTTTAAATTCCGAGTTATCGTCACCTTGATCGTTAAGTTTCGTAATTACTTTTTGCTTTTTGTCAGTCACTGTCTCATTCACCTGGTGATATACATGTTTCAGTTTTTCCTTGTGTTTTCGGCGTAATGAATGTAAATCAAATATTTCATTGGGATTTCTTGTGTCAGTATGTCCGAAAGTAAGTTCAAATGGCGTAAAATTAGTTGAGATATGTATAGTATTATTGTAGCCTAGTATAGGTTAGTCCATTAAATTGCTTTTTTTATCGGGGTCAATTTCTTGTAATATGCATAATTGTTCGATTAGCGTCGAATGTAGAAGTTCTGCTATTGAGTTGGACTCATGGTGACCTGGGGTAGTAAAGTGAACATTAATTTCATGGAGTGCCAGTATATCTTTAACTGTTTGATTATTAAATTCGGTTCCTTTGTCTAGAACTAAAGTTTGTGGAACATCAAGAGGTGTAAAATATTTGATTAAAGCTCTACTTATGATAACTGCGGTCTAACCTTCAATAAAAATTGCTTGTGTGAATTTTGAGAAAGCATCTGTGAGTGTTAAGTATAATTTTCCATCCAAAGTGAATACATCTACATTTTTGTCGTGGTTTTCGGCCATTTAAAAGAAGTATTAAATTCAAAAATACTATATCACGTTTCAGTTCATTAGTTGTTCTAAACGATCTTTAGATTTTAGTTGAAACATATTTTAATATGTCTAAACCGCAGTTGTAACTGAAATCGGAGGATGATTCAAAACAAATAATGAAACCGAAACGTAATAAAGATAGGTATGGAATGAGTATAATAATAATTCTAAGCTAAAAAACCTATTACATTTAAATAGGTATCTTACACAAAATAAACATATATTTATATACTTCTGTAGACAGAAACAGAATAGTTATTTATGCAACAAGTGCATAAAGTGGCGTCTTTTTTCACGGATGGAAAAATTGACGCATGAATCGCAGGCATGCAAAAACAAAAAAATGTCTTATTTCGGTTGCTCTAAATGGACTGAAAATGGCGTCGATTTGTTTGTAATGATGACATAACGGTGCATAAAATTGACACACGAGTGCATAAAATACTTTTTATAATTCGCGTATAAAAGAGACTTCATTATAACATTGTTTACAGTGTCACAATGAAGCTCTTTGAACACTGTAATAGTAATTTTTAGAGTACAGTTGGTTATTGTATTTAGTTATATTTTTATTTGACATTTGACTTTAACCTTGACACAGATTATACATGAAATGGTCTAGCGTTGTTGTAGCTAGCAAATTATTATACTAAAGGTATATTAGAATGATTTATATATTAAAAATAATAACGAATAAAGTACGCTAACGTTTATTTATCAATGATTTGTCAATTGTTTATTTTTATATTGTATAGGATCAATATATAGGTATATAAAACGTACGATTAATGGGATAAATTACCAGATATCTATGTGAAGATGTATTACAGAAATAATTCTGTTCATGATATAATATAAATAGATCGCAAGAGCATATACGAAGAAGCTCTTTTCTAAACAAATAATCATCCTCTTTTTTCTTAAATAAAAGTTTGTTTACAATTTACACAATTATTCGGTTATAATATGTCAAAAGTGCTGTATAAAACCATCTGTGATCTGACCAATTAGGAATCTACAGAACTGCCAACTTAAATTCAAACCACACCTCCTAGTTTAAAAAGAGGGATTATATGAAATTATATTTTATTTAAATAATTAAATAAACGCGAATTATAAAAAATATTGTGTAAAACTTGTGTCACAATGACTTTCTGTAGTACTCGTGATTTGAACAACGAACCGCGAAGCGGTGAGTTGTGCAAACTTCACTCGTACTACAAAACGAGTCATTGTGACACTTGTTTAACAAATAACTATTGTCTCACCCTAATGTCACTTTTTCAAATCGTTCAAACAATAAATATTTTATGTACGAAAATCGATTTAAAAAATTGGGAATCGAAGAAGAACTTGGAGTAACTCAAGGTGTACAGTATCACTTACTGTTAAGTCTGTGGCGGACCGTATTATTGCAAAAGCTGATAATTGGATGAAATTTCCCAATACTGAAAATGAAATCCTGCAGGCAAAGGAATTGTGGCAAACAAAATATCGTTTTCCAACAACTATTTGTGAAATCGATTGCACTAATGTAGGAATTCTTAATCCACGAATTCATGAAGACGAATAAATAAATCGGAAAGGAAAACCAACGTTAAATATTGAAGCTACTTGTAATGCAAAAGAAATTTTTACCGGTGTTGACGTTAGTTGGCCTGGATCTGTGCACGATGCCCGAATTTGGCAAAACTCCCACGTTAAGCAAGTTATGCATACATCACAGAACGCGGTATTGGTCGGTGATAGTGGATATGGAATAGAGCCCTGGTTGATGACACCATTCAAAAATCCAATTAATCATACAGAAAGGGTATTCAATGCACTGTTGGAATCGGAAAGGGTTGTAATCGAAAGGTGCTTTGGGCAGTTAAAACGACAATTCCCCATATTACAATATGTCTGCCGGGTAAAACTTAGAAACGTCCCAAAAATAATAGTGGTATGTGTTATATTGGATAACATTGCAAAGCATCTAAGAGATCGTGACTTCGAAGGACCTGAAGATATTCCTGAAGAACATGAATACTTTCTAATTAATGATGACAACGATGAAAATAGACTTCGTCTTCGTCACCGAGGACAAGCGGCGAGGCAAAATTTGGCTGCAATAATTAGACAGTTAATGTAGTTATTATTGATTTTAATGAACAATTATAATAAAAAGAAATATATTCAAAATACGTAAATATTATTTGTAACGGTTAATAATGTTATTCAGTTCGAATCATAAAAACTTCTATCTCCGTCAACAATAATGTTGTCTTGCAAAGTATCACCTGTTTTTTGATGGGTATTACAATGTTCACTTTGTAACTTTTGTAGTTTTTTTTGATAATACTCCCTTTGCAAAGTTGATGTTTGAAATTGTTGGAGTAAAACTAATCGTTGTAGCTCCTTTGTGGTTAAATTTATTGTTTCATCGGTTTCATACTTATCTGTGGCTGTTTTTCTCCTTGGTGACATACTGGCTTTGGTTGCTTTTATATGATTTTCTAACGGAGACAATTGATGATGAGGTTGGCACCAAATCACTTTCTGTTGTTGGATTTTACAATATGCCGATTTGTATTGGCCCTGTGTAAAGAAATGTTAGATCAGAACCTAACGTTTTTGAGCTGAGTAATTTTAGTTGTTTTTTCGCGATTTACTGACGTAAACAGTCGCATATGTCAGCAATCATTACAACTATTATTTTCAAAAATAAGATAGATATATACACAATTAAATTACCTTAATTTCTGGTGATAGTCGGATTTGTGTCTCCCTCTACTGCTGCCACCATTTGTTCTTCCCAGTCTACTAGTTTTATTCTTGTGTTTCCTGTTTTCTTTAAGTTAGTTTTTTCTTAAGTCTACTCTTCATGTTGTTGTTTTTTTCATGAAACCTTTGGCATCTGATTCTTTACCAAATAATGCTTTATATTTTTGCAATACCTTAGCGATCGCTCCACCTTTCAATTTTTTTTTAATTTTTGGAACCTGTGACTTAGCCAAAATAATAGGACAGCTGCGAAGCTCATCAGCAATAAATTTTAACTCACTGCTATTATTGTACTGTTGTTCAGTTTCGCTTTCACTTGACGAAGACATTTCAAAACCCAACTTACCATTATTATTCAGCTCGTGAGTATAGACGAATTTGCACGTTGTAAACAACAAGCTGCTTTGCGTGTCTCGACATGTATGAGACCATTTTACTCTTCCACAGAAGCATTTACTTGCAAGTATAAGGTAATCATTATTAATTCGGACACAAGGGTTTCCTTTTACTTCTACCTTTTACTTGTAGCAAAACCTTTTACTTAGACCTTTTCCTTTTAAGCAATTCCTTTCTTTTTATTAATATGACTTATTATCTCAATGTCTGATTCAATTCGCATACAGTCGATGACTAATCTAAGGTGAAATTTCGTTGTTTACCTACTTAAACGGGTGACTGTCGGCCGTCTGAGCACTCTACCGACAAATAATTAGCTGATCGACTATATATCGTGTGCGTTCTTCTTCAAACGGACGGACGGATGCCAGAATATAAGACGTCGATTTTTCGTCGACTCGTGTTTAAAGTATAAAACGTTTACTTCCAAACCGTCTTTGAGTGCGAACAGTTAAAAGTTTTATATTGGTTACAAAATCGTCAAACAGTTTATTTTTTCTTTAAAATCTTGAAGTTTTTGTCAAGGAAATCATTGAGTAGTCTCAATTGATTTCACCCTGCCATCCCCGCCAGCAACGGGGACAATCCCGTTCACTACAGAGTACACCAAAAGACTCCGAGAAAGAATACAAAACCTTAATGCAAAACAACCCCAGATCTTCACTAGTGAAAGTTTATCGGCTAACAGTATTGTGAGTGTTAAAAAAGCGTTTGTGACAGTTAAAACATCGCCGAAATCGGCAAAATACAAAGGTACGTCCTCTCATAAAATATTTAAAAAACATAAAAAACACCGGAAATTTTCCACTCAAAAAAAACATAACAATCAAAAAAAACGACAGTCATTCATTAAACTCAATTGTAGTAGACGATCCACGTCACCCTGCAGCGTCTGTAGGGTTGACCGATACCTCTTTTCAACAAGAGATAGAAAGAATTAAAAATAAAAAGGCTGAATTGAAAATTAAAAATCAAAATTACTTAAAATTAACATATTTAAACGAAGATTCGTTATCCTCCGAGGATACATCTACTGAAAACGGCAATATAAGCAATTTAGATAATTCAAATAAAACCATCATTCCTGACGATATTATTGCAGCAATTGATTTTTCGGTACTTAACAAATGTTTAAACAATCCTGCTCAAAACAATACTGTGTTCCTAGCATCGCAGCAACCTAATTTAATAAATAAAAAGTGTACAGAAACTATAGAAAAGTGTATAGAAACGGATAAAAACAAGTGTCTAGAAACGGTCGAGAAAAAGTGTATAGGAACTAGACAAGAAAAGTGTCTAGGAAACTTAAATTTAAACAAGTGTACAGAAATTGACAAATCGTTAGTAAATAAGTCACAAACGCCGCACTCGCTTAGTTCATCGCTTTCCATCCCCAATATCAGAGGCAACGACGACAACGTCACCTCCACCCCTAACCAGCGAAATATCGACAACCATCAATCTGATAAAATGGAGCAAGACACTATCGGCCCACATAGTTTGACGTCGGATGAAGAAGATGCAACCACCAACCCCCACCAAAAAGTGGTGGTTGAATTTCATAAACCCTCCACCCCCTCATGGGCGAATGAAGTTGAGGAAAGAGATAATGCAAATATCCACGAACAAGACAAATTTACATCACAATATGCGAGTTTAATTAAAAACAAACAAATAATTGCAAAAACATTAAATATGTCTAGCAGCAAAAAACAAGCCACTACGCAAGATCTAAATGCAATTTCAACTGTGCCCGACTCACAAAATGATAATCAAATGGACACTATCCCGCCGGGTTATGAAAAACCAAAAAAAGTTACTACTTTCAAAAATATAATGAAGAAATCGACTCAAACGAATATATTAACTACCTCAAACAGATATGAATCTATATCAGATAATACAGACGACGAAGCCACCCACACGAACACACAGAAAAAACGTAAGAAGAAAACCTTCCGTAAACTCAACCCTTCCGCATCAAGCTCAGATGGGGAAGATTTTGCCGGTCACGCAAAAAGACCGAAAGAAAACCCTAAAAAAAATACAAAGAAATCCACCGCATGCCCTTCTATTGTCATAGAGGGTAATGTATCAGCTCATAGGGACATGATAGGCAAATTAAAAGAAGATGTGCAGAAGGATTTCGAAATTAAGTATACCAACAAATCCTCCATCATCTTTACGAAGGATGCGAAAGACTTCGACAAGCTAAAAGCCACGTTAAGAAGCGAAAAGGTGCAATTTCACACCTACACAAAACGAGAGGACAAATCACATGCCTTCGTGTTGCGTGGTCTGGCAGAAGGCTTACAAATTTCGGACATCAGAGATGAATTGGAGACAACATACAAAATCATGGTTAAAGACATTTATAGAATGAGCACGAAAGGGCGCCCATTGTACCTCGTGGTCACTGATGCCAAAACCACCCTGGACTTTCTTAATAAAAATGTTCGCATTATTGAATACACGAGAGTGCAATGGGAATATCGACGACAGGGGAAACCGATTATTCAATGCCACGTGTGCCAATTGTGGGGGCACGCCACCTCAAATTGTGGAAGGACACCGAGATGTTTGAAGTGCGCCGGCAG
Organism: Galeruca laticollis; assembly: GCA_963921935.1. Lineage (NCBI taxonomy): Eukaryota > Metazoa > Arthropoda > Insecta > Coleoptera > Chrysomelidae > Galeruca > Galeruca laticollis. The sequence goes on along the minus strand of OY998180.1, from coordinate 66,629,296 downwards.
CCATTTGACACCTGAATGCACCAAACAGAGGACTACCCCGGCCCGATGCGCTAACTGCAACGGAGATCATCCTGCCAACGCAGAAGTGTGCCCGGAGTACATCAAACGTCGAACGTGGCTCGAAGAGAAACGTGCTACAATCCAAAAAACCAATCCTCCCACAAATAAATTCATACCAGCCCCTATCCCTCCATAAATCCATGGACCCGTTCTCAAAACAATCGAGATGAATTTCCCAGCCTCCCTTCCAAATCTCGATCTTCAAACATGCCACAAGCCACCACCAGCACAAGCACGAATAAAAACACCATTTCAAACAATGCAGTCAACATCAACTTAAATAATTTTACTGAACTAAACAGCAAATTCAACGAGCTACATCAACTAATAAATCTACAAGAACTGATGAGAGCGGTATCCGATCTTACAGAGCAGATGAAAACTGCCAAGTCCAAATTAGAAAAATTTACTATATACAACAACTTCGTTGCCGGTATAGACAGCTATGACTTCTAGGCAGGTAGGTGGTAAAACAGGCTCTCAAAATCGATTTAACTTCAAAATTATTTTCTGTAACATACAAGGAGTTTTATCCAAACTCCATTTAATCAGACATTTTATCGACATTCACAAACCTGATATTTTCATTCTAATCGAGACGCTTCTAAAACCAAACAAATCTTTTAACTTAAAAATTCCTGAATATCGTCTACTGAGACAAGATCGCACCTCTGATGCCAGGGGGGGCGGTTTCATTTTACTAATTAAAAAGGGCATAAATTTCAAATCCTTGCAACACGACAATTCTTCAATTGAGCATATCTTGATACTTTTAGATAATAAAATTAAAATTGTCGGTGCCTATAATACACCACTACATATCTTAAAAGAATCAGACTTTGCTAACATTATGAAAACACATAATAAAGTGTTATTAGTGGGAGACTTAAATTGTAGACATCCCTTATGGGATTGCTATGCCAAACGTCCCAACAAAAACGGAAACACTCTCCAAACATTCTGCGATAACTCTGATTGCAATATGTTTGCACCCGATGACCCTACCCACTTTCCCTTCACAAACCACTCTCCTAGCACTATAGACATCGCCATCAGCAAAAATTTGAACAATATATCAAAAATCAAAACCATAACCGACCTTAATTCCGACCACGATCCCGTCCTAATTAACCTTAAACTTCCCCATCAAATACACAACCCTCTTAACAAGATATATGATTATAACACCACAAATTGGCAAATGTTCAGACAATATATTAACAAAAATACAACTATAATGGATAATATCGAAAACACAGATCAATTAAATAAAACAATAAAAACGTTACAAGAAACCATTGTAAAAGCCAGGGATCTTTCTACTACCATTAAACCCAATTTTTCCTCCCCAAACTCCCTCCCAGATTATATTGTTAAAATAATAAATGATAAAAATAAAATCAGAAAAAGGTGGCAGCACACTAGGGATCCTGACGACAAAAATATATTAAAACAATATCATAATATAATTAATTCACTCATTCAAGAATATAAAAATCATAAATGGGCCACCTTTTTAAATACGCTCAAACCTGAAGATAATTCCCTATGGAAAATCACAAAATACTTTAGAAGAAAATATAAAAACATTAATAAAATCGATCAAAATGGACAAACACATACAAACCCAAAGGATATCGCAGAATTGTTTGGAGAGTACTTTCAAAATAATTTTATTAACAGTTGCCCGAGTTCACCGTTCCATAAACAAATTGAAAACATGATTACTCAACATTTTCAAAGCTCAAACCTTATAAATTCATATAATTTAGTTTCGTATTCTGAAATGGTATCAGTCATAAATTCATTAAAAAACAAAAAAGCCCCCGGCAACGATGGGATACATAATATTTTAATTAAAAACTTGCCAAGAAAGGCTATTGTACAGCTTTTATATATCGCCAATTTTATTATCAAGTCTGGTCATTATCCGGATATGCTTAAAATCGCCAACATTATCCCAGTACCAAAAGCTAATAAACAACCATGTTATGTTGATAGTTACAGGCCAATTTCCCTATTGAATAACATTGCAAAGGTGATAGACAAAATTATTTTAAATAGACTTCAAAATTTCGTGAACAAAAATAACATCATACCCTCGGAGCAGTACGGTTTCAGAAGTGGACATAGCACCATTGCTCAAACTATAAGTGTTCTAAACTATATTAGAGAAGGTTTTAGCGTCCAGAAAAAGGCCGTAATGGTAGCAATGGACATTCAAAAAGCTTTTGACACTGTATGGCTCGAGGGTCTGTTGTACAAATTAATCAAAATTAACACACCAAACTACTTAATAAAATTATTAAATTCATACTTAACTAACAGGAAATTTTATACCAAAATCGAAGGAACCCTGGCAGGGCCATTTAGCATACAGGCGGGCGTCCCTCAAGGGTCGGTTCTATCTCCTTTGCTTTATTCAATTTTCATTCACGACATCCCAACCACCCCTAACATTTTAACAGCGATGTATGCCGACGACACTTGTTTTGTGGCATCGGCAAAAAACTCTGATGACGCTCTCAACACTTTACAAACACATATAAACACTCAAATTCTACCTTATTTCAACAATCAAAAACTGACAATTAACGCTGCGAAAACTGAGTACATTTTACTCAGGAGAAAAACCACTATAACTGGCCGATTACAATCTCAGCTTTGTATAAACGGACATAACATCACCCCCAGCACAACGATAAAATATTTAGGTTACACAATACAAGGGAACACAAATGCTAATGCGCATATTAACACTCAAGTCCGTAAAGCCAAGATGGTAATGGGCCAGTTATAGCCACTCATATGCAGACAAAGTAAACTTTCCACAGAAAACAAAATCACTTTATACAAACAAATAATACGCCCCATTCTCACATATTCAGCACCTGTCTATCTCACCGGAACACAACGAAACTTTCACACTTTGCAGATGGTACAAAACAAGTGTCTGAGAATGGCAATTAAACATCAAATTCCTTACCCTCATCTCCCCAAAACCTCATGGTTACATGACAAGGCCGATCTACCCACTATCAAAGACTTCGTTACTACAATCTCAAAATTTTTTTATGATAAATGTCTGCCAGAAAATCTTCGAACAGCTCTCAAAGCCGTAAATCGCGCAGAAGCAACTCATGATAGTGGGTGTCGGCTTCTGCATGGTACACTAAAAATATAACTTGGTTGCATTTCTGAATCCCAATCATCAAAAGCGGGATACGACTTCGATTCAGCCCTTTACACTGAACTGTAAGTTTACCCCAGCTTAACTTTCATAAAATATTTAAAATCATCTGCCATGTTGCTTTTCTCTAAATCTAAAAAACCCTATCAATTGTTGAGACCCTGTTTTTCAGTTGCTTTTCAGGGAATACCCAGCCGAAATTTTTATGGAGCTAGAATTATATACCGGGGACAAAGTTGTTTTACTTAATCAAAACATATGGATAATGCGTTGCACGCAAGGAGCCATATACACTCCGAGGATGACAGACGCAAGGATTTCAAGAATCGCCAGACCATCGGCTTTATTATATTCTTGAATGATTTGTAATTGTGGGAACTGTAACCTATTGTTAATAAAGATATTTTAAGTTAAGTATAAAACGTTTAATTCTATACAATATTCAACTGATAAAATGTTATGTTAGTTTTTCTAAATTAAATTATCAAGTTGACGTCCTTGGCGGTAACGAAATTCTTTCAAACAGTAACGGAAATTTGGGAAAACTTTAATGGGAGCTTTTCTGGAACGGCTATCGTTTCTTGCCACATACACAGCTCCAATTGCCGGAATGTTGTCTGTTTACCTATTAGCTTACTTTCAAGCTATCAACATAAAATAATCTGCTGAACTTAAGTCCTTGGAGGCCAGGTATCTCTGGTCTGACTTTTTGGAGTATGAGAAAATTCAATAAAACTGGTGGTGCGATACTTCTTTTTTCTAATACCGTTTCATATGGTGAATTGAACGTTGTTTTTCTCTTGTACATATTTCCAAAGTGCTCAAACGTCACAAAAAGTCTGTAGGATATTTATATATGTAATATTGCTACATAAACTAAATAGTGAACTTTCTAGAAACGATATCCATTCGTCTAGTTCATAGTCTTTAATCTTATCCTCCAATTACCGCAGGAACAAACTTATTGCACATGTGGAATATTTCCTGGTGCATTTATGAAGAACATACCAAAAGAAATTATAATTTGAATTGTAATTTGATATATCGATCATTCATTTTAATGGAAACAGCTCTTTTGTTAGGGTAGGGATATTAGTGGAATGAATAAAACAAAATGTATGTAAAGACAATATAATTTCAGTGAAAACAATATAATGTAATTGAAGAAAATATAATTAATTTAAAGACAATATAATTTAGGTGAAAACAATATAATTTGAGTGAACGCAATATAATTTACAACAAGGCAATGTATTTTACGTGAAGATAGTATGATTTAAATGAAGACAATATAATTTATGTAAAGATAATATAATTTAATATAATCTTTCACTAGTAACAAAGAGTGTTTCATAATCCAATAATTACTCATTCCATATTTTCATATTCGTCCTGTTCCACGCTGCTTTCGCTTCGTCCCTTTCTGTCATGGATGTCAGTCGGCCCTGCGCTCTCTGCAAATCAAATTCATAATATTATTATCAACTTCATACAAATATTTGGAGAGTCAATATAATTGTGACATGGAATACATGAATTACTTACTCCTTGCTCTCCTACTTCGCCTGCGTCGTTTTTTTTGCCTACTACCTCTTCGGCGCGATTCTTTGAGAGGAAGACTTCTTTTTTTCAGCCCCATGATGTATTGATATATTGAATATTTCTGAGAGCTGATACCTGACAAAAATTGAAATTCATTTTAATGAAAGCTTATGGAAAAATCTGGGTCATTAGAAACTCGTGAATATTATAAAGAGGATGGTTAATTATGAAATTTGAGTAGAATTACTCAAATTTCGGAATACTCACCTAATTTGAATTTTCCGTTGGCTTTTTTCAATATACCACTTTTTATGCCAATCTTCAGAGCTTCCTTAACTTGTAGGGAACCATTTCTTAACTTGGTTTTCCTCTGAGAATTGATACAGTTGAGTACGTCCTCAAGAGACGAACCTTTATAGTTCTCCAAATTCGCGATAATATCTATTACATCCGTAACGAAAGCGAGCATCGTGGAAATAGATACTTAAACAAAAAAATTATTGTTAGTTAAGAATAAATGAACATGTTATAAAATTACTTATATGCCAATGAATTTTTAGATGTTTCAAACTTACTTACTTAATTTTCCTATACGTCTGATTTTGAAAGCGTTCACTGTTAAAAGTGATTTTGGATAATGAAAGAATTAAATATTGACATAAATTTTGACAGCCAGAATTACTACAAATAATTTTCAATAAACAACTGCCGCTTGTTTTATTTCAAATTGATAAATGTTCGGAGGCGGAACGAGAAACGCATAGACATGAACACGTCATCGTGTTCCAAAACTTACATCAAATATTACTTATTTTATTTTCCAAAATAATCGATTGGCAACAATTTGAAATACCTAATTACAATCTCAATCAATTCATACTAGTCCGCAAATCAAAGAGATGATCCATTTCATTCGGATTTCTCATCTATATATTGAAGTATAATTCAATAGCTGTTGTTCCTGATTCGAAAGAGGCCACTATTTAATTTTGACTTTTCGCATCTTGATTGTTTTACTTGGTTTTACTTCTGTGTTTATAATTATTCGAAGTCCGCATACTAAGATGTTTTCTAAATTTGACACTAAATGGTGTAAAATGACACATAAAAGATTTCCGTAATAATATGGAAATTGTACAGTTGCATGAGAAAGAGGGTACAAGTATTAGAAAGAGACGCTAACGTCACCCTATTTGCGTAAAACCGGCTGTGATTATTGAAGGTTATCAAATATCATACTTTCTCAAAAATATAATATAATAGTTGTTCTTTATTCAACTTTAACAGACGCTCGACGCCAGGAGTGCGTTCATAATCTATAGGCGACGTGATGAGCGAACTCTGATAGGATAACGTATCAGTTAGACGCCGGATAGATGCGTCGGGAGAAACCAACTTGAACGATTAGAGCGTGACCTACCGATTTGTTGGTTGAACTGTCAAAATTTGATTTAGATATTGTTATTTATTTTACGTTGGTTGCAGAAAAACAGGTATCGTGCAATGTCTTTACTTTTAACATTATTACCAATGGAATTTGAAAATCTTTTGTTGATGGAAACTGATAGCTAACCTTAACCCACAGAATAACGATTACCGGTCACTTAGCCTCTATAAACAAGAACTCTGTATAATACGAATTGTGTATGTTAGGGTAACAACTTCCCTGATCGCGAGCGGGGAGCTAGGAGTGCACTCTCGGCGATTCCCGTGGTGCGTTTGTGAATGCTGTGGTGTAGAGTGTGAGGTATATATTACATGTTTTATGAACGCTCATTTTATACCTAAAGGTTAAGGTGGCGTTACATGCATGCATCCGTTATCCGATGATACGTTGATCCGAAATGAACCCTATTGGTCAGAAAATTCAAATGTCATTTTACTTCCGATGGTTTTCAACTTTCATACGATATCGTACAGAGTTAAAATATTTTCTATTTCTTCCGATATCGGATAAATCTTAACCTCATTTTTTTGCATTTTATCTGTGTATAGTAACCGACTCTAGAAGAGCTATGAATTTACAGCAGTAGATCTCATACCAAAGGCAAAGAAAAGGTAACATCAAAAATGTTTTGCTTTTATCACTTCTGCTTTTAAGAAAAAAAAAACAAAAAAGAACCAAGAAGATTTTGGGTCCGCGACATTTTCATGAATAGAAAAAACCAAGGAGCCTATCATAACTTGTTGAAAGAAATGATGCTTACTGATTCAGAAAAGTACTTCAATTACCTGAGGATGTCTAGTGATTCCTTCCAGAACTTACTGCAGCTTGTGGGTAAAAAAATAACAAAATCTTACAGTGTACGAGAACCAATATCTCCTGGAGAAATTATTTCCCTCACATTAAGGTAGAATAAAAATATATCCACATTTTGTGAATAATTTATGTGACAAAACAATTTGCACAGGTATCTTGCTAGTGGAGACAGTATGATTTCCTTGTCCTATGCATTTCGTATTGCCCCTTGTACAGTTTCCATTATTATAAAAGAAACATGTGATGCCATTTGGGATTCCTTAAATGATAAAGTACTGCTAACGCCAAAAACAGAGTCCTGGATGCAGATTGCCCAAGATTTTGATGAAAAATGGCAATTACCTCACTGCGTTGGTGCTGTTGATGGCAAACATGTCACAATACGGGTACTCATATTTAAGATCTTTTTTCACATATAAACAAAATACTCAAACCCGAATTTTTTTCAGGCCCCGGTAAAATCGGGATCAACATTTTACAATTATAAAGGAGCACATAGAATCGTTCTTTTGGCATTATGCGATGCAAACTATAAGTTCACTTTGGTGGACATTGGTGCACAGGGTAGACACAGTTATGGTGGCCTTTCCAAAAATTCTGAAATAGTCAAGTTGCTTATCACAGACAGAATAAATTTTCCAGCCCCTTCGGCATTAAGTACTGAGGAAGAAATTAACTACTATATTTTTGCTGATGAAACTTTTCCTCTAACCACTTGCATTATGCGTCCATATGCAGGTCGGTTTTTGGTGCAGAATAAGAGAATTTTCAATTACATCAAAAATTTAGCCTCAATTATTAACAGGTGATATAAATAATAACTTATTGGTGAAACGTGAGTAAAATAATTGAAGTTATCATTTCTGTCAGGCATCCAGGGATGAACAGGTTTTTTGTGATTATATTTTATTTCAATTTCATTGTGCTCAAACCCAATTTGTGTATTTTCAATGCTGTTAAAAGTATGTTATCGTCGAACTAAATTATTATTTTTTATTTCAGACTTAGTCGTGGGCGTAGAATGATTGAAAATGTATTTGGGATTTTGTTGCAGCGTAATTATAGAAAAGCAATTATAGCTTGCATTCCAACTGTAGAAGCAGTTGTTAAGGCAACTGTTTGCCTACATAATTATGTAATGATGTCCGAATCAAAGGCTGGAAGTGAAAAAAGATATTTTACTTTAAATAGTGTTGACAGAGAGAGACTAATGATGGGGAAATTATTCGAGCAGATTGGAGAAATGAGGATTCTGCAATTGGTCTTCTTCCAATCAGAAGAACCAGTTCTAACAGATATGGAATAGCAGCAGAAAATATGAGAGATTTATTATGTAGGTATTTTGTTGGAGAAGGCTCAGTGCATTTTCAATGGAATATATAAATAATTATTTACATTGTGTATTTATTTTATCAAAACAAACTTAAATTACAACTTATAATATTATCACATGTCAATTATGACAATATTTTTTTTACTTAATAATAACAAAAAAACAAAATTTTATTCAAGAAAGTCTTTGGTCCCTTCATAGGCAATCTGTAGCAGCCTTATTTCCAGGAGTGTTCGTTCACGCTGAGGAATTTGTGTCAAAAGTTCTGAGATTCGAGAACAAACTACTGTTGAAGTCTCAGGTAGAAGTGAAGGAATTGGGCTATCATTAATCTTATTTAATGCGTCTACAATGGCCACTTCAATTTTGTCTTTCTTTTGGTCCACTTTGGACAGATTAGACACATTAGGCAACATGGGGGAGATAGTGCTTGTAGTTACTGGGGATATCTGACTTGGAATTTTTGTTATGGTTGCTCTATATTCAATTGTATCTTGTAAAAATGACATTTCGTCAAAAAGTTCCTACTTTTTTTTTCTTAGAGGATGAGTCACTTGGTATTTATTCACCTTTGATGCGGACATAAGTGTTTCTAATATTGCGCCATTTTTTCATTGAAAATTTTAGGGAATATTCAGGATTCTCCCCAAACTCTTGAACAATGTCCATCCATAATCGGTCCCTTATGAATTGGATCGTTCTTTTACTGGGAGGCGTGAATCCCACAAACGCGGTCGTGCCTGAATACAACTGATGAGTAGTTCCTCAACAGTTACTGTTTCTTCTCTAGCAGTATTGGCATACTACAATTAAAATAATATGTGTAAGTATTTATGTAAATAGGATATATAAAATAACATAAACCTTAGCCAACTTTTATTTTATGTTAAAGAGATGAAAACAGATGGGCACATGATTTCTGTTATGAAATGATATCAACAACACATAGATAATAGTTCTTGGTGTTTAGATTATACGTCCCTTTTGTGTGGTTTATGCTTATTTATTATATTACTTTTTTGATTTTCTTTACTTAATGATGCCGATGAACCAGTGACGTGTTCAACTAATTCTGCTGACTGCGAATACATGTTAAATCCAATATTTAATACATGAAAAGAGCAACCAACTTAACCAAGGGTCTTGTATTGTATAATATGTGTAGTTTGTAGGTTAGAGGTTATTTAGAATTCAGTAAATTCTAGGTTAGATTTCGGATACGACAATCGGATTAATGTAAATCAAGAAAAACACTCATAAGAAATTTTGAGTACTTTCGGAGATCGTGTCGTCGGATAACGGATGCATGTAACGCCAGCCTTACACTCAAGGCGTTGTTTTGTGAACGCACTCCTGATTTCGATTTTTGACAACCTATGACATTTGTTAACCTCTAATAATCCCAGCCGGTTTTATGCCAATAGGATGACGTTAGCGTCTCTTTCTAATACGTGTACCCTTTTTTTACTGTAGCTCATATCACATCTTCCAATAATACGCCAAACTTTTTAGGCTGAAAAAATTGTTCTTCCTCGACTCGTATTTACAAATCTAGAAAATATCTGCCTGTATCAATATAACTACTCGTTTTGGCAGTATTTAGCGATAAGTTATTAACTGTTGAATAAGAAATCAGCTTGATGGGACCTTGGTGTTTGCTGAATAACACACCGGTTCAATGATAGATAGATAGTTCTGTTTTTTTGCAAAACGGACTCTTGTGGAACGGATACTTGCTCTCGCTTGATAGAAACAGAATTCGTTATTAAAATTCTCTATAATCTTTTTTATTAGTTGGAATATATGAGTTAAAATATTTCGGCCAGAAAAACTCATCGGCACGACGAAAACAATTAGGGAAGTGTCACAGTTTGACGTATAACTAGACATCTAAATTAGATAATGATTTTGTTCTTAATCAATCAAAAAGAGCGGTTTGGAATCCAAAAGCTGACGCACTTATCTTTTGAATATATTTATTGAGTATATCTGGGTGAGGAATAGGTGGAATATTTCGCTCACGAATAAAATTGTAAACATTATTGCTTTTTAATCAGAATAATATTCAGTCATATGCAAGACAAATCGTAACGGTGCATTCGATTATTTTTCAGTTTTGCTGCATTGAAGCAGGTCAAAACTGAAAGCTGCTGAGATTCTGGGAACTCAGTGATTTTGCTTTTAATGATTTGTTCGGACTATTGAGCACACGCTGCTTTTGCATTTATAAACTGCTGTTTCAATATCTCCTTCTAAACATTAGTAAATAATGCAACAACATTGAATCTAAGCGAATTTGAAGTTAAATTTTAATAAATAATATTCGATTATTTTCAAGTACTGTGCCATGAATACATTGTATATCGAAAAGTGAAAGATAGTCAAAGATATATATGTTATTGTCATGAATTATTATAATATACTCATTCTAATTTGCTAGATTTCAAAATTAAAACGTATTTATATTAAATTTGATGATTTTCTTTGAAGTAAATCAGACATATAATGTTGTGAATGCAAATAATCAAATTGACACGACAGTAACCATTAATTTATCATTCAGTTCATGTATAGTACATATCAGTATGTATACATATAACTTATATGTTACAAAGAATACAAAATTGACAATTATACAATTATAAGTCAAGTGTACAATTATAAAGCGAATCGACAATATATCGGGATAAATCGAAAATATATTTGATTATAATAAAATTGAAAGTTAGAAATTTAACTTGAAGAATTTAAATTGAAAATATCACGCCATATACATTATACCTTATAGAAAAAATGCAGCAAATATTCCTCTTACAATACTATCAAAAATATACTCCTAAACCACAGGTTTTCGGCACCATGTACATCGTGGGTTAAGCCGCCAACACTTATTATCACTTGTGGATACCTGCTCCGTGCAATTTGAACAAAAATTCTGTAACAAAAACCGAAAATATAAGAAATGGAAAAAGTATTAGATTTTCATTTATGTTAAAAAAAAATAGGAGAAAATCTATCGTACCACTATAGGTACGATAGATTTTCTCCTATGCCAGTTCCTTCACACAAAATTGTGGCTTGCAGAGATTATATATACATTTTTATATAATCTATAGATAATATAGAATGATGAAAATTATGCACACAAATAATATATAAAATTTTGCAGATCTATAATCTGATCCGTAATTCTCATACATCATATTCCGTGACTATCTCTGGTAATTCCATATGATGGAGCTCTGCCAACTGAGAATCTTATCTTCAAAGTTTTGTAACGAGATTTGTGTAGAATCAATATTTTCCAATTGTTAGTTAATAATTTCATTCTGTACTGATGGAACTTGCTGTAACAGAAAACATTTGAAAGTAAAGTAGATAAGTTTGTTATTTCTTAAATTTCAATACCATTTAAAAATAGTAAAGTGGCATTCACAAATCTTTTCAGAAATGTCCATTCCTAAACCCTAAGTTTATTGGAATAACACTGTCATTCAAAAGAGTCCACCTTTGGCGAGGGATGATAGTTTCAGTTTCCAATAACCAATCGATCAGCTTTTTTAACGTCTTCTTTGTGAAAGTGCTTCTCACACACACCATTGATCTGGAGTCAATTGTTGTGATTGTGGTTATGCCCATTTTTCCATCAATACGATACCTACCCTGAAATTGAATGAATACATTTCGAGAAGTTATAATAACTTGCAAATCTTGTAATTAACTTTAATTTCCACAATTTCTTAAAAGTTCAATAGAGATAAAAGTATTAAATGACAAATCCATGATTAACTAAGCAAATAATACTTTTAGATACCTATTCAATATTACAATGTGCAGCTATATATGTATAAAAGGATTACCTTTGGTACTTTAAATAACGATGGTAGACGAAAATTGTTTTTTAGTCTATTCTTTCGATCAGATGCCAAACCACTTGTAAATTTATGCACAATACGATTATTTTCTCACCAACGCCGGGAAGAAAATTTCAAAATTTGTACATTATCCAACTAACTTCATCTACTTGTACTCATGAACAGCTAACTTCGTAGATACTACTAAAACCAGGCGGCAACTGCAGGCGAAATGAAACTAAGGGTTACTGAACTAAACTAAGTTTGAGCTGCCACTGGGAACGATTTTCGTTTAGTTGTCAGCTATCTTTTTACGAGGAAGGACATATAAATATATTTACCTACGACCACCCCTGTAAGTAGTCAAAAACACTCAGTCGCCAATCAATGTAAGACGTCTATTACGCACGGTAAAACAAAACGCACGGCTGTAAAGTAAAACGCACGGCTTCCATAGCAACCACTTAGCAACTGTCAATAGACGTAGCCATTTTATTCAAAATGTATTACTTAGATATTTGACGTTGAATTTTATTCTATATATATAAACGGTAGATAACATTTATTAGATATGAGATTGCATTTAACAGTAAGAGTTATTTGGAATTATATGATAATTGGTTCCGTTTCATTCATCCGCATCTTTTAGCTGTCTGAATGTATCTCATATTAGTAAACAATAGTATATTATACACCAAGCGACTAAAGTGGCCTATTTAATTCCGCGGGTGGTGTTTGATTCCTGAGGGAAGTAATCCACCTATACTCCGTTTTTAAAAGGCATGGAGTAATAAATCACTCATTTTGGCCGGAACCATAGGCGTACCACATTTAGTCATTTAAAAAAAGTTAAGGCTTCTAAAATTATCTCATTTCCGAAAATAACCGTTTTGTAATATTATTTAAAATGAAATTTCAAATTATTAATAATATAATAAACTGTGGATTATATCACTGACATCAATTTTCCAGAAAATTTATTATTATGTATAAAAGGGCGTAGACGAGTCCCTCCACTAAGCTCCAGGTAGTTATAATCCTACATACAATAAATAATAAAATAAATGTTAATAACAATTTTATACAAATATGCCCCCATAATACAATGTACTTACTAGAACTTTTCAACTATAAAAGTAGCGGAAAGGTTGAATATTTTCAATTTACAGTTTATCTGTTCTGGAGAAACTGCTGTGTTGATTGATTTTCCCATTATTACTATTATTTGTTATTATTTTTTACCGTTATTGTTAACTGGTGTTTATTTTTGTTCATATATACAAGTTCTCTTCTCATCACACGAGACAAACACCTAACTACACCTTCCAACTATATAGTGTTCCAACCAAATTGGACCAGATATGGAGGATTTATCACCATCTAAGCGACCTAAAGTTGGCCCATTGTCGCTGAACGAAAAAAATCTGATATTAAATTGCTATTCCTCGTTGAAGAACGAAGAAATTAGAAGAAAAATCATGAATTTTACAGGAAGTGTTGATGAAACTGTGGAGATTACTGCAACAATGATGGGTGTTTCAAAAACAACAATTTATAATTCAATGAAGGAGAATAAAAATGTAAACATCACAGCCCCAGCAAAGTCCTCAGGCCGACCTAAACTTGAAATGGATGACGAATTGAAGAATGGAATAAGGCGCAAGGTGCATGCTTTTTTCTTTAGAAAAGAGATCCCAACTCTCTCCAAAATTATGGCTTGGTTTCAAGAAGATTCAGATTTTCCGAAAATGTCTCGAAGTACATTATGGAAAATTTTGAAGGAACTTGGATTTGAATATAAAAAAAATATCGGAACGCAATGTTGATTGATAGAGACGACATTGTCATTTGGAGGAGGAGTTATTTGCGCAATATTCGGAAAGCAAGACTAGATCAAAAACGAATTTATTATTTGGATGAGACTTGGTTAAATGAAGGTCATACTGTTTCAATGTTTTGGCAAGATACGAATGTCCAAAGTCGGAGGCAGGCAGCTCTTGAAGGGTGGTCAACAGGCCTCAATCCACCAGCAGGAAAAGGACATCGACTCATCATTACTCATATCGGAAGTGCCGAAGGTTTTGTTGAAGGTGGATTGTTGTGCTTTGAGTCGAAGCAAACCGGAGATTATCATGAAGATATGGATGCAGACGTTTTCGAAGAATATTTCTCACAAATGTTAGATCTAATTCCAACGGGCTCAGTCATTGTTATGGATAACGGAAGTTATCACTCCAGGTTAGTGGAGAAATTACCTTCAACTGCATGGCGTAAACAAGATATCCACGATTGGCTAACCTCGAAAAATATTGAATGCCCAGATAACCCGCTGAAAAATGAGCTCTTGCAACTGGCCAATTCACATAAACACAAATACTACGTTGTAGATCAAATGACATCAGCGCGTGGTATAACGGCGCTGAGGCTTCCTCCTTATCACTGTCAACTCAATCCCATAGAATTAATATGAGCCCAAGTGAAAGGGGAAGTTTCAAGAAAGAATACGACATTCAAAATGAGTGACGTAAAAGTTTTATTCGAAGACGCGTTAGGTAACGTAACCAATGAAAACTGGAAGAAATGTGTTGAACACGTGATACAAGAAGAACTAAATATGTGGGAAATGGATCATATAAGTGAACACATGATTGAACCATTTATAATCAATGTTAATAATGGAAGCTCAACAGAATCGTCTGATTCTGATATATAGACTAGTTTTTGTGTTAGTTATTACTATTATTTGTTAGACTTTTTTTTTATAAATATTACATTAATTCGTACTTTATTCCTGCATTTTTCTTTTTTCCTCTCCTATTGTAAACGGTATATTAGTAGTAAAGTTGATACCTACTGAAAAAAAATTTGCTATTTTTTATATAATATTTTATGTTTATTGTTTATTCATAGGAACACAAAAAATGTATTTTTATTGAATCGATATTGTGAATTCTTTTGAATAGTTTTCGTAATTATAATTTCATAGTGCCTTCATATTCATATACTAAGTTTGTTTTGTCCTGATTGCACGCCTCTGAGGATTAAATTGTTTATTTGTTCATGCAAATACAAAAGAGCGACCCTTTCAATACAATAGGCGACCCAACCGAATACAGAGTTACGGGGTGTCTACCTGAAATTCGTAACAAATGAGAAATTTTAGTACAAAATTAGATAAACTTCGGAGATATTTTATTATACACCCTGTATCGTTTTTGCATACCTAATGAGCTTTTATTACTCCATGCCTTTTAAAAACGGAGTATAAGGGATTACTGTCACTTTAGTCGAGAGGTGAATACCCTATTTTATGCAATTCCGGTAATTCTACATACATTTTTAATAGGAATAAATACTACTTAGGATGGACTTTCACGAAACGTGGCTGGGCATCGAGGGTGAACTCCTAAGATGCTTCGCTGGGCATCAAGGATGTACGTTTTTACTTGTACTTTAAATACCTTAATAGGATTATAAACACAAGTACAAGTGGGTCGTAGGTAAAGTATAGTACGTAAACTCATGTTGTAACGCATTTCACGCACTCACGGAATTACGCACTCGCCGCTACGCGGCTTCGTGCGCAACTTTTCCATTCGTGCGTAATATGCTTCTTATAACACACGTTACGTAATATACTATTAAAATGAGTTCTGCTAAATCGAATGAAACGAAACTAAGATTTTAACCTCCGTTTAGTTTAGCTGAAATGACCTAAGGTATATTTAAATATATGGTAGCTATTTTACTGAAATCTTATCATCGCTTAACTTAGTTTTGTTTCGCTCGCAGTTACCGCCTATCATAATTGACGGCAGCGCAGCTGGTGAATAAAAAATGAATTATTAATTCTACAAATTTTGGGGACAGGCTAATGCTTTATCACGTAGCGATTTTTCTTCATCTCTTGATGATAATGTCACAATAACTGTCTTCAAATGTATTTGAAAAGAGGGCATTAAGAAGAATTAACCTAAAACAAAACAAATGACAAAGTAACCTGTCATCTTACCTTGTATTAAAACGAAACAATTCAGTAAATAAAGGTCAGAAGTATATGTTTTTGTCCAATGGAGAGCTTTCAGGCCATGCCGATTTCGATTCCGTTTATTCCTAAACTCTAACGAATACCGTTCGTCCATTGAACATTAAGGCAGAACGCATACGACAGACTGTCGACGAACGACTAATTTGTAGGTTGAAATGCAAAACATGCCTGTAATTTCAGTAACGCACATGATCTTCTAAAAAGTCGTACTGACAAAAAACTGCAGCAGGCTTAATTTTTGCATCGAGCTCATAGTCGGTGGGGCAAATGAAGACATTTTTGTTTGTTTGTTTAAAAGCACACGACCGTCAGTTTAGTCGATACTTGAACCTTGCTGTGGTGCATAGTGGTTACTTATTGCTCTTGGAAAACGGAATGTTACTGATTATTCAACGACAGAGCAACCGCAAGATACTGATTGGTGGTTAAATGCGTATTGATAATCGAAAATCAGTGTGTTCTCGAGTTTGTATTTCGGCATTTGATTGATTGATTAACAAGCCAAAATAAATGTACGTAGTTGCCTACAATGATGTGACAGTGACATGTCAAAAACGTCAGACGTAGATATTTATTTAAATGAATCCTCCTGCAGCAAATAGATTTGGTAATTATAATCTGAAGTAGATTGCAAAGGAAGTGAAAGGAAACGTTCCAGAAAATACCGTGAGATCGAAAAAATACATATGGAAGCGAGTGTAAGGTGTAACGTTTTTATTTTCCCTATATTTCGCCCTGCGAAATCGAATAATTTCTATCCCAGTGCGGCCCGGGCGTAACAATATTTTTTTCGAACTGTGTAGAATATCGTTTCAATGAGCAATAAACATAAAAAAAATTAGGAACAATATATCTTTGGACGCCGAAAAGGTTTGTAACGCCTGAATCTTGATTTTCAATTGAATTAAGTGACAATTGAATGTACACAATAGTTTTTAATATCGCCTTCGGACAAAAAGGTAATTTTTACGAAATTCTGGGTAGACGGCGTAATTTGGGCATTTATGGTCTCGATGCGTTTTTATATGGTTCGTTATATGGCTTTTTTAGAACTAATTTTACCGCTATTTTCCGGTAAGAATTTCAAAAAAAAAGGGTGTCTATCCCCAGAAATCTCGTCACGAGAGGCAGTCTACGAAGAATACTTGAGCGAAGCAGTGGTGATTTTCTTAGTTATTAAGATATCATCATCATCATCATCATCATCATCAGTGGCTTCACAACCCTGGGTGGGGTTTTGCCGACTCAACCACACGTCTCCATCTTTTTCTATCTAGCATCCGATCGGGTCCATCTTCGATATTCATGGCTTTTAGGTCATTTGTAATATTATCTCTCCACCTGAGACGGGGTCGACCTAATGGGCGTTTTCCCCCCGGGACCTCCTCCCACACCAGTTTTACTATTCTATCATCTGGCATTCTTTTAACGTGTCCTGCCCACTGTAGTCTCCTGGCCTTTATTTCGTTTATTATGTTGGTATCAGTGTAGAGTTCTTTGAGTTCTTGGTTGGTTTTTATTCTATATTGTCCTGTATTTTCGTCTCTATTTGGGCCGAATATTTTTCTTAGCATTTTCCTTTCAAAGACCTTAAATCGTTCTTCGTTTGCAACCGTTAGAGTCCAGGTCTCACATCGATACATTACGACAGGCCTTATAATTGTTTTGTATATGTTCAGCTTAGTTTTCCTGGTAAGTATTCTAGATTTAATTAGGTCTTGAAGAGCAAAAAGGCATCTGTTTGCAGCCTGTATCCTGTTATTTATCTCTTCTGTGATGTCGTTGTTTTCGCTAATACTTGTACCCAGATATTTAAATTGTCTTGTCCGCTCAAAGTTGTAGTCTTAGATAGAGAAGTTTTGTCCTACTCTATCTCGGTTCCGATTTTTTCTGCTGAGGTACATATACTTGGTCTTGTCTTCGTTTATCTTGAGGCCTATCTTCTCTGCTTCCTTTTCGAACTTTA
The DNA here is from genome assembly GCA_963921935.1 of Galeruca laticollis. Taxonomy (NCBI): domain Eukaryota; kingdom Metazoa; phylum Arthropoda; class Insecta; order Coleoptera; family Chrysomelidae; genus Galeruca; species Galeruca laticollis. The sequence goes on along the minus strand of OY998180.1, from coordinate 66,611,043 downwards.
TGAATGTGTCTTTGAGGTCAATCCTGCTATTGCCAATCACATCGACATCGTCTGCGAAAGCAAGGAGCAGGTTGGGTCCTCCTTTATGAAAGATAGCAGCTGGCTTCTCAATTTTGGAGTTCCTAATTACATATTCCAATGCTATGTTAAAGAGTTGAGGTGAGAGGGCGTCCCCTTGCTTGAGACCATTATTGATATTGAAGGAGTCGCAGAGACTCTGCCCCACTCTTACTTTACATCGCGTACCCTCCATGCATACTTTCATCATCGATATAAGTTTTTTTTGGAATCCAAGTTCTTGCATTGCTTGCCACAGCTTTGATCTGCATACTCTGTCGAATGCCTGTTTAAAGTCAATAAACAATTGGTGGAGTTCTCTGTCGAATTCCCAGCATTTCTCCATTATTTGTCTGATGGTAAAAATCTGATCTACGGTGGACCTATTTGGTCTAAAACCACATTGGTATTCCCCCACAATCTCTTCGGTATATGGTTTCTTTCTCTCCAGTAGGATATTGGAGAGTACCTCATAACATGTATTCAGAAGAGTTATTCCACGATAGTTTGTGCATTTCTTTCTGTCTCCTTTTTTATGAATAGGGACGATTATCCCTTCCTTCTATTCGTCGGGTAGGGCCTCTGTCTTCCAGATGGTTTGTATGAGCTTGTGTATGGCCTAGTGGAGTGTTTCTCCGCCAGATTTTATGCATTCGGCAGGTATGCCGTCGCTGCCTGGAGCTTTGTTATTTTTCAGTTTTTTTATTGCATTCAGTGTTTCTTCGTACGACGGTGGCTGTGTTTCTATTTTGGCCGGTGGTATATTTGTTGGTGGCGTATTTGTATTTTCCTCCTCATTTAGCAGTTCAAAGAAGTATTTCTTCCAGGTTTTTAGAATCTCTTTTTCGTTGGTTATGAGTTCTCCATTATTTTTTGTGAGAAAGTTTTCCTCTCTGGGTTGGTATCCGGCTTTCTGTTTCGAGATTTCGCTAAAATATTCTTTTGTTCTGTTATTCTGTCTATTCTCTTCTATTTCCCTTATTATTGACAGTTGGTATTCTCTCTTTTTCCGTTTCACCATTCTGCGTGTTATTGTTCTTTGGTGTCTATATTCTTCTATATTAGATGCTGTTGGATGTTGTAGCATTTTTTTCCTAGCCAGGTTCCGCGCTTCAAATGTCCTGTTGCAGTCCTCATCGAACCATTTCCGTCGCTGGCTTTTCTTTTTGCCAAGTACCTGTTTTGATACGGTGGCTATTGCATCTTTAATGTTAGCCCATAGTTCCTCTATGCTGTTTTAGTCTTGAGGATCCTTTATTTGCTCATTTATTTGTTCTTGGTACCTTTCTTGTGTCTCCTCTGTTTTTAGTTTTCCCGTCTCCCAAGTTGTTCTGGTCCCCTTCTTAGGCGTTCGACAGGTGGAGATTCTAATTCTAATCTTTGTCCTTACTAGGAAGTGGTCCGTATCTGCGTCTGCTCCTCTTAGGCTTCTGACGTCCAGGCAGTTACTACCATGTCTCCTATCTATTATGACGTGGTCGATTTGGTTTCTTGTGACTCCGTCATTTGAAATCCAGGTCTCTTTGTGGATGTTTTTATGTTCGAACATGGTTGATTTTATTAGGAGGTTCTGGGACGTAGCCAGGTCAACAAGCCTGGTTCCATTGTCGTTGCTAGTGTCATGCAGGCTATGTTTGCCTATGGTTGCTTGATAGGCTTCTTCTTTGCCGACTTTGGCATTAAAGTCACCCAAAATAATTAGCATATCATATTTGGGTATACTCAGGAGAAAATTTTCTAGTTCGTCATAGAAGGTATCCTTTATTAAGATATCGTATCGTATTAAAGTACCGATATTACTTGTGCTGAGTCGGCGAATTAAAATTACCGGAGTATCTGTTTATTGTGTTCATTACCAACATTAAGTTACCGAAGAATACCGAGTGTCTGTGATTTGTTCCATCACGCGGTGAGAGTACTTATTACAAGTACTATCCTTAATTTTTAAATCGACCCAATCGAGAAACTACGCCTCCGGCGTTGATGTAAGTGTCTTCACCTGAATAGTATTGTTGTGATTGGCTGTAGGCTGTTGGACTCAGGTATCGTAAATGATTATTTTGTATCTAATTTAGTGTCACGCCATTTCTTTAGCGATAGAACCATACGGTATCAGAATTATTTTATTATGATAACGAGTTTATTTATTACTAATATCAACATTGTTTTAAAGAACCTTTATGTTTTATGCTGTGTTCTAGAATAACCGTTCAGAATTTCGGCGTGCACGTCAAATCTAGATTAACTTATTTTCCGATCACTTACATTGACGTAACTTTCACAAAGCCTATGTGTTTTTTGGTTTTCGAGTAATTCAGATATATAATATCCTACATTTTCTTTTTGAATAAACGGAAAATAATTTCGTTAATAAACGTAGCAATTGCACTATCGGAATAGCTATTAGGTGTTACATTGAGAAACATACTAATTGGGATAGTAAAATACCCAAAATTATGCAGGCCTTGAATACCGCCAAACATGAAGTAACGAACCACACTCCCGCGTTCCTTAACTTCGCTCGCCACGTTCCATTATCTGGAAAATACTATAGAACTAGTCCCGATACCGTGCAAAAGACATTGACATCTTTCCTGGTGATCGCGACACTTATGCCAGCGAAATCGAAGGTCTGACTCAGGTATTTAGGCAAGTAACTTCTAATTTGCGTCGTGCATACGAGCGCAGTGCGAAAAGTTACAACTTAAGGAGGCTCTGTATCTTATAAAGAAGGCGATAAGGTATGGCGTCGTAATAAAGTTTTGTCCAGCGCTGCCAACCAGTTCGCGGCCAAACTAACGCCGAAATATATTCTGTGTACCGTCAGAGAAAAACTCTCTAATCTAGTCTACCGTATAGAAGGCCCAAATGGTTCCAAAGCTGAGAACTGGCACGTTAAAGATTTGGAGCCGTTCAATACTTTTGATCCCGAAGATCTTGACGCGAGCTCGGATACTGAGGAAAATTAACTCTAACACCCCCCGTCTGACCGCATTCTCTACTAGTATCGTATACCGTCCCGCATATTTTCTATAGCTTACCGCTACCGGCTATCGTTCCGTTTGTTGCGACAATCATGTCGAGTATCGTATCGTTTCTTGCCGATAATTTTATCGGATCACTTATCGTTGCCGTCGACGATTTTGTTGTCGAATACCGTATTGTATGGAATTTTCATTAGTTGACCCCTGTCGGCTATATCGTTTCTCAAATGTTGTTACCTTCGTTTCTGTCAGTTATCGTACCTGTCGTTCTCTATATGTCTGAAATACTTCATTTATGGTTCTCAAAGACCCTTACCGATTGAAACCCTACGTTTCTGTTACCGCCCCTTTTCATTCCCGTCTCGGGGGAATAAAAACGTTTTCTTTGTTTTGAGTAGAATATCGCGTACCCGGTTCCACTCTTTGGAGGGAGCTGTGTAACGTTTCCATTTTCCTTAAATTTCGCCCTGCGAAATCGAGTAATATCTATCCCAGTGCGGCCCGGGCATAGCAATATTTCTTCGAACTGTGTAGACTATCGTTTCATTTGACCAATAAACATAAAAAAAGTGGGAACAATATATCTCTGGACGCCGAAAAGGTTTGTTACGCCTCAATCTTGATTTTCAATTGAACTAAGTGCCAATTGAATGTACAAAAGTTTTAATATCGCCTCCAAAAAAAAGAGCGATGTGCACACAATAGTTAATACCGCCTTCGGGCAAAAAGGTACTTTTTACGAAATTCTGGGTAGACAGCGTAATTTGGGCATTTATGGTCTCGATTCGTTTTTATATGGTTCGTTATATGGCTTTTTTTAGAACTAATTTTACCGCTATTTTTCGGAAGGAATTTCAAAAAAAAAGGCTGTCTATCCCCAGAAATCTCGTCACGAGAGGCAGTCTACTAAGAATACTTGAGCGAAGCAGTGGTGATTTTCTTAGTTATTAAGATATCGTATCGTATAAAAGTACCGATATTACTTGTGCTGAGTCGGCGAATTAAAATGACCGGGGTATCTATTTATTGTGTTTATTACCGACCATAAGTTACCGAAGAATACCGAGTGTCTGTGATTTGTTCCATCACGCGGTAAGAGTAGATTACTTATTACAAGTACTATTTTAAATTTTTAAATCGTCCTAATCGAGAAACCACGCCTCCGGTATTGATGCAAGTGTCTTCACCTGAATAGTATTGTGGTGATTGGCTGGAGACTGTTGGACTCAGGTATCGTAAATGATTATTTTGTATCTCTCCTACCTGGAATGAATCGCACCTTTTCTTAGGCGATGATGAAAAGACTAATTTAGTATCACGCCATTTCTTTAGCGATAGAACCATACCGTATCAGAACTATTTTATTATGATAACGAGTTTATTTATTACTAATATTAACATTGTTTTAAAGAACTTTTATGTTTTAGGCTGTGTTATAGAATAACCGTTAAGAATTTCGGCGTGCACGTCAAATCTAGATTAAATTGTTTTCCGATCACTTATATTGACGTAACTTTTACAAAGTCTATGTGTTTTTTTGTTTTCGAGTAATTCACTAATATAATATCCTAATGTTCTCAATTGAATAAACGGAAAATAATTTCGTTAATAAACTAATTTTTTAGTACGCAAACTCTGCGACATTTATCGTTTGTGTATTTATATGATTTTGATTTGTATATTTGTTATTCCTTGGACACGATTTATTCCTCAAACAATTACCGTGTAGTGTTGAGTGATGATTTGTCTTATTGTTTTTATGTATATATTAATTTTGTTTGCAGTACCAGATTATGTATGTACCCATATTGTAAATTTTTTGATGTTTTGTTTACTGACGCTGGTCAAACATGTTAATAAACTGGTTAACATAATAAACCGCGTTTTAGTGAGTACTTCCCTAACGTTCACAGACACACTACCGAAAATACTTCACTTTTTACAATTTCTCTGGCTTATCGCAGTTTTTGAAATTTTTCCTGTGAATTAAAATCTCTGGCGCCCTTTAATTACCTTTTCGGTTGATTAACGTCCCTAAAATAAACCCGCGACTCTTAGACCTCCAACCAAAACAAGAGTGCCATTCGCATACGTCTTAATTGTTTATCGCCCAGTATCGTTCCAAATAATAATACGTCATCTTGGTCTCATCCAAGGAAACTTGGAGAAATTGGTACCGAATAATTAAGACGGTAATAAAGGGAATGGTAATAAAAACAATTTGGAATAATTCTGCTAAATTACTAAAATAAATACATTATAATGAATTTAATAGACGATTCGATCCGTTTAAAGATATAGGCATTTAATATCGCCAGAAATGCAAAAAACACGAAGAGAAAACAGCTTAAAAAAATTCCAGAGAAGAAAAAAGTTTCCTGTTTCTTTAACAATCGACGAATTGACAGATATAATACAACTTTGGGACGAGGATACTCCAAATGGATTGCAGAGGAAACTATACCACATTATAGCAGTCGAGTTAGCTTGACGAGGCGGGGAAGCCTGTATATCTTTGGTGCAATATTTCAAAGAAGAAATTTCAAATGATGGATCTCCAACTGGAAGATTGGAATAGAATCCAATATTCACAAAAACTGCACAAGGGGGTGCAAACCATATTGATGTCAAAAAGAGAGGATAACATTATAAGTGACGGCTTATTTTTAACAGTGAATAATAACTGGGACAAAACTTCAAATAGCCCATGGTAAAAGAGTATGCCAGTTGGTATTAATGAAATTAATAAATGGACCAAGTCTGCTGCTCAAATGATTGGACTGGACAACAAAAGAGTAAAGATTTCGAATCATTCGAATAGATCATCAGCAGTTGTCAACTGGCGAGTTCTGGAATTGTAGAACAACAAATTATTAAAATCACTGGTCACAATACTTCAACATCAGTAACCATAATGAAATTATTACCAATTTAAGAAAAACTAACTAAAATGTCCATTTGACAGCTACGTCCACAGCTGTAAGAAACAATGAAGTAGATTTGGACAATTTTAGATGTGATAATTGTTCTAACTGCACTTTTAATATTAATATTTATAATAAATAACGTATTATTTTCGTTGAATATCAATTATACCTAATAAATATTTATTTGCTTCACTGTCGTTGAATATTCTTAACAAATACAACTCGTGTATTTTATGATTATCGCAAATACCTTCTCTTTTTCGTAACATATATTGTTGCTGATTGAAAATAAAAAAACATGAACTGAATTATTTTATAACATTTTATTTATTAAATTATATAGTATATAATATACGGTTGTCAAAAATCATATCAAAGTTATAAAAGAGGGTAGGTAATTATGTTGAGCTCGAGGATCCAGATACCTGACTTCTCTGGTTTTTGACATGCTCATTGATGTCGTTGTAGTTATTTTAAGAATTGATTGGAGATGTTCATTCGTAAGTCTTGTGCGATGTTTGTTCTTATTTATTTTCATGACGGAAAACATCTGCTCACATAAATAGGTACTACCAAACATGCAAAGAATGCGTGCCGCATGTTTTTTTAATTCCGGGTAATTATCCAAACTCTTGAAATATTGTGATAAAATGTAAGAGCGTTAATCTCATTAAATTTTTATTTCAAAATATTGTCCGGTTGAAGATCTATCAACTCCATTTGCAAATGAACTGGTGTCTGTGAAGCTTCAAAATTGAATGGATTGTTGAAAATTGAGAATTAAATTTAATTCATTTTGTAAAAGTCTTCAAAACAATTGTTGAATTCCGTGATCAAATTTTGCAGAATTTGAGAATATCCATCCAATTTTTTTTGGTTCATTGTGCCAAATGATTTTATATGAGGGAAATGATCCAAAGTTTGATTTTTTGCCTGATTTTCCCACAGCCTCAACTTTGTTGTAAAGGCTTGCATATATGAATACATTTGAGCGACAATCAGATTTTTACCCTGTAACTTTACATTCAGATCAATCAAGTGTTTATTCATATCTAGCAAAAAGGCACAATCTATCCACCAGTTATTGTCATAATCAATTGGTTTGCCTTGTTCTAACATAAAAGTTTGAATAGGGTCACGTATTGCAAAAAATCTTTTTTAGCTCAGGTGAAATAAGGGACATCAGAAAACTTTTCGTCCAAATCTTGTAAAATATCCTAAACTGTCGGTGATTTAGTCCTCTGCTCCTTCTAAAATTTACGACTTTAATTATAGGTTGCATGACATGGTCCATTTTTAAATGTTTGGATGTCAATGATTCCTGATGAATTATACAGTGAAATCCCACAAAATTCCCTGTTTTGATTTAGTTACAACGCCCGAATGTTTGTCAGCCATGGCAGGAGCGCCATCCGTAGTTGTGCTGCTAAGTATATTCCAGTCGAGTTCATATTCTGCTATCAAATGCTCAATTGCAGAATAAATACAATTTGCTGTTGTAGTACCTGTCAATGGAACACACTTTAATAGTTCTTCAGTTATTTCAAAGTTACTGTTGATACGTCATATAAAAACAGCAAGTTGAGCTGTATCAACAGTATCAGTGCTCTCGTCAACAGCCAGTGAAAAGTTTGTAAATTCCTCAATTTTCTCCTTCAGTTGAAGAACCAAACTAATCATCTATTCTTGAAGCAACAGTGTTTCTTGAGAGTAAAATATTTTGAATTATTGACTTTTGAGATGGAAATGAAACATCGGCAACTTTCAACATACAGTCTTCAATAAAATCACCATCAGTGAAAGGTTTTGATCTCTTCGCGATTTCTAATGCAATAATAAACTTGATTTCAGAGCATCTTCGATCTCTATATTAGCTTTAGTAAACACCGATTGTTGACGTTGAAGTTTAGATTTTAAAGATGACAATGTGTCGATTTTTATTTTTTCAGTGTAACAATCGAATTTTGACTTATGATTCGTATCATAGTGTCTTTACAAATTAAACTCCTTACAAACAGCAACTGTTCGATTGCAAATCAAACACAGTGGTTTACATTTCCATTCTATGAAAAAATATGCAATTTCCCATTTAGACTGAAAAACTCTACCCTCTATATCAACTTTACGTTTTTGTGACATCATGCCAAAATCGAAACAATTATGGAACTCGACACAACATTTTATTATGGATATCGCACGCGCACGACACATACAAATGCATAATACATTCACTACTTCGCTGTACAACTAAAATCCTTCTCCACCCGTATCGCTTCGATTACTCGATTCAACTGACTCACGTCGCGCCGACGCACTCATTTTATATGGGTAAGGAAGTTTCTAGTCTAGGCTCTAAGCGCGTGGAAGATTCTATCGTTCTCGACAAAAATAATAGGATATTGCTGCTAAGAGATAACGTTACTGTCTTTCTCTCTTGCTTGTCTAGGCACGCGCTGCTCTTGAAATTACTTATAAATATTGTGTGCGCATTTTAAAACATCCGTAGAGCAATCGAGTGAAGTCTAAAAGCTCTAAAAAACATGATTCTTCTTTCTGTGACACATTGCGATCGCGGGCCTTATTGATACGGCCTAGGGGCCGGATGCGGCCCGCGGGTTGTATCTTTGAAATTACTGCTTTAAGGAAACCACACTCGCGCTCGTGTGTTTTCCAAGCAACATTAAGGGAGGGTTGGGAAATGGTGCGCAGTTAAGCAGAAAATGTGTTTGTCTCAATAAGAATGAAGGTTTTCTAACTTTGAGGACCAATTCAGAGTCACTGATTCTACTACTTTATTGTAAGTAAAACAATATGTGCATAAAGTATTGACGTAAGGAGTATAAATTTGAAATATGTGGTAATAATGCATTTGCGCACATTTACCCGACCCGGCGGTTAATGACGCGCATGGGTTAGGGAATGGTGCGCACTAAGCCTTGATTTGAAAAATTACAATAAATTTCACAAATCAATTTTTTTTTCTGAAAGTTAACATGAAATCAAAATTGTTTTATGAGCAATCGTCACACTTATAGTTTTCTGCCGTGTCTGCACCTGTGCACGCCGCATGGTCCCATGAAGCACACAACACACAGCGGTACCATACTTCGTTTTTGCTATATTCCCCACATATGCCACAAATATCGTTGGGGCTCGAAGGCTTTGGCAGCGGAGGAGGTATGAAGCTCAGTTCAACATCGTCCAGTTCGTCGTCGTCACATATGTCAGACAAATCTTCATCCACGGAGTCGTCTGATGAGTCAGATTCTGCATATTTCTTCAGTCTCTTTTTTCCTTTGAGTTTATTGTTGCTTGTGGTTCCACTGCTGAAGCATCTGCGGACCAATTTCTTTTTGTCCGTTTTGTCATCATTTTTTCTTTTCAGACTTTCTTCCCTCAATCTCTTTTTTTCTTCAGTAGCTTCTAATTCTTTCCCGACAGGGGTGCTTGTGAGGATTTTTGAGTTCTGCTTTTTGGGTGGTTTTCTTTTCATTTCTTTGTTGACCTGTTTCTTCGGTATACGAGCTAGGGCCAGAAAAGAATTATCTTTGGATGCAGTAGGCTGAGAAACTTGCAAATCGATTAAAGAATTTGTACCAATATCGGACAATGAATTAGCAGCTTCAGCTCTAGATACAGCAGAGTCATCAGCATCAGCAGAACAGCCTTCTATTGCGTATTCTCTTACATGCTTGGAAGAAGCAAAATCGTCTTCTTTGAACTTGTCCGGATCCAATGGGCAGATTCTCGCAGTGCGAAATCCTGAAACACACTTTTATATCGTCGCGACTTTCATGAAGGCTTTGTTCAATAGTTCAGCTATATCATACTCTGTTATTTTTTGGTGGCCAGTTGTAGAGAGGTACAGATCATATTCTCGTAAAGAGCGTTCTTCAATGGACTGAAAAATGTCAAGTCCAGCGGCTGAAGGTGATCCGAAGTGTGGGGTGGAAGAGACACCATATGGATATTGTTCTCTCTACAGAAATTATAAGCGAAGATCGAAATGTGGCTTGAGTGGTTGTCTAAAACCAAAAGTATGGGGTTGGTAGCTGTAGGTTTTGAGTGCTTTACCATGTGAGATAACCAGTCCAGAAATAGCTCAGAATTGGTCCACCCATTCTTCCAACATCGATAAAGGGCCCCCACGGGGCCGTTTTTTTGAAGAGTTGCTGGCATCCTTTTCCGAGGATAAATAAGCATATGAGGAATGTAATTTCCTGCTGCACTGGCACAAAAGACACCCGTTATAGTTCTTCCTTGTTCAGCAGAAATAGCCGAACCAACTTTTTTTGCTCCTTTGGACATTTGGCTTGGACCGTTGTTATTCCAGTCTCGTCCATGTTAAATATTCTGCTTGGTTCAAACTTGAATTTCTGCATCAGAATCTGAAGATTGGAGTGAAATAGTTCCACAGCTTCTTTATTGAAGGATGCGATCCGATTCAAACTGGTTCCCTCCGGCTACCTAAGTTTTATCTCAGGAAATATTTTCAGAAAACCATAAAGCCATGCTTTTCCAGCAAGACCCTTTTGTCGATTAAAAATGTGATTGATTGAGTGATGCTCTGCATACCTAAATGCTAGCCTTCTGAGCCCACCAGGAGTCAATCCGTAGAATAATTTAGAAAGCAACAGAATATATTCCTTCAACTCGACTTCAGTATCGTGGGTGAATACAGTCTTACGGCCTAGACGAGGTAGCTTGAGATCATCTTCTGAGAGTTTTTTTCTCAGCGTCGATTCGGGTATTTTAAAACATCTTCCCACTTCTCTGATTTTTCTGCCATAATTTCTAATTGAATCCAGGGCGTTTTGCAGATGTTCGGCTGTTTAGGAAAGGATCGTTGTCTTACGAGTGTACTTCTGAGGCATCTGAAATGAAATCAAAATTCAAAATCAATATTTGCTACTATTCAACTACGTGAGAGGTAATCTTGCGCACTAGTGCGCGCGATTACCCTTCTGTGTTTGTTTACGATAATTGCCAACATTTTCATATAAAAAACTAATTCAATTGAAGTTGGACAATACTAAAACATTCCTCAAACACTATATTTCAAAGAGATACCTCATGCGAAATTAATGGATAAAAATTGTGAACTCACCGCCTTATTTTGGAGCACCCAAAAATTACAAAAAAAAGTAAACAAACCTCGGTCGTGTGCGTACTGGCATCACGTCCGATTGCATTCGGAAGTCGCGTGACGTGTCGTAACCTGCGGCATCGCTCAACTGACCTCTATATGCCTCGAAATTCAAAATAAGTTGGAGCGCACGATTACCCGCCGCACACCATTACCCAACTCTCCCTTATATGTTACTAAAAAACCAATATATTTATATTTCGATAATCGTCATTAGACTTGTTGTATTACTATTGATAATCTCTCTTCAAGCTATACACACTTTCACATATTAGTATCTTGGAACGATAATTATGTTTTTAAGACATTCCCTTAAACAAATTCAAGGACGTTCTATAATAATTACAAAATTTGTCAAGGTGTTCCTCTGGGTATTCAAAACTAATTAGTGGATGCACCCAAAATGCTTTGTGTCCCCTTTTTTTCCTTTGGTATCTTAAATATAACGCCACATAATATTTCAATGTCGAATTCATTTCGCATACAATCGTCGACTAATCTAAGGTGCAAATGCGTTGTTCATCTATAGTCCAGGGCATTTAGATCAAAATCGCCCGAATAGCGGAAATTTCTCGGCACAGCAGATATCGATATGGGGTTTTCTGCATTGTGTTCAGGAAGGTCCCAGAAGACGACTCAAGGAAGTCATCCGGGGGTTTTCGGGGCTGCCGAACTCGATTCTGGCATTAGAATTACCCGGGGGTGCTCGGGGCGGCTCTGCGGGGGTGCATGGGGGACCCCCGGGTAATTCTAATGCCAGAATCGAGTTCGGGAGTCCCGAAAACCCCCGTGTACCGATTTTTCCGAGTTTGCAGTCGTTCCTATAATGGTGCAAGTAATGATGCAATTGGAAAATGCATTTTCCGGCCCAGAAAGCATTTTTCAAAAAATGCATGAACCAGACTTCCTGTAGTCGTTTTCTGGGACCTTCCTGAACATAATGCAGAAAACCGCATCTGGATATCTGCTGTGCCGGAAAATTTCCGCTATTTATCCTAACTTCCCTGGACTACTACTTAAACGGGTGACTGTCGGCCGTCTGAGCACTCTCCCGACAAATAAGTAGCTGACCGACCATCTATCGTGTGCGTTCTTCCTCAAACGGACGGACGGACACCAGAAGCCAGAATATAAGACTTCGATTTTTCGTCGACTCGTGTTTAAAGGCGAAAACGTTTCTAAACCCAGTTTCTCAGCTCTTTTTCTGGGAAAACCTGAGTCGAAAGATCATATGTGCCAAATTTTGATGTTAAGAACAAAGTTACACATCCAGAGACAACATACGGATAATGCTAGAAGCAAGGAGCCGTGAGAACTAACCGGAAAGAAGAGAGGATTAAGAAATAGCCAGTCCATCGGCACGTTATATAAATTAAATTGTATATATATATAGGAACTTTTTGATATATTCTAATATAAAACGTTTAATTGTATATAATATAAAACTGATTAAATGTTATGTTAGTTTTTCTAATTTAAATCGTCAAGTTGACGTCCTTTGCGGCAACGAAATTCTTTCAAACAGTATCGGAAATTTGGGAAAACTTTAATGGGAGCTTTTATGGAACGGCTATCGTTTCTTGCCACATATTCAGCTCCAATTGCCGCTATGTTGTCGATTTACCTATAAGCTTGCTTTCAAGCTATAAACATAAAAAATCTGCTGAGAGAAAATACTTCTTTTTTCTAATACCTTTTCTTATGATGTATTGAATGTTGTTTTTCTCTTTTACATTTTTCCAAGGTTCTCAAACTTTATTAAAATTCTGAAGGATATTTATACATGTAATACTGCTACATAACCTAAATGGTGAACTATCTAGAAACGATATCCATTCGTCTAGTTGATCATCTTTAATCTTATACACAAATTACCGCAGAAAACCAACTTATGGCACATGTGAATTATGCCCTTGTGCATTTATGAAGAACATACCAACAGAAATTATAATTTGAATTGTCATTTGATAAATTAATCATTGTTTTTCATGGAAACAAGTCTTTTGTTAGGGTAGGGATATGAGTGGAATGATTAAAAAAAGATTTATGTAAAGACAATATAGTTTCAGTGAAAACAATATAATGTAATTGAAGACAATATAATTTAATTAAATACAATATAATTTAGGCGAAGACAATATAATTTGAGTGAACGCAATACAATCTAATTAAAAACTATATAATTTAAGCGAAGACAATATTATGTAATTGAAGACAATATAATGTAATTGAAGGCAATATAATTTAAGAGAAGACAATGTGCTTTACGTGAAGTATGATTTAAGTGAAGATTGTACAATTTACATGAAGACAATATAATTTAAGTGAAGATGATATAATTTAATATAATCTTTCACTAGTAACAAAGAATGTTTCATAAATATATATTTCCTTATTCCATATATTCATATTCATCCTGTTCCACGCTGCTTTCGCTTCGTCCCTTTGCATCGTGGATGTCAGTCGGCCCTGCGCTCTCTGCAAATCAAATTCATAATATTATTATCCACTTCATACAAATATTTTAAGAGTCAAACTAATTGTGACATGGAATACATGAATGCATTCACTTACTCCTTGCTCTCCTACTACGCCTGCGTGGTTTTCTTTGCCTACTACCTCTTCGGCGTGATTCTTTGAGGGGAAGACCTCTGTTTTTCAGCCCCATGATGTTTTGATATATTGAATATTTCCGATGGCTGATACCTGAAAAAAATTAAAATTCACGTTAATGAAAGCTTATGGAAAAATCTGGGTCATTAGAAATACGTGAATATTATAAAGAGGATGGTTAATTATGAAATTTGAGTAGAACTTATCAAATTTCGGAATATTCACCTATTTTGAATCTTCCGTTTGCTTTTTTCAATATACCACTTTTTATGCCAATCTTCAGAGCTCCCTTAACTCGTAGAGAACCATTTCTTAACTTGGTTTTCCTCTGAGAATTGATACAGTTGAGTACGTCCTCGAGAGACGAACCTTTATAGTTCTCCAAATTCGCGATAATATCTATTACATCCGTTACAAAAGCCAGCATCGTGGAAATAGGTACTAAAATAAAAAAAATTATTGTTAGTTAAGAATAAAGGAACATTATATAGAATTACTTAAATGCCAATGAATTCTTTAGTTGTTTAAAACTCACTGAATTAATTTTCCTATACGTCTGATTTTGATAACGTTCACCGTTAAAAGAAGAATAAAATCAAATTTTGACATAAATTTTGACAAATAGAATTAACACAAATAATTTTCAATAAACAACTGTTGCTTGTTTTATTTCAAATTGAGAGACGTTCGGAGACAGACAAAAAACGCATAAACATGAACACGCTATCGCGTTTCAAAACTTACGTCAAATATTACTCATTTTCTTTTCCAAAATAATCGATTGACATTTGTTTGAAATACCTAATTATAATCGCCATCAATTCATTACTGTCTGCCAATCAAAGAGATGATTTATTATATTATTTTTTTCGGTTTTCTCAAGTAGCTAATGAAGTATAATTTAATGGCTGTTGTTCCTGATTTGAAAGAGGCTCCTATTTAATTTTGACAGATTGGCTTTTTGATTCTAGTGTTAGGGTACATTCACATTCAATTACGCGCGTGCTTAATCTTTTGCTTAATTAACATTTGACATAATGACCATTTACATTGGTTCTAAATTTTTGGTTATGTTATTTGATTTGCCGTGAATTATATACCTATAGAAATAAAAAAATAATGGATGAGATTATGATTAAAAGTTTGATATTATGTTCTCTAGCAATATACAAGGTGGGGCAATCTTCTGACTTCGGAGGATTACATCGTTGTGGTAAGAGAGATAAAACTTCAAAGTTTTGTGTGAGCTAATACAGTTACTGAGGGCACATTTTGAAAATACTTTCGATTCTACAGGGTATTCCAAAACCACGTAGCAACACAAACTTACATTTTTTTTAATGAATCGTACTATATTTTGTTTTAGAATCGAAAAGATCTCAGCGAGAGCGTAACAAAAATATAGCATTCTAATATTTATATGGGTGTTTTAAAAAGATATGGCCAATTATTGGCAAAAAAGACATCCTCTTCAACACTCTGCAAAACAGTAAATCAAAATAAATTAACAGGTCTTTGTATTCAGTTATCATTCACATATCATTGGCTGTGCTCAGTATTAATCACTTTTTTATCTGTGGCTTCTTTAATACAGGGTGACACAAAACGCAAATCAAGCAATGTCTCAAAATTTTTAAATGCATCACCCTATAAGTCTTTTTACAATTTGTTAGTACAATTAATAATCTTTCAAACGATGTAGTACATTTAGGGTATACGTTAATGGAAAACCGTAAATATTTTATGATAATGGTCAAAAACACAAATTAAATGGTATTAAATTTTTACTTGCAAAATCTTGTAAATTTTAACATTTCTAAGGCATAAATTTTAATCGTAATTTTGGATGCATCTACAATATCTAATCAATGATATAAAATGTTTGTTAATACCGTGGTACTTGGAATTATCAAAAATTTTATATTTATGCATGTTTCACTTTCAAGAATTGTTATTATAGGCTTGTTTGAGAAAGAGCGAAACATACTCAAGCCGTATTTTTGATTACATCAAGTGGGCTGCTGTCAAAATAGTATCTACTAATAAATGTCAAAGAAATATTGCTCTATTCTTCGTTTGTGTTGTTAGGTTTAAATAATAAATAACTATAATGAATTTTCCGCTGGAAGACATGATCAATATGATTTACGTGTTAGGAGAATGGTCAAAAAATTGTTTACTCGCTTCAAGAGTATATCGTGAAAGATATCCCAATCGAAGACATCCAACCGAAAGAGCTTTCTTAAGACTTAAGGAAAGATTCGACATATCAGGGTAATGTTTCCTATCAACCTCATGCTCTTCCAAAACGTGTTTTCAATGAGGACAACGAATTTTTAGTAATGACAAGTTTGGTTGAGAATCCTAATACAAGTACTAGAAAACTTAGTACTGAATTAGACATTAGTAGACGAACAATAGGAAGAATAATAAAAAAGAATAAATTTCACCCGTACAAGATACAGATGCACCAAGAGCTTTTGGAGAGAGATTTTCCAATAAGAATAAATATTTGCGAGTGGTTCAGTGGATTAATTAATGGATATCCAGATTTTTTTAAAAATGTTTTATTTAGTGACGAGGCCACGTTTCACAGAAATGGTTTCGTCAACCGCCGAAATTTTCATTTTTATTCGGATAGTAATCCACATGTGTTTCGTACAACGACCCAAACTAAATGGTCCATAAATGCATGGGGAGGAATCGTAGGAGATACAGTTATAGGACCATACTTTTTTGAAGGTAGCCTCACTGGAAGAAGGTATTACAATTTTCTAAAAAACCATTTGGGAGAATTATTGGAGGAAGTTGATTTAAACACAAGAATTAACTTGTGGTTCCAACAAGATGGAGCATCTGTTCATTACGTTTGTTGTGTACGTCGGTGGTTAAACAGACATTTTACCGACAGGATATGTTAGGAAGAGTAAGATCCTCGTTTTTGAAAAGAATTGAGAAGTGTATGGAAGTACATGGTCGCCATTTTGAACACTTAGCATAAACTATGCTTTTTATAAAATGTCAATGTTTATTTATGTAAATGTCAGTGTTTTTATAACGTTGGTTTCCATAATTGTTAGTTTTATAAAAATAGAAAAAGTTGGAAAATAAAATACAAGCTTGCATTTTACATAACAAAGATATACTGTTTGTGTTGACTTAATTATTTCGTAAAGACTGCGAACTGCTTCTATATTTATTAGTACTATAATGACATTAGCCTACTTACAGTCAACAGAAATATTGCTTCCAACATAATTCCGATTAAGTCTTTCCTTCCTCTAATGGTAAGAGTAAAAGTAAAAGATATTTTAGATGCATCCAAAATTACGATTAAGATTTATGCCTTAGAAATGTTGAAATTTACAAGACGTTGCATGTAAAAATTGAATACCATTCAATTTATGTACGTAAAATACTTGTTTTTGACCATTATCATAAAATATTTACGGTTTTCCATTAACGTATACCCTAAATGTACTACATCGTTTGAAAGATTATCAATTGTACTAACAAATTGTAAAAAGACTTATAGGGTGATTCATTTAAAAATTTTGAGATATTGCTTGATTTGCGTTTTGTGTCACCCTGTATTAAAGTAGCCACAGATAAAAAAGTAATTAATACTGAGCACAGCCGATGATATGTGAATGATAACTGAATACAAAGACCTGTTAATTTATTTTGATTTACTGTTTTGCAGAGTGTTAAAGAGGAGGTCTTTTTTGCCAATAATTGGCCATATCTTTTTAAAACGCCCATATAAATATTAGAATGCTATATTTTGTAACGCTCTCGCTGAGATCTTTTCGATTTTAAAACAAAATATAGTACGTTTCATTTAAAAAAATGTAAGTTTGTGTTGCTACGTGGTTTTGGAATACCCTGTAGAATCGAAAGTATTTTCAAAATGTGCCCTCAGTAACTGTATTAGCTCACACAAAACTTTGAAGTTTTATCTCTTACCACAACGATGTAATCCTCCGAAGTCAGAAGATTGCCCCACCCTGTATATCGCAATATTTGGTAAAAAACAGTCCAAAAATTGTCTGAAGAAGAAAATTCGCTAAATAAGAAGGTTTTGGATACGAGACATTTATTTAAGAGGTAATCTCAAGGATTATTGAATAATTTACTAGCAGAGATTAAAATAAGTAACCCTTCCTTATTATTCAACTTTACTTCCTGTTTATTATTATTATTATTATCCCTATGTGCATCACAAATGCAGAAAACCTCCTCAAGAGAAGCCATAAAGCAAGCAGGTACACTTAGATTTTTAGTAACTGGTGATTTATATCCCAATCGTAGATGTGCTTTTCGCATACATCCTTAATTAATTAGGAATATTTTGTACTCTATTTATTTAAAACCATTATCAAAAGAATAGTCGCTGAAAATTGTAGAAGATTATTATTATTTCCATTATCTCAATACAGATATGTCGTAAATTTTAAAACATTCGTAACATAACTTTAAAATTTTAAATGAAATTGACTCTTTGCTTGCATTTGTCAAGCGGAAGAACATACACGGAGACCTCATCTGTCAAGCAGGCAAATTTCAAACTTACGTAGGTGCGTAATTGAATGTAAATCTACCTTTACGTCTGTGTTTATAATTATTTTAAGCACGCATACTAAGGAGTTTTTTTAATTTGAATTTAAAATGCGTAAAATGATACATATTAGTTATTAATCTGTGAAGGGCGTGAGACAGGCGTTTATGGACTGCAACGTGTATGTAAGAGGGCGCGAAAGAGAGTGTAAGGGCTATTAATACGTAAGGTCAATAAACGCTCTTTACACCCAAAATACATACACAATTTTATGCACTATGTATGATAATAATTCTATCAAACAATTTGTATTCGTTATAGAGAAAATGGATATTCTTATTGTGGCTTAACAGTAAGATTTAAGATGAGAAAACAACATAGGTATATAGTCGCGTTACCTATCAACTTTCAATAAGAGAAGTAACAAATGGTCGCCATCTTTATCAACGATTCACCTCGCGTACGCTTCGCATATTGTTTACTGCAATGTGTATTTTGAAAGAAATTGTTATATAATGTGAAGTTTTCAAAGTAGCGATAATGAAATGTACGACAATGCATACGATGAATTTATTCGATGGTGCAGTGTTCATAACGTGCAAGATGGTATTTATGTATTTCATGCATATTTATGTACTTAATGCGTATTTTCTAGAATAATTCAAAGGCCGTAAGCCGTCGTCTATGTGGTAGTATTTTTCCATGTTGAAGGCAACTGTAAATTTGCACAATAACATAAATTATGGTAGACATTTCAGATTAATAGCTTTCTTAAAACGAAAATCACATGCTTATAAACTTAAAACATCGAATATTATCACCCGAGAAGAAATAGAAACATTTTTAATGGATGCTCCAGATAATTTATATTTGATGATAAAATAAGTTACACTATCGTAAAACGGGGTTACTTTGCTCCAGCTGAAAAATTGTATTACAACTTGTAGTATATGTTACCTGGAGCAATGTCTCCCAGTGCGTTAGATAGACTTTGCTCCAAAATATAATTCTGCTGTATAAAATTTATCAAAAACATATTTTAAGTATTTTTTTGAATAGATTTAGATTCTAAAACGGCAAACAAGTATTTTTTTCTTGAAGATTTATAAGGAACTTAAGTACTAATTAGTAAAATAACAAAAAACACAAGTTAAGTAGCAAACTCTCAAATTAGGTCCTTATGGGAACCTACTAAGTAGGTAGTACCTACTAGTTATGAAAAAGGCGTTTAAATCCGGAGCAACAAATGCGCCTCGTTTAGAAAATTATCGAGGTAGGGTCTATAGAACCTCGAACGTTATTCCAAGATTAAGGCATTACATCTGGTTTAGACGGCCATTTCCACATTTTAACGACTTTTTCATGGAGCTAATAGTTACTTCATTTTCATCATAGGCCACAATTTTGCCAGGATATAATAATCCCTGGTATTGAAACACTATAAAACTTCCCACATTCCGAATTAAGCTTTTAAACTGAGAAGCATTACTTTTAGTTGATTACTCTACATAGTCTAAGAATTCCTTTTCTTTTTCTTGTTCTTTAACAATCTCATCGAAATTAATGTCGTATAAAGAATAATCGTCAAATACAATTTACTTGCCTTTCTATCCAGATGTAGAAGGTTCTGCTTCTCTTATTTGCTCTTCAAGCATATTTGTTTCAGTTTCGCCATCATTTTGTATAATGTCACCACATACACTTTTTCCGGCAGGAATGGTAAGTTTCTTCCTACGGGGTTTAACAATATTTGTTAATTATCTTCGTTGACTTTCAAGTTTTTGTAGAAACGAGCTTTGAATACCATCTACGCTGCAAGTAGTTCTTGGAATGCGGTTTAGGACTTCTTCTTCGTTCAAGGGAACTATGCCACATATTCGTAAACTAGCAATTGAATTATTTTTGATGTTTGGTTCCATAATTTTCAGCATTTTCGACAAGAGTGGAGGAAAGTGTTGCTTTTGGATGTTTGTATTGTGAATCCCTTCATTGGTATCCTTCCACTCCGAAAGCACTTGCCTCCATGCAATTTTCAGTGGCATTAAAAAAGCCACACCTAGTGGCTGTGTGAGATGAGTGCTGTTTGGAGGTAAACAAATTAATGTTATTTGATTTTCCTGGCATAGCTTCAGTGCATCCATGGTAATATGTGACGAGATATTGTCACACAATATAACTTTTTTGCCTTTCAATTTTTTCAGGCGTGGTATCATCTGACATTCCAGCCAATCCCTAAATATTAACGCATCAAACCAACCGGAACTACTCGAATTATACCGGCATCCCTTGGGACTGTTTCCGGTCCATATATTCCACATCTTCGTGGCTCGATAAACTACATATGGGGGAAGTAGCTCTCCAGATGCACTTCCCGAAAACATGACTGCTATTAATGTTTTTGATGCATTTCGGATTAGTTCTGGATATTTTGACCCTTTTTTGACGATTACTCTTTTTTCCCCGGGTCATCGGTCAAATTCGTCTCATCAAAATTCCAAATGTTTGATGGTGAGACATCTTTAAGCTCTTTGGATACATTTTCAAAGAAACTTTTAATCATTTGTTCATCCACAGTGGCTCTTGTTCGTTCAACATTTTCGGCGAAACGTTGCGAGATTACAGGGTTTCTAATTAAAAAACTTTTTATACAATCTTTGCCAGGCAAGTTATTTTTAAACGATTCCACTTCTCTTCCATATTTGTCTAAATAATGTTTTAAAACATGTCGCAGTTCCATGTTGTTTACAGGGAACCCATATATAATGCACTGTGAAATTTTTTCTTCTTCATCGGAAGTAAATATGGGTTTGTGGCCTGATTTTCTAGTGTATCGACCTTTCAATTTATTAAGGATCGTTCGTCTAGGAATTTTGTATTTTAATTGAGCTTTTCGGTGCGAAATGGTTCCATTTTTATTTCGTTTAAACGTTCTTGTAATTGTTCTTTCGTATAGTCAGCGTATCTTCGCGTTCCCGGTTTTCTTACGTATTTTCTAGGCATAACTACAACAAAAAAAATATAATCAGATTGAAAGTATACTTTGCTCAGGCGCAAAGTCACCTCAAAATGAAAAATGGATATACTTTGCTCCGGAGCAAAGTCTCCCCAAAATAAGGTTAGGACAACAAGAAAAAACATTCATGTTTCTAATGGTTTAATTTAAGAAACACATAATGCAAAACAACTAACGGATAATAATCAACTCGTACACATAAAACTTACCTAAAAATCAGCACTAATAATAGTTGCACACCCAAATTTGCAAGGTAAAAAAACGCGCCAATTCTCTTGCCTATCTTCCACGTTGAGATTAGGAATGTAGATAAACACAGAAATGACGACCTGGCACTATCGGTTACAAGCTTATAGGCAACATTGAATACAGCAGTGTTGATTTGGTCACATATATTAAGAGTCAAGAGATAGAAGCCAATTAAACTCTTATCACATATGGAGCAAAGTCCACCCTTACGAGGCAAAGTAACCCCGCTTTACGGTACTTATTTTTTACCTGTACCTACGTTAATATAAGTATTTGTTGTAGGTTGTACTATTTGCTATTTGTGCAGTATGTTGTCTAGAGGAATTAGCTGATATTACAGTGGACGATATTCAAGATATAGGAACAACTTTATTGGTATTGGTAACAATACGAGCATCAAAAATTAATATTGACCATATTTTTAGTGTGATTGATAAAAAACATAAATCATAAAGTTATCTAGACATCTATAGAAGATATGCTTAATTGCGCACTATAAGTACCGAGCACAAACGATTTTTTGTGTACTATAATAACGGAAAATGTTCTAGTCAGGTGATTGGAACGAATACATATGGCCAAATACGTTATAAAATATCGACCAATTTGAAATTGGCTACTCCAAGATATTACAAAGGACATTGTTTTAGACGTTTTTCAGCAACTTTGATGCATGAGAGGATATTTTTAACATAAAGCGACATGCTGGTTGAAAATCTGCAACTGTAGCGGAAGGATATATTGACGATTCTGTGGTAAATAAAATTAAAATTGCCAAGAAAATTGTTAAATGTTGATGTCCCTTCCACTTGTGGCATGCATATTTTAGCAGTAATTCATATCCTCATGAGTGACCGGAAGTTTCTAGCAACTTACAACATAGCAAGATAGCAAATCCTAATATCACCATACATAATTGTTCAAATTGTGTCATTAGTATAAAATTATGAGTGCAACACTGAAATTTATGTTTTGTTTGTTATGTCTTCAATTAAAATAGGATTGGGTAGAAATAGAATTAGGTAGATATAGTTCTACATAACCATTTCTAGTGATAAACGTTATTTCTCAGTGAATCACTTAGTGAACTCTTTGTGAATTGACGATACAAAATAAGATCGCAGTGCCGCCATCGGCCGAATAGCAACAATATGCAATCCATTGACAGCAGTATTTTTGGAGTTGTGTCGTTTTGACATGTTGATTATTTCGAAAACTTAACTTTTATTATAAACTAAAATAGAAGCCAATATGGAAAAACTTTTAACCACAATTTCTTCTGTGAAGAAGGCAATCTGTCATCTGTCAATGCACTACAAAGAGTTCGCCCTGCTGTATCGCCAATTCTGAACACACAAAAGAACATTTTGCTTTAGCACCAACGGGCGCTAAAGTGGCATTTTACGCCCTCTGAATTGATTAATAAATTGTACTTAATAGCTAGAGTATGCATAAAAGTTTTCCGTTATAATAAAGAGATTGTACCTACTATCGTATATTTCAAATAATACGCCAAACCTTTTCGGCAGAAAAAATTGGTCTTCGTCGACTCGTATTTATAAATCTAATAGGTATCCGTGTATATCAATATAACTATACTGCTTTTGGGGACTATTTAGCGACAATTTATTAACAGTTGAATGAAAAATCATCTTGACTAGAAATTGGTGTTTACTGAATAACACATCGGGCCAATGATATGATTGTAGTTAACAAGTATTAAGACGTAAACATAGTTGTCCCTTTTTGAAAAACGGACTTTTTTGAACAGATACTTAGTCTCGATTATCAGCAACAGAATTCGCTAATAGAATTCTCTAAAATCTTTAATAATTGGAAAATATGAGTTACAATATTTCAGACTAAGAAGCTCATTGGTGCGACGATAACAAGCATACAAGCACCACAGTTTGGCGTATATCTAGACTTCTAAACAGTAATTTCCGTTTATTGATAATTTAATTTACCGATTTTGTCTAATAATCAATGCAATAACAGAATAATGAAACACTGACTACCTCTATTCAATAAAAATGATAAGAAATGCAAATGAAATGAACAACCACAGAATAAGTAGGTATAATTAACCTTACAACTACTTGATGACTGAAAATGACAGTGTCTATATTCGTATAAATGACGCTATCTCTTTTCAATATTATGTCATAATAACTGTCTCCAACTGTATTTGGAAAGAGGACATTAAGAAGAAGAAGAAGAAGTATGTGTTATAACCAAAACTAAACTAAATCAAAACCAATGACAAAATGACCTGAAACTGTCATCTTACCTATCATTTTTAAACGAAACAATTCAGTTAATAAAGGTCAGAGCTATATTTTTTCTCCATTGGATAGGTTTCAGACTATGCTGATTCCGATTCCGTTTATACCTAAGTTCTAGGAAATACTGTTCGGCCGTTGAAGCACAAAGGTACGCGCACATACAACGGTAAGGACGGAAGGGGCGGTACTGTATGGATTTTTATCAGGGTATGACATATCCTGTCGGCATGGACAGAAGAATTAAATGTTAGTTGCGAATATGTCTTCGAGCTGTGAAAATTTATTTTCAAAAACAAGGAAGACATAAACTAGTGGGGATTCATGAAATATGTGGGAGAAGTGATGTTTTGGGGAATATGTACATCTATTTCCGGACTTGATGAATTACTTGATCATTGATGTCATACATTTCTTTGTAATTTTGAGCCCGCAATGTGAAATTTTTGTCAAAACTAATTTTTCTGCCCATTCCTATTGCCACCAGTTAGTACATGTAGATGAGCTGCAGGCAGAAACTTGCAAAATGCCGACAATGCCCCTGCAATCTCCGATTAGCTTCTCACATATATCCGTATCGGCACGTAAGGTACGCATCGGCCGATAATTAATTCTGATTCCTGAATTCGCACTAGATTTTTTAAATCCGATGCCTACCGTCCGCACGAATATGCGCTGCAGCATTTCATACGATTGAAACTATTTTTTCCGATGCGTACCGTCCGTCCGATGCCGATGTATGTGCGCGTACCTTTAGGCAGAACGCACATGACAGACTGTCGGCGAACGACTAATTTGTATCTTTAAATGCCTGTAAATTCAGTAACGCATATGATCTTCTAAAAAGTCGGACCGACAAAAAAGTTGCTGCTTAAGTTTTGCACGAAGCAGGTAGTCGGTAGGACAAATAGGGACATAGGTTTTGTTTGTTTAAAAGCATACGATCAGTTTTAGTCAATGCTCGAATCTTGCTGTGGTACGTAGTGGTTACTTATTGTTTTTGGAAAATGGCATGTTACTGATAATCTCTCTTGAAGGTATACACACTTTCTCATCTTAGTATCCTGGAACTATATTTATGCTAACAGTCTATTAAATAAATTCTAGAACATTATTCTATAATAATTACAAAACTTGTCAGGGTGTTCCTGTAGGGATTCAAAAAGGGTATGGAATTGACTCTTTAATAAACGCTGATTAATTACTAGATGCACCCAAAATGCTCTGTTTCCCTTTTTTTCTGATATCTTAAATTTAACGCAACATAATATTTCTATGTCTGATTCATTTCACATACAATTGTGTACTAATCTAAAGCCGGGGACTCACGGTCAAACGCTGCAGTATGATTTGGTTGTATGCGACAATATCGAATGTAATTGGATCGTGTATTTTCGTCTGTCGACCTAGGCGGAGCGATTTGACGGCAGACAGGCATGTTAGTCTGCAGCAGTAAAACAGTGCTAGTTAAATTGTTCATTATTTGATCCTATATTGTAGCTTGCGATTTCATCTTATGATTTATTTGGGTTATTGCGAAATAAAAAACATCCTAACCTAAATAATGTCTTAATGTGTATTTAAAAATAGCCAGTACTGTGGTGTTTTAAAGAGATATTTTGAGTTGTATAGAGGACAAGAATGTCTTTGGGAAGTAAAATCACTACTACCTATATCATGACAGAACGGCCAGAAAACGAGCTATGCATATTTTAGTCGCCAAATTTCAATAAGTGAAGAAGGACGCAAACGAAGATATTGCGAAAATGAATATTAACAATTATCCTATCTCTCATAAATGGGAATTATAATTAGTAATTTTTTTTATATTTATAAACACCTCCAGAGAGGAATGTTTTGTGATATTACAATCTGGTCAGGAAGGGATCAAGGAACAATATTATTCTAACCTAAATTATTTATATTGGAAAACTTGAAACTAGGGTCTTACTCACTAGTGGACCTTAGAGTCTAATGTTTTAATAACACTAAGACCAGCGTGTTTGATCCTCTTAAGTCTTCTGGTCATGTTTGTGTTGTCTAGGAACTGGATTGCCTCGACGTTCACATGCTGAAGCAGCCGATGTTCATGGCTACTGGCAAATTTGGTTGTGATTTGGTTAACAGTCTCCATCTTAAGATCCCGATGGATATCACTGTTTGGGCAGTACCAGGGTGCATCGATGATGTTCCTTATTATCATGTTCTGGAATCGTTGAATAATTTCGATGTTACTTTTACTGGCAAAACCCCAGAGCTTTATGCAATAATTCCAAATGGGTCTCAATATTTGCTTGTATAGAAGCAGGTTGTTGTACGTGGATAACTTGGAACTTCGTCCTAGTAGCCAATACATCTTTTTTATATTTAATATCAAGCTCTTCACGTTTCTTTTTGATATAGACTTACCAGCGAAGTCTCACGTCGAAAGTAATACTCAGATATTTTGCTGCATAAGGAATATTAACATTGTTAATTCTGATTGGAAAGTACCTATCTTTTTTATTCGTAAAGTTGATGTGAATGGATTTAGTTTCATTCAACTTAATACGCCATCTCTTGGTCCAGCTGCTAATTTGGTCAATGGATGTTTGTAACTTTTCAGTAGCTTCTTCGTGGGTGTCTCCCATGGCCATAACTGCAGTGTCATTAGCGACAGTAGCTATTGTGTGGTGTTCAAGTTCAGGGATATCACTAATGTACAACAGATAGAGCACTGAACCTAGTACGCTACACTGGGGTACCCTGCCTTGACTTCTTTTAAATCAAAATACGATTCGTCTTGATTTACTCTGAAATATCTATCTGATAAGTAAGACTTTAGGATTTGGGAATATTGTCTTGTCAGATCCATTTCCAATTTGTGGAGTAATCCTTTGTGACATACTTTACAAAAGGCCTGTGGCACATCTAGGAAGACAGTGATTCTATGACCTTGATCTAGGGTCGAGTGGTTTTCCGTAAAACCAAATTTATGGGCGGGATTCAGTTTTTTATCTTCTATTATTGGCTTCAGTCTCTTAAGGGCCCTACAGACGGACGTACATGTCTTAAGACATAGACGCGCATTCATCAACGTGTATTCATCACGGGCATTTTGAATTGCCTACAGACGTAAGGACATGCTTCACAGTCTTAGACTCGGTGTAACGGTGTTCGCACGATGTTTATTGAAAAAGAAGAATTGGTTCTTGTTGCACTGGCGTGTGCTTATAAAATTGAAGGAAAGGACAAGAAAGTGAGAAATCGGCGTCGCGTGTGGAGTAAGGGGTGACTTTTAAAACGGCAAACATTTTCACATATCAACCTATTAGAAGAACTGAAATTGGAACCAGATGATTGACGTAATTACCTCAGAATGGATGAAGACACCTATATAGAACTCTTGAGCCTAGTTACACCGTTGATAAAACGTCAGGACACAGTCATGAGGACCGCAATAACTGCACATGAACGGTTAACTGCCACGCTCAGATTTTTAGAATCTGGAAGAAACTACCAAGACCTACGATTTTCCACTATAATATCTCCACAAGCCTCAAGTCATATAATTCCTGAAACATGTACAGTCATTTATACAGTTCTACAAAAGAAATACTTGAAGGTGAGATGAATGTTAATTTGTTTTTCACTACAAAGTATCTCAAAACTTTTTATTAATTATAGAAAAATTTGAACATAAATGTAAGAAGGTAACTTAAACCTACAAATAATTGGAAACCAAACAGATGCTTCTTGTTTAAAAGAAATATAAAATACAAAACTTAGGTACATATATGCATTAAGTATGAGTTAAGAATCACTGTGAACTTCATGTGATGGATTATAATACGCATAATAAGTTGAAGCAGCGCTAGTAGAAGGTGTTTGTAGACAGTGTAATCCATAATAATTGTTTGTTGTTGGTAGACACCAATTAATAGATTGTGGTTGTATTTGTATTGGTTGCATCTGGGGATGAACTGTAGAGTTTTCCGATATCACTTTTGTATACTTATTGAGCTCCTCAAGCTCTGCCTGGAACAGCACGTCGTTGATGAATTTTTCTGCGTATAACTTTGCCTCTCTTGGTAATCGACGTAGCTTAAATGCAATGTTTTTTCCTATGATGGTAAATTCTTCCTCTGGATTACGTCGTTCGCCCACTATGCTCAATAGTTCATCTGCTTTGTCCTACGAAGGAGTTTTCCTTTTATAACTTCTCTTATTTGGTATACATAGTGTAGCTGAAATATTCCCACTGTTGCTCTACTAAAACTTGAAGATGAAGCCAGACTATGCTCTTAATGAACCCAAGTTTCAGTACCACAGTTATCATTTATCTGTAAAAATAAAAGGGTTTTTTAATGTAACACTTTTTTTCAGTTTCCCACAACGGAGCAAGAGTGGAAAAATATTGCTGCGGAGTTTGAAGAACGTTGCAACTTTCCAAACTGTTTGGGAGCGGTAGATGGAAAGTATGTTAACATTATACCTCCAGCAGGTAATTGCTACGGCCACTTCGTCTAAGAGCTACTCAGGCGTGGGTCATATACTAGTAGAGACCCAAGGAGTAGGTCTTACCGGTTCTCGGGTAATCCTACTTATTTTTACGTACCGAGACGGAAAGATAAGTGGGCGCCACCCTGAGTCCTACTAGTCTATAAGTTACCTCACCTCAACTAATCCCAGTCAACAAAACAAGAAGTTGGAAGGCTATAAAAAATGAACAACGTTATTTAATATTTACAAGTAGTTTTATTGATTAAAAATTATATGTTGGATGAAAATTGAAAATTTATTTACAAGTAGTTTATTAAATAAAAATTATATGTTGAATAAAAAATCAAGATAAATATGTTATTAAATTTTACAACTTGATTTATTATTAAAAAAAAAACTAGAAACTGAAAGTAAATTGAAATTTAAAAAAAATAGATTCTGAAGGAAATTTAAGTTTAAACATGAATTAAATCTTTAACAAAGAAGATATAATTTACATGTGGTACAAACTATTGAGTTAATTAATCGATGAACAGTAGTTGGAAATAATCTATAGGTTTCACGATTGTGGACGTTAGTACTTTCCTTGTTTTTTCTTTTCCAACGATGATTTTGATGGCGTCCAAAGGAATCGGGAACCAATCAGCTGGCTGCGTCAAGTTAAGTCCAGTCGGTTTTCAATAGAGCCGTGGTCCCAGCCTGTAGAATTCAACTGGTAGAATTTCAGGTGAAAAGGCTTAGGTTGGTACGAAGGCTTAGGCAGGTAAGATAATTTTTAGGCCGGTACGAAAAAGTGTTAGAAAAGACACTCGAATCAGATATAGTTCTTGAATTCAGTAAAATGCAGAATATCTGGAAATTGAAATTACAATAGGTACAAGTAACATACGTACAAAATTATGAAATGATATCAAACAACGTGGTTCATATATCCTGTATTTTACAATATTTTAAGAAAATTTATTTATTTTAGAAATAAAAAGCACAGTAAAAATCATAAGAAAAGTTACTAATTCATTTAATTTTATTTTAATGGTCTTCAACGTAGAATTCCATTGGTATAAAAATATAAAAAAAACCAGAACACCTGGTTCATGTTTCCTGTATCAATATTTTAATAGAGATTTTAGAAATAAAAGCACAATAAGAATCATAAGAAAAGTTACGATTTCATTTAGTTTTAATTTAACATTTCTTCATCGTAAAATTCCATTGTTATAAAAAAAGGTATGAAGAACCAGAACAAAATATATGTAACAAAAACGAAATCGACATAATATATCTCTGGTACTGAATGCTAATGTTTATACACCACTGGATTCTTTGGACCACGAAAATATAACAGATGAGACAGTGGAATTATGACTTAGAGCAAATGCTGATAATTTAGCCAGCCTTCAAAGTACTCATTGCAGGAATTCTAGCACTGAAGCTATTCAGACGCGGAATTCATTTATGCAGTATTTCAATGAAGAAGGAAGGGTATGTTGGCAAGAATAAATGATACACTGAGTGCCGATATAGAGTATTATGTGATCAATATACATAATCAGTGTTTTTAAACATACTATTAAGTATGAACATCTCTATATAATCATAGAAATATAATATTAAGTGTGTATTCTCAGTCTATTATTTATCAGTTAGAATTTAAACTAAATATTCATAGGTATGTAACTTTGATTAAGGAAAGAGTGGGTCACGTAATACGCAATGCAATTGATCTGCTGCCGAAATTTGACCAATACGCCTTGTTTCTGGTATTCAACTGGTGAACTTTGGTTTTTATGACTAAATACTAGCTCTTACCAGTATTTCACTTTCAGCTACATTCTCGTCATCATCAGGAATTTGAGAAACTTCGACAAACTCATCCTCTCCGTCACTGTCCATATTTGAAGTGGATTCTCTTGGTATTTCTTGGTCTTTTACAAATAATAATGGGTAATACCATAAAGAAGGAACATATACATCATCATCTCCCGCGCCACTCCGTTTTGAATTGCGTACCTTCTTGAATTCTCTTCGAAAACCACCCCGCAGTGTATTTATTTTGCTAATAACATTTGTTTTTGTTGCATTCGATTGAACAGTTTTTAATTTGTTTACTAATAAATTGTATGCCTCATTCTTTTTATTTCGATCTAAATATTCTGGCAATTTCGTTTGCCACAGTTAAGGATGTGCCCTGTATAATTCAACATCAACGTAATTTGACGAGATATTCCTCACTACAAAAAAGTTTATAAGGTAAGGAATTTTGTTCGGGTCAGTGGGCCAATATGTTGACTTGCCAGTTGACAAAATTCCACATTTAAGCTGATTACATGCTGCTTAAAGTTCCTTACCTTTAGTTGTGGTCAATCTAGATCCCCAGAGAGTGTTCTATGCATTGAAGTCACCACCTACAACGAATCTTTAACCTTGGCTCCTTAGAAAATCTATATATTGGTCCTTTTTTATAGCATGCCTTGGTGGACAATATATTGCCGTTATTATAAATATCGTCAGTTTTTATTTTGATGTTTACATATGTGGCTTGTATTTGTTCAGATTGGTAACTCATTCCTTGTTGGTGCGAAATGGTTTCTTTTATAATGATTGTGCTTCCACCTTTGGCTGCATTGTTAGGGTGAATCGTATGGTACACCTTAAATACTTTAAATTTGATGTATGACTCCCTGGTAAAGTGGGTTTCAGCAATGAGGCATACATCAATTTTTTCTATGTTGAGAACTGCTTGTAAATCTTGTTGGTGCTGCAGCAGTCCATTAGCATTATATTCTAATATTTTTAGTTTTTTGGCCATTTTTGGTTTTAGGGATCGCTCCTTGAGCACGTTTTTCCAAATTTCTAATACGCACATCCATCTTGATCAGTTTATACAAGATTTGCTGGAGTGTGATGTCAATGTTTGTGCTTAATGATCCCTGCCCTTGAGATCTTTTGTTAGTTTAAATTGTATTTTCTATAACTACTAGGCTATAAGTTTTATTTTGGTTGGAACTCTGATTTTGTTTGGATGGTCCGTTTCTTTCTTTGTTATCTCGTTGAGGTTTAGTAGGAAATTTTGCTCTGCTCAATTGCTTATCTTTGATTTATTTTTTCAATTTCCTTGGCTACAATGCAGCTTCGGTAATTCGCTGGGTGATTTTCGCCACAGTGAACACACTTTGGTGTTACATCTTTAGGCTTGTTACAATCCTTTGTGAGAGGCTTTCCAGTGCCTTTTACACATCTAGATTCTTTAACACAATATTTCTGGGTGCGAACATAAGCTTGACATCGCTTACACTGCGGAACTAATCTAGATTGTTTAATTAGTTGAATTTGGACCCTTATACCCATTATGTCCGTTATGCTGAAGATTGTGTTAATATCTTTATCATTTCTAAATGACAACATAAACATGTCTGTAGGCTGTTTTGTTCTGTATTTCAGTTTTTTAGTAACTTCAAGTGATTTGTATCCTCTTCTTCTCATTTCCTAGGTTATTTCCTCAGGACTACAGGAGTGATGGAGATTGATAGCCATTATTTTAATAGGACGGTTTCGTTTGTTTTCGTAAGAGTACCATGAATAATCTTGGTCATTAAGTACCTTAGTGAGAGTTTGGTAGCATTCTCCATCCGGGACATTAATTTTAATATTTTTATCGTTTACAATTTTGATTTGAAATCCAGACATAATTTTTTTTCTTTTATAATTAGTATTCTTCTTTATGTATTGGAAAATGTGAGTTACAATATTTCAGTCTGAAAAACTCATTGGCATGACGAAAACAAGTAGGGAAGCGCCACAGTGTGGCGTACATCTAGAACAGTAACAACAGTATAATGAACATTTAAATTACTGAATTTGTCTAATAATTAATACAATAACAAAACAATGAAGCATGAAATCTCTCAATCCAATAAAAAAAAGAAGAAATACAAATGAAACATACAACCACAGATTAAGTGGGTATAATTAACCTCACAACTACTCGATGGCTGAAAATGACAATGTCAAGATTCGTATAAATGACGCTATCACTTCCACAGACAAATAATAGGGGTAAGACGGGCAACTCACTGACAAAAAATGCCTCGGCAGACGTGCTGCCATCTTTATTTGTCACCAAAAACTAAAAGAAGGGTTCTGTCGTCGATTCCAGCTTTTAAATAGTGGTAAATTCAAATTGTGTGATATGGCGGAAAATTTAAATTCGATTGATTTATAATTTCTAAGAATGGGGAAAGGCTGCAACAACTTAGTTCAAATTTAGTTTAGAGTATAATTCTACAAAAAATCGTATTACATACATATCTAACAGATTTTATAATTCATGTCATACTTTTTATTTTTGGAGGAGTTGCAAGCACCATTTTGTGGCTTAAGTGGAAAGGAAAAGAAACTTTCTTCTAATTATCCCCAGCAATGAAATCTAAAAAAACAATATAAATAGTAGTTTGAATCTGATAGTATTACAATAAAATGCTTACCAGGTGAATTTAACACAGGAAGTGCTAATTTTTTTTAGTTTTCCCCCTTGTTTACATACATCCAAAAAATGATTACCAGAACCTACTTTCCCCCTTAAAATGCTTCTTGGCTGGTTAAATAAACTGGGATTATTGATTCGTTACTCATTTTAACTATTATTCATATTTATAACCTACCTTGGAGCATCTTGATCTTGGTTAAAGCAATTGGGAACAACACGCTCTCGAGGGGCTGGCATTTTGAATTAAATCAATAAACTAAATTAATAACCAAACAACGATAATGGCAAACTTTAAATGCCTAACCTCAATTATTGGTCTATGGATGTCAAAGAGATTAACGAACAGGAGTGAACGCGACCGAAATTCTTCCCCAATTTGAAGGCCACAGCTAATAGGGCTATTCAGCCTATCGCAACCGAAGTGACTTGTTCTTCGTGACAAATATAGATGGCGCGAAGAACGCGTATCTTTTTTAATAAGTATAAGTGTACACCCCCTGATCACTCCTCAATATTGTAAGGCCCATGGAGGTTTGAGAGAAGGAGAACGATCGCTGTAGAAAAAAGTGTCCCAGAAATATTGGCAAAATAAATGAGGCGCCGCGGTCGCTAATTTGTCTCGAGCTCATCCAACCAAAACGCCTGTCGGTTTCCATGATAATTATGGCAGTCTGGTTAAAATAAAATTACTCGGTTGCGCCTTATATAAAGGTTATCTATGCTGTTGTGATTTGAGCTTAGAAATACGAGGTGCTTGAATTCCATTATTTATCTATCAAACGAAATAGCTGCTGCAAGCAGCATTTCGTCAACAAGTAGAATTCCATGGTGATCTTCCACATTCATAGATAATGCAACGATAACCTTTATTAGATAAGGTAGATGTAGGGAATATGCCCATGCTAAGAAAAAAAATTATTAAAAAAATAAATAAAAAGATGCTAATTCCGGTTTGTGTGGAAGTTATTCTGTTATGTGTTCATCCTAAATATTGAAAAAATATATATATGACTTATGTATATGTTGTATAATTATTTGTATAAATTGACGTCTCTGGGCATATTACCAGCCTATGTTGGTAAAACGCCCATGGGTATGTTGGTAATATGCGCAGTCCTGTAAAATAAGAGAAACATTTATTTTGCTTTAATATTCTTGAAATCAAAATTGGAACCATGTTATATATTTTATTGATAATAAACAAACAAAAAAATTTTCCTGAGAAATATGAAAAATCTAAACGTTACATTACTTAAAAAAATTTAAAAGACATTACTTAAAAAAATTTAAAAGAACTTTGATAAAACATAAATTCAAATATTAATAAATGGCAATAAAATGTTTATTGACAGTCCGGGCAGATAAAAACTAATTTGTCACTTTTCGTAAGTCCAACACATTCTTCATGCACATAAGTGGCACACACTGAGCATAGCCTCATGTCTTTTTTTACATCTTCTTGACAAAGTTTACAGTACCAAGACTCCTTACTTTGTCTTGGTTTTACTGCCGTATTTTTTTAAGTAGTTTTTTTTGAAACCCTTTTCCCTTTAACTACCAATGCTTCACTGTTAATAGCCTTTCTTCTGTTTGTTTTTTTTACGTCATCTTTGTATGGTGTCTCTAGCATTTCAGTGAAACTTATCTCTTCATCTTCTGATTCTTTATCTTTAATATTTCCGTTCATTATATTTTCTTGTTTCTTGGTAATCTCGGCATTTTGGGTAATGTTCAAATTTAGTTTTGTTGTTTCCACTTTGGCTGATTTAATGTTTTTATCTTCCGCTCTTTTCTCTTCTTCTGAAGAAAACGTTTCTGATAATGTGTCACTGTACAGAGATATTTCGTCTTCTGAAGAGCCACTTGAAGATGTCCACTCGTCCTTCTTCTTATTATGTTTTTGTCTAGGTTGGAAAGATTTTTGGCTATGGGTAATTTTTGAAGGGGGAGTATTTTCAGTTGAACTTTGGAAAGTCTTATTTTGACATCCAGTGGGTCCCGGTTCTGGAGAAAATTCTCTTTGTTGTTGGTTTTCCTGAAAATCTGGGGAATTCTCTTTCGGTTAAAATGCTGGGGGCAAAAGCTTCTTCGGGAATTGCTTGGGGATTGAATGGATATATGCCTGTGGAAGAAAAACCGGATGTGATGTTTTGGGGCGTAACTGCTTTGTCCCAAACAATAGAAAAAATTTCTCCAAATCTTTGTTTTCTTATGCAACGATTCTTGTGTCGAGTCCAGTACAAAAGGACCTGCTCGTCCCAATAATACTCAAATGACTTAAACACTGCTTTATCCATCGGTTGAAGTTCATGTGTCGTATTACTGGGAAGACAGAAAAGCGTAATGTCATGAGCTTCGGCAGTGTCTACGATGGATGTATCCAAATGGCAAGATGCGCCATAAAAAATTAATAAACATTTGCCAGGAGGTTTATATCTTGCCAGATGATTTATCCAGGTATTAAATGTCCCGATCGTCATACTGGCCTTTGGTGTCATAAGAGTTAAAGTCCCTGCGGGTAGATTATCACACTATTTTGGTTTGAGTCTCTGACCTTTGAAAATAATGGCAGGTGGAATTCGTCCCCCAATCGCAGACCCACAACTAACAATCGTCACATTTTCGGCGTGCTCTGGTGCCACTAGGTGCACCCTTTTTGCTCCCTTTTTAGCCAAGACAGATTGTTGATGGTGGAGCATCAACCTACACCTCTTTTCATCTACACTAAATATTCTTTCAGGTTTGTCCATGAGATCTAATTCCAATAGAACAGCCTTAAGTTTTTAAAAATAATCACTTACAATACTTTTATTAAGTTTTTGGTCCCGCGCCGGATTCATATTCTGGGCTCGCCTAGGAGAAATGCCCGGGTGTCTTCTTAAAAATGCCTTTAACCAATATCGTCCAGCTACTCGTTTTTCTCGTGAGAATAAATGAGGAATATGACTTTTCTCGCAATAATTGTAAACGCACCTTTTGACAATTCCTTTTGTCATAGCCTACCTCAGCCAGTCTGATAATACGTCTTACCAGTTCATTCTCTTGGTCATCTGTGAGTATAGTTTTCCTACTTAGTCGCTGCTTTCTATTGGCACCTTTTTCTATGTAACGATTAAGGGTTCTCCTTGGTATACGAAATTCTTTCGCTGCTGAGTTCTTTGACTGTCCATTTGCAACACCATTTAGTGCTCTCTGAAGATTTTCTTCTGTCCATTGAGATCTTGGGCCTTTAGATTTATAAGGTGACATCTGAAACCCAGAAAAAATGAATTAGATACCCAGCTGTATGTAATTCGCTGGGCTGTAGGCAATACGCCCAGTGGGCATATTAACTTCACCTGTATGTGGGCATATTACCTACAAGTCACTTAAACAATATTTCTAATTTTTTTTCATAATATCAACATATTTATTAAAAAAATACATGGCAATATTAAGCGCAAAAAACAAGCTTTCTTCTCATATATTTACCTTAGTTTAAATGTTAATCCTTAGTACAATTACAAGCGATTCAAATACATAATTTTTTGTAACTGATGCCTTCCCAACACAAACCACGTGCACCTCAACTCCGCTTGAATGCAACTGAGCGCGGGTTGGTTTAATATCAACTTTAAGCATGAACATAAGTGACTCGTCAGCCATCTGTTAATCAAAAGTCAAACTAATAAAAAATGGAGCCGGTGGGCATATTACCAACATGGGCATATTCCCTTCACCTACCTTATAGCTTTTGTTCTGAAGCAATCCAAAAGAGCGGTTTGGAATACAAAAGACGATGCATTTATCTTTTGAAAATATTTATTGAGTGTATCTGGATGAGGAAGAGGCAGAATATTTCGCTCACGAATAAAATTGTAAACATTGATGCTATTTAATATGAACAATAATATACAGTCATATATCCAAGAAAAATCGTTACGGTGCATTTTATTATTTTTCAGCTTTGCTGCATTGAAGCAGGTCAAAACTGAAAGCTGCTGAGATTCTGGGACCTCTCTAATTTTGCTTTTTATTAATTTCTTCGGAACGTTGAGCACACTCTGCATTTGCATTTATGAACTGCTGTTTCAGTATCTCCTTCTAAACATTAGTAAATAATACAACAAAATTACTAAGCGAATTCGAAGTTAAGTTTTAATACA
The DNA here is from genome assembly GCA_963921935.1 of Galeruca laticollis. NCBI lineage: Eukaryota > Metazoa > Arthropoda > Insecta > Coleoptera > Chrysomelidae > Galeruca > Galeruca laticollis. Next base: position 66,574,101 of record OY998180.1, on the reverse strand, counting down.
TAATATTCGATGATTTTCATGTACTCTGCCATGAAAAACATTGTAAACCGAAAAGTAAGAGATAGTCAAAATATATACGTCATTATCATGAATTATTTTCATAAACCTATTCTAATTTCCTAGAATTCAAAATCAAAACTTATTATACTAAATTTAATGATTTTCTTTGAAGTAATTCAGACATATAAAGTTGTGAATGTGAATAATCAAATTGACATAACAGTAACAATAAATTTATCATTTATTACTTGTATAGGAAATATCAGTATGCATACATATAACTTATATATTACAATGAACACGAAATTGACATTTGATTATAATAAAATTGAAAGTTAGGAACTTAACTTGAAGTATTTCAATTGAAAATATCATAACGTAGATATTGTAGCTTCTAGAAAAGAATGTAGCAAAATGCATCTTACATTACTATCAATCGCGTACGTTTTGTTTTCTATACATTTAAATGATAAATAATTGAAACTTCAAAAATGTATAATATTATGTAGAAGTTCATCGTACTTAAAGGGAAAGTCGATGAAACGGTTTTTTAAATATTTCAATAGCTTTTCGCACTTTGAATGTACCCCATACTACCTTTTTTTAGCTGAAGTCGTTGAAGTAAACATGAACATCGTGGATTCTGTCGCCAGCACTTATAATCATTTGCGGATACCTGTCCATTGCAGTATGAAGCAAATTTATCTGCAGCAAAAACCAAAAATATAAGAAATACAAAAAGTATTTTATTTATGGTAAAATAAATGGAAGAAAATCTATCGTACCTGTAGTGTATGCCAGTTCCTTCGCATAAAATAGTGGCTTGCAGATATTCCATATACATACATTATATTATCACCTATGGATATCGATAGTAATTTCTGGTCATTGAGAGAAACAAATCTGTTGTATTAGTAATGATTATGTAAGAATAAAAACTTAATAAATTACAATCAACAGCTTTGTATACATTATGACTAGATAAAATTATTTAAAAAGCATGAGAAAATTATTTATAGGCACTGAAATATTATTGGCAAAATTTGCGTGTGGAACAAAATTATAAAATTTGTAAATTGTTCAACTAACTTCATCTACTTGTACTCTTAAACAGCTTCCCAGATAGCACGCAAGTTTGCTGCAAACTTGCTTGATTTTTGATATTGAGTTGCTCAAGCAAATTTGTCATATTAAGCGTGAAACAAGTTTGCAACAAAATTGCCATGTCAAAGGTGAATATGAAAAATTGTTGCAAATTTGATGCAAGTTTAAAAAAAACATTTTATTGTTTTTGTATTTAACCGTAATCTATTTTATCACTTATATGCGAATAAGCTCAAAAAACATAAAATGTATTAGGTAATAGAATAATGTTTAAATATTCATAAAATTTAGACATATCATCGTTGCGACCGGATACTATTTTATTTAAAGATCAGGGTTTCACTACGAAAAGAAGAAGATTAACATAACCTTACACAATGAACTGTTCGTTGTTCGTTGAGGGTCAGACGCCATTAAAGATGAAGATTTTAATGGTGAGTTTTGGTGGTTTTATCTAGAAAAGAGTGTTTTTGCGCGTTATTAGTGTTAGTGATTCTATATCGTTATAATAGTTGCCAGAGACCCTGAAATTCTATCACGATTCTATATAGTGATTTTCGTTGTATAGATGTAAGTATCTTATTTTTATATATAAAAATAATGTTTGTGTAAGAATATACGTCTATTAATATGAATTGTGTTTATTTAACTTCAATTTCCAATTACTGATTAAATAAAGTAGGAGAATAAGTTATAGAGCACGTGGGTTTCTTTTATTTATAATAGATAATTATTAATTTTTTGATTTCTGGGTAAAAGTATTACAATCAAAATAAAATGATACTAAGATGTAATATCTCATTTCAAAAACTATAAATTTATTTATCTCAAATATAGATGAGTGATATAACATATTCAGAGAGATGGGGAAACAGCAGTTTTCATGAATTTGACAATCTTCTGAAGTAGTTTATATAGTCATACAAGTTTTATTATTTTATTACAGGTTGTAATTGAAAAAACTTTGAGTTCAGCTGGCTACCCTATTCAATTAGTGACTGACCTAACAGAAGGCTTAAACAGAGTGGAGTAGAAGGTTGACTCCATTTTATCCCAAACAGAGAATACTGCCAGAGCTCCAAATCAAAATGACAATTGGGAAAATATGCAACAAATTTTTGTTTTTAAATCAAATTCAAATAGGCAGATATTGAATAAAATTAAAACAAATTGTTGAATTTGAATTACCCTTATATATTTTTTTGTTTAATATTTTCGTAAAAACAAAATTGATACACATTTTCTTATTGTAAACTTGTTTCTTTTCCGAAAAAAATGTCTTTCAATCAAACACAAATGAAATTGTTTGAATTAGTTTATCACAATTCCTTTGTTTCAGAGCTGAGAGTCAACAACGAAAAAATGATGTTGTAAATGATATAGGTTAATAAAAGTTCTTAAATTTGTTTGTCTACTTCATTTAAAACTACAAATGTGCCGTAGATGCTAATAAAAGTCGTTGACATCTATGATAAAGGAGGAAATGAATACCAGCAAGTCCCTGTGGAATATATACTATTCTGACATTTGACACCCAGTTGTGACTTGTGACAAGTTTGAGTTTATAAACTTTAAGCAAGTTTCATATGGCTGACTTGGTGCAACTTTGATATGTGGTAACTAGCAAGCTTGCTTTATACTTGCAGCAAGTTTGTGAACTTGCTGTAGCAAACTTAATGCAAGTTTAGAAGTTTGATGCGTCAAATATGATGTAAGTTTGTAACAAGTTTAAATTGCTATTTGGGTTACTTCGCAGATACTACTAACTGACGGAAGCGCGGCTGGTGACTAGGAAATGAAATATGAATTCTACAAATTTTCTGTGATGGGCTAATGATTTAACAAGTAGATATTTTTTCTCGTTTGCACTAACCTCCATGATAAAGTCATACTAACTGTCTTCAAATGTATTTGCATTGGGCGTTAACAAGAAGAAGATGTAGGTTCTATAACCTATAGTAACCTAAAACACAACCAATGTCAAAATAACCTAAAACTGTCATCTTACCTTTTATTTAATTGGAACAATTCAGTAAATAAAGGTCAGAGGTATATTTTTTTCACCAATGGACAGGTTTCAGACTATGCTGATTCCGATTCCGCTGTAACACATACGGTTCGTCCATTGAACCTTAAGGCAGAACGCACACGACAGACTATTGGCGAACCACTAATTTATAGGATGAAATGCAAAACATACCTGTTAATTCAGTCGGACCGACAAAAATGTTGCAGCAGGCTTAATTTTTGCCCCGGCCCGATAGTCGGGGGGGCAAATAAAGACATAGATTTCGTTCGTTTAAAAGCACATGGCTGTCAGTTTAATCAATGCTTGAACCTTGTTGTGGTAGTTACTTATTGGCCGCATTTAGAAAAGCTCATCGATGACTAATCGATGAGAATTTTTTTGCTCAACGGTGTTTCACTTAAAATTTTGGCTGAAATGGAGTTTGAAGCGATGTATGAACTGAACAATATCATTTACACAATAACGGGAAGTCAAGAACTTCATGACAAATTAAATGGTATGTAAGAGAAAACAGAGTTAGTACGTGGTAAATACATTAGTGTTTAGGGCGGCCATGGCCCCTTGTCAAAGCAAAAATCGATCGATTAGATGGGCAGCTGTTAGGAAAATAAGTGCAGCTCAGGGGGGCAGCCCCCTAGTTACGCCACAGGGTAAATATCATTAAACTATAACATACACAAGCAAACAAATGTAGAATATAACACTCAGATGCCCCGAATAATAGCCAAAAATTCCGTAATGACCAGTGACGTAGCTGCTGATGTGCGCAAAACATACCTTGTTTTCTTTCTACCATGGATAGACTAGAAACCACCTTTTTAAATTTAAAATATCATCTTTGTGGGCTCTTGTGCACTTTACGACCCTCAGAATTAAACCATTTTCTATAGTAGAATCGAAAGTTTACTTCATTTGTAGACATGTGGATGAACCATAATTTTTAACGAAAATTGCCAAAAATGAAAACAAAATTAGTCGAATACGTTTCACTTATTCGGATATTTATTACATTTTATACGCATTTTTTTTAGTCTAACAAGAATGTTGCACATGTATACAGGTTGAATTTTAACGAACAATTATTTTTTCCGAAAAAACATTCATGAAAACTCAAATTAATTAAGTTAATAATTAACTATTCGGACGCTGTTTGCGTACACTGATGTTTATACTTGGAAAGGGCAGTTGACTTACTTCCCAAACGATTGAAGTCTGCTGTAGTTCTGACGTTCAATAGCGTGTTGCCATAGTTATTTGTAAAACAAGTGTCACAATGACTCGTTTTGTAGTACGAGTGAAGTTTGCACAACGAACCGCTTCGCGGTTCGTTGTGCAAATCACGAGTACTACAGAAAGTCATTGTGGCACAAGTACTACACAATATTTTGTATAATTCGCATTCATTTAATTATTTAAATAAAATAGAATTTCATATGATCCATGTTTTTAAACTAGTAGGAGTGGTTTGAATTTAAGTTGGCAATTCTGTAGATTCATAATTGGTCAGATCACAGATGGTTTTATTCAACACTTCTGACTTTAGACATATTATAACCGAATAATTGTGTAAATTGTAAACAAACTTTCATTCAAGCAAAAAGAGTATGATTATTTGTTTAAAAAAGAGCTTCTTCGTATATGCTCTTGCGATCTATTTATATTATATCATGAACAGAATTATTTCTGTAATACATCTTCACATAGATATCTGGTAATTTATCCCAAAAATCGAATGTTTTGTATACGTATATATTGATCCTACACAATATAAAAATAAACAATTGACAAATCATTGATAAATAAACGTTAGCGTACTATATTCATTATTATTTTTAATATATAAATCATTCTAATTTACCTTTAATATAATACTTTGCTGGCTAAAACAACGCTAGACCAGTTTATTTATAATTTGTGTCAAGGTTAAAGTAAAATGTCAAATAAAAATATAACTAAATACAATAACCAACTGTACACTAAAAATTACTATAACAGTGTTCAAAGAGCTTCATTGTGACACTGTAAACAATGTTATAATGAAGTCTCTTTTATACGCGAATTATAAAAAGTTTATTATCCATTTGTGTTCGATTTTTAACGATTTTCTATAAAAAATTGCTCCTCTTTTTTATAGTTTGGCAGTTGGTCGTTTGTTATTATTTTTCTCGGTAGTCTTCTTTACGTGTTCAGTATATTAATAGTGTTGTTGAGATTTTAAAATGGAGATTACTGGAACTACTGATTTAGTGCGAATAGTTAGTTTGGATGATGAACATTTTATTGAACAGTTACAAAACTCTTCGCTATTGCCGCGTAATTTACGTTGCCGTGTAAGGCATTGCCGTCGCTATTGTACCCTTCAGCGCCAAGCAAACGCCTTTCTGGGATATATTTTTAATTGACCTTCTTGTAAAGTGCGGTATAGTTTGTTGAAAAACTCGTTTTTTGAAAACAGTCATGTTTCTGTACGAAATGTGTTACATTTATTATGGGACTGGAGCTGTGAAATTCGCACAGGAAGTGCGGCTATGCACGTTGGTTACAGTAGAAAAATTGCAATTCAACAATATCGATTTTTTCGCGATATTTGTTCGTGGCAGCTGTTACAACACGATTATTTGTATCTATTTGGTGAGTTTTACGTAAATTATTTAGGGTTTGTTTTGTTTCTCAATAAGTATTGTTTAAATGCACAAGTGAAAATTGACGTAGATATAGTTTTATTTTGGGATAGAGAGCTAAATAAAATATAGCGTTATGTTTCATTATTATAATCAAGCAATATAGTGATAGAGATATTAAGCTGATAAGAATTGATATTATTCATTGATCTGTGCCTAAGGTCGGGAAGAGGATCATTTGAAAATGTACTTATTGACTGTACGTTGATAATTTTTGTTTACAGGTGGACTGGGACATGTGGTTCAAATTGATGAATCAGTCATTACTAAAAGAAAATATGATGTAGGACGGATAGTACCGCAAAAGTGGATACTTGAGTTTTACGATGTAACGGACAAAAGAGGATTTGTTGTTTTTATACCAGACTGGTCTGCTGTTACGTTACTACCTCTTATTGAGCGGTATGTTTCACCGGGAACTGAGATCTGGACGGATTGCTGGCGAGGATACTCAGGGCTGGATACTCTACATGGTGTTTCTCCATATATCCACAAAACAGTCAATCATACTAGGAACTTTGTAGATCCTCAAACAGGAGTTTGCACTAATTTTATTGAAGGCTATTGGTCGTGCCTTAAGCAATATTTACGGCGATTGGGAGTATTGCAATCTCCATTTATAGCCGAATATATTGATCAATTCATGTGGAATAAAGTGTTTGGAAGAACGGCAACAGACAGATTTAATAATTTAATTATTCAAATTACTCAGCGATATACCTTTTAACTAGGTTAAATTTCAAAACTGTTAAAATATTGCATATATTTTTTATGTTATTTAGTTATTATTAGTTTTTTTGAATTTGGCATATCATATTGAACAAATTATGGGTCCGGTGAACTATATAGGAGACATGAATTTTTGACTGATTTTGCGAAAAATCGATAGTACTCATCTATTTTGAAGATTCTCCGTAGAAAATTTGCGGGTTATACAGAATTTACAGAGAAAAATCCAAAAAAAAATTTTTTTTCACCACTTGAACCATTACTAACTAAACGCGATATTTATTTAAAAATTAAACGGTTAAAACAATTTTATTCTTTATAATGACCTAGCGAATTTAAATTGTTCGTATTCGCATAGGAAGGTGAAAAAATGTTAGAGAATACATATTTAGATTTATGGTTTTGGTTACGCATTACGTTTCAAGGAAAATATCTGTCAAGCCTGTCATTAATTTTGTTTTCATTTTTGGCAATTTTCGTTAAAAATTATGGTTCATCCACACTTTTTTTTGTCTTAAATGTCTCGATTCTACTATAGAAAATTGTTTAATTCCGAGGGTCGTAAAGTGCACAAGACCCCTAGTAGTAACCTATCAATTGGTGTTTTATTTATTGTAGAAGAAACGGAACCTTGGATGTGGACAAAAAGAGCGTATTGTTATTCCCTGAATGCTTAAGAAAACAAAAAGGAGATCTGCGAAATCCAAACAAAAAAAAAAAAAGAAATTTGGAAAACTATACAAAATGAGATGATCAAACATGGATCTCTACTAATTGACGAGGCTGGTGTAGAGCGAAAATTTAGAAATTTGAATACTACATATAAAACAATAAAAGATAATAAAAAAGGATCAGCGACAGGTAGGGGACAAGTGAAATGGGAATATTTTCAACAAATGGATGAGATTTTTGAGGAAGATAAAACTATAAACATTGGTCATACAATATTTTCATTCTCAAATGAAGTGATACAAGGACCAGTAGTTGCAGAAACGTCTGTATATTCAAACGTTACTGCCCAAACAGTAGCTGGATCAGCTGCACGACATCAGTTACCAGCATCTTCAGGTATGAATGCTGATGCTTCAACCTCTGGTATATCAAATGAAGTTCTTTTGTCTGCTCTAGAAACACTAACGACTTAACCAAAAAAAATCATCACTGGCTAATTTTGAAGATAAAAATTCAAACTCCTGGAGGACTTCGAAATCAAATACAAAAAAAGTGAAAGGGGCAAACAATTATATGGCATTCGAAAAAATCAACTTGAAATAGAAGAGAGCAGATTGCAGGAACTTAAGTTGCTCAGAAATGCCATTGAAGTAAATAATCAAATTTAAAAAGATAGGAATAATTTGTTAAAACTGTATTTGGAAAAAAATAAACCAAAAAAGTAAAGTAGTTCTAATTTTTCTCAAAGTGTTCGTATATATTTATTTATTGTTACTTATTTGTCTAGTTGGTAAAGCGTAAAGCACACGCGTGTTAGCTAGGCCTATTATACTCAATAATAGTAGCAATAATAGTAAAACGCTCCATAGGGATTTACATGTTAAATTTTCGACCCCATTTTAGGCACTGTTCTATAATGGGAGTACGTAGCTATAATTTGAGGTAGATGAATTATGGTGCCTTATTAATTTAGTTCGTCATTCGTGCAAAAGAAATATGGAAAAAAACTTGAAACTGCATATTTTTCTCTGTGAATAAGTATTTTTTCACACCCCTTGTATCTATTGAAATACTTTTGACAAATTATAGACATATGTAAATGTGTGTCACTGGTTATGAAAGGCATAGAAAATATTTTATTCCAAGAAAATAAAGTGTATTTCAAGTATTTTTCCATATTTCTTTGGCACGACTGACAAAGTAAAGTAATTCTGAGGTACCTAATTTCACGTACCTCATATTTTAACTACGTACTTCCATTAGAACCGTGCCTAAAATGGGGTCAAACATTTAACATGTAAACCCGTATGGTACTTCATAAAAAAGCGCTGTATAGTAATAATATCAATCTAAAACGTTACTGAAATAATACAACTATGTTGTTACGTTTTTCGATTGCTGCCATTTCAAAATGGGCCCCTTCTTCACGTTGAACTGCTGGATTTTTAGGAATTTGCTCATTCTCATATATTCCTTCAATATAATTTCTATTTGTTATATAGTTATGCAGTACACATGCTGCTGCAATTATATTATTGCCAAGCTCCAAATCACTGGTGTCAAGATATTTCAGTCTCCTAAACCTTCCTTTCAACAGTCCAAATGGTCTTTCATTTATGGACCGCACACTGCACAACTTGATATTTTACATAGTTTGTCTGGGTGTTAAGTGTCCAGTGTCTCGAAAGGGGGTCATTACGTATACTTTTAGCGGATAAGCTGCATCTCCTAATAAGTGGTAGTTTACGGGAATAAAATTTGGATCCATCATCCTTTGAAAGGGTGGACTGTTTCTAAAAACCCTCGCGTCGTGCATTCATCTTGGGCTACCAATATACACATCAATGAACCTTTCTCTTTGATCACATGTACCTATAAATGTACAATGATTTATTAAAATTCATAAAATGATGCCTACACTAAACGTATAACTCTGTCCATAAAAAAGTTATACATTGATGTCCTCACATATGAGTATGATAATATTTTTTTGTACATAGCCTTACCTTGCAATATAATTAAATGTAATCCTTTTCTGTTATAATAATCAACTTCGTTTGCTACAGGCTGCTTACAAGGGATATGAAACCCATCAATAGCGCTAATGATGCCAGGAAATCCCCTTGATCTGTTCTGGAAAATCTGATAAAACAAGATAATTACTGATAAGGTGGGATCAATATTGAAAAATGTGGACAGGTTTTTGAATTGAAACTTACCACTGATGCCTCTTCATAGGAATTCACATTGGACCAGACAATATATTGCGGTAATAAGCCAGCTATTGTGGTTATTATTTGCCTGAATATTTCATGTCCTGTGCTTACTGGCAAACTAAATCTGTCCCCTGTCGCCACGAAACTTTTCTGTTTGCTTAAAATCCAAATTGTGAACAATAGTTTTTTCCTTAGTGGCGCCATCTGATCCGAATTGGAAAGGAAGTTCCCCAGAACTCTCGCTCATTCCTACAAACATTGAATTCCTAGCCTATGTTCTACGTCTAAGAATCATTTAATAACTTACGTCTGCCGATTCTCTGGACATTCTAAAGTGTCCAAAAAATTGGGAGTCCGTATAAATGGGAATTACTTGTTCAAAATAATCCTTACTTCGCACTTGTATTGGCCTGGGCTCTGGTATCGAAAGAGGTAATGGTCTAGCACGATTATCCACAATATTTCCTATTATGTTTAGGTTTAGTGCGTCATCGTCAAAAAAAACTGCTCAATTATATCATCCATATTTATAATTCAATTTGGGGATACTGCACTTAGCCTGAAACATAAATATTATTGATAATCAACAACATTACCATAATCTCAAAACGTGACACGTCAAAATTTTCAAATTTTGATGTGGGGATCGATGGAATATGTATTCAGAAAAAGTTATCGAGATTGGTTATCGTCACGTGACCGATTTCCCATCGTTAGGTCATTGTTTTTGTTCTCTGAATGCGGCCATTGCTCTTGGTAAATGTAATATGTTACTGACTATTTCACGCACTAGTGAACTTGACTATTAACCCTGATTGGCCTGTCAAGTTGGGTGTTCTGAGATTTGTATATGTGCCAGTTAATCGTCAAATATAAGTAATCGTGTTGTGCACGCATTTAAATCTGAACAGATTTGGGATAAATTGTACCGAATTAAATATTGCAAATGTGAGAAACAATAGCAATCAAAATATAACAACTATTGCAAGTACAAGCCGGTGTTCAAATAATTAAGCACAATAACTGTACCATTTATATTTATGATTGAAACATATTTGAATGCGTTATGTAATTACTGGTTTGATTAAAAATGTATTTCGTTCGATGTTAAAGTTTCCTGTTTATTAACCTTTATTGAAAAACGAATCACTGTTTTTCATGGAAACCGGTCTTTCGTTGGGGTAGGGATATTAATGAAATGAATAAAACAAGCTTTAAGTGGACACAATATAATTTCAGTGAAAACAATATAGTGTAATCGAAGATAATATAATTTAATTGAAGACAATATAATTTGAGTGAACACAATATAATCTAATTGAAAATAAAATCATTTAACTGAAGACAATATAATGTATTTGAAGACAATATTATTTAGGTGAAGACAATATAGATTAATTAAAGACAATATAATTTAAGTGAAGGCAATATAATTCAAGTGAACACAATATAATCAAATTAAAAAAAATAATTTAAGACGATATAGTTTATGTGGAGACAATATAATTTGAGTGAAGATAGTATGATATAAATGAAGACAAGTAGGTAATACACGTATGTTCTGTGACACTTTATCGGATGAACAGGCGGATGGCCTATGGGTGGTTACCGATAGGAAGAAGTTTCCAGAGGGTTTACAAGAAGTAAAAGAAGTCTCTAGATGGTTAGCAAGTAATGACGGTAGCGTCTACGGGGGTTATGCAAAAAGTAAATAAGTGTGTATGTTGTTACGTGTATAAGGTAGAGGGTGGTTTAGAAGAAGCGAAGGGGTTTTTAAGGGTAGCGTCTACAGGGATTACGCAAGTAAGGGTGTACGGGGGTTATGCAAAAAGTAAATAAGTGTGTATGTTGTTACGTGTATAAGGTAGAGGGTGGTTTAGAAGAAGCGAAGGGGTTTTTAAGGGTAGCGCCTACGGGGGTTATGCAAAAAGTTTTTTGGGGGTTTGGCCTGGGCCAATTGCCAAAATTTTTGGGATAATGACGGTAGCGGCTACGGGGGTTATGCAGAAAGTAAATAAGTGTGTATGTTGTTACGTGTATAAGGTAGAGGGTGGTTTAGAAGAAGCGAAGGGGTTTTTAAGGGTAGCGTCTACGGGGATTACGCAAGTAAGGGTGTATACAAGAACGGGGATTATGCAAAAAATGTGTTTGTTTTTACGTGTATAAGGTAGAGGGTGATTTAGAAGAAGCGAAGAGGTTTTTAAGGGTAGCGTCTACGGGGGAGGGGAGCGTCTACGGGGATTACGTAAATAAGGGTGTATACAAGAACGGGGGTTATGCAAAAAGTAAATAAGTGTGTATGTTTTTACGTGTATAAGGTAGAGGGTGATTTAGAAGAAGCGAAGAGGCTTTTAAGGGTAGCGTCTACGGGGGGTTGCGTAAAAAGTAAATAAGGATGTATACAAGAAGTAATTAGAAGAAAGAAAATATATGGAGGATTGTGTGTGTGTGTGTAAGAGATGAGGGGTAGTGCTTACGAGGGGGAGGGGCTATGCAGTTAAGGGTTCTATATTTTGAAATTCTCAAAGGAATGTTATTAGATTGATAACCAACATTTTTTTTAAAACGGATATGTGTGTGAATTCATATCATTTTATAGAAGGTTTTTTATATTGTAATAAATGAAATCTCGCATTGTTATGAATACATCTAAGACAAACAAACAGATTACAGCAACCACATTAGACGTTGCAACTTAGCAATAAGTGATGGGGATCTAACCATTGGTACAATATTTTGAAATTCTCAAAGGAATGTTATTAGCTCGATAACCAACTTTTTTTAAAACGGTTATGTGTGTGAATTCATATCATTTTATAGAAGGTTTTTTATATTGTAATAAATGAAATCTCGCATTATATTAAATTCGCTTAGTAGGTAATATTTGCTATAGCTAGCAAACACGTGCAGACCAAATCATTTATTCAGACAATAGCGAACTTGTTTCAAAATATGATAAGATTGGAATGTCATGATAAGGGAGTATTACTTCATATTACGGAATATTACTTTAGTATCTTTTAAAAAATATATGATATCAACTTGATATTGTATTAGTCATTTACGATAAAATCTAAACTGAGTTTATTCATGAAACAGCAGAATCTAGTTTTCTATCGAATTAATAAAAATAGATTTTATGTTGCAGTTTTTTTAAAATCATATTTAACTGATGTCTTTTTTTTAACCGGGATATTTTGAAAGTCTTGAAAGCATGTGCATGATTTCTTTTATAATAAATGAATGAGAGAATTGAGTGTTTGTATCACAATGTCATCGGAAGAGTATAGACGCAAATTGGAGGAATTTTCTAAAAGCGTTCGAGAATTGAGTAAAGATATTTCAATTTATGAAAATAAGATTAAACTGATAAAGCAATTGGAGCGAATGTGCTTGGAGGATAACGTCTTCAAAAATCGCCGCCTACAAAAAAATATTCACAGAATTGAACCGGCTACAATATGATGAATAATACAATTCGGGAACAACAAGATGCCATCAAGGATGAAATTAATAATGTTTTTGCAATGACATGTATAATTTTAACATCAGTATTTATTTTAATATTGAAAATTATATTGAATATTGTAAAACGAAAGTTTAAGTCTTCATGTAATATAGACATAAATGAGTATACAATGTGTTTCAATAAAACAACTCATCAATTTTTTCTTAAGAAATTCAACAAGAACTTTTACGTTTTGGATACAGAAGGTTCGGGAACAACAGGATGCCATCAAGGATGAAATTAATAACGTTTTTGCAATGACATGTATAATTTTAACATCAGTATTTATTTTAATATTGAAAATTATATTGAATATTGTAAAACGAAAGTTTAAGTCTTCATGTAGTATAGACATAAATGAGTATACAATGTGTTTCAATAAAACAACTCATCAATTTTTTCTATTTATTTGAGTAAAATTACAATGGTATTACATTTAAAAACCAACATCGTAATCGTTCTACATTAATTTGTGTACAATTGAAAGCCCCATCGGCATGACAAGCATTCGAATGTTTTTTTAAACTTTCCATGGCTGAGGACGTTCCATCAAACTTTGCAGACATCAACAACAGTTGTCGTAGAAATTCCATATTCTTCACATTTCTTTTGTAAAAATTCATATTTCTGATTACCGCGACCGTAAATACAATCGACATTAGACATTGTACTTTTCAAAATCTCGTCCAATTTTGAATAATCAACATCGCCAGAAGAATACTTAATTCCATGGATATGGTGTTCCAAAAAGTTGTTTGTTATTTTATCTTGATTGCTTAGCAAATGAAAGGGTTGTGGCGGCTTAAATATGTAGTGTCTATGTTTATATCCGATTTCGATGGACAATTCCTTAGGATGGAATGTACCCTCGATAATGAAGCCTTGAATGTCAATGAATGCTATTCTCATCGTTGTTTATTTGTAACTGTCTCGCTGTGTATTTCAACACTGGTATTATATGATCGTTTTGATAATTTCCGTTAGGGGGTAATACTATAATAAACAGTCATGTATAATTATACAATATGCTCTAGTATTTGCAGGAAATCCTACACCTACTTCAATTTCCACTTTTATATCAACTGTCGATGCCCTCATACCCTCCTCCTGTTTGGAACAGTCTATGACAAAGAGAGCACGATCTTTGAATGCTTCATAGTCCAATGTTGGATGTACTATGCTGGAATTGGTATAGCTTCTATAGAATGAGGCGTAATTATGATAGGCAAGAGTATAGTCGTTTTTTCCGAAATCCATCTTCAATCGTTCGGTGGGCCAAAAATCTCCGTTCAAAGCCAATCTTACATTGTTGGTGTTCAAGTGATCGAATTGCGAAGGATCGTTTGTCTTCTTGTTGCGCCTATCTATTTGAAAGCATACGATAACATATCGAGGTCTCTCGACAGACGAGCTCGTTTTAACTGACCAAATCTCATTTTTAGCGTCTTTCGTTAACGTAGGCAATACACAAAGTTCCCATTTCCTGAACGGAATGAATATTGGTCGATCACTTTTTATTTGCTCCATCATACGTAATTTTATTTCATCGTTAGGATAGACGTGTTTAACTTTCAATGCCATGCTATCTATAACAAACTTTATTGTAGTGTTAGATGTCGTAGTACCTGTTGTTACTTCATTTACTATTACAGCATCGTTATCATGACGAGCACATATGAATCGAAAAGTTTGTTTTCCATATGTGATTTTAGTATAGTCATTGAATACATTGAAAATGTGTTTTAGAGGAATCAACAAACTAAACGATTTATCAACATCATTCAATAGCGGTTTATTGGGATAATTCCAGCCAGCTAGAACCATTTCTTTCGATTGTGGATTATAACACAACAAACTTCTTGCGGTAGTTACTATACCGGGATCTCGTACTATTTCTATTTCCTTTCCACTTTGAATGTAGGAACAAGAATCGAAGAGGAATGCACCGCAATTTGGCGTTAGATTAACATGTCCTCCTCCGCCACTAACTTCTAATTTTCCCTTAATTTCAAGTTGAGTTTCGTACATGAGAAAAAATGCGTCAGTTTGTTGTATGTCAAATTCCACAGAATCGCTGTTATTGAATGATTTCACATAAGGAACATAGGTGTGAAAATCTTCTTTTCTTATCGACTCTCCATATTGTGGATCTCGGTAAAGGTCAAATATCGAAGATATTTTCGTTGATGGTGGTGTCCTATCAGAACGCACGTACTTTCTTTTTAGTGTCATTCTTCTTCAACTTTAATCCGATTGCTTTGAGAAACGTTCGATTTGCAGGAGTTAGATGAAGCTTCGTTCTTTTGAACGATCTGCAAGAGACTAATTTTGTTATAGATGATGAGGGACTTTTATAATAGTCGTTGTTGATAAGTAGACCCATTAACGTTCCAATAGATGTAAAAGTAACGTGCTTTTTTCTCCTCGAAAATTTACTGGTTCGAGATCTTGATTCAACACTCTTACGGTAATGTTGGTGATTTCGTTTGTGCTGCTCACAGCTAAGTAAATCGGATTGTTCGGTCGTTCGTTGATTGCATAACCAGGGTCCACTGTAATTGGGAAACTGAATATTGTATGAGCAGGCTTATCTCCGTCAAACGATCCTTCAGCAATATTGCAATCGAATAGTAAAGTTGATATTTTACAAATGTTAACAGGTAGATCGGAACGGTGGACTTTACCAGGATCTAGTATCTTTGGAGAAAATCCTAGTATTTTACTCAAACTATCAGAGTATTCAAAATCGATGGCGTGCTGTAGACTGTAAATTTCACACTGAAGAGTGTTGTTGTTGGGCTTCAAAGATATATCGGCCACAGTTGTATCCGTCTTCAATTTGAATTGATCGATGAGATAAGCTTCAATATCTGTGATTTCGTAACATCCTGACGGGAAGTTAATGGTGATGAGTCCTTTCTTACGATCATTTTTATTGTAGAAATAAAATTTCTCACCATCGATATTCGGTATAGAATGATACGAATGAAACCCCAACACACCAATAAAGTATTCTTTTCCAGGTTTCAATATTATCGGTGTGGGAGGAGTGAAGGAGAATTCATTCGATGTGGACGTTAAGTTCAACAGTTGAGACATGACTGTGATGTTTATGGGAGTGGTGTATTTAAATAATATTACTAGATTAGAAAAAACAATTTTATTTTTTCAAATAATAATTACATGCATGACAGTTGCGTTGTGAGCTAACCGGACCATCGACATGAGTACGTTGATCCGGTCGATTGTAATGCACAAAACAAGGCAAGCAAATTTGCAAGTTGAAATTCGATTGATATTCTTTTGGTAATTTATGCCAATTGTCTAATAAATCCCAAGGTTTAACTCGCTCTACCAAATACTTTAGAGGAATAGTTCTCAATTCGGCACTTGTAAAAGACGACAACAATTGTGTTTCGCCAACCAACCATGCTTCAAACATTATAGAGGAATTGCAAACACAAATGTCCACAGTTGATCTGATTGTAATTTTGGTATTGCTCGTAATTGTAAAATATTTTACTGCCAGCAAGATAAGTGACAAGTTCTCTCGGAGGCTTCAGATTACCAAATGAATCGAAATATTCGACGCAGTCATTCATCTTCCTATATGCTACCCAATGCGTGCCTGAGTTTTTAGACACATCCAAATTTAGTATTGCTGATTCACATCGTCGAGGTCCGTTTTTCGGTAGAGAATCGCGCGTGTACACATCTCGAAAATATTTTATTTTCAATAATTTGGCAAACTTGATTAATTCATAGTCGAATAATGCTCTATTGGGTAGCTTCAATGGTAGTTTTTATTCAAGAATAATCCATATCCACCTTTAGCGTTCTTTCGCAAATACAATCCTTTACCTATAGGCTCCATAGCTTTATTATAACGATGATCTTCTTCCAATTTCTTTTGAGCATTTTTTGCATCGATCACAGTTTTCGCAATTCCCGCAGCACCGCCTGATAATGCTCCCAAAGCTGAAAGTCCAGCGAAAAGAGGTATTAGAGGTAAAAATCCTCCAGATTTAGCTACAGGTATTATTCTAGGTATTGGAACATGTTTTCGGCCTCCGAATTTTTGAATAAGAGATTTTGCTGCTCGCAATGCAAACATCGCTGTATCTGACAGCGAAGATTCATTTTTCATGGATTTCTTCACCTTCATAACAACATCACGATGAAAAGATCTACGACGCTTCGGCTTCATACCCATTCCCAACTTGCGTTTGACCTTCATTCCAGTGGTAACGAGCCAGGCGGCTGCCTTTTCACCTAATTTAGCGTCTTTTGACTTTACTCGCTCCCAAGCGGCGTTTTCTAGTACCAAATCAGCTTTATGACGATCTGTGAGTGACTTGTTAGATGCGTATGCGATATCGTGATATTTGCAAGCTGCGTCGAGAGCGTTGACACCTGTATCTCCTCGTAGTAGCCGTTTTTTCAGACGCGTTCCAGCTATATAAATAGAGGATTTAATATTGTGAAAAAATAAAAATAGTAAAACTTACGTCCACAGTATTGGTAGCCAGGAAAATGAAGCTCAAAAGGCAAATTGTTTATGAGTGAATTTAGCACACCTTCACCTTCGTGAATCAACATGAAGACTGACTATTTGTTCACGATGGAACCTATAATTATAGCTGCACTGTTTGAAAAGTATCATAAGATGGAGATTGTTAAACAAGAGCAGTCATTACCGATTGAAAATTTCGATAGCGTTTTGGAAGATAGACGTAGCCGAAAACATGGATTTTTATTACCTGATTCGTTTCGTGCTATTATTTGTGGCCCCAGCGGATGTGGGAAAACAAATATTGTGCTATCATTGCTGTTCAATCCAAATGGTGTAAAATTTAAAAATGTCTACGTTTATTCTAAATCTCTATATCAACCAAAATACCAACTGCTCGAAGAAGTATTGACTGGTGTAAAAGGTGTGGGATATTATCCGTTTAAAGAAAACGATGAAATTGTAAGTCCTACACAATCCAAACCGAATTCGATTTTCATTTTTGACGATGCGTCATGCGACAAACAACAAACAATTCAAGAATATTTTTCCATGTGTAGGCACAGAAGTATTGATGTCTTCTACCTATGTCAGACTTATTCGAAAATACCAAAGCAGCTAATACGTGATAACTGCAATATGATTGTAATGTTTAAACAGGATGAAATTAACCTTAAACATGCCTTCAACGAACACGTTTCCCCCGACATGTCATTTGAACAATTCAAGAAAATGTGCTCTGAATGCTGGAATGATAAATATGGCGCTTTGGTTATCGTTAAAGACTTTGATTCACAAGATGGTAGATATCGTAAAGGATTCGATATGTATATAAAAACATAATAATTATTTAACCATTCATTTTTCATTATGATGTCATCTGATGCAGACGCTGTGCGAAAACGAAAAATTGCAGATCTGAAACGAATGATTAGAAAAAAGTATTTATCTTTTAAACTGAACAAAACTGAGCATGATGAGACACTAAATAGAATTTTCAAACCTATATCTAATCCACTCAAAGATATCGTAAATATTATGAATACATCTAAGACAAACAAGCAGATTAGAGCAACCCTACCTCCACCACCACCACAGCCCACATCATCTAAAGAGAAAAAAGAACATGTCCCCAATTTTATCAGTGATGAAGAATTATACAGTTATGATCCGAAAAATGAATCAGTATTTACGGATGATGATGATGATGATGGTGAACCTCAAGTGAATACTAGTGAACATTTCTCACCACGAACAGTCAACGAGTACATCGAACAATATCCTACAATGGCTCGACAATGTGTCATCGATTTCTTTAACGAAGACTCACAAATCGATGATTTGTACGGTCCAAAGTATAATGCTGAAAACGATCAGTGGACTCTGGGGAATAAACGCATAAACTTTGACGCAAAAAACGGAGATATATTCGTAGAAGGAGATAAAGGATGGGATAGAATACCTGCTACTCCAGGTCTTTACCAATTACTTTTCTACCAACATCCCAAATATATCGAAGATGATTTACCTACATACAAAATATTATTGGAACGAACGGGGGTTCATTTGAAAAAAGAAAGAACACTAAAAGGTTCTCAGCGGTGGAAATATATTAATATTATTAAAAAGCAATTTATTATAAGACGAAACACTACCACTAACATCGTAGGTAAAGGATTACCTGATCACATCATGACCTATAATGATAAAGATATAGAGTACGTTTACTGGGACGATGTAAACGAGATTGTTAAAAGAGTTAATAGCTTCCAAGGATGCAGGTAACACTTCCAATGATAATGAGATTGTTGCCATTATACATGAACTTCGTGAAGCCGATTATATACATTAACCATCGATTGATTTATGTTCATTTTCAAAATGAGTCTCGACAAGTTTGGTCGACATTCTGACGCATATAAAAAGAAGTATGATACAAATCTCGAAGCACGATTTAAAAAAATCGAAATAGCTCAATTGTCGTTGAACACAAGTATTCAGCAAATAAATGATAAAATAAAATCCTTGATAAATAATGGATCAACTCAAAAGTATGTGGATAATGCAATAGAATCAAATAGAAAATTTATAGTAAACATACTTGACAAAAAAATGAAAGATACATTGGATGAAATACATAGAAACTATGATTCAAGGATTGCTACTCTCAATACAAACATTCCGATAAAAAATATGTCGATAATCTCGTTTCATCGACAAATATCAGCAGACAGATACACCAATTCGCAGAAAAGTATCACACAAAGTGTCTAATCAGCTTTAGGGGCACGAAGAAATTCAACAAGAACTTTTACGTTTTGGATACGGAAGGTACGGCTTTTGTATTCCCTTTTGATTGTAAAATTGAAAATTGTAAACATTATGCTTCTGATGGCAGCGTTTTATTGAAGAATAATATGGAATATCAGTATCAACAGTTAAACGGCCTTAGCATAAAGAAGAACGATAAAATAGAATTCAAATTGGGTAGTAGAGATTATTTTTGTATAGATCTTCTCGTACAGTGTAATTTAGAAGAAGAACAATAATTGACCTTTAGAAAATATATATATATATATATATATATATATATATATATATATATATATATAACAAAATAACCTTCTTTGTCCACTATACATCATGTCTGCAGACAGGATTCAACTTGTTAAAGAATTGCATAAACCGATTCGACGAAATTATCCACGTCGACGAACAATAATCAAAGGTCTTGATGAATTATGGCAAATGTATTTAGCCGAAATGAGACCTTATGCAAAGCATAATAAAGGATTTAAAATGATTTTGGTGGTTATCGATTGTTTCTCGAAATTCATGTGGACTCGTCCACTCAAGACGAAAACAGCCGAAGAAATAACACGAGCATTTTCGAGTATTATCAGGAGTCGAAGACCAAAAAATCTACAATCAGATCAGGGAACGGAATTTTACAATAGTAAATTCAAATCGCTAATGAAAAAACATAATATCAATCATTATAGTACATTTAGTACGAAGAAAGCTGCAATTGCAGAAAGAGTTATTAGAACGCTCAAAACGAAACTCTATAAACATTTCAGCTTAATTGGGAAATACCAATGGATCGATATTTTACCTCAAATCACAAAGGAATACAACGACACAAAACATAGTAAAACTGGATACAAACCATCAGAGGTGAATCGAAGTAACGAAAAATTGATTTTAAATAAGAAATTCAGTTATTTGAAAGTCGCCGGACCCAGAAAATTAAATGTGGGAGATATTGTGCGAATAAGTAAAGCGAAACATGCTTTTGAAAAAGGTTACACTCCCAATTTTACAACTGAACTATTCAAAATTACGAAAGTCAAAATAACGAATCCTGTAACGTATTTGATAGAAGATATGACTGGATCGCCTATTAGAGGTTGTTTCTATGAAGAAGAATTACAGAAAACCAAAAATCCCCACATTTATCTCGTTGAAAAGGTGTTGAAGAGGAAACGTAACAAAATGTACGTTAAATGGTTAGGATTAGATGAAAAACATAACAGTTGGATTAACACTGATGACGTAGTAGTATAGATCACCAGCAACCAATCAACTTTAATTTAGTGGAGGACAGAGATAAACATATAAATTGATCGACATTAGTTTAGAAGTCATCATAATAAGTAGTCACGATTCTGGGTATTATAGTGTTACAATGTCATGTAGTGATAATAGTAGTTATGATGAAGAACCAAATTATGATCGTGATTTAGATCAAATTGTACTTAATTATGAAATTGCAATAAGAAAAGAAAGACATTATTTATTGCATACAGTTTTCAATGTTGGTCGTCGATTTGAAGTTGGATGTTGCCTGAGTCCTGCCAGAACTTTTGCACCTGCCATCATTTTATCATCGTTTATCGTGGAACCTTCAAAAATGTCATTCAATACTTTAGAATGGGATGAGATCATAGAAGTGCTGCATAAAAGTAACGAGTTATTCTTCAATTCTCCAGATGATGATGTTGTAGATTCTAATCCCATCATGTTGTACCAAGATTTTTGTCAAATAACTAAAGTTATTTATGATAATCAGAAATTTTTGAAAATTCAGAAAGATGATGTAACAGTTTTCCTCGATGAAGAAGTTGTAGAAATTCAACGTGTTCATGAGAATTTGCTTCAACATCACATTTCAATTTCAAATAAAGTGAACTTTTGCGATTTTTATTATAATATCATTAATTTATTAAAACATTTATATCGAATCCAATATGTGGCTTTTCCAATTGTTTAGATTTAATGTATGCTGTTTGTGATATTTATTCTTATGACAACAGCAGTTTAATAGGAAGAGCACTTAGAGAATATCTGTACTATTACAAAGTCCATGTAATCAATGATTTAACATTATAAAATTATGAAAATATTCTTTGTTTCATTTCACCTCTAACACAAGTAATGCTGATGATGAAAACTTTTATGTTGATTTGGAATCAGTATTGAACATCGAAAGTGAAGGATGTTTCTTTTACTAATAATAATAATTCTACCTTTAGTGGCATCTGAGAAAATTGATGTAAATTATCGAAAGATTTGGATATGTTAACAAGTCGGAACATGATATCACAAATATGTCATCGATTTTAAAAGCTTTCCAAGAGAAATTAAATTTTCCTGTAGATGGCACTCTAAATCCTGCAACTATTCAACTATTAGAGCGACCTCGATGTAGTGTAAATGAAAACGATCATGATGGTGAACATTCGTATCGCGTTAGAACAAAATGGGAAAAAGACTAACCTAAATCGGTATTTTCCTCAAGCATCACCGTCATATGTTGCTGAAAAGGCATATTTGGCAACAAAATTCCAAATTTACAATTTAAACACCAGTCTAAAGGAACAGCACTTCTTACTCATGTACTACTTATGAAACTTCAAATCGACGTAATAACGTTAAAAATTCTTGAAAACCTGTGGGAAGGAGCTAGGATAAAAAATCAAGTTTCAAGGTTATATGAATATTGTTTTATTAATTGTATTTATATACATATTACATCAAATAAAAAAACAGTACATATTACATTAATGGCAAAATAAAAATTATACATTTGACAGTACATATTAAATATAGTTATACAGATAAAAGCAAAAACTGAGGAATTTGAGCTTGTACAAGAAAACTTGAAATTCTAGTAATACGATTACAAATTATCTTAGTACATAGATCTACCAAACTCTTCATCTGAAAATAAATTCCAATCAATTTATTATAACTCCATAATACTATAATGTCCCCACGGAAGAGTGTCATGTGAACCAGGTATCAAATATCTTTTATCATCTGATGGGTTTAAAGCAATTTTTGTCTGTTCAATGGTGTATACATCATGTAACTTTGATAGTATACAACGTTGAGTTGCATGCATGAAACACTCTTCTTAAGGATTTTCTATAAATTTCTGCAAACAGAGAATATAATCATCAAAAGTTATTTTTTTCTTTACCACATTAGACTTAATACCTTTAGCTTTTTTTACATCGTTTTCCTCACCCAACACTCTGAAGGCATACTGTTTAGAACGTAAACCTACAAAATGTGTCATAATTTTTGAGTTATTTTCATCCTTCATAATTCCGGGTACTTTCTTATTAGCTAGAGGAATATCCCACACATTATTTACAGGATAATCACTAGTATCAAAACGGTGAATATCCGCCTTTATTACTTCTTCATATATGTTATTACATTGAATTTCGTATACTAAACTATCAGTATCGGTATAAAGTAATTTACATTGTTCAGGTGAAAATTTGGTCAGCATATAATCATAATGAAATTCAAAAACACATATTTTTGAAATATCTAAAATTGCTAATCCTACATAAAGAGGTTTGTCAAATACAATTTTAGTTTTCTTAAGCTCTATAGCCAATAAAGGATTCTCAACATCATCGTTAAATATAACATGACTATGAAATGTGGGACTTGCAATTAAATTTCTAGCTCCTCGTTTGCCATACCACGTTCGAACTAATTTCACTAACCGATGTTTACGCAAATTTTGCATCGTTTTCCCGAATACTGCATTATTCATAAGTTTATACAAATTTTTTTCAAAATTATTTTTTGCGTGGGATCTCATCAAAGTATTCAATTCTATATAAGGCTTCAACCAACAACTTTGCTGAAATTTTAATACCCTATGAACTTTCTTAAGCAATAATCCATGAGCTATAGCTTGCTTTAAATTTTTGTAATGTATAATATAATTTTTTTTATTATACCGAGTAGTCATTAATTTCTTTTGTTTAGAATTTGGTGGTGAAATATGTTCTGCACAGAATGGCAGATCTTTGTGTAGATCGTGTTTATTTTTTGGATACTCTAAATCAACCTCGAGCAGGTACCCTTCAGGGGAATCATCTGGAATTTGAGTTATATCAATATTATGATCTACCCATTTAAATCCTCCGTAGGGAAGCTCCTGACTCATAGCCCAACCATAAAGATTATTAATATCTGTATATAAAAGATACTTCACAGGTTTGTTTTCATTATACGTAGGCATATACTTGTTGTTGGCTTCGCCGTATCGATTACAACACTGAGATATTCCACCCCTTATACCTCTTTCAAAAAATAGCAGCATGTCAATATCTTGCACTGTCTCTAATTTACAATGAGTATACTTGAGCATACAATCCCAAGTGTAACCAGGAACTGTATAATAATGACCAGGATCCAAACCATATGTTTTCCAGCAAGTATCACGAAATGTTTCAAAAACAGACGCTAGAAGTAAAATATCTGTTTTCATATACAAGTCACTGTAATCAGCAAGGGTTTTCATATTAAATGCTGACCAAACTAATTTTGCATGCCTATAGTCAATATCTTTTATATGTTAAGTTTGTTGTAAAAATATTCTTTACTAGGTAATGCAGTTTCATCTAATCGCTTTATATCATCTAAATAATCATAAAAGAAAACACCTTTTCTAGTTAATAAACTAAATTGTTCAGTATTTAGATTAGAAAATTCTTTTCTAAGTGGAATGAAATTTTCTGGTTCTAATGTTGATACCAATGAATCTAATGAACATGCCATAAATCTAAAAGAGTCTATAAATCTAAACCTAATATTTGTATTATTATCCCAGATTGTAAAACTTATGTATTTTTCTTTATTAACAGGTAAAAGTTGAACATAATTTCGGTTAGCTAAATCTCTAATTATGAAATGTGAATCATAACCACTTAGGTTGTGAAAAACTACTGGAATGACAAATGATTTTTTATAATTAAGATTACAGTGGTTGTGAGCAAAACCTCGAAAATTACCTGTTAGGTGACAATGTTCCCTAACAATCTTATCACCTTCCTTAAATATCTCCTCACAAATATGACATTTATCTGAAGCATCTTTTAAATTCACTTCAACATTCATTGGTTCAACATTTTTTAATTTTGACATTACAAATTTTGCAATATTTTCAATTTTATCTACAAACCATAACATACAATCAGAACTTCGATTACTATCATAAAATGACCAGTTATCGTTAAAATTACATTTAAAATATAGTCCAGCACTATAAGCTTTATGTTTTTGATACCTAGCACTTCTCGTTACCGACTGCGAACAATATCCCTTTTGAGATTTTATTCTAGCATCTACATCAATATAAGGAATAAGTAGTGATTCAAAATCTGCATAAATAATACAAGGTACTTTTTCTTTGTATACAAAATTTTTAAACTTGACATATGGATCTTTAGAAAACTCAATTTTACAATTATTATCAATTTTTTCACAATATTTGAAATGGTCATCCAATTTTTTTTGAGAAACAAAATAATTCAAACATCTATCACATATATATTTTTTCCTAGTATTTTTAGAGAGTTGCTTGGATAAAAGTCTTGACAAATCTTTTATCCAAATATAGTGATACTGTATATCATCACTAAAATCATAATCATCATTATCTGACTCTGGTTCGCAATCATTCTTTTTAGGAAAATATTTATTTTGAATAATCAGTAAATTGACATGCTTTTCTCTTTTTTGTTTTGTTGAACGTACTGGCACAACACTAAAATTTGATGGTCTGAAAATTTCCAATTCAAAAACATTAACCGAAATATTAACATTATTTTTTTCGAAAGTTGTAATCTGATTTGGGTGTACAGGAAATGTAAGACCGTTTATGTTCAAAACTTTGCTATAATGAGGATATGAACAAGTACGTGTAGGATTTTTATTAATAACGCAAGGGAACAAAGCTGAAACAATTGCCCAAGCAAAGCATGCATTATCGTCATTCTGAACGTTGATACACGCCTTTCTTTTAGCTATTATGTCTGGTAATTTAATATATGATGATATTCCACTAGCCACCTCGTATTTATTTATATTGATTTCCAGAGATATAATTTTACTTAAGGCCCACCCCGATCCTTCCTCAGAATATTCTGAAAGTTTTCTTAAAATGACATCTCTTACATTAACTGCAAACCATTTTTTAAAGTCAGTTGTCTTATCAATTATTTCATTTTTTGTAGAAAAATATTTATTTTCTGTAATTTCAGTATCACCTGATTTTCTAATAGATTCTGCGCAAAAACAAGTATTTACTTTCAACATATTGCATTTTTTTAATGCGTTTTTCATTCTAGTGCTGAAAAGAAACAACGAATCATCAAAAAAGTGTAAGATATCTTTATGAGATTTATTTATAATAATCCCGGTTCGAACTCTACTTTCAAAAATTTAATTAATATCTTCCCATTTTACTCTATTACTTCTTTTTTTATTATTAATAGTAAGCCCCTTTCCAGATTTACTTAGATTCTGAATTATTGTTCTAAACCGCTTTAAGTGACCCAAGTTGGTTTGTAGTTTACGTAATGTACCAATGGTTAGATCCCCATCACGTATTGCTAAGTTGCAAAGTCTAATGTGACATTTAGCTTGTTTTGACCATTTTTCTATATCATAAATAGTACAATTTTTTTTTGAAATAAAATATTTTCAATTGCTTGAAACTTTTTGACAATATTATCAGTCAGAAGAGCTATTTCCTCAGAATTCATTTTCAAAAATTTATAAAAACTTACGATTTTGAAAACTGAAGCTGTTCACCTGTGTCCAGATTATTTTTCAAGGTGTTGAAATTCAATATGTACTGTTTTGTTATGTTTTTTTATACATTCTCCTCTATTTTGAAGCGGGTCCTAGGGGAAACCCTTTGGAAAGTTTGAAGTCCTAGGAATGTAATGCTGAACTTCCCCGGCGTAAATTGATTTACATGCGACGCAAATGCATCCGTCACTCTTTTGGGGCGAAATACTATATTTTCGTCCAGCTCCAGAAGTATTTGGACTCCAAATTGCCCCTGGTGCACCTTTGCGCTGTTTATTCTATGTGGTGTATCCCTTGGTAAATCTTTCAGTTTTATAACGGGTTTTATTTCTGCAAAAGCAGTGCTTATTGTATTAATCTCATTTAAAAAATTCATCTGTAATAAAGAAAGAATTATTTGAAAAGATAACAGAATAATAATAATAATAATTTAACAATTAAGTTTTTTAAAATAGTTAAGGATGAATAAAAAAAAATAGTAAACTTATAAATAACTTACTATGAATTGTGGAACCTTAAACGACAACTTTTCACTGGAACCCTAAGTACAGTCTATTGTCTAGTATTTACTGTGAGCACTATTTAAAAGAATATTTTATTATAGAGTGGATGCACAAGTCCAATGAGTTATTTTTGATATCATCATCATATTTCCAGAAAACTATATTTTTCTACGATTTCGTACAATCTAATCTGTTACTAACAATTATAAACTAGAAATCATGACATTCCAATCTTATCATATTTTGAAACAAGTTCGCTATTGTCTGAATAAATGATTTGGTCTGCACGTGTTTGCTAGCTATAGCAAATATTACCTACTAAGCGAATTTAATATAATGCGAGATTTCATTTATTACAATATAAAAAACCTTCTATAAAATGATATGAATTCACACACATATCCGTTTTAAAAAAAGTTGGTTATCGATCTAATAACATTCCTTTGAGAATTTCAAAATATTGTACCAATGGTTAGATCCCCATCACTTATTGCTAAGTTGCAACGTCTAATGTGGTTGCTGTAATCTGTTTGTTTGTCTTAGATGTATTCATAATAATGCGAGATTTCATTTATTACAATATAAAAAACCTTCTATAAAATGATATGAATTCACACACATATCCGTTTTAAAAAAAAATGTTGGTTATCAATCTAATAACATTCCTTTGAGAATTTCAAAATATAGAAACCTTAACTGCATAGCCCCTCCCCCTCGTAAGCACTACCCCTCATCTCTTACACACACACAATCCTCCATATATTTTCTTTCTTCTAATTACTTCTTGTATACATCCTTATTTACTTTTTACGCAACCCCCCGTAGGCGCTACCCTTAAAAGCCTCTTCGCTTCTTCTAAATCACCCTCTACCTTATACACGTAAAAACATACACACTTATTTACTTTTTGCATAACCCCCCGTTCTTGTATACACCCTTATTTACGTAATCCCCGTAGACGCTCCCCTCCCCCGTTGACGCTACCCTTAAAACCCTCTTCGCAGCACTGATTCTGGCTCATTCCTTATGCAAATTAACATGGGAAATCGCCAAGGTCCATCGTGGTAATTTTTGACTCAATTCGATCTGCGCATGCGGCGGCCGTCAGCTTTTTGCGTAATCCCCTTAGACGCTACCCTTAAAAACCCCTTCGCTTCTTCTAAACCACCCTCTACCTTATACACGTAACAACATACACACTTATTTACTTTCTGCATAACCCCCGTAGCCGCTACCGTCATTATCCCAAAAAATTTGGCAATTGGCCCAGGCCAAACCCCCAAAAAACTTTTTGCATAACCCCCGTAGACGCTACCCTTAAAAACCCCTTCGCTTCTTCTAAACCACCCTCTACCTTATACACGTAACAACATACACACTTATTTACTTTTTGCATAACCCCCGTACACCTTTACTTGCGTAATCCCCGTAGACGCTACCCTTAAAAACCCCTTCGCTTCTTCTAAACCACCCTCTACCTTATACACGTAACAACATACACACTTATTTACTTTTTGCATAACCCCCGTAGACGCTACCGTCATTACTTGCTAACCATCTAGAGACTTCTTTTACTTCTTGTAAACCCTCTGGAAACTTCTTCCTATCGGTAACCACCCATAGGCCATCCGCCTGTTCATCCGATAAAGTGTTACAGAACATACGTGTATTACCTACTAACTATTATTGCAAAAATGACCTATCTTTAATTAAATCACAAATTAGAGTCTGCAAAGCATGTCAATTTAACAAAGAAAGGAATTTTCATAATGTAATCTTACCTAAAACAATTTTAACAAAAAAACCACTAGAAATTATCGCAGTAGATTTCATATCTAATTTAATTCCAAGTTTCCATGGAAATCTGCACATTTTGTAATTGTGGACGTTTTTTCAAAATTTGTTTCAATACATCCCTGTGCCAAAACAAACAAAACAGTTGTTAAAAATGTATTAGAAGCTTTTAAACAAAATCATGGACATTTTGAGAATTGTATCTTAGACAGTGCTACTTATTTTCGCAGTGTACAATTACAAAATTGGTTTAAGAAAAATAATATTAATTATACTTATACTAGTATCAGACATCCTCAAAGTAATTTAGCTGAACGTAGTAATAAAGAAATCATAAAACATCTAAGGTTATTAATTGGGCATGATCACAGAGAATGGGAAAATAAATTACCAGAGGTGGAAGAATTTATGAATAATCTACCTAATTTAAATACAGGAATTTGTCCTATAAGTTTATTTAAAGGGAAAAATTCCACTAGACCATGGAATTCAAATACAAATTATGAGGAAATCATTAAAGTAGCCATAATAAAGGAGCAACAGAAGGCTAAACGATACAAGAAAAAAATGTTGAAAAAACATCGGTGTAAAAAGATTCTTAATAAAGGAGATTTAGTTTTACTCAAAGCATTGAATGTTGCAAATTAAAACTTTAATAAGTGTAAAAAGCTAGAATGCTTATATGAGGAACCTTATGTTATTGATACCGAAAATGGAATCAATAGCTATGTGTTGAGACATCCAGAAACAGGAAAGACACGAGGAGTGTTCAATATTAATCAATTACACCAGTATTACTAGCTACATCTATAAACTATCATTATATGATAAGTATTTATATTCAAATAGTTATTGTTATTTGACAAAATAGTTAGACAGATAAAGTCTAAAGATAAAATAAATTATATAATAGGGATGTCAATCCTTTGAAAAAATTCTTAAATTCATAAAATTTTTACGAAGGATTGAGGGGGAATTTGGAACAGTATAAACTGTCCATAAGAAAGACAAACCGTATTACTCCTTAACAATATTATTTAATGACACATTCAAATAGACCTCAATTCTGTCATAGTTTAAAAACACTATTCTTAATATTATATCTCACATAGAGGAAGATAAATTATTGTCAATAATATTCAAGTTTATAATGTATTCTTTCAGAATGATAAAATATTAGAGTCTAAATTGTTATAAGTAATCCATAGGGATGAAATGCATCGTACTAGGTAGTCATATAATAACGTTTGTATTATAATTAATCTATTTACTAACAAGATGGGTTAAATTATGTATGGACTATCCTAATTACTCTTGTTAGGAAATATTAAAGCGAAAATGACTGAAACTTTCATTTAATATTGAAACAATGTAATTTATTGTAAATCGAAGAGGTTAAATGAGCTAGGAAATATTTCTTTGGAATATTTGTATTCAACACAAAGTATGTGACACCAGAAGGAAGCAGTACTAAACAGTGGTCAAGTGTTTCACTATAAACAGTAATATAGGGTGAAAAAGTGTATCTAATAAGAAAAACTAAAATTTGAAATTCAATATCAAGTATTGTCAAACTCAAATTTATTTATAAAATTTCGGACTTAATAACAATTTTGGGGGAAAAGGACATACTTTGGGTAATATAGTAGATCGTAACCTTTAATTTTAATATGTTTAAAATTAGTTTTTAGAAAAATTCATATTTTTTATATGTAATAAGTGAGATTATGTTAATCAAATTTGTCCAGGCAGTCGGTATTTGAACGTGGTAGACGGAGCTGTGTATCATTTTTGCTCCACAGTCATTTGTTTCCATGACGTAGATTAACAGAGGCAACTATAATAAAAAAAGAATCGTAAAGAATGTTTACCTGTCGAGAAGTGACAGCAAAGTTTATGTTGACGTAGAAAATAGATAATTTGAACATTATACGACATAAATCATTATCAGAAATCTATATGGCAGAGTATTTTTTAATAATATAATTTCGTTTGTAACCTGTTATCCGGAAGAAGAGTTTCCTAGCAGATGAATTCGCATATCCACTGCGTATTGACTAACGCCATAGTGGTTTACATTGTCAATTGCTGATGGACAACTAAAATAAAACAATAAAGATATTATCTCTTGGTAAGTTTATCCATAATTTACTTACCCTAAATTCAATCCATAATATTAATCCGAACAACAACAAAGGACAGTCAAGATAAATCTAAATACAATTGCAAGGTTAAGTTTGACGTAAGTAGTGTAGCTATAGGAGTTCTGACTCACTACTTCGAAAAAGGTCCGCTAGGCGACGGTGGCGCTGCGTTGGCGCTGTCGGCGGTATCGTCCATTTTTTATCCAGTCGGCCATTTTTTAGTCGGCCATTTTTTATTCAGTAGATTTCGCTAGATGGCGCATTTTGCAGATTTCTTTTTTAGATGTGTGTCGTCCATTTTTTATCCGGTAAATTTGTGCATGACGTAAAAATTTTTGCCCCGAGTGAGATTAGAGCCCACGACCTCATCGTTCCCAGCCTACACCGCTACATGTATGCTATGGAGGATCCATACAAATTATGTTTTTTGAAATTGATCAGTATAAGTATTTTGAAATCTCACGAGGCGTGATTTCACGATGCGATGTAATTTTCTTCAATGCGCCGATTTTAATGCATGAATATGTTCCACATTTAAAAAAATGTATTAAAATCGAAAAAAAGTTTACGCCGAGTGAGTTTCGAACCCACGACCTCATCGTTCCCAGCCTACACCGCTACATGTATGTTATGGTGGATTCAAACAAATTATGTTTTGAAATGTATTATATGCGTATTATTTTGAAATGACGCACTAAAAGCTGTACACCGAGGTGTCTCATATATTATCGGATTTCACGATTGTTTCAATGTAAATTTCTTCAATACTCCCTTGTACTAATATCGTTACAGTTGTTAGAACATGTGAATCAAATGCAGTTGAATCAGAATCCTTCGTAATCGTTCATTGTATTTATCAGCAAAATACGCACGCGTACGCGATCTTAACGCATACCATTCTTTTAACATGTACAAGATGTACTTAGAAAATCGGGTAATAAATTAGTCATAGTATTGCTTTAATCGAGTACAGACGTCGCATTGAGGAAAAATCAGGGATGTTTATAAAGATAAGCGATCAGAAGCAAAACCTACACATAGCTAACTCAAATCAATGGAAAAATCGTACAAATAATTGGGTGCCCGAAGAATTACAAAGCGGAAGACAACAAAGAGAGATTTCGAGTGCCTTAGATCTCATATTTAGACGCCAAACACCACAAACGATATGTCCATTAAACAGAATTAAACCTACAAGACTTCAATATGAGCAACGACACTTCTCACAGCAACAGTAGCAGCACCAGCCGCAACATGAAAGAAGAACTCAATAATATTTTTTCATTATCATGTATAATATTAGCAGCCATATTTGTTTTAATAATTAAAATTCTATTGAAAATTGTTAAACGTAAATTTAAATCGTCATGTAATATATCGGCGGATGAGTAGGAGTTCTAATAAAAAATCCAGTAGAAATAAATATTATTTTTGTTGTTATTACAAATTATAAAAATATAGAGAAGATTGAATATAAAGAACCTTGAATTCACGACATATACGAGTGTTTTTTTTTATTAAGCGTAAATATTCTTCGTACTAATATCTATACCTAAGAACAGGTGGCTTCTCTCGCCTACACTTGTTCGGATGGGGAACATTAAAAGCAGGTAAAAAAACACAATAGCGGTGAACGATTTATACGTGTCCGCGCGTCGAATAAATATTACATATGAATACCAAGAATTCTAGTTTATGATGAGAATTTTTTAACTATTGAATCATAGGGTAAACTTTTAAGATATGGGCAGGTGATTCGCAAGAATTTATGGAACCCTCTTCGTGGGGAGTCTCTTTTGTTGTATGTTTTCAAATATTAAATGCAGATATGAATCGTCAAGGGTTCTAATTTTATTCATATGCTTATTTTTAACGATCACAGTGGTGTCAACCTTAGAATATTTATTGAATATTATAAATTGTTTGCCATGCCGCGTATTTTTTCGAGCCATTAATTCTAATTGGATTTCCAACAAGTTCTGACAAGATGTGAGAATCGAGAAATAGAAAAAGGAGGGGTCTGCGTATATATATAATTACGAACACAGATGTGATCATCAGTTAGCAACCACAAGCGTGTTATTACCCAGTCAAGTGCTCGCATTGTAAACAATTGTAATTTTGTTCAAACGAGGATCAAAAATTAATGTAAGTACCAACAAGTGTGTGTTTCTCTACTTATCATACAGTGTTTTTTACTAGAAATCTAGTTTTTCATTTTTTTGTAGATGGATCTAAATAAATTAAACGAAAAATGTTTTACAGTAACAAATTACCAATCAATACAGATTGGAAAGCTAAAAGATCTCAAAGTAGGCACCAGTAATCCAATTCTTGGAGCTCGGCTGACAAGTGGGCGATTTGGCAAGAGCATTTTGTGGGAACTTCACGACAAGGTAGTGTTTTTACCAAATCGTGTGACAGAGCACTTCGTACCAAATCTAGTCCATTTTCAGCCGAACAAGTACGGGTTGGTATTCAAAGGGTTGAAGGAGACGGGAAAACCACACTCAGCAGCACTCTTTGAGATTGTCGAGATATAAAATAGGTGAATTTTTTATACAAAGTTGATGATAGCTTTCCTAAACATTATTCTAAACTGTTATGTAATGCAACAATCAACTATGAATCTTTTAATTAAATGTATTAATATTTCAGGCTATATTGGGAATCATCTCTCCACCACCACCACAACCGCAGCTCTACGTCTGGACATCGCATCCGCAACTCTAAATCTGGACATCACCTCCACAGCTCTACGTCATCGCCTCCGCAACTCTAAGCCTGGACATCACCTCCACAGCTCTACGTCATCGCCTCCGCTACTCTAGGCCTGGACATCACCTCCGCAACTCTACGTCACCTCTCCACGTTTATATTAGAAAAATCATCCTGACGCACACACACACCATCCCTTCATCATCAAAGTGAGTACATTTCACGTAATAATAATTCAAAAATGTTCAGTGGTAAGAGTTTGCAGCAAATTGATGTAGTTCTAAATTCCTTGAACAAACTACAGACATTTTCATGTAAAAATAAATGGGTTTTAATAATTAATGGTCATATTAGAAAATGTAATCGGGCATTGAAATTTTTCAAATTTTCGGTGGGACAAAAACATAAAATTCACTCAAAAATAGCACACTTGAAGCGCATGAGATGTCTAATAAAAGTAGGGAATGGGGGGAAACAACAACATGTCATTGACGATAGTAAAAAACAGTCCAATAGGGTCAAATGGGAATTCATAAATGCAGCCTTTGATAGTAGATTAAAAACGGGGATTATTATAAACTTGGTTCATAAAGATATTACTTAATTTTTTACAGACGCTTCAAAAATTTTTAAAAAGAAAATGTCTGTAGTTTTTAAGAAATTTCAAATTATAAAAGCAAACACTACATTTTGCGGGGATTTTGTTAAGATGTCAAATGATGTGGAATTGGTAGATCGCAAATATTTTAGTACTCCCAACGTTGTTCTAAATAATGGAGATGATTTATATGATTGGTTCAAAATAAATGTTACTGATCCCATTTTAAACAACATGTCTGAATTTGCTGAAAAAAATAGCGGGTGGGCTTTATCGAAAATAATTTTTTTAGAAGTGGCAATTAACAAATATGAAGTGGCTGCAGGCTTATCGTATATTCCATTACCTAAATCAATTTCTCAGAAGCATGCGATTGTTAATGTTCGCAATATGGATAATGCGTGCTTTTTCTGGGCAGTTACCAGTTTTTTGAATGCTTTATGCAAAAATATTAATCTTGATCGTACATCTTCGTATCCACATTACTCCAAAGTTTTAAATATTAAAGGTTTAGGCATTAAGATGCCTCTTGCTCAAAATACAAAATTTGAAAAAATGAACAATATATCTGTAAATGTATATGCGTTAGAATTAAACCATTCGCCAAAGTCGTCATCACAATTTTACACCGTAGTGCCTGCTAGATTAGCTAAAAATAGATTAGAACAACATGTAAATTTACTGTTACTTCAATCCAAGTATTATCCTCAGTTGAGTGTTTATGATGCACCTCCTGTAGACGAAACAAACGAAGAAATCAAATACCATTATTGCTGGATAAAAAATTTATCTCGTTTAATTAGTTCACAGTTGAATAAATATAATGGTAAAAAATATATTTGCGATAGATGTTTAAACTATTTTCACAGTCAACAAGTTTTAGACAATCATGAAATGACTTGTAAAAATGTATATGATTCAAAAATTTCTTTTCCGCATTATACGCATATTGAAATTAAAATTTTTATTTATAAACAGAAATGTCCGTTTGCCATTTACAGCGATTTTGAGTCCATGTTAAAGGCATATAGTGATCATCAAAAAACAACTAAAACTCAAAAATATCAGGAGCATATTGCTTTTTCTGCAGGCTATTATTTCATGTGCGCTTATGATGAAAAACTTTCATATTATAGAGACAATCAAGGTGAAGACTGTATTGATTGGTTTACAGGTCAGCTGATGGATGCAGCTGAATTTGTACACTCTAAACTTTTAAATATAATTCCCATGAATGTGACACCTAACACCGTACACGCGGTGAGTTGTCACATTTGTGATCGGAAATTTACTAGTAATGATAAGATTGTTAGAGATCATGATCATTTTACGGGGGAATTTCGAGGGTTTGCTTATCAAGCGTGCAATTTGAATTTTAGGAAAGTTTTCGTTGTTCCAATCATCTTCCACAATCTGAGCTCTTATGATTCACACTTTGTTATTAGAGAAATTGCTAAACGTGGTAAGGTTACAGTGTTGCCCATCAATAAGGAAATCTATATAAGTTTTACTCTACACGATCCTAAAACTAAAATCAAATTCAGGTTCATAGACTCCCTTAGGTTTATGTGTGCAAGTTTAGACGAACTAGTATCCACACTGAAGGAGAACGACTTTAAAAATTTGAGGCAGGAATTTCACGATTTAAGTGATCAAAAGCTAAAACTTTTAATGAAAAAAGGCGTTTTTCCATATGATTACATGGATTGTATGGAAAAGCTTAAAGAAGTAAAATTACCGTCCATTGATAATTTTTATAATAAACTCAATGATTCCAACATTTCCATGGAACAATATCAGCATGCAAAAAATGTTTGGGAGAATTTTAATATTGTCAATCTGGGTGAGTATAGTCGTCTGTACATGAAAACAGACATACTGCTATTAGCGGACGTTTTTGAGCAATTGCGACATAATTGTCTTCAAACGTATCAGCTCGATTCAATCTGGTACTATACGTTACCCGGGTACACTTGGGACTCGATGTTGAAGTATACAAAAATAAAATTAGAGTTACTCCGAGACATTGATATGGTTATGTTTGTTGAGCGAGGCATTCGTGGAGGAATAACTGTTTGCTCAAACCGATATGCAGAAGCCAACAATAAATACATGTTTGAGGGGTATGATCCACAAAAACCATCCAAATACCTCATGTACCTCGATGTAAATAACCTCTATGGATGGGCAATGTCTGAATTCCTTCCATATGAAAATTTTCAGTGGGTAGACGACGTCACCAACATTGACATAACTCAAATTGCTGATGACTCTCCAGAAGGATATATTCTTGAGGTAGATCTAGAATATCCCCAGGAGTTACACGATCTACATCAAGATTTTCCCTTTTGTCCAGAACATCTGGCACCTCCCAATTCCAAATTAAAAAAATTAATGACTACTTTTTACATTAAACATAATTATATTGTACACTATCGAAATTTAAAACAGGCTTTGGCGAATGGTTTAATTCTAACAAAAACACATCGAATTTTGAAATTTAAGCAAGCTGCATGGTTACGACCTTATATAATGTTAAATACCAAATTAAGAACGCATGCCACTACAGCGTTTTCCAAAAATCTATACAAATTAATGAATAATGCTGTGTTTGGCAAAACAATGGAAAATATTAGGAATCACAGAACAGTTAAGCTATCTACAACATATTTAGGTAGATATGGAGCGAAAATTTAATTGCCAGTCCACAATTCCATTCGAGAGTCATTTTAAATGAAAATATGGTAATAATAGAACTTAAAAAAAATAATATCATTTTCAATAAACCTCTGTACGTTGGGATGGCGATTTTAGATATCTCAAAAATATGTATGTACAATTTCCATTACTCATATATGCTCCCCAAATTAACAAAAGAAAATTGCAAGCTACTGTATACAGATACAGATAGTTTTACTCATGAAATTCAGTGTAATGATGTATACGAAGAAGTAATAAAGACCAATATGAATTTGTTTGATACTAGCGATTACGTTGAAGGTAATTGTTATAACATGCCATTGGTAAATAAAAAGGTGTTGGGGTTGTTTAAGGATGAATGTAATGGTGCAATCATGACACATTTTATAGGTTTACGTACAAAAATGTATGCATTCAAAGTTCAAGGAGGGAAAATTGTGAAAAAATCTAAGGGGGTAAAGAAAAATGTTGTAAGAAATAAAATTACCTTCGACGATTACGTAAACTGTTTGAAAAATTGGAAATCAACATTAATTCATCAAAATTCAATTCGGTCGTATGCATATGTATAGTATAGAACAAAAGAAAATTGGTCTTTCCCCTCAAGATGACCAACGGGTGCTAATTCCAGGATCATTTGATACGCTTCCGTGGGGTCATTATAAATAACACTGAATGATTTTTGAATATTTACGAAATGTATTTTCTTTGTTGTAACATAGGTGTGTGTGTGTGTGTGTGTGTGTGTGTGTGTGTGTGTGTGTGTGTGTGTGTGTGTATGTGTGTGTGTGTGTGTGTGTGTGTGTGTGTGTGTGTGTGTGTGTGTGTGTGTGTGTTTGTAAACCATATTCTTAAAACAGAAATATTTTTGGATATTTTTTCGTCTAGTCGTTTAATATAGTTATATGATAGTTTTATTATTAACTTGTAGCATATTTTGTATTCTTCTACTCTCATTTTAAATTTACACAACTTTCATATTCACATGTCACCATCAATCAGCTTTATGAATTTAAAACTTTTTTAGTATCAAAATGCTGAAAAACAGACGTGTTGCACAAGTTACTGTCGAAGGAGGTAAAATTGTGTAAAAAGTACCTACTTTACAGAATTTAATGGCCATGTATATTGGTTCATTAAAAATGCCCCCAATTCTATCCTCCCTATTATAGGCTTAGAAGTTTGGCATAGTAAAGTTCAAATTACATGTTATTTTATACTACCCAAATTACTGAAAACAGATTTGAATATAAATTGTATTAGATTATTGAAGAATTGTTAAAAATAATGGTTTTGATCCATCTAAAGTTGGAAATTCTAAGATTGTAGCTCACGCAATTTTTGAAACATTTTTTATGTAATTTAGTTGATGACATAATTTGTGCTATACCAGTTAATAAATCAGATGAAATATTAGAAAAAGTAAATAGTTATAATGAATATTTACAATTTACAGTTGAATTTGAAAAAAATAATAGCATTCCATTTTTAGACACTAAAAATCCGTAAAAACGAAAACACTTTGATTACCGATTGGTATATAAAACCAACAAATTCAGGAAGGTATATAAACTATCATTCTTTTCATACAAAAAAAATGAAAATTAATCTCATTATTTGTTTAAAAAATAGAATTGAAAAACTAGTTCACCCTTCTTTAAAACAAAAAAATTTAAGAATTTTACGTGATATCTTATTAGAAAATTCTTATCCTAAATCACTTCTAAATAGAATTCTTTTCAACAATATTTCTGATAGAACTATTCATGATAATATCTCTAGCAATGAAACAGATAGGAATACAAATGTAGAAAATATTAATTACCTATCAATTCCAAATATTGAAAATTTATCAAAGAACATAATAAAACTTTTCAAAAATGAAACTAATATAAAGATAACACAGAAAAATATAAAAACGATTGGAAATTTAAATAGTAAATTGAAAGATTCTACACCTGACTTAAAAAAATCAAATGTAGTCTATGAAATAAAATGCAATAACTGTGATCTTAACTACATTGGTACCAGCTCTAGAAATTTGACTAATCGCATCACATCTCATAAAAGTGATATAAAACTTAACAAAAAATCATGTGCATTAACACAACATTCCATCGAAACAGGCCATAAAATGTTATTTAATGAAGCTAAAGTTCTACATACTGAACAAAATATGTCTAAAAGATATTTTCTTGAAATTGTTGAAATCAACAAGGCAAATAATAGTATGAATAAGAAAAGTGACATTGAAAATCTTAGTAATATTTATAGCTACCTTTTGAATATTGAACAAAATAGATAATTTTTCATTATTTATATGATTATTTCATAAAAATTAAATTCACTTCTATTAAAGTCAAAATATAAGAAATTATTTGTCAAAGTCATTTTCACAGGTTATAATCTAACCTTATTTCCTTTTCTATTAACGTCAAAAACAAATTATCTGTCAAAGTCATTTTATAAGGTTATAATCTAACCTCAAATTCAAACTTCATTAAATAATTATAAAGTAACCTAAAAAAATTAAAATAACTAAGTAACGAACAAACAAATTATGTATCGATTTGTCTTATGTGAAATATGACATCAAGTATATTATAATTATATTTATTTTTACATTTACAAATTTTTTAATGATTATTTATATTGAATTTACTTAAAATATTTTACATGTAAGTACTTATATTTATTTCTCTATTTTTAAATCATATTTATATTTGTATATGTATTATAGTGCCCTGAAGAAGTGTCAAAAGGACACGAAAGCTTGGCGGCATTTTGTAAATAAAAGATCTTGGCGTTGATTCTTTGGACTGAAATCCCCGTTATCCCCACCTATATATATATATATATATATATATATATATATATATATATATATGGTTTTTTATTAATAAATACTAGTAATTTGGAAATGTGTGTGTGTGTGTGTGTGTGTGGCAGGTATCTTTGGTGGTTTATGTGGAAGAAAAAATAATAATTGTTTATTGGTTTATTACATCTAAATCGTTTACAATTTTCGACTCATTGAAATATATAAATTCTCTGAGAGCCACTGTCATTATGATATCATTACAATTACAAATGCTTATCAATAATTCAAATTTGCTTAAATGTCCATTATTTTGTGCAAAACTTCTGATTATTTCAATAACATTCCGATGATATTCACCAAAATTTAGTGTTTCTAAATGGGCGAGACGGTGTGAAATGAGACAATCATCGACTTTCAAAATTTGCTGAACATCTTCTCTGCATAAAAGGAAACTAATGTCATGTTTTATCACTTCCAGCCATTTAACATTATGGTATATTATTTGTTGCACATTGCAGTAATCACCGCACGATATCACTGCTACTTCTCCTTCTTCTTCTCTGAATGGTTCATTTATAAATGAATTTTCTCTCAAAATATCGGTTAGCGTAGCCCATTCGTATGTACTGAAGGAGATTTTTTCATGATGCATACCAATGTATGATAAAGTGACTGCACTACAAAAAGTTCTTGCTACACTAATACCACATCCAATTTGAACTGAATCCGTAGAATACTCTGTATATAATAAGTACTCATGTTCCATTTTTGCTGCCACTTCATAATTATCTAAAATATTATCCAATTCAGCACCATAATTTTCTGAGCCACCAGTAGCACTACTACTACCCTACTACTACTACTACCACTATAATAACCAACGTCTTGAGAAAACATATTGTGATGACTAACAATATGTTTCACTGCGCTCCTCAATTTATACTCTGATGCCACGCAAAAAATGTATTCATACGCGGCGCAGCGAAAAGTAGTTACCCAACAACAACATCTGTATTTTCGATCCAACTGTTGTGTTTTGTGTCTAAACCCAACCATTTTACATACATCTTGTTGCCTCTTCTTCTAAGCAACTTTTCCACCAACTAAATATCTGGATTTGGCGTTTTCTGTAACTCTTCCTCGTAAAACCCCCCACTGATTGGTATACCATGCAAATGTTCTAGCAAATATGTGGTGGGATTTGTTATTTTAACTTTAACGATTTTGAATAGTTCAGTCGTCCAATTGGGTGTATATCCTTTCTCAAAGACATGTTTCGACTTGCTTATACGTACAATATCACCGACTTTAAATTTACGACGTCCGACAATCTTTAGATGTGTATATGTTTTGTTTAAAATATATTTTTCGTTGGATTTATTGACATTGGAAGGTTTATAGTTGGTAGTTGAATGCTTTGTATTATTGTATTCCTTCGTAATTTTGGGTAAAATGTTTATCCATTTATGTGTGCCATTTAAACTGAAATGTTTGTAAAGCTTTATTTTCAATGTTCTAATAACTCTTTCTGCAATAGAAGCTTTTTTCGTGCTAAATACACTATAATGATTACTCCCATGTTTTTTCATTAGTTGTTGAAACTTGCTGTTGTAAAATTCCGTTCCTTGGTCTGATTGGAGATTTTTAGGAGCTCGTTTTGTGTGGGCGAGAATGTCCGAGAATGCACGAGTTAACTCTTCACCGGTTTTTGTCTTTAATGGACGTGTCCATAAAAACTTTGAAAAGCAATCGATGACGACTAGTATCATTTTGTGATTTTTATTTTAATTAGCGTAAGGTCGCATTTCAACTAAATCCATTTGCCATAAATCATCTATGCCTTTGACAATTGTACGTCTCCGTGGATAATTTTTACGTATAGGTTTATGGAGTTCGTTAACAAGCTGGACTTTGGATGACATGTTTCGTGAGCGCATGCACTTTCTAAACTGATGATCCATTACTCTTCTTATCTATTTTCTTCTTTTGTTCAATTTCATGCTCCTTCTTCAAGTCCCTGTCCAAAACTTGAAACGCATGTTCTATGTATGTATTATACATATCGATCTTATCACTGATTAGAGTATTACTTTTCGACAATTTATCCTGTACTTCTCGTTTAAAACTCTTCAAATCATTTCTCAAAAATTCCTTGCCCGTAGCAATTCCCTCGTCGACATATATTTTAGTAGCCATATCTCGAGCTCTGACAGGAGAATTTCTCGAAATAAATGCAGCAATTTCGTTGATTTTATTTTGATGAGATACCAATTGCGTTTGTATTGCGGGGATTATTGTTTTTTGAAGTGTGTCGAGCTCATTATGGTACACATGTAATTGTTCATCAACATAAAGTTTGTTAGCAACATCGCTATTTGCAGTCGGCATCTTTACATTACAAATTTTTACATTTTCTGCATCAATATTACCGTCAGGAGTGTGTGGATACGATACTTTCGGCATATACGGCTTAACCCGCTCATTAGCATGATGTCCAAACTTATCGACAGACATGATTGAAATGATTATGTTTTCCGTTCGTTATTCAATTATATTGGCCTCTTTCAACTCATTGATTATTGCAATTATC
Source organism: Galeruca laticollis (assembly GCA_963921935.1). NCBI lineage: Eukaryota > Metazoa > Arthropoda > Insecta > Coleoptera > Chrysomelidae > Galeruca > Galeruca laticollis. Next base: position 66,531,658 of record OY998180.1, on the reverse strand, counting down.
TCGTTGTTGTGTGAGAATGAGGTGTTGCCAGCCTCCTTGGATGCAATCAGTAATCTTAAACGGTCACACAACTAATTGGGATCGTCCCAATAAATGTATTCCATCGGTTTTTCATTGTATGACAAAAGAGGGCCACCACCACCGCCGCCGCCGCCGCCAACAAGACCTTTTCCTACATTAGTATATGGAGCGGTTTGAATGGATTGTTGTTGTTGTTGTCGTTGTTTCTTTAATATTCGAGCTGATGGAGGTTTGGTTATAGTACTACTAATAGTTGATGGGCCAGTTTTAAACAACGGTCTAATTATGTTGCGATACTTTTCGGTAGCAGTACTTTTCAGGCGATCTGCTGCATTGAGATGAGCATTTGTTACTGTTAGCAGAGCTTTGTAGTTTTTCAAATCATCATCAGAGTATTCTTTGGGATGATTGTAAAACATAAGCTGATACAATCCCGGAGTCCCAGGTATATTTCCACTTCCCTCATCCTTCTCTCGTAATATGTTTATATTACCAGTTCTTTTATCGAATGCAATTCTACGTCTGCCCAACATCCAACCAATTTCATCATTATATAATGGACCATAACTTCTATCAATTTCACCATCTTTGCGAAAGTAATCTTCAAGATATGGTCGACCAATTATTGGATATTGATCTAAATAATCTTCTATGACATCGCGCGAAACGTTGAGATGTATGTCTATATCATAATCATCATAATAATAATCGTCTTCTTCTTCTTCTTCATCATCATCATAACGTATATTTCCTGATTCATCCGTCTCGGCTATGGGTTTTGTATCGAGAAATGATACATCAGCATTTTTTTTCTTTTTTGTTGTTTCCTCTTTTGGAGGGGTGAATTTTGAAACTATGGCTTGTTGTAATGATTTTGAGGATTTGACCATTTCTTTTAGAGGTACAGATATCGGTTTAAATAGCTTATTTAGAGATGTATCATGTTCTGATTTTCCTAATTTTAACGTCAAATATGTCTTGCGAATAGATCTCGCCAATTCACTAATTTTTTTCTTACGCATGGCAATAGCTACCTTATCGTTGGACGTGGTGACGATGACTGAGGATAATGTCTAGTGCTTTATAAATTTATCGAATCCTTTACGGTACCTGCCATTATTTAAAGCTAAATCTTTTACAATCACCAATGTTCCATAGTTGTTCGTAGTCGACCAACATTCTGAGCAAATCTTTTTAAATTCTTCAAATGTCATGTCTGGTGACACATGTTCCTCAAATATATGTTTTAGATTAACTTCATCCTGCTTGAATAACACAATCATATTACAATTGTCACGTATGAGCTGTTTCGGTATTTTCGAATATGTTTGACATAAGTAGGCCGCGTCAATGTCTCTATGACGACACATTGAATAATATTCACTAATTTTCTGTTGACCATCACATGCAACATCATCAAATATGAATATCGAGTTTGACTGCGCTTTATCTGGACTAATAATTTCCTCATTGTCTTTAAATGGAAAATAGCCCACACCTTTAACTTCTCCTAGGACTTCTTGCAACAACTTATATTTCGGTTGAAATAACGACTTGGAATAAACGTGAACATTTTTGAATTTAGCACCATTTGGATTGAATAGGAGCGACAACATAACATTTGTCTTCCCACACCCACTAGGACCACAGATGATTGCACGAAAAGAATTTGGCAGTAGTTTACCATGTTTACCAATAGATGATGGATTAGAGGTAAAGTCCAAGTTTTCAATGGGTAGCGTCTACTCTTGTTGAACGATCTTCATCTTGTGAAGATTTTTATTAGAGTGTTATTCTATAAATATGGATATCCCCACATTATCATACATCAGTCTTATTGTTGGTGTTTGAGGGAGAAGGTCTTTTGAATTCTCTAATAAATAAACTGCCATTCGAACTTCACTTGCCTACCTACAATTATTGTGGACGTAAGTGAATATAATTTGTCTTTTTTTCGTTAAACACATACTAGGTACATTTATAGCTGGAACAAAACTACAAAAGCGACTTGCACGTGACGACGCTTGCAAACAACACGATATAGCTTATTCGCAAAATAAATCTCTTGAAGAACGTCACAAAGCAGATAAGGAGTTGGAAGATAAAGCTTGGACGCGAGTAAAATCAAAAGAGGGATCTTTTGGTGAAAAAGCTGCTGCCTTACTTGTTACTGGTACCATGAAAGTGAAGCGAAAGTTGGGAATGGGAAGTCGTCCAAAGAAACAACGACAACAACGTTCCTTCCATCGATACGTAGTGCTAAAGGTCGGAAAATCAATGAAGAGAGGAGCATCTCTAAAAGAAAGCGCCTTGTTTGCCTTACGAGTAGCCAAATCACTTATTAAACAATTTGGTGGATCGAAGAAAATTGTTGTTCCTCGAGTGATACCAGTAAAATCTGGAGGTTTTCTACCACTTATACCTCTGTTTGCCGGTCTCTCGGCACTCGGAGCACTATCGGGTGGAGCTGCTGGGATCGCAAAGACTGTCATTGATGCAAATAATGCTCGAAAGAAATTGGAAGAAGACCACCGCCATAATAAGGTTATGGAGCATGTCGGAAATGGTTTATATCTGAAAAAGTATCCCAGTGGAAGAGGATTTGGATTGTATTTAAAAAAAAGCTCGCGATAAAGCTACCCAATCGTCCGCTGTACGACACCGATATTGCACGTTATGCAAAATTATATAAAATCACACATTTTCGTGGTGTTCTCATGCGTGACACTCTACCTAAATCCGGTCCTCGACGACAACAAGAGTGTGCAGTGGTTATCTTGGACTCGTCCAAAAACAGTGGAACACATTGGGTAGCATATATAAAGAAAAACAATGTCATCGAGTATTTCGATTCATTTGGTAATTTGAAGCCATCCAAGGAACTTGTGAAGTATCTAGGAGGAGGAAAAAATATTTTTTATAGCAATAATCAGTATCAAAACTACGATCAAATCAATTGTGGACATTTGTGTTTGAAATTTCTACTTCAACTCCCTTGGAACAATGGGAGAGGAGTGGGATGACATTAAAACATTATTAATGCAAAAGCCACGAAGTTTTACTGTTTATGCGCTGAAAAAAGTCCCCATTCAATATCTGATTGGGTTTGTCAGCCCGTCTGAATTGTTGGATATATGGCATAAACTACCTAATGATTACAAAACAAATTTTGAGCTACAAATTCGTCTGCCGTGCTTCGTTCACTACAACCGTCCCGAATGGACGACACATTGGGATGGTCCTGCAAGTTCTCAGGCATCTTGTTTTCTATGTCAAAGTATATTAAATAAATCTTGAACATAGTTCTGTGTGTATTATTTAAAGTACCTTCATCCCTTGACATGCATCAGTCATCATGTCGCAGTTGTTTAGAGTAAATAGCACAAATCACGTATTTACATTCCAACCTCCTACGCCTATTGTACTCTATCCGGAGAAAAACTATGAGTTAGCACTACGTTCCTTTCACTCATACCATAGTATACCAAACATTGAAAATCGCAAATTTCACTACTACGATGACAACAACATGATGCAGAGTTTTGATATACCTACAGGATGTTACGAAATCGCTGATATTGAAGCGTTCATATTAGACAAGTTAGGAGGTGGTGGCACCAGCAATCCATTTGAAACTGTATTTGCGTTAAAACCCAATAATAATACGTTACAATGTATGATTTACAGTAAATATAGAATTCCGTTCGGGGAGCAGGATACTCCCAACTGTCTTGGTGACATATTGGGTTTTTCTAGACAGATACTCGAAGCCAACAATGGTACTCTTCAGATTTACCCGTTAAAATTATAAAAGTATTTAGCATACGCTTCGAATGTAACATTACCACTGGAGCCTTCGATGCAGGTGCTCATACTATTTACGAATTGGTTATAAAAGTAGATCCTGGGTACGCCATTGACGAAACTCCACATAATTTACTTTATTTACCTGTTATACCACAACGAGAAATTACCAACATTACTGTGCTTGCTTTGGATCAAGACGGACATCCTATCAACTTTCGTGGTGAAAAGAGCACCTTGGTGTTGGAGCTTAAAGCGAGAAGCAACCGATGGGATTGATAATTAATAATAAAAGACGTTCCGATGCACATCCAATACCATTAGTTAGGCGACGTCCTTCGAAGCAGCAGCAGCATCTTACATTTGCAAACAAATTGCTTTTACAAACATTAGGATTTTTATTGAAAGTGAAACGATGACCACCACCACGTATGGAAAACGTTCTCGTATGAACGATATGCCTCCAATGTTTGATATCTATCGCAAGCCGAGATTCGATGAATCGATTCGCAAAGCTGAATACAGAACATATGCTCCGTTCATCAAATCGTTCAGTTGCAGTGACATTGCGGAATTTAGCATCAATCAAGTCGACTCGTTGTTTGCAATGAACGAAACATTGTTGTGCATTAAAGGTTCGCTCAATATACATGGAGCCGGTGATGTAAAGCTGGCAAATAATTTTGGTGCTTTCCTTTTCGATTCGTGTACATACAGTGAAAGCGCAAGAGAAATGGAAACGGTTCGAGATCCTGGAATCGTGAGTGCTGTACGTGCCATGACGTGCTACAATCAAGAAGATTCCAATCACATGGCTATAGCAGGCTGGAATTATCCCAAAGATCCCATCCCTAATGCCGCCGATAAATCATTCAACCTACAAATTCCTCTCAAGCACATTTTCAACATTTTCAATGACTATCCCATGATTACATGTGGACGGCAAACAATACGTTTGGTTCGAGCTCGGAACGATAATGATTGTGTATATATCACAGAAAAAAATGTTGCCGGTGTGACTTCCACTACAACTGTTAGCATAAACATTACCAACATCGAATTGAAAATCAAGCATATCTATCCTAATGATGATATTAAGTTGGAACTGATGAGGACCATTCAAAAGGATCAGCCTATAGTTATTCCATTTATAAAGTGGGAGATACATGAACTGCTATCCATCACCAGAAATGCTAGACGTGAAGTTTGGGCTGTTAAAACTACAACTTCAACCTTGAACGACCTCGTTATGTTATTGTTTTCTTTCAAACCAACAAACGTGACAACAACACAACTGATCCAACTTTGTTCGACAATGCCGACATTCAAAGTATCAGGTTATCACTAAATGGAGAGTATTATCCCAATGACAGAATGCAGTTGGATTTTACCAAGAATGATTACAATGAGGCATATTTCAACTATACTGAATTTTATCCAAGCTATATGAATTCGACACAGAAGCGTCCTCTGTTGGATTATTCCTCATTCAAGAAGTGTGCATTGTTTGTTATCGATTGCTCGAAGCAAAAAGGAAGCATGAAGGCATCTACAGTTGATGTAAAACTTGACATTGAAGCAAACATTGGTTTCTCCGAAAATATCAAAGTATATTGCATCATAATACACGATTGTGTAATGGAGTATTTCCCTCTCACCGAAATTGTCAAGAATTTAAACTAGAATGATGCTGTTGCTGTCTAGCGCGAGCATCCCAAGGATTCATCGTGGACCCAAATAATGGTGCATCATGGTCAACTGGGATTCCTGCCACTGCACTCAAATGTACAGCGTCTCCTTCGACAATGATGGTTTTTTTCTACCTCTGTAATGTCTAAATAAAATAAATAGCATTGAATGGATATTTTATTAAAACTGCCCTACTCATCAGTCGATATATTACATGATCATTTAAATTTACGTTTAACAATTTTCAATAGAATTTTAATTATTAAAACAAATATGGCTGCTAATATTATACATGATAATGAAAAAATATTATTAAGTTCATACGTTAAGATCGCGTATGCGTGCGTATTTTGCTGATAAATACAATGAACGATTACGAAGGATTCTGATTCAACTGCATTTGATTCACATGTTCTAACAACTAAAACGATATTAGTACAAGGGAGTATTGAAGAAATTTACATTGAAGCAATCGAGAAATCCGATAATATATGAGACACCTCGGTGTACAGCTTTTAGTGCGTCATTTCAAAATAATACGCATATAATCCATTTCAAAACATAATTTGTATGAATATACCATAGCATACATGTAGCGGTGTAGGCTGGGAACGATGAGGTCGTGGGTTCGAAACTCACTCGGGGAGTTACGAGCCAACAATACGCAAACACCGAAGAAATACGACACCTTTTATAAAACATTGTATTATTATCTCTGTTACTTGTTTATCATTTTTAACACAGTTTTTCAGTTTCTGTCCAGCTCTTGAAGCATAAACATTGTATTGTAATAAAAATATATTTTTTAAAAACGGTCTTACAACTTATCAATCTTTATCTGGCGCAGTCAGTAGGATTCGCGAAGTCGTGAAAGTACTGTGAAAAATCGCTTTAGTTGAAAAAACAGTGAAAATTCAGGACTTTGACGTTTTAACGTCTTTATCGCGAATCTGTCAAATCTACCCTTTTGAGGACTTTTCCGTTACCCTTTCGAGGACTTTAAGTTAGCCTTTAGTGGAAACGAGACCGAATCGACTGGACCTCAGCAGAAACTCGGAGAAGAAACTGGTATCTACAACCATCGAGGTAAGTGCCAAGTTCCTTTTTGCCCTCCTAGCTCTTTCGTGGTTTTTCGGAGGATAGTTGTTAAGATTATTGAATTTTGTTACTACAGAACAATAAAGTACTTGAATTTATTAATTTATGAGCGATTCTGAATTAGTAGAATTCTTTACTAACTTGAGTATTAGTAAGAGTAAAAACAAATCTAACTTAAATAAAATTTCAACTGACATAAATATACAAAATATGGCAACCGCTGCTCAAGAGCCTCGTACCGTCAACTGGAAATTATTTAAGTCAAAGCTAGAAAATATAAGACCCTATGATGGAGATGTTGATACTTTAAATATTTTTATTTCGCGATGTGAAAGTTTAATAGCAACATATATTAATTATGGCGACAGAGAATTAAACGATCATATATTTGAATGCATACAGGGAAAACTTATTGGCAAAGCGCAATTAATGGTAGGAAATCGGATAGAACTAACTAATTGGAATATGTTAAAAGATGCTTTAAAGCAATGTTTCTCAGATAAGCGTAATCTGGACTGTTTAATTCAAGAACTCACGAGAACCAGACCGTATAGAAACAAGAATTTATTAGAATTTGGAAATAGGCTTCAACTTTCACGAAGTAGCATAGTGCAGAGAATTAGTAACGATATGAATTTCAACCAAAATGAAAAAATATGTCAAATGCATCACTGTGACAAAACGGCGTTGAATACATTCATTGCCGGTTGCACAGGAGTACTAAGAAATAATTTACACTTAAAACAACCAAATTCTTTAGAACACGCGTTAGCTTACGTTAGTGAGTATGAAAATTTTGAGAAGTTATATTCACCTTCTAACGAAACAAAATTCAATTCCCCCAAAAATAATTATAGACCTCAAAATTTCGTAAAATCAAATAATCATCGACCAAACTCACAATTTCATCAGCAAAACTTTCCAAATGCAAATAACTCCCAACAAAACTTCCGAAGAACCGAATGGTCTTCACAGCCAATAAACATTCAACCACGCCCTCCTATACAAAAACATAATTTTCCAACGAATGCCCAAGTTTTCGGAAGACGAAATGTTTTCAAACCTAACTCGATCCCTCAAAACCAAATGCCGAAACCGCAACCAATGTCCACCGCTTCTAGAATCCCTTCAATGTATACCAACAGAATACAGAATCAAAGCAATAGAAATAATAATTATTTTTCTAATAATAGTAGTCAAAGACGCAATTTTATATCAGAAGAATTATTTGTTAATGACTATAATGAAGACGATCTAGATTGTCAAGAGTACAATCACAATCAACATGAAAACTTTCCTGATCAAGATGGTAATTGTCAAATAAATGACACTATTGAATGTTCAGATCCAAATTTTCATGCCTCCCGGAACCGTCTATCTTAACAGAACTCGATATAACTTCCAACAACCCATTACCTTACATTGAAATTCAAAAACCCCCATTAAAAATGCTAATCGATAATGGTAGCACAAAATCTATTTTAAAACCTATCGTCGCAGAAAAATTTTATTCCCATGGTATATATCACTCGAATATATCACTTTCAACTTCTCTAGGTACTACGAATATTAGATTTCAAGCTGAGATCCCTGCATTCAGCGAATTTAATAATAATCATATGTTACAATTTATACTGTATGACTTCCACGAATTCTTTGATGGTGTTATCGGTATAAATGATTTAATAGAAATGAATTTTAATATTGACTTAAAGAATAAACGACTTATTAGTAATCACGCTATTATTCCGATTAAATTTAGGAAACCAACCGACATTAAATTTCAAATTTCAGTCGGACCGTACGAAAGAATTTTGAAAGAAATACCTGTAACCAGTCTTAATGGTGAAAATCTAATAGATAAAACTATCTTAGGAGATATTTATATACCAGAATCTTTAACTATAGCTAAAAATGGATTCGCTTTAGTTGAATTCGTTAACGAGAGTAACAAAAACGTCTCAATTACATTATTAAAACCGATAAACTCTATTCCGTATAAATCAGATTCTTATGAAATGTATAGATTCGAATGCTTCAATGATAAAACTAAACTTAATCTAAAGAAAAATGATATTCGAAATTTTATTAGAACACAACATATGAACTCGGAAGAGGAAGATAATATTATTAAGTTGTGTCGACAATTTTCAGAAATATTTCTTAAACCAGGTGACCCCCTTACATTTACTTCAAAAGTAAAACATGTTATAAAGACAACAGATGAAGCACCTGTTCATGTAAAATCATATAGGTATCCTTATGCTCTCAAAGAAGAGGTAAGTCGACAAATAGACGATATGTTAGAAAAAGGTATCATTAAACCATCTTCTAGTCCATGGTCCTCGCCAATCTGGCTTGTGGCAAAGAAAATGGATGCTTCGGGACAGCAGAAGTGGCGTCTCGTAGTAGATTACAGAAAACTTACTGACAAAACGATTAGTGATCGGTACCATATACCGCATATTAACGAAATTCTTGATAAATTGGGCAGAGCTCAATACTTCAGTACACTTGATCTTGCTAGTGGTTTTTATCAAATAGAAATGAGCAAGTGTTCAATTGAAAAAACAGCATCCAATGTTGATAATGGAAAATACGAATTCCTTAGAATGCCAATGGGTCTTCGTAACTCACCAAGTACATTCCAGAGAGTTATGGACGAAGTCCTAAAAGATCTCCAAAATAAGATATGCCTCGTCTACATGGACGATATAATTATATTCAGCACTGGATTGCAAGAGCATATCCAAAATTTGAAATTAGTATTTAACAAATTGAAAGAAGCCGGTCTAAAAATACAAATGGACAAATGCGAATTTCTACGGAAAGAAGTAGAATTCCTAGGTCATGTAGTAACACCCCAAGGCATTAAGCCCAACCCAAAAAAGATTCACGCAATTAAAAATTTCCCGATTCCAAAAACGCAGAAGGAAATAAAATCTTTTCTTGGCCTTCTGGGATATTACCGGAAATTTATTCGAAATTTTGCAAAATTAACTAAACCCTTGACGATTTGTTTGAAAAAGGACAACAAAATAGAGCATACGAAAGAATTTATAGATTGCTTTAATCACTGTAAAAATTTATTGATATCAGAACCAGTATTAGCTTATCCTGATTTTGAAAAACCTTTCGAAATTATAACGGACGCATCAAAGTACGCTATCGGAGCCGTACTAAGTCAAAACAATCACCCCATAAGTTACGCTTCACGAACTTTAAACTCTACCGAAATCAACTACTCAACCATTGAGAAAGAGTTATTGGCAATTGTTTGGGGCTGTAAATATTTTCGCCCATACTTATTTGGTCGAACCTTTAAAATTTTGACAGACCATAAACCTTTAGAATGGCTGTTTTCTCTCAAAGAACCAAATTCACGTCTGATGCGCTGGCGGCTTAAGTTACAAGAATTTGAATACACTATAAAAAATCAAAAAGGAAAATTAAACCAAGTAGCAGACGCTTTATCACGAGCACCTCCTAAACTTGATTTGAATGCCTTAGAAACCGAATCATTAGATGTTAATATAGATGATATTGATTCTATAATTCAACAAGAAATTGAAAAGCTGAGTGAATTGCCAAATTTGTCCGTAAATGACATTGATGACACATTAAACGAAAATAATAAAATAAATATTACTGAAAGTGTTCAAATTTTACCCCCATTATCAGATAATTCAGAAACCGATTTAGAAACCGTACATACATCTGTAGAGAACCCAATCCTGTCGATACCCATTGTAGATCGAGCATTAAATCAATATAAAAATCAAATACTTTTAACGAGTGGCGATATAGTTGAAACACTTTGTAAAAGTGAAAAAATATTCGAAAATTCAAGATTAAACGTCACCTTACCAAGTAGAAATTTGGAAGAGAGTATTTTTAAGTTTGCCAAAAACTTTCTAAACCCCAAATACACGTATGCTTTGTATTTTAAAACGCAACATTTACCCGAGATTTTTGTAGTAACTCTTCAAAAATATTTTAGAAACTCTGGATATAAACTTTTACATTGTACAAAATTTTTAAGCGATATTTTAACTATAGAAGAACAGCAAGAGAAAATAACATACTACCATATTCATAAAAAAGGACATCGCGGAATTAACGAAGTAAAAGCATCATTAAATAAATTTTACTATTGGCCGAAAATGAACGATGATATAGAAAATACATAAATAATTGTGAAACGTGTTTGAAAAACAAATATGACCGAAAACCCCCTATTGTTAAGTTCAATTTAACACCAACATCCTCTAAGCCCTTCGATCACATACACATAGATGTATTTAGAATATCTAATACCCCCTTTTTAACTATTATAGACTCATTTTCTAGATATGGACAAGCCTATCCTCTCGATACTGTTAGTGGTAATTCAGTCGTAGACAGTTTATTAAGTTTTATAACTCATCATGGATTACCCTTAAAAATTACCACCGATTGTGGTACATAATTCAAAAACAAAGACTTGGAAGACTTTTGCAAATTGCACCGAATCGAACTACATTACACAACGGCTAAAAATAGTAATTCAAATTCGCCGGTAGAACGATTCCACTCTTCCTTAATAGAACACTTTAGATGCTTACGAGATGAAAACAAAAACTTAACTCCAATTCAAATAATAAAACACTCTATACTAAGTTATAACAACTCGATACATTCAGCCACGAAATATAGTCCATTCGAAATAATTAAAGGTCATATAGACAATCCAGACCCCTTTGATCTGAACGATCATTTAGTCCTATCTTATTATGTACAGAATCACAAAGAAGCTAGTAAACAGCTATATGAGTCGATAAAAGAACGTAATGAAAAGGTAAAAGAAAACTTCATCAATAAAGCTAATCAAAGTCGTAACGATCCCCCTGATTTTTCTGCACAAGAGACGGCATACGTACAAACTAAGTCTCGCGATAAAAAACTACCGAAATTCAAAAAGGTAGAAGTAGTAAATGATAGCGGTGTCTTACTAGAAACTAATAAAGGTACCTATCATAAGAGTATTATTAGGAAACCTAGAATTAATTTAGATAACGTTTTGCAGGATCAACAGGATGAAGTCACTGATACTCCTTATCTGCCTGATCCTTCAAATGAATAGAATAGTTAGTATTAAGGAAGAAATTAGCATAACTCCCTTAGAAAGTATGATACTTCCAGTAGAAATAGGTAAAGCTAGGATTATATACACAAAACATACATTTATTCATTATTTAGATATTAAAGAAGTAGTTAGACAGATAGACACGTTAAAAAGTCATTTCTCTATTATACAAAAAACTGTAGTGAAACTAAATAGTTCAAATCCCATTTCATACCATGGCTTAAGTGAAAATCTTGTAGAGAGAACTGAGTTTCTAATTAATTCTTTAGACAGAAAATTTGAAAACTTGAATCCCCATATGCGTTCAAAGAGAGGCCTAATCACTGGATTAGGTCAAGCTAATGAATGGTTATTTGGTAATTTAGACTCAGATGACGGTGAACGTTATGACAATGCAATTAAACTTTTACAGGAAAACCAAAAACATGTAACAGATGAATTGAATTTACAAACTTCTTTGTTCAAAAAATTAATTAATCACTATAATCAATCACTAACAACACTTTGGCAAAATCAACAGAAACTTCATAACAATTTAGAAAAATTTGAAGCATCTATTTTAAATCAAATCGACTCTTTAGGTAGATATATTACATTTCAAGGAACAATAAGTCAAATTATTCTCGATTGCCAAAATCTAATATCATTTATAGATAATATCGAGAATGCTATCTTATTTTCTAAGTTAAATACTCTTCATAGTTCCATAATATCAAGTTCCAAAATTTTAGATTTAATTAAACATTTAAATCAAATATACGAAATGGATCAAATCCCTAAATTCAATAACATCTTAACATACTATACGTTTCTTGGTACTCAAATGACCTTTTCTGGTTCGAAATTGATATTTGCAATTCATGTCCCTATCCTAAAACCAAAGTCCCTAGAATTCTATTACATATTTCCCGTAATTCAAAAGAATATAGTGTTCACTCCCACTTACCCTTACTTGGCACTTAATAACGAAGAAGCCCAACCAGAGAAAGAAGAATGTCCGAAAGCTGAAGACATCTACTACTGTATTCAAGAGTTTATTCCTGCCGACAACTGTACGCTGCAACTCCTAAACGGCCAGTCGCCAAGTGGATGTTATGCGACTCAAATAGATAATCAATACTCAATGATCAATCAAGTTACAAATAACGAACTGATGATCATCCCTGCACAATCCCAAGATGTTGTTCCAAAGTGTCGAACTCATCGAATATTTCAAGTACAAACACCCTCCTTAATAAATATTCCAGAAGATTGTGAACTGTCAATTAATAAATTTAAATATTCATTCAAGCAAGAAATTCAAAAAGGAAAATCACTAATCTTACCGAGACTGGAAATGAAGAAATTCAAAATTCAGAAAACTTATCAAGCTTCAAACCTCACAGAAATAAAACTCGACGACTTGTATGAAATTAACAGAATTGCCAAACAGTTGAAACCCCTTGAGGAGCAGACAACTAACTATAAAGTACCAGCCATATCGACAACTTCAATATCAATAATTTTATTCGCAACAATAGCAACTTACTTCTTATTGAAAAGGAAACGTAGTCAATCGAAACCCAACGAAGAAAAGGAAATCAGTTTAGAAGAAATTACAACAGATTCATCCCACAAAAATAATTCCATTATTTTTTCGTCCTAGGGATGGAGGAGTTACGAGCCAACAATACGCAAACACCGAAGAAATACGACACCTTTTATAAAACATTGTATTATTATCTCTGTTACTTGTTTATCATTTTTAACACAGTTTTTCAGTTTCTGTCCAGCTCTTGAAGCATAAACATTGTACTGTAATAAAAATATATTTTTTAAAAACGGTCTTACAACTTATCAATCTTTATCTGGGGTAAACTTTTTTTCGATTTTAATACATTTTTTTAAATGTGGAACATATTCATGCATTAAAATCGGCGCATTGTAGAAAATCACATCGCATCGTGAAATCACGCCTCGTGAGATTTCAAAATACTTATACTGATCAATTTCAAAAACATAATTTGTATGGATCCTCCATAGCATACATGTAGCGGTGTAGGCTGGGAACGATGAGGTCGTGGGCTCGAATCTCACTCGGGGCAAAAATTTTTACGTCATGCACAAATTTACCGGATAAAAAATGGACGACACACATTTAAAAAAGAAATCTGCAAAATGCGCCATCTAGCGAAATCTACTGAATAAAAAATGGCCGACTAAAAAATGGCCGACTGGATAAAAAATGGACGACACCGCCGACAGCGCCAACGCAGCGCCACCGTCGCCTAGCGGACCTTTTTCGAAGTAGTGAGTCAGAACTATTATAGCTACACTACTGACGTAACGAACTCTCACTAGATAAATGTTTCATAATGGGAAAATTCCCATTTATTAAAATTGTTTTGGATTATTTTTTATACGCTCATCATCTCTATTTTAAATATCTATGTAAATAAATGTATTTGTTTTTCTATATTGATGTTTTAATGAACAGTTTGTTTTGTTTTTAATTGGACAGTTATACAGTACAATTGAGGGCATAGAGTAAACTTATTTGTCTATGTTCGAAAGTTTTACTAATCTCCATAACCCGTACACCTTGAGAGGAATCACATGCTCAAATATAATACCTACAGGGGTAGAATGAAAAGTATCAACGTCTCAGTCATCAAGAAATATAAACAATTATTTTTCTAAATTTATATAGGCGCCCAAAGGACGAAGACGTTGTAAAATTAACGCCACAATATATATATATATATATATATATATATATATATATATATATATATATATATATATATAGATATATGTGTGTGTGTGTTATAACGGAATTTGTAGCACGATAGGGGGCGTATTTTTTGACGGATCGAAACCAAACTCGTTACAAAAATCGGTTATGCCAAAATCTTGGACGAGTTCATTAATGAGCCAAATCGGCCCAGTAAAAACAAAATGGCGGTCTGTCAAAGTTGAAAAAAAAACGTATTTTCTTTGTTTTTGATTTGATGCAAAAAAATTACTGAGCTTTTTGATAGACCTTAACACGTTCTACAACTTTTGTATTCAACATTTTTCTCTAAATGGTACATTAAAACATTTATTTAAGAAAATTCACAAATTTACCAGAATTTTTTTTTATTTTTTTGTTTTTGATTTGATGCCAGAATGTTGCTTTGGTTTTTGTATACCTCAAAACATTCTAATACTTTTGTATCTAATTCTTTATTTTGGGTTTCATGCAAACATGTTACTGAAATAAGCCTGTCCAATTGGTCCTGTGCAATTGGGATTTTTTTTAAGTTCATCACATATGATATCCCAGACTTTTTTCAGTATATATAGCACTTTCAAATCAATCCTTGTGTTTAATGAAGATACATTTTAATAATTTTATTTCTTCATGTGTCCAGGTACATTTTGTCTCACCCTCCATGGTTTTTGCTGGTTGATTTTCTTCATAAGCAGATGCCCCATCAGAATTACTATTATTAGAGGTGCTACTAGTTGGCTTTGGAGGAGAGTCTAGCTTGATTTGGCCAAGAGATCTATAAATTTTTTTAGTCGCAAAGTCCATTCAAAGAATTTCTGAGACACATATGCTTGGAAGCAAAATCTTCCTCTAAAATTTCTTTAATTCTTCCAACATTAGCATTGCAATGACCACATATGAACAAGCAGTTATCCTAAAATAATTATTATATGTATTTTTTTCATAAGTGAAATCTCACCTTACTTCTGTTTCTGGCGTTTCTGCAGCTTCCGAATGTTCCACAGACATTTGGATGAATATGATGAATACTTTCAAATTTTTTCCTGTTCAGATAAGTAAACAAACAATAAACCGAAATGACAAATGACAAGTGGTTACCAAACTTACCAGAATAAAAGTACGGTTGCTCTGGTGACAGATAGTTCACCGAAGTTTCAGGAAATGACCACCGCTTTTTCAGGAATTTGATATATACGGACCGCCCAGTTACTAACCAAAGTAACCAAAGATATATACGAACCATGTTCTTTACTAATATTTTTCTTGACAACTAAAGAAATATTTTGAAAACTTATTTTGACGTTACTTTGAAATTGAAAAAAAGAAGAGTTGACGGGTACTAAATGCAAATGCTGATTGATGGGTTTCATATACATTCTAGGATGTAAATGAAATCATATCCGTTCAGTTAACCGAAATGGCCTATATGTCCATTCTGTAAATTGTGCAGAAAATGGATAATATACATGTGGGTGTAGAAAAAAATGTAAACAGTCTCGTTGAATATTAATTTATTACTTGTAATTTTGTAAACATAACCCAAACTTCTCAATCATGCATTATAAAATGCAAAGTGCATGCAGGTCAATTTCTACCGATGTGTCGACTGGGTTAAATGGTTGGACGATTGGTAAAATTTACCGTTGTAAGCATCTGATCGCATAAAACGCGCCCGACGTAGCATCTGAATGCACCCTTACATTTGACATAACCAAATGACATTTGTATTGTAACGTCAACTGACGCTGTTATGAGGGACGATACAATTCTATGATTTTAGGAACGGTGCTCGAGAATATAATTTTTAGGAACTATTCGCAAATAGAGCATTCAAAGCCTTGCATATGCATGACGTTCGGAACAACGTCAATAATAACGAGATTCAGGGCGGATGAAATTTAATCATCGACCACCACACCTCCAAGAAATGAATCACCGGTGGCGACATTGATTCTCTTTCCGAAATGTCGAAACCACACATGACCAACGTTCAACTTTAGAAATATTTTTACAAAAGTTACAACTTTTATTTTTTTGGAACTGAATATCTTTTTAATAAATATATGGATTGATGCTGCAAATGGAAGATCATACATGAATTATATGGCAAATGTATGCATAATTTGCCCGTAGATAATATACTTTTTAACTAATTAAAAATAAATAGAATTGCGGGGAGAGGAAAAAGACGAAAGTTTCGGTATAAGAGTGTCTGTCGTCTAGCGCAAAAATATTTAAAAGAGGGTGGAGTCGAGACGTGACATGGCGCGAGTGACGAGCAGTCACTCTTGATTAACCTCACAACTAATTGATGGCTGAAAGTGACATTGGCAAGATTTATAAAAATGACAGCTTTCAGATGGGGCCAAAATAAATCCTTATGAATAGAACTTAATTAATGTTGTTTGTCGCTATCTCTTTTCAATATTATGTCATAATAACTGTCTTTGAATGCATTTGAATAGAGATCATTAAGAAGATAAGACCATTAAGAAGGTAAAGAAGTATAAGTAGGTATTACCAAAACTAACCTAAAACAGAACCATTAAAAAATAATCATCTCACCTTTTATGTAAATGAAACAATAAATGTCAGAGTTCAATTCTTTTCTCAATTGGAGGATTTCGGACCATGCTGATTTCGAATTCGTTGACTCGTGTTTAGAAGTCTAAAATTAATGGGAGGGTGCTAGATATTTGTATCATAGGTATAATACAATTATTTGCCGAAAGTGCGACCACATATTGTAATTATTCCATGTTTTCCTTTGATATAAAATATTTTTAGAACATCAGTTAACCGAAAATAAAATAACGTCTAAATATTCCGATGTATGCCAGCGTTCGAGGTTTCAAATCGTCTCTCAACAAAAATCGCATTCAGTTATCACATTAAAAAAGGAGAAATTCAACAAGTAACAAATTCAATAACAGAGAACAGCTTCCAGAAGCTTCATCCATTGGCTCTAATGCCACGTTTTACAACTTCATGTTATTTAAACGGCGCCTAGGAACAAGAACATTTGTTTGTTCCATTTGGGTAATAAAATATGGAGTGGTTCGATATTCCTCGCTATTTACAACTGAATGTGACAAACGAAGCCAACACGCAAGGGTACATGGAATAAAAAAAAACAATGAATTATTTTAAACATGCTGCGGCTTTATTCGAAAAACAGTCATTGATTATTCACTCCGTTGGCTTTAACTGGAAGCTACCAAAATAAGTACATTTATTTTTGTTTGTTAACAAGATACACCCTCCAGAGTGTACACAAGTGATCAATTTTATGTTTGGATATTATTCAGGGCATTTTACAGATGAACTTTATTGATTTTCAGCTCACTAGAGCCAGGATGCTATAGTACTTGAAGTACCACATTTTTGTAATTTTTTAAGGAATTTCAGTTTGTTAACACGATACAGACTCCGGAGTGTATAGAAGTGAACAATATTATAATTGAAGTACCACCGTTTTGCTCATTTTTGGAGAAATTTCGGGCTTTTAGCACGATACAGTCTCCGAAATGTATACAAGTGACCGATTTTATAATTGGATATTCTTTATGGTGTTTCACAGATGAAATCTTTCAATTTTCAGCTCACCATAGCGATTACAATGGGCTCTATAAATCCAGATATACTAAATTTTTGGTCCTTTTTGGAGATTTGTTATCACGATACCTATGAAGTGTATACAAGTGTACAATTTTATAGATGGATATTTTTCAGGAGGTCTCAAAGCCAGTACAGCCAGTACAATGAGTCCTATAAATCCAGATATACTTCATTTTTGGAGAAAGTTCAGTTGGTTAGCACTATACAGCCTACCGAAGTGTATATAAGTGAGCAATAGGATATTGTTCAGGGCGTCTCACCGATGCGAAAAAGTTAGTTTTAATCTTCAAAACCGTTAATTCTTTTAATTTCTATTAGTATTTCATCGTATACATTTACTAGGTACATATGAACTTCTATATTTTTCTTGTAAAAATTCTACGTATGCCGTATTTGTAAATGTGAGGAAAGAGTATTCACCTTAATGGTTCAGAAACTCCCTCTTATCAAATCATATGAGGAATATTGTACAACGCGTCTCTATCTACCCGGATATCTTTCACACTCCGGCAAGGTCCCAAAATAAATTTTCACTGATCGCCTCTGTATGTATGCGTAACTCTCATACTTTTTATGCATTTGAAGTTAATAGTTTTGGGCAGTTTCTGTTGGATTTTTCTACTTTTGCTTCACTACTCTATGCTTTTATTTTCTCACTAGAACCCCCACTAAATTGAGTTAGTTGTAGGTCACTTTTTAAAAACATATTTTCACTTTTGCCAAGAACATCTATGTATATAACTTATTTTGTATACATTATTCTATTTGTATTACACAAACGGTTTTATTATACAGATAAATAATAATTATCGATAACAATGACTCATTTGTGGTTTAAATTAAGATTCATTATAATTTATTAATTACATTAATCTGCAACGACCACACAATTAATGCATAGTTGTATATCAATCTCATATTGACTTTACTAACATTTACTCGAAAACAATAACGGTCAAACAAAATTTGCTAGTTGTTCTCAGTGTTACGTTGACAATGCCGTTTTTATTGCAACACAGAGATCTTATTATTATTAAAAAGGATCTTTATTCAATATTTTGTTGCCTTAATACAGAGTGACTTAAAGGTTTACATTAAAATGTAGGTGCCGATGTTCTAGCTATCTTTAGTCTTTTGCCTGCGTCTCTTGTGAGTTCTATGGCCCCTTGCGGTAACAGCATTACCCAAAAATGGTCGTTTCATTTACTAACTCTGTCCCCGATAGGTAAATAGTTTCGACTGGTAGACTCTTTCGGCTGATGTATCCCTGAAAAGCAGTTGAAAAACAGGGTCTGAATAATTGATAGAAGGTTTCAGTTTTAGAGAAGGCAACATGTCAGACGTTGATTCAATTTGTTTTATTGCTTAGAGGATTTAGGGGTAGTTCAATTCAGCTGTGGACCGTACTGAGTTCACTCCTGCTTTAAGAAACGTGGGTTTGAGATTAAGCAACCAAGATATGTAATTAGCGATCCATGCAGAAGCCTACACCCATTACCGTGGATGTCTTCTGCGCGATTTCCAGAGTGCTGATTGCATTTCGAAGAACTTTTGGCAGACGATTGTTGTAAAAGCTTGTAAATATTTACATGATAAAGTTCCTGATAGTTGGTATTTCGGCTTTGTCATATAACTAAGTGTTTCTAGGGAGTTTAGGATAGGTTGTATTGTGTTTTATTGCCAATTTTAGACACTTGTCTTGCACCACCTGCAGGGAGTTAAGTATAAGTTAATCAATTTATTTGGATGTCGATCGCGACCATAATGGCCGAAAGCTTTCTCTGATGAAGTTTAAAATTCTGATTGTTTGCGCTATTGTGATATGTCCGCTTCCAAAACCGTATTGCTCGGGGGGTAATATGTTATGTTTATCTGTAAATGCGTGTAATATTTTAAGAATTATTTTGTTTAATATTGTTCAATAATTAAATTGGTCTGTAGCTATCCACATAACGTGGTTGTTTGTTTGTTTTGATTATGGGTATGACATTGGCCAACTTGAGCATACCAAGGTAAGCCAGTTTTGATTATGTAATTGCAAATGTAGGTTAATTGTACTATCTAATGGTAGATTTTTTAGTAATACGTTGTGTATGCCATCGTTTCCTGGGACTGTTTTATTTTTGAGTTGCTGTATAATTTTGTGTATTTCTGTATACTCGTATGATGCTAGATTGACTGCGTTTGTTGTTTTTAATGAGTGTAGGTGGCTGAATATATAACATGCTCTCAAAAAGAGCAATAAAAATCAGTGTACATGATGGAACCATCAGAGGATTGGTTGTAAATGGTTGTCCACAGGGAGGGGTATTCTCGCCACTACTGTGGAACATGGTCTTAGACTCCTTGATCAGCCGCCTCAACGATGGCAACTTGTACAAAATAGAATATGCAGATAACCTCGTGATTCTGCAGGAACAGGAAGATTCGAGGAAACAATCTGCGTTTTAATGCAAGAGGCTCTCAATATCATAGAACAATGGTGCAAAGACCATTCACTATCAATAAATCCAAAAAAGATGGAGATGGTTCTTTTCATGAAAGAAGGAAGCTTGCAAAACATCAAGCCCCAAAGCTACTAGATACCAAACTTAAATTTTCTTCAGAGGTGAAATACTTAGGGGTCACCTTCGACAGTAAGTTAACATACGTGGAACTCTCATTTAGAAAGCAGAGTTAAATAAGCATATATTTCTCATGAACAGTGTCGTAGAACCATCGGCCGTACCTGGGGAATGTCATCTAGGGTCGCTGCCTGGATCTAAACTGCCATCATCAGACCTATGCTGACGTACGGTGCGATTGCCTGGGGAGCTAAAACAAACCAGCTGACAGTCGTCTGAAAACTGGATCAAATCCAAAGAACAGCATGCCTCAACACAACAGGGGGCATGAAAACCACACCAACAAGAGCTATGGAGGTAATCCTTGGTCTCACTCCCCTTGACATTGTAACGTTTCGTTTATTTTTTATTTTAATATAGAATTGCTTTTATAGGATATTTTCAGGATTTCATTAGTAATGTAATTGTTCATTTTGCCCCTATATTTGTGTATAATTCTTTACGTTTTTCTCGTACGCCATTGGATGATACATTCATTGTTTTGTCAAGCGATTATAGACATAGTATTATGGTATTTAATCATCTGTATCTCGAATTACTGTTTTGATGGAAAGTTTGAAGATAGTAACACCATTTAGAACTTTTGGAATGATTGAGGATCGCTCGTATCTGTATAGATTATTGTTCGGACAACATTGGTACCTATTCAAATTAACACCACTTGGAAACTAAGAGTAATTTGTTGTATTCTAGCCGTAATTGTTCGATTTACATACCTGTGCGCTTACTAAATACCTCAGAGTGGGCATAGTTTGTAATATTATTCAGAGAGAGTTCATTTAATTAGTATCGACCATATAATCTATGAAATACCGTATTCAATCTTGTTTACATTGACAGATGTCAACTAATTTTGTGCGAGTCGTCTTCGTTTTTAAGTTTGTTAATTAGTGCTAGTTTACTAGAGAAATTGATTAGTCTGTGAATTCAATTTTGACGAATCAGCATGCCGATCGGTGGTCGTGAGCGGATTTGAAGCGTTAAGACCGTTGACCTTGCGATTGTTTTGAATGTCATAGCCGATTGGGCGATGGGTTAGAATGTTGGTTTTCTAGGCTGCTGGAAAGGGCAGACGTCTTTTTCTTTTGTGGAAGGATTGAATAATATAGGATTTGTGGGATGGGAATGACAGTTCTTCTTTTATGTAGTAGAAACGTTCGAACGTGTCAAGTAGAACATAGTACACTACTTAACCGCAACGTTGGACTCAGATATGGGTTATGTGGAGGCTTTAGACGGACTTTATTCTGTGGTTTTTGGTTTTAAGTTCCACGCTAAAACAGCTAGGGATAGTCTTAATCTTTAACCTACGGAGGTCATATTTTTTTCTTTTTCTTCAATTTGACAGATTTATGTATAATAGAGGGGGTGTATATAGTTGGGTTTTGCATCGTAGTGATATTTGGTACGTATTAGTTGGTTAGCGCTTAATTTGGCTGGTTAAAGTTACTGGGATTTTTTTTTATTTAAGAAAAATAAAGCGCATCAACCCTTTAGGTTATTAGCGCTACCAAATGTTACAATAATAAATATTAAATAGTACTACAGGTATTACAGGTATAAGAACACAAACGATTACAATATTAAACTTTCAAATTTTGTGCAAAAACTGAATAGTTCGTAGATAAGCTACCAAGTTTTCCATATTGAATTCTTCTCCGAGCAAATGGTACATAGTAGGTGGGATGTTAAATGACACTCTTTGCTGTGAAAACTTTGGACAGTCTATTAATACATGTTTGACTGTTAAAGGGCATTGACACACTGTACATCGGGATTCTTCGGATTTTGACATTAAGTGTTCATGGGAAAATCGGGTGTGACCTATTCGAAGGGTCAAGGTAACTTGTTCCTTCCGATTTTCTGGAACGCTTCTCCACGGTTTAACTGTTCTTTTCACTTCTCTAAGTTTATCGTGAGATTGAGACCACTGATGTTGCCAGGCGTTGTTAACCGATGCCTTAATATGTATTTTGATGTCTGACATCGTAGCTCTCGTGACTTCGGTGGCATTAGGATCCTGAAATGCAGTTTTGGCTGCTGCATCGGCTCGCTCATTTCCCTCTATTCCTGTATGTGAAGGCACCCACAAAAACTGTATAACTGCTCCTGAGTTGTATAGCTGGGATAGTTTTTGCTTAATTAGTATCAGTATTGGATTTGATGGATATGTCTGGCGCAAACTTTCAATTGAGTTCAATGAATCCGTTAGTATGAGCAAGTGTTTTAAATTTTCCCTATTGGCATGGACTAGAGCTTGAAATATCGCATACAGTTCTCCAACTAGAATGGTTGTAATATGAGGTAGTCTAAATTTGATTATTGCATTTGGTGTTACAAGTGCGGCTCCAATTCCAGTATCCATTTTAGAGGCATCAGTGTAGATATGGGTGTATTGTTGTAAATAAAATATTTTCTCATGATATTTTCCTCTAATTAGGGTATGGTTTGTTTCGTTCTTATCAAAACTTGTCAACGATGTATCACATAGTGGTGGTTTTATTATCCATGGAGGAGGGGAGGAAATGAATTGAGGAATCGTTGGAGGAATAGATATATTTAGCAGGTTGAGCGATCTGTTAATTCTTTCATAAAGTGGTGGATCTGTTCTTTTCCTCTTTTCATAGTCAGCCGAATAACGATTGGAGAAGGTGTTGTCATGAACTGGGTGATTGGGATTTGCAGATATACTGATCGCATAAGCGAGGCTAAGGTAAATCCGTCGGAGGTGGAGGGGGGTTTCGGATGCTTCACTGAGAAGGCTCTCGGAGGGGCTTGAACGAAATGTACCCAGGCACATTCTGATCGCAGTATTCTGGACTGGACTTAAAAGATTTAGTACTGTTTTTTTCGCTGACGAGTAGGCTACGCATCCGT
Organism: Galeruca laticollis; assembly: GCA_963921935.1. Taxonomy (NCBI): domain Eukaryota; kingdom Metazoa; phylum Arthropoda; class Insecta; order Coleoptera; family Chrysomelidae; genus Galeruca; species Galeruca laticollis. The sequence goes on along the minus strand of OY998180.1, from coordinate 66,508,047 downwards.
AATCAAGACGTGATCTAATTAGTGAACGATATATACGTATTAAAGACGTAGAATCGGCGCCCCAATTCCTATTAGATAGTATTTTGAGCATATTAGAACTTTTGTGAGTTTTACAAATAAGGTCGTTAATGTGAGTTGACCAAGTCAGCTTGTAATCCCAAATCATACCGAGATATTTTATATGATCACAAAGATTCAAATTATTGTTGTATAACTTGAGTGTAGGGTTGAAGAAAAATGGATTTTTGGAAAAAATGATGTATTTGGTTTTCTCTGTGGAGAATTGGAATCATGTAGATTCAGACCAGGTTTCAAGATGTCGAATATGTTGCTGCATGACAGACGTCATGTAGTTTATGTTTTTACCCTTAATATATAAAACTAAATCATCTGCGTATAATTTCACCTTCAATGGTTTTTCAAGATAATTTAAAATATCGTTCATTGCGATTAAAAATAGTGTCACGCTTATTATCGAGCCTTGAGGGGTGCCATTTTCTAGTTCTTTGTTATTCGAGAAATGCCCGTTCAATTTCACACGACAGGATCGTTTAAGTAAAAAGTTTTTAATGAATGCAAGCATATTTCCATTTATTCCCCAATCGTCTAATTTTAATAAAATTTTATGCTTTCAAGCTGTATCATATGCACGTTTGATGTCAAAAAATACGGCTAGAACTGTTTGCTTGTTAAGGAATGTTTCGCGAATGTCGGATTCTAAGTCAATTATATTATAAATTGTTGAGCGTCCTTTTCTAAAACCATTTTTACCCTGATTAGTAAGGAGTTGGATTCCAGGAACCAAACGAGTCGGTTATTAATTATTTTTTCTAATAATTTGCAGACACACGAGGTAAGGGAGATAGGCTTATAGGAATTAGCAGTATTTTTGGGGCAGTTTGGTTTTAAGATCGGTACTATAGCCGCTTCCTTCCAAGTATCAGGGAATTGTTGTTGAAGCCAGTAATAATTGAAAATATTTAATAAGAATATTGAAGCTTGGTTGGAAAGGTTCCTTATGAATGCTGTTGGAATATTATCAGGGCCGGGGGTACTATCTTTGACCTTTTTCAGGGCTTCATAGAACTCATCCAACGAAATGGGGGTGTTGGAATCGGTACGAATGGGATTGAGTTTTTCAGTAAGTTGTTTATACTCAAGGAATTTACTATCATAGTTGAAATTACTGGAAAATTATTCAAAAGTGTTTGCGAGTGTATCGGAAATTTCCTGAGTACTCGTTAGATCTTGTCCTCGTTCTGTCAGTATGTTGATATTAAAATTAGAGTAGGTACCAGATATTCGTCTGATTCTATTCCAAATTTCTGTGGGGGGCGTAGAGATGTTTATGCGAGATACAAAGTTGATCCAAGACTCTTTCTTAGATCTTTTTATTATGTACCGCGCTCTTGCTCTGAGATTTTTGAATTGTTGTATGGTATTATGTTTTTTATACTTGTTAAATGCTTGTTTACTCAATTTTATCGCTTCTTTACATGCAATATTCCACCATGGTACGGTAGGACCATTGTGAGATAGAAATGATTTACCTATCGCTATATCTGCGGCTTTTGTGATAATAGACATCAATTTATTCTATAATTCACTATTGTCGATTTCGTTAAAGTTAGTTTGACTTAAAAGGTTATCTACAAGGTTTTTATACAATGCCCAGTTCGCAGATTTTAACTTCCATTTACTAGTAGGGTGATGTGATGTCTGGTTATATCGGTTATTTGTTAAAATTATTGGAAAATGGTCGCTTCCGTGAAGATCTGAAAGTACGTTCCAAGTAAGGTTAAGTGCTGTGTTGGAGTCGGAAAAGCTTAAATCTATGTGTGACAAATTACCATTATAACTGTTGAAGCGTGTGGGACGTCCATCGTTTAGGAGTAATAAGTTATTTTGTTCAATTGCGTCGTATATTATTTTATCACGTGGGTCATTATAGGGGGAACCCCAATAAACATTGTAACCATTGAAATCTCCGACAATTAGTCTAGGAAGAGGGATCTGGTCAGTAAGATTGGTTAAGCTCTCAATGTTGATATCCTTACTGGAAGGAAGATATATGTTACATATATTTAATTTGGTTGTGCCTTTTATGCGAACTGCAATTGCTTCTATATTAGTTACTAATGGAATTAAACATGATTCTATCTCTTTTTTAACATAAATTGATACGCCGCCGCTGGCTCGTCCCCTGTTTTGTCTATTCAGAAAAAAGCCGTTGAAGTTTTTAGGTGTATAAGTCTTATTATTTGTGAAATTTGTTTCTTGTAAACATATTATTGATGGGTTTTGCTCTGATATTAATATTTGTAGCATCTCTAGATGTGAGTATACGCCGTTGATGTTCCACTGCACTATATTATTGAACGCAAAGAAAAAAAAATAGCATTAAAATATCTGATTTTCAATATGTTTTCTGCGATGAATCGCTTTCAGTGTCAGTAGTTTGTGGATTACAAGCACGCTCACATTTTTTCCGAATTTTAGTGCATCTGGTTTTAATACTGCGATCAGAAATATGTGGATATATTTCTTCAAGCATTTTACACAGTGCTGGCAAGTCATTGGTGTAATTTTGAGCAATCAATTCGGGATTGGGTGTACCGTAGCAGTTATAAAATAGATCAATGAGTTGGTTGAAGTTAAGAGGGAAACGAGAGTCGGGATCATCGATAACAGACTTAGCGGGCTTAAGTAGTTCTTGTATGGGTTTTTTTTATTTGGTTTTTTTTTGGAGGCTGGGTAACTGGTTTTGCAAATTGAAGTTCTGTGTTATTGTCAATTTCTGGAGATTGTCGATTTGATGATTTTCTTTTAACTTGACTCGAAGTGAGTGGTACAGATATTTGTTGAATTGGATTAGAGTAGGATGTTGGATGTGTTACTGTACTATTTTCCTGAGAATTTGGTAATGTTTTGGGTTCTGATGGCAATATTGATAAATTTGAGTTATGAATATCAGTAGTTGGAGCATGTGATTCTATTGGAGTAGTGGAAATTATTGTGCATTGAGATGCTATATGACCAGGCTGTTTACATTTAAAACAGGACATTTCGTCGATGGACAAGAAGATACGGTGGGAAGTGTTCTCATGGGTGACTAGGAATGAATCTGGGATATTTGTATCGTATTGTAGAGGAGTCGAGTATACTTGGCGTCGGAAACTACCGATATGGCCATATTCTGTTTTAGAAAAACCCGCTCTTATGGAACTTACAGGTTGTTTGAAATCCTTTATGCAAACGTTATATTTTTTGGTAGAACTTTAGGGCCTAGTGCATATACATATTCTTCTAATTTCACACCGTCTAAAGATGGAAATATGAGGGCCAGTGCTTTTGATGAGTAAAATTTCTTAGACGCTGCTTGTGAGTAGGTAGGTTGATAGATGGGATGAGTACTTCTGTAGTCAGAAGACTTAATCGTTTCTACGTTCATTGTTGTTGCTAGTTGATTAATGGACATTTGTTTAAATGCGGTCCTGTTCGCTATTGAACAGTCCGGCTGTTAAAACTGGCTGCCCAAACGATAAGATAATTAAAAACTATCCTATCTGATTGTGTTTATGTATGGATTTGAATATATCATCAATTTATGGAAAAGAAAAATATAACTCACTGGTTTTCCTCAATGTCGATAATGTTGTTGGTACACTTACACAAACTAAATACAATTTTAATAAATGTTCACTACTAATTTTTAAAATAATAGGAGCTGATATCAACACACCAGTATGGTATAGGTATCAGGACCGACCTCACTGGGATTTTTATACATCTATTGTTCGCGAATATTCCCCTATGGGAAGTCGCTAATGACGTTTGATTTGACGGGTAGCGTATGGGGTTAATTTCCGACTACTCGGTGGTAAGAGGCAAGTTGGTGAAGATCTGGGTAGCAGAATACATATTCTGTAAGAATCTTAAGTGGCGTAAGGCCGTCCGATAATATTCGAGATTATTTTCTCTATCATTTTAAGTGGGATTTGGGTGTTGGAAGTATTTTTGGGTAAAGTGGATTGCAAACCCTTCTTTCCCACGCCGTTCTTGGATTTGGTTGTGGATCTGGTACCAATTGGTAAGTAAAGGAAGTCTTATTTAAAGACCCTTTCTATAGTGCCGCTTTTATTTTTAGATTCTAGTAATCGTCTTGGTGGTAATTGTTGCTACTGGAGTAGGAGTAGCTCGAGGGTTGCCTCGCTGGTTTGCTGGAACCCTTCGCGATAGGAGGTTAGTAAAATCGACTTATGACTATATATTTATTAGTTCAATATATATATATATATATATATATATATATATATATATATATATATATATATATATATATATAAACTGGTGAATATTGGGGTATGCAGCAAGAGAAACGGAAAAAAGTGTACTCTTAACAGAAAATTTTCAAGCTGAGGATGATTGTCCTCATCATCAGGAATACTGAAATGGAAAAAACAGCATTAAGATACTGTAGTTAATTCGAGGGATTAATTAATTAATTAAGAGGGAAAACGATATCATTTCCTGGCCGGCTTTTGACAATAAAAAAGCACTCGTGTTCGTTTGTCTGCAAAATGGTGTTAGATGTTGGCTTTTTTAGTCATCTCAATGTGATTGTGCTATTTTAAACCTTTGTTAGTTAACTGTTTCATATTTTAAATATCCGCAGTTTAGTTTTATACAACATAATGGAATCTAACCACAATTCGGAGGTAAGTTCGCACCTGTTGCGATTTCTTTCTTATTGTATCTTGCTCATTAACTACAGTATCTTAATGCTGTTTTTTCGATTTCAGTATTCCTGATGGTGAGGACAATCATCCTCCAAAGATTGAAAATTTTCCGTTAAGAGTACACTTTTTTCCGTTTCTCTTGCTGCATACCCCAATATTCATCAGTTTTTTTCCTAACAGTCAGCAAAGACTATCCTCCTTTTATATATTTATATATATATATATATATATATATATATATATATATATATATATATAAAATAAGATGTAGGAATATCGCGTGATATGTTAACAACAACAACAAAGAGATTCTTGGGTAATTCCCGCAAAATTCTGGATCATTTGCCGTCATCGGCACGTTATAACCAAATAAGGATATGAAATTTGGGAGCAAAGATGTTAATCGAAGCATGGGACAACACAAAACAACGGATTTCAGCAGGGAAACCAAACGCTCATTTGTGCCTTCAATTGGAAGATCCCGAGTTTTCAGGACAACAACCAAGATCGACACGGAGGGGCATATACATATATATATATATATATATATATATATATATATATATATATATATATATATATATATATATATATATATATATATATATATATATATATATATATATATGTACATGTGTGTGTATATGTGTATATATAAATATTTCCCAGTACATAACATTGTAAATAGCTCTGTGGAAATACACTTGTCGCTGTACTTATAGTACCTATACTGTTATTTTGATGAATTTAAATATTTATTACCAACAGTTTCACTATTGAATGAAATCTAACTAACAATAGGATAATTAGTGTGTATTAATTGATATTTTTGAAATAAAGTGGTGACTTTCAGATAGGGACTGGTAAAGACTCATAGTCTACAGATGCTTCATACATTACTAGAAACTAAGTTATTGTATATAGGGTCCTATGACTAGTTTTACTAAACACATGTCATTCAAACTAGTAGAGACATTTTCAGTAAAAGTTGAAGTAAAATATAGATGGAGTAATACTCTACGTATTGATCCATTAATATAATTCGGATTGAAAGTAGAGTTTTGTACTTTACACGTCGGTTATGATTTGAGAAACTAATTCTTATATTCATAAATTGTTATCTTAGTTACAGCACGTAACCACTACATTAAGTAAAACATGTATCGCTTAATTTAGTATGTCATATTAGATCCTCATTCTAGTTCTGGACAGTTGTAATACTCTTTTTTGTTACTAATTCTCTTTACTATACAATATATTCAACAAATGAAACAGTATAGGCTACGCTTAGTGCTTAACAGAAATTCACGTTTTAAGCTTGTTTTATAGTAAACTTAAAAGTTGATGGGGATTAGTCTAGTTTCTTTAGTGGGGTAAAGTACATTAAACTTTTTTTTGTCTCAAATGAGGGTTGTTTAATACATTTTGTGGGACACTTGAAAATAATTGTCAAGACCTCATTAATAGAATTTTAGTAATGGGGTATATTGTTTTTCAAGGGTTCTCGTGCGCGATCACGTTTAGCTTTGGACCTTCTGGTACACGTCCACGTGTACACCCAAGTTCGAGTCCGAGGATTGGGTTAGCGAAATGGATTGGTTGACCACTGGAGGTCTTGGAAGGAGCATGGTTGTGATCCTGTTTAAGTTTTCTCTTATTTATTTTTTTTATTTTCATTTGTAACTCATGTAATTTAGCTTTAACGTTTTTTTGCCTACAGTTGAGCAAGAATATGTATACGGGGGGTTATTTGAATTCCACTAGTTTTAAGTTTACTTATATGAAAGAACAAATGGTTCTTGATTCACTTACATAGTGTAACAATCATATACGGGGGTTAATTGGATTTCACTAGCTTCAGTTTGTCTTATATGAAAGATCAATAGTTCTAGGTTCATTTTCATAGTATAACTATTTTATACGGAGGGTAGTTTGGATTTTATTAGTTTTAGTTTTTATTATATGGAAGAACAAATGGTTCTCGGTTCACTTATATAGTGTAACTATTATATACGGGGGGATTATTGTATTTTAGTAATTTAACTCTTTTGTGCACTTCAGAATTATTACACAAATGTTAATAGGTTGACCATGGTCAGTAAGACTAACTCAGATAATTTTATAGCTTCACGCTTCTACGAGGTAGATGTTAAATGAGTGGCTTTCACATAGTATGCCGATTAACAGGTTCTTGGCTCACTAAGGCTATACACTATTATTGATTATTTATATCCGATCTCAAACATTTATTTGCGTTGCGTGCTTTTGTGTTGGATCCAATATTGGCGTACGCCGCGGTTTGAAGAGTCTTACTGATTTTTCTACCTTTGTATTTTTTTTGTATCTGATATGTGCAAGTAAATATATGGATATTTTGGTGTTAATAATGATAGTAAGGGTTGTAAAGGGGTAGGTTTTCGCACTAATTTCAATTCAGGAATAACAATTATCTCGATATGAACATATTGCATTTTAAATTACTCAGTGGAGTTTGATCTTCAGCCTGGGTTCTTTTTTGTTAATAAAATTTTGGTCGCTACTTAAGATTGATAAAGTCTGAATTGTAAGGTGAGGTTTAGTCTCATTTCTTCCTCATGTAGGAGGAGATTGGGAAGGTTACATTTCTGGCGCCCAACGTGGGGAGGTTGTTTTGATGACCATGACACGTCTACGCTCTACCGGTATACAACCTGATGTAGGATACGGTAAACTGAGACGTAATTTGTGGCATGAGGCCCTACGAGAGGTCCCACTGCTGCATGCCAATACGGACTCGATTTCACCGGGATATGCCTTTCACAGGCACTACAAGGTATTATTTAAAAAAAAACGCACAAGACCCATTGGAAGAAGGCGCAATCCGCATCTTCACAGATGGGTCTAAAACCAATGTAGGCTCAGGATGTGGAATTATTTTCCAGACCCCTGAATCTAAACATAAAATGGGCAATGGGCTGCAATGCAAGTGTTGATCAAACAGAGCTCACTGCTATCTGCATCGCTGCAAAGGAGATTACCAAAAGGAACACCACAGGTAATAATATATACATCCTTACGGATGAAACCGTATTGTAGACTCGCTAGCCAGGAATGCTTCCTCCCACAAACTCTTGGGATCCGGCACTTTCATTGGTGTATCGGCGTCAGCGACCGCTGACCTATTGAAAGAACACTTCCTTAATAGGTTTAAGGGTAGATGGGACGACGCAGAAGGCTGCAGGCTTGCCAAGGAACTGATACACTATCCGGACATCAAAGTAGCCAAAAAATACGTGACCATGAAGAGGCAGAACCCACGAACAGCCACGGGTATTCTGACTGGTCACAGCCACCTACGAAAATACCTCCACAGACCGGGTCTGTCTGACACACCACTTCGTAGAGGATGTGAACAAGAAAATGAGACTGTCGAACACATTCTTTGCGAATGTTAGACACTCTTTCATTTTATGTTTTATGTATTCGGCGAGCACAGGCTAACATACGACAGTATGAGGGAACTTAATTCAGGCGACGTTATCGCCTACTTCAAACAAGTAGGATGGATGACGAGCTAGAAGGAAGTTTTGAACCTCAGAAGGATGCACAATGGGCCAATTGTGGCCTAAGTGCCGTGGAGTCACCCACCCTTCAAACTCTTACAAAGAGATACAGAGTGTATGTGTTGTTTCACTGTTTGAGATATGTTTTGGTAGTATGCCGTGTGTGGTGGATTGTTTTTAAAGTTATTTTGGAAATACTCTTCGAAATTCTCTGCGATTTCAGTCATGTCAGTGATTGTTTGTCAGTTATTCTCTATTTTAGTTATTTCTTATTTATTATGTTCTGATAGTGTTTTAGCAGTAAGTCATCGTCGTCAAGTCTTGTTTTTTAGTAAGTTATGTAAGGGTAATAGGTTTTAGGATAGTTGAATGGTTTCTAGCAACAATGATTGTGTCTTGTAAGTTTTCTATTGTTTTAATGAGGTGTTATGTGTTTTCAATTTTGTCGGAAATGTTTGTGTATTCCTTTATGTATTTTCTAAAGTTGATCCAGCTTGTGGTGCTGTAATCATATACTCGTATGTGTTTTGTGGGGTATTCCATGGTGGATGGAAGATTTTAGGTTGATAAGGACAGAATCATGATCGGAGTTTAGGTCTGTTAAGGTTTTTATTTTTGTGATGTTGTTAATGTTTTTGCCTATTGCGATATTCATTGTGCTAGGCGACTAATTTGAAAAAGGGAAGTGTGTAGGGTCGTCAGTTTTGTATACGTTACAGTCGGAGTTGTCACAGAATCTCAGGAGAATACTTCCATTTGCGTTGAGGTATTTTGTGTATTTATACCATTGTGGATATTTACAATTTAAGTCACCTACCATTACCACTTCATTGATTTCATCATATTATATAATAATAAGATTGGTTTTAAAACGTCCGGCGACGTTGTCCGATACCTTCCACTCGTTTCTATTGTTCCATTGGCCCTCTCTTAGGTCTCTAGCACTCATAGCTTCAGTTACACCTTCTTTCCATGATTTCCTAGGTCTTCCTTTCTTCCTACGGTTTGGTGGCACCCACTGAATTGTCAGCTTTGGCAGTCTGTTTTCGTACATGTCCGTACCATATAAGTTGCTTTTTCTCAATATTTGTTGTTAATGAGTCGTCCTCTCCCTTACGTTGTCTGACTTCATCGTTTAGGATTCTGTCTCTTCTGGATATTATAGGAGATCATGTGAACACATCCATCTCGGTAGCCTCAAGTTTTCTTCTATTGTTTTCTGTAATTCTCCTTATCTCTGCGCCATAGGTTAGATTACTTTTGACAAATGCTTCGCAGATATTGTATTTCCGTTGTTTTCCAATATCAGAACTCCACCATATCCCATTTAAGCAGCCTATTGTTCGTCTGGCTTGTGCTATTCGGTTTTTGATTTTCTGTCGTCTTTTCCTGTTGTATCAAATTCAACTCCTAAGTATGTGTATTCGCTACATGGTCCTATTTCTTCCGTTTCTAGTGTGATATTTCCGGGTTCAGTTCCTATTTGAAGGTAATTTGTTTTCTGAGTATTCATTTCCAGACCCAATTTCCTATACTCTTCATTCAGTTTTCTCATCATATATTCAAGATCTTCTTTTTCATTCGCTATGATGACCTGGTCATCGTAAAACTGTAGACTATATAAACACTTTTCTACAAGATCGATACCCATTCCGCTGCATTTTTTCTTCCATTGATTTAACGCTCTTGCTATATAGATTTTAAAAAGTGTGATACAACATCCTTGGCGCAGACTTTTATTTACCGGAAATTTCTTTGATATATTATTACCAATTTTGATTCTTGATGTTGATCCATCATAAATATTCTTAAGTGCTTTCATAAGGGTGTGACTGATGTTGGTTTCTTGTAGCGTCTTCCAAAGCATTTTTACCGGAGCTGTATCATACGCCTTCCGCAGATCCACGAACAAAAGGTGAGTTTCCATATTACTATTTGATCTTTTTTCAATAATTTGTTTCAAGCAAAAGACGTTATGTGTACAAGATCTTCCCGCTCGAAAGCTTTTCTTCTTCCTGTTCTCTATATTCAAGTTCAATTAGGTCTCGCAGAACTCTTCCATAAAGCCGACTAAGAGTACTTGTCACTGATATGCCTCTATAGTTCGAGCAGTCTAGTTTGTTACCTTTTTTATGGATTGAAGTTATATGGGCCACCTTCCATTCTTCCGGCACTGCAGTGCCGTTTAGATACTGGTTTATACACCAGGTAAGTATATCGAAAAGTTTGTCTGACCCGTTCTCAATCAACTCTGCGGGAATGCCCTCCGGGCCCGCAGCACGTCCATTTTTGAGTTGTTTTACTGTTTCTCTAATTGTGTTCCCTGTGACGTTGATTGTTTCACCCTCAATTAATATTTCTGCTGGTGAGGTTGCAAAGTATTCATCTCTATCTTCTGTCAGCAATTGTTCATAGTGATCGATCCACTTCTTTGTTGGTATAAGTTGAAGTTTCGCACAGTTCTTATCATTTCATCTAATATTTTTCATGAACTTCCATGATTCAGAGCATTTTTTACCACCGAGATGCATATTAATTTCCTGACATTCCCACATTTCTTTCTTTGCATTAGCTACAGTTCGTCTTGTATCTATCTTCTTGTGAGTGAGTGTTAGTCCATTTTTGATACCATTATTTTTTCTGGGTAGTTAGCTCTTCTATATCTTTGTTCCACCATATTTTTCTACTAAGGTATCTAGTTTTAATACCAATTGCTTCTTCCGCGGCCTCTTTGATAATATTCACAACGTTCTGATAGACTTCATCCACAGATTTCTGGCTCAAATCTGACACATCAAAGAGTTTCTCATTTAACCTGTTGCGATACAGTTGTTGTGTGCTTTCATGAATGAGGCTATTCAAATTGTAGTGCTTGTCCCTTATCTCTTCCAATTCCTCAGCTGATTTGTCTGTTACGTTGCTTTTTAGTGCAGGTCCATAGGGGAACAGTATTTTTGCTTTCACCATGTAATGATCCGATCCACAAGTTATCCCTCTAAATGCTCTTACATCGTTTATTTGCATTGTACTCTTTTGTTTTACAATTACATAATCAATAATAGATCTCAAGTTTCTCGTGTGTTGTACCCATGTGTATGTATGAATACCCTTGTGTTTATAGAATACGTTAATTATTTTTAGTTGATTACTTTGACATAATTCAGTTAGTCTTTCCCCGTTATCATTTACATTTATTTCTCCGTATGGACTCACCACATTATCCTAGATTTTCCAGCCAACTCTACTATTTAAATCTCCCAATATTTTTACTTCTCTTGTTTTTCCTATTTTTGCAATTTCCTCTTGGATTTGTTCGAAAAACTCATGCTTCGCTGGAACAAGTTCGTCGTCAGATATTGCATATAGTCCCAGAATGGTTACAGGCCTCTGACGTATATTTATGTTAATCCGAATTATATTCTCATTTATACTTTCAAAGTCGGTTATCCTACTTCTATATTTTTTGTGTATCATAACAGACACTCCTGTTTTTGCTCTTTGATGTTTCGGGACTCCACTATATATATGTACATAATTATTTATCATTTCTGTTCCGGCTCCTTTTTTCTTTGTCTTTGTCAGCACCACCAAATCCATACTTAATACTTGTAATTCTTGGATAATTTCTTCTATTTTCGTTCGATTACCCTGTACATTCCAAGTGCCAATGTTCATAGTCCTTTTTCGTAGCTTGTGTCGTTTAACATGTAATCCGTATAGGAGGGAGCTAGCCTGCTGCTACAACCCTCCTCCTTTATCCGGGCTTGGGACCGGCAGCAGTACCATCGAGCTACTCAATCTACCCGACGGTACCCCTGGCGGAGTTTTTCATTATATTATAGAAGTCTAAATCTTTTAGGGGGTTATATGCCCCAACTATTTTAATTTTATTATCAAATAATATAGCGAAATACTCAATTGATGAGTTGTTTTGTTGTAAGAGTTTGAAATTAATGCCTTTTTTATTGATGAAGCGATATCGCTACCTGTAGCATCATTCGGGCGGTCTTGTCTTAAGAGACGATATTCCGGGGTTTTAAAATATATAATTTTATTTGGTTTAAAGATCATCTCGGTTAAGAAGAAAATATCTGATATTTGGAGATATTCTAATGAGTTATTCGACAAAATGAGGAGTAACGAAACCACCGCCAGTACCTACTTCTCACATACTGTAACGAGGTTTTCGTTACGTAAAGGATATTTTATGTCGCCGAGTATATTTTAATTTTATAGTTTATGCCGCCGAGTATATTTTCATTTTATAGTTTATGCGCCGATTCAATCAAGATTCTCCCTAAAAATCGGAAAAAGTATCAAAGAATGGGAACTAATATCAGGAAGCGTACTAAAAAGAAAAATCGGGAAAGATACTAAAACTGGGGATTCTAGATTTAAAATATCAGGAAGCCCTAGAGTTTACGTATGCTTAACGCTAGGCCTGATATTTTAAATCTATAGTCCCCGATCTTTAGTATTTTTCCCAATCTGATAGTTTTTTTAGAAGTAACACCTAACCCGTTCGTTTCATGAGAGTTTATAAAACATTTGAATGAAAAGACCACCAAACTTTGAATAGTTGTTGTTTGCTTTTACCGCTTTTTTTTGTTTTCATATATGCTGTTCTATGATCATAAACCACTCTCGCTTATGTCCTGCCTGCTTCGTCACTAATTAGTGCATATCTAATATAAATATAGCTAAATAATACATATGTGCTTTCGGGATACAAGGGTATTGTCTCCCCTTATGAGTATTGTTTATTTTTATATATAACGGCTTGGTAGAGAGTATAATTGTAATAAAACCGAAATAAACCTTTGTGTTTTATTGACCTACTATAGACTAGCATCTCCTTATGGTAGAGTAGTTGTTTGGCTGCACGAATTTTAGCTTCTCCGTAGTGTGGATCAGGATAATAATATTTATTTTAGGACTAGCGAGAACGTTTCTATATTTAGCAATAACCTCCCGGATTTTGACGACAATAGACCCCTGGAATTTACCGTACCTCCATCTGAGGCTACCTGGAACTCTCGACGAGTGAAGTGGAGGGGCCATGGAGACAACCACGTTAAAAATCTGGCGCCCGAGAAAGTGTAAGGCTTCAAAGTTGTCAGAAGTGACGTTCCGAGGCCTTAAGAGGTAGAGCAAGAGGCTGCTACCTATATATGAAGCACCGTGCGCCTCCGAAATAATCGCGTCACAATACTATCTCTCTAAAGGTTTGATCCTTATCGACAATGTTTGAGATTTTTTTAAATAATCCGTGTACAAGGATAAATTATAGTTATTATCTCAAATTTGTGGGAGGATTAGTAAGGAAATCTAAGGTATTCAAGCAAAAGTAGGTAAGTGAGTAGTAAAAAATAGTGAGGGAATTAACTGCATAATTTTTGTTGATCGAATACTCATATTTTCTTATTTATTTGTCTGAGAAATGAAATTTTATGTGATTTTTATTTATTAAAGAAGAATATTCTTTATTGTACGTATTTACTTTAAATATATACAAAAATTCCAAAAAAAATGTATTTTGTTTTTTTAGCGTTTATTGAAATTATGCGATACTTTTGCTGCTAAGTGTATTTGAAATTTGCAACTTATTCGCCGATTCTTCAGCTAGATCAAGCAAGTGTTTGAAAGTCAACTCCACTGTCAGCGGAGAACATAGCAAATGTTCTCCTCCTCCTCAATCATCAGTGTAATTGGTTTCATTTGGAAGTATTAATTGTGAAACTTTTTGGAAATCTTTTAAAAAACTGTTGATGCCAACTGATATGCACCTACTGTGAAAGAGCTCTTAACTTCATAGTACCGTGAAATGGGGCTACTTGAAAACACCGGGGTGACTTGGAAAATTTTGCTTTTTCCAGTTAAAACCGATGCTGCGGTCGAAATTTTAATCTCAAATTGAGTCTGCATCTATGCCTACCATGCTTATTAGTTGAGTTTATGTTGTGGTACTGGTTATTTACTCACTGTTATTGTGTTGTGCATCTCCAAAAAAAAAGGAAGAAGCTTGATTTTTTTTAACCTGCAAACTTCCTATTGTACAGATATCCCTAAAAAGACTGGAATAACGCCGTATTTTTTTCAAGAGTAGTTATATATCAGGCAATCGTTCTCTAGCGTGAAAGCCTTACTTTTCCTTCTTACTTGCCAGTGACGTATCATTTTATTTTTTTATGTAATTTCAGGGGCGACTTGATAAATGGTACGTATATACGAAAGAAAACCGGGAATTCGGAAATATCGGGATTATAGCGGAGACACGCTCCAGCGAGTACTACAGCTACACAAACAAGGTAGGAAATTGAAAGATTTAAGTGATGAATATTAAATTCCTTTCATAACTTTATATAGAAAAGCTGAAGGACTACACACAAAATCAATTGGAGGTCAAACTGCAATGTCGATCGAAGAGGAAAACTATCTTGTTCGGTCTATATCTATCGCAGCGGACTGGGGTTATTCCTGTGATTCAAACGATATAAAAGAGATGGTAAAATTCTACTTAGACAGAAGTGGAAAAAATTGCCACAATTCCGAGACAACAGACCTGGTGACCTGGCTGCAAGCGACATAAGGAGGAGCTGACTAAGAGAATGTCTCAATCAATGAAAGAAAGTAGAGCCAAAGTTTGCCCTGATAGTATTAATACATATTTCGACCACTAATCAGAAACTCTAAAAGATGTCCCACCCAACGCAATAGTAAATTACGATCAGACTAATTTTACAGACGATCCTGGCCGCGTTCTTAGGACTTCTAAAAGAGCGGAGAAGGTAATGGATACATCTAAAACAGCTACTTCCGTCATGTTTGCTTGTGCAGCTTCAGGATTTATGCTTCCGGTCTACATAGTCTATAAGGCAGGTCACTTATGGAGCACTTGGACGGAATTTGGACCAACCGGAGCCAGATATAATCGCTCTCGTTCTGGATGGTTTGATACAAATATTTTTGAAGATTGGTTTAATAACCTAGTATTGCCATTTTTTCGATCTTTGCCATCGGGTCATAAACTTCTTATTAGAGATAATTTGGCAAGTCACATTTCGGCCAATTTTATTTTGAAATGTACGGAGAATGACATTTGTTTTGTGCTTTTGCCTCATAACAGTACGCACCTTACGCAGCCATTAGATGTTAGCGTTTTTCGTTCAATTGACATCGCTTGGAGAAAGATACTTCAAGGATGGAAAAACATTATAAATGAACTGTAAGAAAAGAAGTGTTCCCACGCTTATTAACACAGGCATTAAATAGACTTTCAGAGAGTATGGAAACAAATTTTCAATCAGGCTTTCAAGCGACCGATCTATTACCACTGAATAGAAATAAAATTTTATGCAAGCTACCAAAAACAGAGAAGCAAATAACGCAAGAAAAAGATGCAATTGTCGATTCACTAAAAGAAGTGTGTGAAAAATCTAGGTTTGGAGCACCAACCTCTGTTGGTAGGAAGAAAAAATTGTTTTTTGATGCAGGTAAAAGCATTTTACAGGGAAACCTACAGCTACCATCAACATCAGCGCCATTCAAGCCAAATAAAAATAAAAGCACGAATAAAAAATTACGCAAGGTTATCTTCTTCCGAAAGTGACGTGGATGAAGAAGATTTAACCGTCGACAGCGACAAAGATCTGAACCCAGAACCGTTTTCCGACACAGACACCAATAAAATTGATGATAACATGTCACCTATGCAAGATTCTTCTGTCTCGACAGGTTTTAAACAAGGTGATTTCATTCACGTTGACATGAAAACTGAAGCTGGTACCAATAAGCAATATGTGGCAAAAATGATAAATTGCAAAACAATGGATCTTATCTATGCCTATTCTTAAGATTAAGTGATAAAATACCTAATGCATATGTTTTTCCCCCGGCAAAAGGCATCGGACTTGTCGAGCAAAAAGAAATTAAGCGAAAGCTTTTAGAATATGAAACATTACGACGAGGGCAGGTAAAACTTAAAAATATGTGATCTTAATGATTAATTTGATTGTAAATTGTCAAACGAATTTGCTTTTATTTATTATTTTGTAGTCTCTACTATACCACAGAAGGTTTGTTTTGGGTTATTTTGTTAATGGAGAATATTGTTTTTTTATTTTTATAATAAATATGTGATGATAATAAAGCCAATTTTGAAAAAAAATGTTGTTTTGTGTGTGAAATAATAAAAAAGTATAAAAAAAATAATTTGTTATATGTTGGACCTACAAAATCAGTTATTTCGATTTTCATGTCGCCACAATTGCGTTCCTACTAGCTACTACAATGTAAAATAAAGGCAAATTTCAAATCGCCCAACATGGGGTGACTTGAAAAAAGAACTTCCATATTTTTTTCCTAGGTAGTGGAGGAGATACAACTTTTTTAAGCGTTGTGTTCAATAGCCACCACCTCAAAGTAATTTAAAATAATTTTTGAAGTGAAACTTTTTATGGGACACTAGCGTTTTGTCATGAGAGTTAACTCGTCGAGCTAACAAAACTGTTAAACTCCTTGTGAGAGAGGCGGAAAAAATTAACGAAGATTCGCACAAAGAGGAGACGCCGAGAATAGTCGCAGGGCATTGTTTATTGATGGCGATCATATTATTCCGTTTATCAATCCCCACGTCGCTGCGCGAACGATAAAGTGAGAACGCATTCGGGGGGAAAAGGATACCAAAAGCGCTTAATAATTTCTGCCGATATTGGTATAATCCAGTGCGAAATTAATATAGAAATTGTTTACCTTTAAAATTAAGGCGATAAAAACTAGGAAATTTCTTTGCATTGTGTATTTATTTGTATTATTTTGAAAAAAATAAGTAATAAAACGTAACAAGAGTATTGAAATATATTGAAAAAGGAAATAAACAGGTATACTTGTCCGTACAGATAAGTTCTGTACTCATTAAAGTTTAAGCATAAACTGTGTTATCTCCTACTTTCCGCATTGAGACCAACGCGCATCGTGGGCGTGTCCACTTTCAAACTTTCAGCTATATTTGGTAACCTGTACGTAGAAGAGCAAGTAAGTCTCAGTTCATCAGAGAAAGTCGTTGTAACTAGTGTTGCTTTATTTATGGAAATATTTTTTTTTGTAATTGTAATTTAAAATTATTTTTTGATAAATGAAAATGAATTGACAAAAAACTTCAATTTCAGTCGTTGGCGATGGAAATTGCTTGTTCAGATGTTTGTCTTATTTTATTTTTTCAACTCAAAAATTTCATTATTTGATACGATTAATAATAGTGAAATTTATTCACGATCATTGGGACAATTTTAAAGAATTTATATGTGGAGAAGGAGTATAAGATATACAAATTTCAAATAATGAAGATTATTACAACCATTTATCGAAACAACGAATTTATGGAGGTGAAGTGGAAATAGCTGCTTTTTTACATATTTTTCCCAATATGAAAATAGTCATACATTAAGATAATAGGCCACCTGTCGTACATGGAAATACAACATCTAATTTTCAATTAATATTGAAACTTAGTGGTGTAGTTGATTCTGGACATTACGATATAATTCAATGTGATAATGAAAATTACGAGGTAGAAAATATTGAAGATCTGAAACATTCAGCACTTGATACAAAAAAATGTATGCGTCAGTCCAAAACTAACAGCGTCAAAAGGGAAACTTTTCATGTAATTCAAAAACTGTCAATGAGTGTACAAAAAATGTATGCGTCAGTCCAAAACTAACAGCGTCAAAAGTGAAACTTTCCATGTAATTCAAAAACTGTCAATGAGTGTACAAAAAAATACATTGCAGCAATGAAAAATTGACTGGAAATTATAATAAAAATGATTTATAATAAAAATCAAGAAAAATCTACGGACTATCCCGAATTAATTACTACGGAAGTTTCACTTGTACGTATATGTATATAGTTTTATGTATATGTAAATAATAGTACGTACAAGTGAAACTTCCGTAGTAATTAATTCGGGATAGTCCGTAGATTTTTCTTGATTTTTATTATAAATCATTTTTATTATAATTTCCAGTCAATTTTTCTTTGCTGCAATGTATTTGGACTGACGCATACATTTTTTTATTTGAATTAGAACGGTAAATAAACGGCGGTAGGGTATCGAATATTCCAAAAATAATGTCAAGTCGCCCCGTTTTAATCTTGAATACTTCAATAAGTTTCATAACCATCAAACTCTGATCCTACAATAAATATTAAATTCTTTCTTATTACTACATACAAAATAGTGATCTATATATTTTACAGTTAAGTTGCATGCCGACGTACATAATTCAAACCAATTATTAGAACTGCGTTTATTAATCGTCCGAATTATATGAAAATATTGACAGATACTAAGTAATCTCGAGGACGCGGCATTTAAAATATCTTCTGATCGATTTATTCAGTAGTTGTAAGACTAATTTTTATAATCAAACATACTGATCATATGTAAACAAGCATATCGGTGTTGCAAGTCATCCTTCGTACTCAAAAGCTGTATTCGCCACTGAAACTTTGTTTTTCTAAACGTTTTGTTAAATTTATTCTATGTAGTATTGATTTACTAACAAGAACTGCTTGTATTGGCTGTATCGGTCTGTTAATAAATCATAGAAAAATTATAGTGTATAACTGGAGTGGATCCATATCGATCTTGGAACGTTTGTAGAATTGAAAATTTCACATAAATTACGACGTATTTCCTCAAAAGGGAAACACTTTTAGTTCTTAATGTCTGGCATACTAAACCCAATACTTAATAATTTCAATTTTTTGTAACATATTATCGGCTGAATTTTATATTTTGAATTAAAATACTCACCTATTTAGGCAACATATATTCCATCGAAAAATTAATGTATGTTAAACTTTATGGACGCACTTTATATTATTAGTATAGTTTGTTTGTACTTGGCTCTACTGTTTACAGTTGACAACATATAAATCCAGATTGGGAGATACATTCAACTGTCGCATTTGAGTAGCGAAATTGAACCGATGTATTTGCATTAAACACTCAAGCAAATAGTAGATACATTAATTGTACTCAACCATGGAGGAAACAAATAAAGCGATAATTTTGTATTGCATAATAAAATTAATTCCGATAATGGTTCAATGAGAGTCTGGCCACTCTACAGATTTACGTATTTAATTGCAGGAGAGAATTCAATATTTTTCGTGGAATTCCACTAGTTACATTGGAATTATGGAAACGATGGAACATAAGTTGAACTAACACTACATTAATAGTTATCTTCTTTAGAAATCGAAGTTCTGATCATCATAAGCCCCATCGCATAAAGATTGTAAGCGTAGTCGTTTCGTAAGCGTATCGTCAATACGCAACAAGTATAGTACGCGCAAAACATATAGTGCAGAAATGTAATGACATATCCCCTACAAGTTATGTTGCGGAGCTGGACTGCGAAAGATATTAATATATTGTATATTTATACCAATACCACTTACAAACTACACTATATAGATGCTAGCGCACCAACTAAATAGTAAGCGGTCCTTATCGCTTATGGACACGTGCGTGATTGAAAAAACTGCTATCTCAAAATATGCTTATAGTTGAATGAGATATCGTGAAAATAATATGTTATTTGAAAATTATATTACTAATTCCTGTTGATAAAACGAGATATAAGGTAGTGTTAATTGTCAGGTGTTATGTTTAAGGTGTATTTAATATTAATAAAATTATTAAATTCATTTTAACGATTGGGAGTTCAAGTTATAATATTAAATGAATATATCGTCTAATAAGCATTTTAAATTATAACATTGACTGGACTATGACAGTATTCAAATCAAAGGATAAATCGAAACTTTAAATTTCGCACTATATCTCTTACGTGAACCATACCTACGAGACCTGCAGAGATGTATACACGAATCGTCACACAAACATATCGTTGGATTCCAATCCTAGTTGTCAGAGTGTTCGAGTGATATAAAGTCAAGCTTAAAATATAATAAGCATCGGCTAAAATGAATAACAAATTACAGGTTGGCAAATTAATTTTAGCAGTTGACGATGCGCGAGAAAGCGAGACAACTTGACAACTTCGTAAACGCAGTTACCGGGAAGAGCAGGCGACGTACATTCCACATGCAAAGTTTTAAAGGTTGTGAGACTGCTAATACGTACAAGGAAAACACAATATTTTGAAGTTGGATTTAAAAATAATAAATTGTAGCACATGTATAATGCTATATCGAGTTTACAAAACAAAATAACATAAATGTGTTCTTTATTATTAATTAAGTGAATGAGGAAATAAAAACTATTAGATTTTTCTACGAAAACTAGTTTTTTTTGTACAGATATAATTATTTATTGCTTCAAAAACCATACGGGGTATTCTATAATTACCCTTTATTATTTTATGTGATGTAAATAATAAATAGATTCCAAGAGAAATAAACTCTCACCCTTACTTCAAATTAATGTCTTTTAAGTGGTCCCTTCATAATATTCATCATTGAGGTTTCTTTGTATATAAACTGGAAGTTGGGTAGATTTTGTAGATAAAGCGTACAATATGATAAGGATTGTTAAACGACTTTCTAAATTTAACAATGGCCAACAATTTTTTCTATCTGTTCGTAGTAATAGTTAATGACATACCTACCTGTTAAGCTTTCTAAAATTGTCATTCTTAATAATATGTAGTAGATAATAATGCAAAAATTCGGGTTTATACATAAAATTTGAAAAACAAATTGGGAAAATTGCCTTTAGAGATGATCTAACAAGTATACTAATAATATAAATAAAATATTAAAGCTTTTCTGTGGTATATATTTCTATTTTCATATGTAAATTTTTGGGATTTTTGCTATGACATTAGAACATCCTTTCACACTTTTTACAGAGTTAGGACTGACAAAACAAAAAAATCTTGGTTGTGGGTGCCGTCAATTATTGTTTCTTTAGAACTATGTACAGATGTGCTACAAATATTATAATACTCTAGTGGAATTCGTCTCTAATATCAACAATTTTATAACATCTATTTACATTTGTTGCGTTTAATTTATTCATACTACCTACAAACAAACACTATATTGGAAAATATGTTTTACATATACAGGGATCATCAACAATAAAATAACGATGTGCATCTACAAATGATTCTTCAAAATCATTTTCTCTATCAACTTCATCATCCCCGATATCTCCGACTTCGGTCAAATTAATAATAATATTATCTATAACAGTATCTAAAAGTGGTTCATTGTACATAAATTCATCTTCAATCTTTTTAACATGGTCACATCTAACTTTCCAATAATTTTTAGAAAATGTATCAAAAAAATCATAACAGAATTCTTTAACCTTTGAAAAATTGGAGGTAACATTTCGTTTGGCTACATATTATTTAAGTGCCGCCCAAATACTTTCGAATCAGATTTAAGTCCGGGTGATAAGAGGGTAGCCTTAAAACTTGTAATCCATGTCGAATAAACAATTCATCAATTTCATAAGTTTTATATTGCGGTTTGTACATTTTTGCAACGTTATAAAGATCCGGTTTTAGCATTTGTTCACTGTAATATATGTTTCTTTCAGAAAGCCAGTTTTTTATTGTTGTTTAGTCCAAGCAGTCGTAGGTAATTTTTCATTTAGAACATTGTGATTTGGGGCGTTATCAATTACCACAACAGCGTTTTTTGATAGGTTTGGAATACATTTTTCTTGTACCCACTTCTCATAATTTTCGTACGCCATTTCATTATGATAATCTCCTGATTTTGATTGGGAGTTCCACATAATACCAGCATTAGGTGCAAAACCGTTTTCACTTCCTGGATGCACAATGATGAGCCTATTACCTTTTGAAACTGGTTTTTTTAATCCTTCGTTACTCTTGTCGCTCCATCCTTTAAGGTGCATGTGTCATGAATGAATGTAAGTTTCGTCTATATAAATGATAGGCGTGTTCTGTTCTCTGTTCTCTGCATGTTTTTATGTTTCTTAAATATAGTAGACGTGAATGTCTGATTTCATGACGTTCCATTAAAAAACTTCTGTGGTTTTTCATGTTGGTCCAACGAAAACACAAAGAATGTTTTGGTTTCCGCAGATATTCGCGACTTCCTGCGAAGCCATAACTATCTGCAAAGGTGTGGTGTACATTTCTTAACGTGGGTACTTTTTTCTCGGATGTGTGATAATTTATTATCCACTTTCTAAGCACAGTTTTGTCGAATTGATCCATAAGGATACTGGACGTTCTTTCTTTTTTAGTAGGCACATCAGTGTCAGCAGTACTTCCTGCCAGAGCTTCTTTTTTAATACGGGAAACCGTTCTTTGGTTAACTTTCGTAGCAGCAGAATCTCGTTCAATAGCCTGACAATAAAATAAGTCGATATAATGGTTGTATTAAAAGTTTCACTCATATGCATTTTTATACAAATAAAATGAAGAAGTAGTTAAATTTGTTTTCAGTGACCGTTTTTTGACATAAAAATTTTTGTCGTGTTTTTCGGCCATTTAAAAGAAGTATCGAATTCAAAAATACTATATTACGTTTCAGTTCATTAGTTGTTTTAAACGATCTTTAGATTTTAGTTCAAACATATTTTAATATGACCAAACCGCAATTGTAACTGAAATCGGAAGATGGTTCAAAACAAATAATAGAACCGAAACGTAATAGAGATGGGTATGAAATGAGTATAATAATTATAATTATAAGCTGAAAAACCTATTACATTTAAATAGGTATCTTATACAAAATAAACATGTGCCCTTTTATATACGCCTGTAGACAGAAACAGAATAGTTATGTATGCAACAAGTTTTTTTTTTCACGAATGGAAAAATTGACGCATGAGCCGCAGGCATGCAAAAACCAAAAAATTTCTCATTCAGGTTGCTCTACATGGACTAAAACTGGCGTCGAATTGGTCGTACTGATGACATAACGGTGCATAAAATTGACGAATGAGTGCATAAAATACTTTTTCTACTTCCGCTACTAAAACCGCACTTTGAACACAGGTTTGACAAGCACCAAACGACTCTTTAAACACTAGTGTTTAAAATGCGAAAATTCACATCTCGTTTATCTTTTGTTTTTTAAACGTCAAATCAAGTGTATGTTAAATTTCATATTACGTGATAATTTTGTTATTCTGCGTCATTTGATTTGTCAGTCAGCTGTCAGCCATCGTCCGTCATGTAATGAATACAATTCAAATATAATATAATTTTTTCCTTCCCGCGGGCGAAGAGAAAGTATAGTAAGCACCTCGTGTTAAAAACGTCTATAGTCACTCGTTTCACAAGGAACTCGTTCCGCTTCGCTCCACTCGTGCCTAGTAAAACTCGTGACTAAATTAACCTTTTTGACACTTGGTACTTAATATACTATTGTCTCACCTTAATCTCACTTTTTTAAATAGTTTAACAAATAAATATTTTATGTACGAAAATCGATTTAAAAAATTTACTATCGAGTGTAAATTTGTTAAATAATTACTTTGGTTAAAAAATTTTATTGCAATAATTATAACTTACCTTTGTTAATGGAATTGTGGACTTCCCATTGTTTTCCTCTTCAGTCATGTAATTTAAAACGTTCGTAATTATTTCACGACACTGCTCACTCAACTTTTTATGAACAACTTTACTTTCTGGAGTCGCCATAATAAGTTAGTATTGCACAACCCCGGTAATCAGACTTTTCTCTGAATTGTACTGTTGAAACGAAGCTTACGAATTTTGCCAGAGAAGTGAGCTTTTGCAATCCGTATACGTCTTTGCTACGGCGCATCGGAAGTTGCCAAACTTCCGACTGTCAAAATAATTTGCCAACCTGTACAGTTAAACATATTGCAAATCACAAATAAAGCGGGTAGAGTAAAATAATAGTTCCAAGAAAAACTAGTTAAATATCTGAATAATGACAATTCAGACCACTATGTAGCAAGTACCCAATACAAAAAACTGCCCACCAATAGTGAACAAGGCAGTAAGTAATGAACGAATTCCTATTTCTCAACGAGCAATGACCAGTTACTCAAACAATAGTAGAAACTATAAAGATGTAGCTTCTGGTTGCCAAATAAAATGTCCCAGCAGTCCATCATATGACAAACAGGCTCACAACAAATTTGTTATAAACCATCCTTTAAGTTCTAAGTCACCAATAACTACCAACAACGACTACAAATCTAACTTAAGATCAGAAAAAAGTCACTTCTAATAAGCAGCACACTCCTATAACCCATATTACATCATCTAGAGGCATATGTCTATCCCAAAAGAGATTGTAAATCTCACTAACTATTTTTCTCATACAGACACTCCAGTAAAAGAACTTATTAATAACTCTCAAACACACAATTCTGCACTCCAAAAGAAAGGAGTAATATTAAGCAATGCCTCAAATTCTCAATGCCCTATATACAAACAACAGATTATATATCAGATGACATGGAACTGTACTAAATTCAGTATCCATAACATTAAAAATCCTACATTGGAAATGTTTCCGGAGAATGAAAATGTTTCGTTAAGTTATGAAAGGTTACAAATTATATATAAAAAAAAAATTATGGAAGCAAATCGCCCAAAATGGTATTCTTACCTGAAGGTCTCGGATGATCTTCTGCGGGGTTACAACCCTTCTTGACAGCGATATTGTGGAATGCATCAAGGGGTTCAATGGGGTTTTATTAAAGTTCCTGGCACTAGCGTTAAATATTAACTACGAACGGTTCGCTTCGACAACTGTTATTTTATTCTCTCTTCGTCGCTTGGAGAGCTGGGTTTTAAATTGAACATAATGTATGTATACCATATGTCCGCTAGGTGTCAAAAAAACCATCAACGATTTGCATGAGAATTTCACATTTAAATTTTATTAGTAAATAATCTTACATATAAAATATAGATGAAACAATGATCATAACCTATTAAAATAAAATGAATGAATACTTAACATATCCCCCACCAAAATACATAGTATTTTAACTAACTTATTTAAAAAATATTTGTAAAGGACATAACTTTACCGTTGGTCTTTGAAGAAGACCCTGAATGGTTCTGACATTAGCAACTCCCGCAATACCATCAGAACCCGGAAATAACTTCACAATTCTTCCCAATTTCCAATTTGAAGATGGAATATTGTCGTCTTTAATAATAATTAGGTCGTTACGTTTCAGTGGAATTTGTTTATTTACCCATTTATTCCGTTTTGGAGTGTATTTAAATATTCACTATACCACCATTTCCACACATCTTGCTGTAGTCTTTGTATAAGCTGCCATCGATCCAACTGATTCATATTTAAATGGGAAAGAATCGGATCGGCAACTGCCATTGGCAGCTCTAACATAAGAAAATGACTTGGGGTTAACACGGATAAATCATTGGGGTCTGAACTGGAAGAATAGAGCGGCCTGGAATTGAATATAGCTTCAATCTGAGCTAACAGGGTGTAAAAGTCTTCAAAAGTTAGAACTTGAGAGCCAACAACTCGAAAAGTATGAGTTTTAACAGACTTTATACCCGCCTCACTAAGACCGTTGAAATGTGGAACGGACGGAGGAGAAGACGAAAATTAAATTTTTCCTGAACCACTAGCCTTTTGCATATATTCATGGAGAATGCGAGAAGCCCCTACAAAATTGGTTGCATTATCACAAAAATATGGGTACATCTGCCTCGACGTGCAACAAACCGACGCAAAACAGCAATAAATGCATCCGAAGAGAGACTGAATCCTAATTATAAGTGTAAGTGTGGGGCTTTTGTGGCGAAACATAAAAAGATACAAATATAGGCCTTTTATGACTTAATTCCACGTCCTTCAAGGGGAGTGACCAAGAAGGGACCTTCATAATTAGTACCTACACAAGAAAATGGTTTAACTTGGTTGATGTGGGTGGGAGGTAAGTCTCCCATGAAAGATTCGTGGGTCACAGGTTTCAGTTGAAAACATCAAACACAGCGGCTCAACATACTCCGGATTGCGCGTTTGGAAGAGAGAATCCAAAAATTCTGAGCAATTAGGAAATGTAAATACTGTAAACCTGGATTAAAATATTTTTTATGAACGAACTCAATTATTAAATCTGTCAAACGATGTTGACGGTGTAGAATTGCTGGAAATTTTGTATCATAAGACAATCCCGAGAACATCAAGCGTCCTCCCATCCTCAAAACACTCTCGTTATCCAGAGAAGGGCCAACTTTCTAAAAGGTTTTTATAAGGTGTTGCCTACTTCCAAATTTTCAATTTTTTGTGCGAAACAAATATGTTGCACTCTTTGAGTGCGAACCATTAAAGCTTTATGAAGTTCTAAGTCAGTAAATGAATCGAGTCATTTATTTTGAGGATTTCTTAAATTGGCTACAAAACATGTCAACGGTCAGAGGGAACCTTTTCTTGTATCTGAGCTACACGATGACCGACGAAAGTTTTCTAGCGGGAAGCGGGTGATTTAATCCATGATAAAGTCACTTACCATTGAATCACACCAAGCAAAAATTTCACTAATTTCGAGGTTATCTCGGAATGTGTTAAGGACAAATTTTATTGAATTGGAGAGTAGAACAGCTGCACACAGTTCTAGTCGGAGAATTGAAAGAGTTTTAATTGGGGCCACTCGAGATTCAGAAGCAATTAGGCAGATTTTGGAAGCGCTATTCTCTGAAGTAAATTTAAAATATATTACACTGGAATACCCTTTCTCTGAACTATCTTCTAAGCCATGCAGTTCACAATAAATATATTTATTAGGTAAACAGCGAGAAATATTAATATGTGACAGGAGTGGAAGTTTAGTTTCATACTGATTCCATTTGTAGACTTTGCCCGAAGGCGTATTTGATCCCAATCTAAAGCCAAACTCCAGAGTCGTTGTAAGAGATGATTAGCCAGGAAGGAGAGTGGAGCTAAGAATCCAAAGGGGTCATACATTCGAGCAACTTCTGAGAGTATTATGCGTTTAGAACAGAATCTGTCAAGGGGTTGAATATCATAAGAGAAAACATCTAAGGAGTTATTTATTCGACCGCAATCCCAAAACTTCCATCACGAGTTCATGGGAATCAAAGGAAGACAAGGACTGTTGTCAAACCTCAGCAGGGAGACTCTGCATTAATTGTGGATTATTACATGCCCACTTTCGAAGAAGAAAACCTCCTCTTTCTAGCATGGAAATTAATTCTGATTGAAGAAGTGTGGCTTCCTGTAGAGTTGAGGTACCTGTGATAATATCGTCAATATAGATATCAGAGGACAAACACTTTGTAGTTCGAGGAAAAATTGGCTTTTCCTTTTGTACTAACTGCTAAATTGTGCGAAGAGGCGGAAAAGGAGCGCATGATACTCCATCAGTAACAGTGGTAAGCTTAAAATCTTGAACGGGATCTTCCGGAGCGAAGCGCCAAATAATTCTTTGGTAATTCTGGTGCTCTTCCGATACTGATATTTGTCTATACATTTGCTTAATATCAGCAATAAAAGTGAAGGAATGAAGTCTGAATCGCAATAGAATTTCAATTATATCCTTTTGCAACTTTTGCCCTATGAAAAGAGTGTCGTTCAGCGAGAAACCTACGGGAGATTTGCAGGAGGCATCAAATACAAACCTGAGCTTGGTTGTAGCACTATTAGGATTTATTAGGCAATGATGTGGGATATAATAGGTTTTGTCGAATGAAGAAGTAGGAGAGGTCTCAACCGTGTGACCATTGGAAAGACAATCCTTCATAAACCTGTTATATCCATTGTAAAGCTGAGAATTTTTTTCAAAGGACGGATGGAAAAAGTATGAGATTTTTATTTATATTAAAAGAAATGGACGAAAATCCGTTACAACCTCTGTTGATTCCATATAATGGAGTCCTGCCAATTGAGAATCTTCTCTTATATCATTACCTTCAAAGTTTTGTAACGAGGGTTGTGTATAATTAAGATTTTCCAATTGACAGTTATTAATTTAAAAGTAAAATAGACATTTTTGATATTTCAATATTATCTAAAAATAGTAACCGTGGCATTCACAAACTTCTTGAGAAATGTCTATTGCCAAACCCTGAAGGTTTATTGGATTGACATCGTCATTCAAAAGAGTTCACCTTTCGCGAGGGATGATAGTTTCGGTTCCATTAATAACCAATCCATCAGCTTTTTAACATATTCTTTGCGACTTCTTACACACACACACACACACACACACACACACACACACACACACACACACACACACACACCCTGATTTGGAGTAAATTGTTGTGATAAAGCTTTTGCCCATTTTTCCCTCAATGCGATACTATGAAAATGAAAGGAATACATTTTGATAAGTTATAATAACTCGCAAATCTAGTAATTGATATTAATTTCAACAGTTTCTTAAAAATTCAGTAAAGATAAATTAACTAAATAAAAAATCCATGATTAATTGAGCAAATAATAGTTTTAAATACCTATTCAATATTACAATGTGCAGCTATATGTATAAAAAGGTTAGCTTTAGTACTTTCAATAACGTTGGTTGACGCAAATTGTTTTTTAATCTATTCTGTCGATCAGATGCTAAACCACTTGCACATCCATGCACAATACGATAATTTTCTCACCAATGCCGGGAAGAAAATTTCAAAATTTGTACATTATCCAACTAACTTGTACTCATAAACAGCTAACTTCGCAGATACTACTTACTGACGGCAGCGCGACTGGTGGCTAAAAAATGAATTGATGAATTCTGCAAATTTTCAGGGGCACTATTATCATATTTGTAATATCATATCTTCTTCTTTTTTCTATTCATAATTTTGACACAAGAAAAATTTGTTGCTGACGCTCTTCGTTAAACATAAACACAATACAATACCTACTAAGGCGTGATGTAACATGCGTTTTCACGCATAATTCAAAGTAGTTATCATAAAATGCAATAATGTTTGTTAAAAATTAGTTTATTGCTGAGATAATATATTGTACCTGCACTGTATAGGGCGATTTCAAAATCAATCATCATGCCTATTTCTATTACATTCGGAAGATCCTGACGTTGTCATGTTGCGAGAAACCTTCTTAAAAGATAACAGAACATGGAAAATTAAAAATTATTATATATTTAGAATTTAGTCAACTGATGGTTATAATTGTGTAGCTATACTAACTAAACATGATATAACAGCTTCGTTGTATCATCTTAATTTTAGAAATAAACCAAATGCCAACCAAATTCAAACTATTAACATGAATAATTACCTTAATATAAATAGTTACAATCCAATTAGTGTAAAACTTAACAAATTATTCTTAAAATAATGGAGATAGTATTGAAAACATAATAATAGGTGGGGATTTCAAAAAATTAATATAGGCTAACAACAAAAATGATCACAACGGTAAACTGCTCGTAGAAGTATTGTTGGACGAAAACATTATCTGTATGAACGATGGTTCAGCCAGAAGAATCATCGTACCAGAAAAAACAAAAAGTATTACGGACCCAAGATTTTGCACATATCAATTAGGCTTAATGGGCGAATGGACCATCTTTCTCCTGGATATGGGTAATAGTGATCATTTACCTATTATTGTGGACTTCAGGAAAACAAACATTGAAGTACATACATTTAGCACTACGTATCCCAATACACATGGTATAACAATACGGACATACAATCTTAAAAAAATAGATTGAGGAAAATGTGATTCACTACTTCAACAGTTAACTCACCAAACTAGGATTGCTTAATTTGAGGATATCATTACTATAATTGGTAAAGCTACAGAAACTTTATCCCCAAGAAGAAGTTACAATACTCAGAAAAAAATACACCGCTCCTGGTGCAGATGCAGATACCTATTCACAACTAAAATTCCTACCTAAAATATGAAAACGCAACTATTAAAACAATGGCATACCATTTGGGGCTCCAATACCAAAAGATTGGAAAATATAAATCATTTGTTTCTTTACCATTATCGAGCTATAGATTAATAGCAGTGCAATCCTGTGTGATGAAAACAATTGGAAACTTAATCAAAAATAAACGGGTTCAAAAATTAAAACTAACTTTTCCGCATCAGTGAGACGCCCTATCATAAAAATGTCACATGCATACACTTCGGTAGGCTCTATGCTCATTTCATCTTTACCAGGTGCTTTTCCATTTGTCATATTGTTTATGATTTCCTTAACTTCTTCTATTGTTATTTCTTTTGATAAGGCTCGTTGATCATTCTCTTCCTCTTCTGTGTTTGGTTCAGTTAGCAAGTCCTTAAAGTAATCTGCCCATATATGTTTATATTGGTGGTCTTTTTCTGTCAGCCTGCCTTCTTTATCCTTTACTCCCTTGACATTTCCTTTGTATGTTTTATTAGCTTCGTTTACTTCTTTGTAGAAACTCTTTGCATTCCTATTCGAACTTTCCTTTTCTATTTCTCTAACAGTATTATCCATTTTCTGTCTTCAATTCTGTTCGTTTTCATCCATCTTAGTCTTGCTCTAACTTTCATTTCTATTATACTCCTACAGCTTTCATTGAACCAATATTTTTTCTTGCAGGTCTTTGTTCTACCCAGATGATTGCTGGCTGCAGCTTGCAAGCTCTTCTTTATATTATTCCATTCCTCCTCGATAGTTTCCCCTCCATCTTAATTTTCTGTTAGAGAACTCTCTATATATGTAGCATATTGTTTCTTCTTTCTTTATCCAAATTCCATTTATGACATTTACGTTTTGTGTCCTTTATCCTTCTTATTTTCTGTTTTATTTTCGCCATAACCATGAAGTGATCCGAGTCCACACATGCTCCTCTGTATGATCTGACATCTCTTACTAATGTGTGTTTTCTTCTATTTACCATCACATGATCAATTTGTGAGCAGGTTTGTTGATCTGGTGATACCCACGTCACTTTATGATTTTCATGGTGCCAAAATTTGCTGATAATCATATTCGTTTGAGCTGCTAGATTACATAATCGCTATCTATTATCATTGCATCAATTGATCATAACTACTTGTAGTTTCCCTTCTCTCTTGTCTCCTATCATATTGTTCTTCATCTTCTTCTCCTGTCAAATCTCCTTCCGATCTTTGTCCTCCCTGTTCTAAATATAGTACCTGAAAATCTCCTCTTCCATGACTCCCTTCTTCCCTTTCTACATCAGATCCATTTTCTATTCCTACTTGCTTCCCGTCCCTTAAAGTCATTCTTCTCTCCATTTTAATTTTATTTTATATATTATTAAAGTTTCCAAATTTTTATAAACCTTTTTATTATTCGTGCCTTTTTTACTATTCGCGCCCTTTTTACTATTCGAGCCCCGCGTTGTTGGCGTCAATATTATACACACGGCTTAATGCAACGTATGTTATTATATTGTACACACGGCTTGAAGCGACGTATGTTATCTATTTCAAAAATTGACAGTTGTTGTCAAAAATTCCCGGATGTCAAAATTGTAATTTATTGAAAGATTAATTTATTTTACAAATATTCCTATCGCTCTTATCCCAGGGTGGATTCAATGCGCTATCAAAATAATTTATATAATTTTGAAGTAAAGTTAAATGTTAATTTATATTTTTGTTTAGATTTTCAATCCAGTAATATCTTGTGGTTGTATATCCAAGATTATAAATACCATTCAATTGCTTTCTGACTGTATAAATGACTTGTCTGTTACAAATAATCCACAAATTGTCTCAGTTGAAATATAATTTCTCTTTAGATAAATATATTTAATTTCTACCAGCGTTTCCAAATAATTTGAATGACTTCCAATGCAAGTAAAAAAATTTAACGTTTATATACAATTATCAAATTGACAAATTCAGATTTTAATTTTCCTTTTTTATGACAAATACCAAAATATTATCTTCCCAAATACAGATTAAGATTAAACAACCTATCAACTAAAACAACCTAACAACTAATTCGAATGTTTATATTTTTTTTATAATGTTCAAACAATTTCGAGCAGTCACTTGACTTGTCAAATATCCAATAATTACTCACAATCCAAAATGTTTTTTGATTATATCTTCGTTTCGTTTACTATTCACTACATATTGTTAAATTTAGATGCATCTAATTAAATTTATTTAAGGCCTGAATGTTTCAATAAAAATATTAATCTGGAACGGACTCACCGGTTCTAGACGGTATCAGCAGACTCGCACTATTCTAAATAATCTAGAATTCTGGATCTTTCACTATCCTCGAACAGTGAACAACTTGCCGAAAAAACACACGCACAGAATTCAAATGGGGTACCCAATGAAGCTTTCTATTACTAATCACTGTTCAAACTCTAATACTATTTTACAAATCTTTGGTGAATGTGGAAAGAGATTCTCTTCCTTTAGATTCTCAAATTCAACTAAAAAATTTTTTTTCAAATAAATAATTATCTCCTCCTGTGGTTACGAACTTTTCCTTTTTTTAAAAAAAATTAATTTGTTTCCCAATAACAAAGAGAGATTTTAGATTCTTTTATTATTACTGTAAATATGCAAGCAGTGACCTCTGTTTTCTGAAATTTTGAATATTTTTTCCAAATTGTAACATGATCTAATAATCATTAAATACATTCTATATAAATGTCATCGGAAATCAAAAATGTCAAATTTGATATATACTGAATATTTTAAAAATATTAATTTTATATACAACTTTAGAGCCCTACAGTTCGTTAACGAAGGGCATAAAGAAATTTTTTTATATCAACCATCAATATTTTTAGTCTTTCTATCACCTCCCAAATTTTTGGTACGAACTCCTGGGACACCCTTTATAGTACTGTGTATATCAAATGTATTGCACACAAAAGTATAAATAATTTTCTTTTTTTATCGTTTCTTCAAATTTCAAACAAAGGAACTGTATTAATATATACGTTTAAACATATTATAAATTTCATAGTTCCCTTATAAAAATATTGCTGACTTTCCGGTAGTATTGATTTCTCAATATTTATTTTTAAGTCGAAAATCTTACCATTGGTGTAATCGAACATTTTATTGAAATTAAAAAAAATTGTCATGTATCTAATAGTATTGAAATATAATTAATACTCAGTTTGGAGTTGAAATGAAAAACCAATTAATCATATACGGAATTTTTCATATTATTATAATCCAGAAAAATAAGAGAAAGTAAAAAACCAGTATTTCAAGAAGTTTTACCAGTTAGATAAATCTGCTTCGCCACAAACTTTTTTTGCAACGGGGTATTTACAAAATTAATGGCATCTCCTATCATCAAATCTACCATAAATGGATATAATAAGTTAGTATTAGCTCTAGAGCGATAGAGGCAACTCGCTCTAATCTCAAACGTGGCTCTTTTCTCCATCTAAAGTGTTAATTGCAGTGGGCAGTGGCGGCTATCAAGATTAGGTCGTTCGAACCGGATTTTTACAATCTGAGCTGTCTTATAGAGGAATCCGCCAGGAAATTGCCTTTAGACAGAGAAATATAAGTTTGTTTGAGGCAGATAACACTCACATTGTACCAGAAACTTTTTCCACTATCGTTACACGTACTTTTGTTATAAATTTTAAGAGTCAGTTGCAAGTTTTACCCTGAAAAATATTGTGAATTGATAATACCACATTTAAATGAATAAAATTGTATTTAGGTTAACAAGGTTTTGTCCTTGGAAAGTGAAGGTTCATTTCCGAAGTAATTTTATGCGTAAAATTTGAATCCAGGTTAGAATTGGCCCATCTCGTCAGCAATTCAACATATTTGATTTTATGTTATAGCGTTTTTGGCTATTTTTGAGATTACGTACAGACATAAAAGTTTTTTGAGGCTTCTTTTTAGTTACATCATCTAGTATCACTCTTATTCTGTAATTTCAAGAGTTGCGGAATTCGAATTACGATTTTTCTTTCACAAATTATGCTAATGTATGAGATATTTCCCATCAAAGTCCAGATCATTTACATTAACCCTTTTGGGACAGCCATTTGTCGACTGGGTATTTTCTCTTTAAGATGTTTGCTCACAGATTGAAATTTGAACTCCCAATATGGCAGTTTCAAACCTAAAGCTCACAATCTCTAACTGATGAGACGACACCCTAAACCAGGGATGTCATACTAGCAAGGCCTCAAAGACCACAGTTAAATCTTTAATATTATGGTCATATTGGCCGTATAGACTGTTAAGTATGAGGTATACATAAATACATAGCAAAAAATAGGTTCATTTGTTTCTAATGCATATACATTATACAGTGCGGATCTAAAGTCCTTCCTCCCCCATTTATTTTTTGAACCGTAAAAATATTAAATTGTAGGAAACTCATTTAATGACATTAAATGACGTATTTATTAAAAATGGAGTACAGTCCTGGGTTCGTGATGAGAAGCAGCGTTAAAGTGTCACTCCGTATTAAAACTCAAATTTCTGAGATAATACGATTTATTAAAATATAAAAGTTTCTACAAAGGTGTGTGTATTTTGGATAACAGAATAACAATCAATAGTTAAAACAAGTAAGACAATTTAATTATTAATCCAAATTACCAGTAACAGCATAAAATTTAGGAACATACAGCAAAAAAAAACTAGTAAATAATTCATAATCAGAACTGATAAGGAAATTAAAAAGCGTTTAGTGAACAAACAATAATTAGTACGTCGAGACTATAGAGAAGACAGGAGCGGATCTAGATAAAAATGGAAAGTGAAGACGATACATACAGGAAAAGGAAAAGCGATTGGGAAGATGAAGATTAAGAACGGAATGAGGAGGAGAATAGCAAAATTAAAACCATTAAGAAATCACCAAAAACAGCAACAAAAAAAATAGATGAAAACATATATTTATTGATGGGAATGATGATGAAAATGGGAGAATCTATAAATGAACTATCGAATGAGATCAAGCAAATGAGGAAAGATCAGAAAGAGTATGAAGAAAAAATATTTAAACTGAAAATTGAAAAAGAAAAACTGAATAAAAATAATGAAAAAATGGAAAAATTTGTTAAACAGATAGATAACAGACTAGATCGAATAGAAAATGAGAAACGACGTAATAATAATGTAGTACAAGGAATACAGATAAATACTACAAATAAAAAATATTTAGTAGAAGAGATGAGCAAATTTTTGGAACAACAATTAGATGTGGAAGCGAAAGTATACGAGGCTATTAAATTGGGAGAGAAAACGTGTCTAATAAAATTAAGCAATGGAAATGATAAAGAGATGATTATGAAAAAAAATAGATTGAGGAACAAAGAAGAACAGACAATATTCATTCAAGAAGACATGTCACCAAAGGACAGAGAGATACAAAAGATAATTAGAATAAGAGCAAATGAAGAAAAGAAAAGAGGAACATCAATTAAAATTGGACACATGAAGATTTATATTGGAAAAGAAGAATGGAGATGGGACAATACCAAAAATAGGTTAATGGAAGTTGATAACAATGAAATACCAAAAAATTGAATAAAAAGGAAGAAACTGAAGAAGAAAAAAGAAGAGAAAAAGGAAAAACAACGAAAATCAAATTAGATTATAAGATTAATAGTAATTACCTTTGTAAAAATAGTTATAAGAATAGTAATAGTAATGGGCATTTAAGTAATAGTAATGATTATGGTAAAATTAGTAATGGGGAAACGGGAAACATAAATAAACATGAAAATATCAATATTAAAAATACACATATTAATAATAATCATAATTATGGCAAGATTAGTATTAGGAAAATGAGAAACATAAATAAACATGAAAATATGAATATTGAGAATATACAGATTAGTAGTAGTAATAAGTACAAAAAAATAGTATTGAGGAAAAACAAATCACAAATACCGACAAAAATAAAAATAGCAAAGATAACAATAATGACAATAATTTAGAAAACAAGGACAATGGCAATAACAATGAAAGATATCAATAATAGAGGCATTGAAAAAACAAGTTTCTTAAATAATAATCAAAGTGGTAACAATAATAATATGAATAGTAAAACTAATAATAAAAAAACAATTAAGAACAAAAACACTTTAATATGGAAAATAGCGACATGGAATATAAAAAGTATTAAAAGAAAAGAAATAGAATTAGAAGAAGAATTTCAAAAAATGGAGGTTGACATACTAGGAATAACAGAAACAAAAAAAGGGCAACGGAATACAAAAACTAGCAAAAGATAATATACTAATATACAGCGGAGTAGCACAAGGAAGAAGAGCAGCAGTAGGAGTAGGACTTTTAATACATAAAAAACTAGAATCACAAATATTAGGCTGGAAGGCATGTTCAGAACGGTTATTAACAGTAGAGATGAAAGCGGAGAAAAGCCAAAAGAAAACAATAATAGTAGTATACGGACCAAACGAAGATGATAAAGCGGATAATAAGCAAATATTCTGGGATGAATTGACAGAAATAATAGGAAAATCAGAAGGTAGATTGTACATAATGGGTGATTTTAACAGTAGAGTCGGTGAAAAAAATGAAGAATATAAAATAGTTTTAGGAGCATATGGGGAAAATGCTAGGAATAATAATGGGAGGAGGATGCTTGATTTTTGTCTAATAAATGATTTGATAATAACTAATACATGGTTCCAACATAAGGACATCCACAAATACAAAAGAAAAGTAAAGAGCAGAAACGAAAGATCAATAATAGATTATATACTAATAGAAAGACAATACCAAAAATTGATAAAAAACACAAGAGTAATCAGAGAACCAGAAATCGGCAGTGATCATTTTGTAGTAGAATCCAAATTTAAAGAAGACGAAATGGAAAGATACATAAATACAACACCAAAAAAAGAAAAAGTCCAGCATGAAACAATAAAAACGTACAAACTAAGAGAAAAAGAAATAGCACAGAAATACGAACAGGAAGTAAATAGAAAACTTGATTATAATAGTATATTAAAGTATAAGTGGATAAAGAGGTCTTTCAAACATGCGCGTTTTTTCGAGCACGATGGCGCAGCCGGAGTGCTCGAAATAGAGCAAGTGTTTGAAAGACCAGTTATCCACGAATACTTTACGCTATTTTTTTTTATTGGTGCACTTTGAAATCATAAAATATTATTATTATATTATTACTACAAAAAATGGAAGTCCGTCCTCGATGCCCAGTCAAGTTTCGTGACAGTCCATCCTAAATAGTATTTATTTTTATTTGACGTTACGAGGTACTGCTGTCAGATCAATAATCAAAAAGTTTCTTTATTTATATTTAAAAGGATACAACCTATATATGAATATGTAAATAGATTTTGCAGAAAAAACCAAATAAGACATTGGTTCACAATGAAAATATACAATTTAAAAACTAATAAAAAAAGTTGTCATTGATACTTACGTTTCTCGAGTTGTTGTTGTTACCATAGGGACTTTAAAAAACGCGCGTGTTTGAAAGTTCGATTTAAACACGCTGAGGCGTGTTTTAAGTAGGTAATATGAGACAACAATAAAAAAAACAAATTAAAAACAGAAATATAGACGATAAATGGAACTACTTTAAAAACGTCATACTAGATACTGCAAGAGAAGTGTGCGGGATAAATACAAAATAAGCCATATGAAACAAAATTCGTGGTGGACGATAGAAATAACAAATCAAGTGAAACAAAAAAAACTAGCTTGGAAATAATACCTATCTTATAGAACGGAAGAAAAATATAATAACTATGGGGAAGAAAGAAAGAAAACTAAAGAACTGATTAAAGCACCGAAGAACGAAAAATGGAAGAAATCTGGAGAAAAAATAGAAGATGACGCTAAAGCAAACCATAAACTTTTTTATAACGCATTGAAGAATATGAGATCAGAAGAGAAGCAGGAAACATATTTTATATAAAAAAAAGAATAGTGAAATATTAACAGAAGAGGAACAAATCATACAAAGATGGAAAGAATATTATAAAGAACTACTTAATGGATACAGAAGAGCAAATTCGAATTAATATGCCGCAATATGTAGAAATAATAATAAGTAAGGGAGAAACAAAACAAGTAATAATAGTAATTAAAAATGGAAAGCTCATGTGGATATGACAATTTTACAACAGAGATGATAAAAAATATTGGACAAAAAGGAAGAGATACACTGCGACACATACTCAACAAAGCTATAGAAGGAGAAGTGCTCCCAACTTACTGGCAGAAGCCGCTCATTGTACCAATTTTTACAGAAGGAGATGTTAAAAACTGCAGTAACTATCGAGGGATAACATTAATTAATACCGTGATGAAAATAATGGAAAAAGAAATGGAAAAAAGAATTAGATCGACAATAGAAGATACATTAAAAGAATCACAAAGTGGATGTAGAAGTGGAAGAAGTACCCAATACCACATATTCACTATAAAACAGATGGCAGAAAAAGCAATAAAAGAGAAAAAACAACTGTTCGTATTTTTTTTGGATCTAGAAAAAGCTTTTGCTACCCAGAGAAAGATTGTGGAGAATACTAGCAGAAAGAGGATTCAATGGGAAACTGATACGAATAATACAAACGATTTATAACAACAACGAGAACGCAGTCATAAAAAATAACAAAGTATACGAAAATTTTATTACAAATATAGGACTAAGATAAGGGGGGAGCCTAAGCCCGTTATTATTTATTATATACATGGACGAGATTTTCAAGGGATGCTAAACTCTAAGTAAAAAATAATGTGTAGGCCATTTGCAATTATGCAGAGTAAACATCAGGGAGTATTTGCAGACGACGTGATATTAATAGCCAAAACAGAAAAAGAGCTACAAGAAAATATTAATGTGTGAAATATGGTACTGTTAGATATGGGTATGAATATAAACAGAAATAAAACCAAAGTAATGGTCATTGGAAGAGAAAAAGAAGAAATAAATATATACATAGACTCCGACAGAATAGAACAGATAAAACATATTCAATACCTTGAAACAATAATACACGAAAACGGAACACAAGAAGCCGATATTAATAACAGAGTAGGTAAAACTAACAAACTATACTATGCCATAAACACAAAGTTCATAAATAAAAAAGAAATATCTAAAGATACTAAATTGAAAGTATTCAATCAAGTCAATGTAAACACATATAAACATTCTGAACACGGCCATATGAATACAGTAGGAATTTAAACTTATCGAAGCTTGATATCTGAAATAAAATAGAATTAGTACCAAAGTTAATAACAGATTATCAATATTTATATATATTAATTAAAAAGACATCATCAGGAAAGAACGTAAAAAACAATTAATATTTATTTGACATACGGAACACAGCCAAGCTATATGTCAATTAAAGATTTGATTCATAAAGCATAACAAAACGGAAGTGACGGAAAAATATGGAATTTATTGGTAACTAATAAAATATTTAACATAAAAATCAAATTT
The DNA here is from genome assembly GCA_963921935.1 of Galeruca laticollis. NCBI lineage: Eukaryota > Metazoa > Arthropoda > Insecta > Coleoptera > Chrysomelidae > Galeruca > Galeruca laticollis. The sequence continues at coordinate 66,468,373 of OY998180.1, read as the reverse complement.
TGAAGTAATTAATAGTTTATATAAAATTAATATAGCAACAATTAGAAGATTTAAAGCTGTACAGTTGCATATACAATAGTAGATTTGTAGATTGTAAATTTTATGTAATTAATATATATATATATATATATATATATATATATATATATATATATATATATATATATATATATATATATATATATATATAAGAACACCTCTAAAATGGGGAAAATTAATAAAATGAATCATTGTCATAAGGTGAAAGGACAAATTATGAAAAATTTCAGACTATAACCATATGTGTGCATATTTTTTAATATCCTCCAAGACTTCTTAAAGAACTGTTTCAATGTTTCTAACTAAAAAAAGCCCAAACAAACAATTATTGAGTTATAAGTAGTAGCAAGGTGGCTTTGAACTTCCTGTGTGAAAAATTTTGTTGATTCGGAAAACAAAAGGAGTCTAGCATGGGTTTTTTAGAACAGATAACATCGTGTAGGAAGGTTTCGACATTTTTTTTAAATTGAATAAAATTAAAGTATAGTATCAAAAGTTATTAACTAAAGCAAATATAAAGTGTGTAAAGCCTAGTGAAAACGGGAAAACGCCCAGAGAGGTGCATTTATTTGTAGAAAGAAATCGTCAAGAATTGGGAGACTCCAGAAGTCGCATTGTATAGCTATACGGAAGAAAGGACTCAAGATCTGTGTATAAATATTAATTTGGATCCAAAGACATAACTAGTGAGAGTTAAATAATTTCTTAGAATAAATAACAAAATTTTAACAAAGAGGCCTAAGCATTTTAAGACGCTGTATATAAAATTTCAGCCGAGAGTGTACGTGACCTCTCCTATGCGCAGACGTTGGCATCGTTTTCGCCGAATATAATTTCAGAGCGCATGATTGAATATTGTACAGTGGCGGTACAAGTACTATTCTTGTACGGTAAATAATTTAAATTTTATTCCAAATAATTCTCATTAAACAGATATCTTAACAATGTTTGGTATTTTTATTCACTATCCACAATAAATTTAACTCAAGATCGCTCATTTCAATAATTCTTTAGAAAAACAATAATAAAAAGGTAATTGTGTTATATTTATGAAATATTTAAATAATAGCATACTCGTAACAGTAAATATAATAATTAATTAACACAAAAGTTATAGTCAATTATAAATTGGCATCCTGGACCCAAAGGGAGAAAGTCTACTATATATATATATATATATATACATATATACATATATATACTTATATATATATATATATATATATATATATATATATATATATATATATATATATATATTATTAAAAATGGCGGGCGGGATCCGTTATGGAAGATAATTTTAAATGGGATCATATGGCAAGTGATATTTCATTTGAAAGCTTGTTCCAAATCCTATACAATGACACCAATAAAAATAAAATGTTTTTTCTTATTTACAAATCTCAACCGAAATCGAAAAAGGTCAATGAAGGACAGATTCAAATGTTTTGAGAATCTAGGCATAATAGCTTAACAAAAACGTGTCCAACATAATTTTGTATACCCAAGAGATTGTCTTCAACGTATTTGCTGCTTGAAATTACCTAACACGATAATATGATTTAAATAAAAATGCCATTAGTTCAAAATTCGCGCTCAACCAATAATGACTAATAACATCCCGTAACTATAGCATGGCGATCTTAGACTAGGAAAGAGAGGGGACGCGTAACTCTTTATGCAAGCTGTGTTGTCAGCTTGAATACCTATTTTAAAACCGACGCCATTTTTTGGTGGTCAACGCTATAGTGAACACCAGAGAGTTTTTTGCGATTATTGAGCGATGAAACTGATTTTAAAGTAGACTTTTGGTTTTGTTAAGGTGGTTAATTGTTGTGCTTGCCAGTGTAAGAGTTCTAGCAGAAAGAAAGAACCTAAAATTTCGTTTCATAGGTAAGTTACCTCTAACTTATTTTTTTGGTAGCTACTTTTTTCCTTATATCTTAAAAAATAAGCTTTTAATCATAAAACCCCACTAGTGAGTTAAAACGTATTTCGTAATAAATTTAATTATGTTAGTAGAAAAGACATTACGAATCTTTTTCATTGAAAATTAACGAATTTAATGTTCGGTTTCTCGGTATTCCTAACACCAAAAGATCATAATTACTAATTACTAATGCCTACAATTTCGATATAAGTTAAATGAATCAATATAGTTTTATTTTTAAATTTACCATGTATAAAGATTAATTTATAAAATAAAAATGTTAGTCCTTTAGAACAATCATATGGGACGACAATGAAGTTTATGACTTGGTGAGCATTGGTATCATAATAGTTGTTGACAGTGTTACGAGTCCCCTCTCTTTCGTAGTCTAAGATGGCGATAATTGCAAACGTTGGGTGCGTTCAGATAACGCAACTATTGCACAGCCGTTGGATGAATATTCTGTGAACGCACGTTGATCAGTGAGCGAAACTCAGCATGTTTGGTGAGCGGACGCTATTTTTCTGAGCGGTTTTCAAGTGCGCTCACTGAGCACAACACGTTGCAGATGTTTTTATATTAGTGCAATAAATACATAAGTAATGCGATATAACATTATATACTGCAGTGGACAATCTCGTTGGGTTCGGGATGTGAAACTAATAATTATGAAGAGTTGACCTCAACACTCTAGGTTTGTTCCAACCTGCGTCAGAAACAGTTTCTTACAGTCAGGATTCTGCGCACTAACTCTGGTTGGAACACATTTGAGTTAGTGCGCAAAAATCCTGACTGTAAGAAACTGTTTCTGACGCAGATTGGAACAAACCTTTTATTATACATATTAATCGGGTACAAAACATAAAATACCACTCCCAATACAGTATTCGCTTTTACATTAGCCACCGATTATAGCCGGTAACTGACTGCCATACCCTGGAAACTTAAATGAGAATGACAGATCTTTCTAAAATAGTTGATCCTCCAGCTGTAAGTGACGCTGACTCAAATTGACAAGTGACAAGTTTCTGTATTTGTCAAACCTAATGTTCTCTTATCTATGATATTTATTTACAACGAATTTCAATATATTTTTATTTCTGTTATTTGTATTGAATAAATTTCCAATAAAAATGGTGTTTGTGAGCTGTGTTAAAGACTGTTTTAACTCTACTAAAAAAAGATTTGACATGCATCGTTTCCCGAATAATCAGGAAGTAAGTTAACCTTAAAAATTTCCCTAATGTTAATTGTTATATTTTGAATATAAAAATACACATATTTCAAACTAAATTTGTATATCTTTAGCTAAAAACGTTGGTTTTATAGAAAAGGTTTACATTGTGTACAGTTTTTGAGGATATTTTGTTAAAATATTTCAATAAAAGTGATTGAATACGCTTTAGCAAACGGCATTTATTTTATAATTTTAGATGTGCAATTGGATGTTTGGATATGGAGGAAAAACTTCTTGAAATAATTCGTGAATCCTATAGAGTTTGTGGCATACATTTTGGACCAGAAGCTGTTGTTTATGTTGGTAGCAGATATAGATCAACAATAAAAGCTGATGCTGTGCCCACTCTATTGGGCAATTTCACTGAAATCTGTAAATTTTTTAAATGAAATATTAAAGATGAATGATTAACTTATTTTTGTATTATTTTGTGGAAATGACGGAAAAGTAATTATACATTTATTTTTTAGTTCAAGAACACAATTAAAACCAAGTTGATGAGCAACATAATATAAATGCTGTTCCTCTTTTTCTGTTATTTGAAGAAGACAGTACGAACATAGTGTGTGTTGAATAATATCGTCAACTAAGTCACCTGATGGAAAAGCTTCACCGTTTCTACTGCAGTATTTCCTTGCGTTAGTTGTTTTTTCAATTGTATTTGTAATATTTGGTAATCGTTTTTTAATTCTTTTCAATTTTATAATATGTAGTATACTTGTTATTGTGTTCAAATTGTGTTTAATTGAAGTTGATTGAAATTGTCGAGTGAACTCAAATATAGGTAAATTTGATTGGACAATATTCGAGGTCACTCGATAATTTCATTCGATTTTCAGAATCGGGGCTCTTATTAAATAATTCAAAACGAAAAATGAACCGCCGCGCCAAATTCAATTGATCCTCCAGTCGCAAGGGGCGCTACCGGTTTTCTGGGACCTCGAGTTTTAACGTAAGATTCCGATCTATCCGTGTATAATATTAGGTTCGTTCCAACCAACAATTCTGTTATCGTATGTAACCAATAATTGAACTGTTTAATGCGCATGCGTAAGAGAAGTTAGTAAAGTTACCGGTAATATTTTACCAAACGGTTGGAACGTATTTTGAACTAGTTAGTAGATGCACGTGGTGTAGTGAATTCTGTCAATAATAACCTCCAAAAATAAACAAGTTCTGTGTTACGGGATAAGTTGTCGAAAACATAAATATAATAAAATTTCAGAGCACGAAAGTGGGTTTATAATATGGATGAATATTTACTGAATTATATATATGAAGAGCCTTCATCAGATGATGAGGATATAGATAATATTGGAGATGTAGGAACAAGAAACGAAGATTACCTAGGTTTGTTTAACATGCTTTTAATTTAACATAGGTGTATTTTAATAATATACCTACCTTTATTTGATTTAGAACAAACAGTTCCGCATTATTCTGAAGAAGAATTTTTTAATAATTTTCGAGTCTCGAGAAATGTAGTAACTGAAATAGCACACAGATTTGAAAATAGCGCTTATTACAAAGATGATAGTGGCCAATTCGGGAAAATTTCTGCACATAATCATGTAAGTAAACTATGTTCACTATTGTTTATTATTGTAAAACACTAATTTTCAGGTTTTAATATTTCTGTGGTATATCGGGCATCAAACTGCAAGTTTTGTTGATGTATCGGATAGATTTGACATTACAAAATCATCTCTTGAAAGGATAATTGTAAGAGTGTCAATTTTTTTAAGCAATCTCAGCCCTCAAGTAATAGTATGGCCAGATGATGAGGAAAAGTTGCATATAGCAGAGCAGTTTCAGGCCAAAGGTTTTCCCAATATTATTGGAGCTATTGATGGATCCCATATACAAATTGATAAGCCGCAAAATTATCCTGACTCTTACATCAATAGGAAGGGCTATTATTCCGTTCAAGTAGGTATATAAAAAGTTATATTGACAGATTATTAATAAAACAAATTTCCAGATGCAAGTTGTGTGTGACAACAATCTCAAAATTAGAGATGTCTTTATCGGTTATCCTGGTTCTGTCCATGATAGCCGGGTATTTCGTAATTCACCACTTTGCCAAACGCTTCCACAAAAATGTGGTCAATATTTTCTACTGGGAGATAGTGGATACCCACTTCAAGCCAATTTATTAACCCCATTTAAAGACCGAGGACAATTGACTGAGAGACAAAATTATTATAATGTTCAATTGGCAAGAAATCGATATATCATCGAGCACTGTTTTGGAGTGTTGAAACAAAAATTTAGACAACTATTCCATATTAAACTGCGCAAAATGGAACTCATAGTTCATTTGATACGTGCAGCTTGTGTACTTCACAACTTTGCAAATTGAAGACGATTTCATAATACAACCTGAAGGAAATATTCCAGTAGAAGTTGCAGATTTAAACCCTGTCGTAGATGAGGCAGAAGTGGTTGGCGACAGAAATGCACAAAGAATTAGGGATGCTGTTGTAAATACTTTGCCATAAATAATTAAATTTAATATCCTTTAAAAACATTTTATTTTATTAACATTACTCAGAAAATAAAAATATAAAAACAAGACATTTAATTTGTAATTTATTTCATTTATTATCCTGGAATATCACAGAAACTTATAAGTTGAGATCAAGTTTAATATAAATACAGTCTAATTGTTAAAACTCACCATTATTAATTAACAATTATTAAATAAAAAAATCTTTAGAGTTACCAAAACTTCGTCTTAAATGTTTTACATTCTTTGAACTAAAACTTTATAATTAGCAACATATAAATAAAAAAAATCAACACATAATAGCAACAAAAATAAAACTAATAAAAATCCTTCAGGCTCAAAAATACATAAACATAAAAATACATTCTGAGAACTTACATATAAAAACAAAAATGGACACTTTCAACCTAAAAATAAGTGAAACTATAGTAATAATATTGCCTATATAAGAATATCAAAAATAATAGCAGTCTTTGTAGACTTAATAATTAAGTAGGTAAATGACAAAACTATATATTTATGTTCTATTTTGACCATTTTTGGATTATATCATAAATGGAAGCAATTAAGCAGAATATTAAGTTTATGATATATTCGCAAAATAACCAAAATTGAACATAAATATATGGTTCTGCCATTTACCTTCACAACTAATCTATTCTAAAAGATGGCAAGTACACTTTTTTTCTTTTAAAATTTGGTTTTTCTCTTTTGCAATTTCATTGCGTTCATGAAACACGGTCATGATTTCTTCATGGGCTTGCCGAAGAAAATTTAGTCTTTTTTCTTGGTAGGCAAGTCTGTCTTCCCGAATCTGCTGTAATACTGTTTTACGACCTCTTACATTTTTTTTTTCTTAATACTTCTACCCTTTTCCTTGATGACACTCTACTTTCTGAAGTATTTTCAATATTTTCTTGAATTAGTTCTGCAGTGGTCGTGGGGATATGTACTGTTTCAGACCCAAGCAAAATTTCTGGTGTGATATTTCTTTTGTTTTCGTAAGCCTCTTCCATCTCAGCTGCAAATTCAAAACACTTTCTGCCACGACCAGTTGCATTTTTGTTATCAACATACTTTTTACAATTTCGTTCAAGAACTTTCCACCTATTTTCGACGTTTTTTTCAGAAATATTAGTATTAAGTATCTCTGACATTTCTTTTGATATGAGTTTCCATAGCGCCTTCAAGTTTCTTACCTTCATTGACCCGACCATTTCTCTATATTTCTTGTACAAATCAAGTAATATTTTTGTATAATTTGCGGTCCAAAAAAAGGAGAATTTTCACTCTCAGTCATGCTTGAAGTGCTTGCACCCTCATTATCTCTTGGCCAAACAATAACAAATTCTTCTAGTCCTACTTGTCCAATAAAAGAATATTAATTAAAATTAACAAGGTGCAAAAAATATAGGTATTACCTTCTGGCGTTTCGGATTCCATTTTCCCTTCTTTTTTTATATCGACAATCAACAACTAAAGGAAGAAACAGTCGCCGGTAAAAACAGTTCAAAAACTAAAAATCCACTTCCATAACACAAATTTGACAGTTTAAAACAAAAATGTTACCATTGCGCATGTTTGCTAATTTCAGAACTTTCGGTACTCGCTATCCAGCAAGAATCGATTGAACGGTAATTTTACTGGTCCGCAAACGGGATGGAACAGAGAACTGATAGTAATCGAGAGTTCGGAACCAGTAATTTCTGGTGGTTGGAACGATTGTTTTTAACTGCGCATGTGTATTAGTAATATTACTGTAAATTACTGGTGGTTGGAACGAACCTATTGTCTTATCTATGCTGACTGCTCGCGCCAGCGCTCTCAATCTCTCAGCCTGGCGTCCGCCGTTCCCCTCTCACAGAATCTGTCCTGGTACTGTCTACTTGGCTTTAGGCCGTACCACTACAATGCGGGAATTATTTCTTTATAATAGTTCCAGTTTTTTTCACGAATACTACGTCTTCTCACGTTATAATCATGTGATAATGGTACCTGCAATTCTTCTATTGCATGGGCTATAATATTTCTGTTTATATTTATCATCATCTAATAACGCATGAATTATATTGTATATAGCCATAATTTGAATTTTTCAATATTTATACTATCCAAAAAATTATCGTCCAGAAGACACACGTCAACCATGCGTTGCTCAGTGAGCGCTCGCTCAACGGTTGAGTCATAAGTTATGTTTTCTGAACGCACCCGTTCTCGTTGTACACTAGTTGTGTCCCGCGGACCTGTGAAGGTCTATACTAGTTGCGTCCGGGTTGACCATTTTCTTATCTACAGGCTAAGAAGAAATTCTCAGTTGATGTTTGGCAAACATTTTCAAGCTACGGGTTTAACAAATTCATATCTACTAATCAGATCGTTACTTAATTTATTCATTTCATTCTCCATATATTTTTTTATCTATCAGTGCTTATCGATATACCTTTTTAGGTTAGGTTAGGTTAGGTTTCAATATACATTTTCAGGAAATTTTGCACTTTGAATTTCAATGTATGTATCTATCTGAAAATTGTTCAGTACCTGTACAAATTGATAAATATTTAGGTGTCCACATTTCTTGGAAGGTCTTCGGGACGTAATTCGTATACGATCCTCACAGTAATCCGGATTAATATTTGGCCGCGAGACGCAACTCGTATGCAACCCCCGTTGTTTTAAAATGAGTTTTACTAGTGGAAATGTCAATCTGCATCAGATTTTTGTTTTATCAGTGGAAAGGCAAATTAGCACTCCTGTGATACTCGATTTTTGCAAGAAAAAATTTTATTTTCAATTTTTGTATTAAATTTGGCTAGTAGTGGAAAAATTGTATATACACCACAGTGTTGAAGACGTTTATAGGCCTCGCAACTAACTCCGTTCGGGCATCGGTCAATAATAACAGTCGTCACCACCTTCGTGTACAATATACTATTTGCTTTTTCCAGCTAAAGAGACACGGGATGGAACGAGATCTTATTTTGTATCAACATATTACGAAATATTTTATTCTGATTGAATTCCAGCAATATATTTGGTAGAAGTTTATATTGGCGGGACTATAAACCCTTTTAAATAAGGACACCATTTAAAGGAATTTTCTTCTATTTTTGTGTAATAAGCTTTCGCAGGTCACAATAGACGTCACCGCGGATCATCAGTTAGATTCAATACCACGAAATTGTCGTTCCATCAATGATTATGAATTAATTCAATTAAATTGTTGTGGCAACTGTGGTGGCAACTCACAAAAGGAGTCGTTGAGTTTCGAATTATTTATAGATTCAATTTAAAAATTTGGATATACCAACTTATATTTTTATTAATTAATAACTTTTAAGTTGTGTGCTTCAGACTTCAGAAAAGGGCTCCCCTGGTTTAATAATATACTATTGCACTACCTTGACATTGTAGTTCCAAACACAATGGCACCAAACTTAAATATATGTTGCTCTATTCAGTAAACTTAAGACATTATATCGTCAAACTGGATTTCAAGATAGTGATACGCAAGTTAGTTCTCTACAGATATTATTCGCATTAAACGCATAACATAAAGTTTTACCACTCAACGTCAGCCTTTTTTTAAGCCTTGGCAGTTGCAAGATGTTACGGCAAAGTTTTCCATGTAAAAAATCTTCAGCGGCACTCCTGAATTTTAAGTAAGCTAAGAAATAGGATATTTCCTTGGAAAAGGAAGAAGTACAAAGAATTTTAAAAACAAAGCATGTGATAACGGCGTCGGTGGGAGCTGAACTAGGGTACATTACCATTTCGAAACTTACGAAGTTTATTTTAAAAGAAATAAATGTTAGTACGGTTTCTTATCAACATTGTCTTATGTAAGTTTTGTTCATTGGTACATATATACAGTGCGTTCATAAAGTCACGCATAGATTCATTATTAGCTAAATAAACAGAGATGATAAGATCCCGAACGAGGTCGATTTTTAATTTTAATTTACTATTAGAATAATCCATGATACAGAGTGATGGCGTTAGCAACAGTTTAATTGAATAAAACACCTCCCTTTTTATCAATATGCGGATTTCCGTGTGTAAGCTGGTCCCAGAAATGTATGTATTGATTAAAAATAGTACAGGGTGAGCAAAAACTCAAAAGTTGTTTGTTATTTTAACAATGTATCTGTCCAGTTTCATAAGTAATCCCAGCTGCTGGACTAAATAGAAAAAGTTTAAAAGTATTTCTTGCTGTTATAAATATCTAAGTACATTCCATGCTCAAATAAAATATGAGCTCATGTTTTTTCATAATTAACAGTTCGATTCAATCAAATAAAAACCATTGCATTATATAGTTTGCGATAATTTGTGCTGTATTTATACATATATCAAATTAAAGAGTCAACTTTATCATTATATGAATATTCCACCATTGTGATCGTGACGTCACTATAGTGACCTGAAGTTAAAATCAAGACATTAACTACTAACGTATTAAAAAGGGGAATACATATACAATAAAAAGATCCAACAGCAGTTGACTCCCAATTTTACAGACACGGATGGAGAAAGCCTTTGTAGGAGTTTTAGATAAAGAGAAAAACTCGGACGTGCCTATTCAAATACACAATAAAAATCGAATCATGACAAGATATATATTATTTACGATAAAAAGACGATGACGTTGCAAAACAAAATATTGTGATGTTACCAAGCTGTAGTTTTTTCCTTTACTTAACGAAAACTACAAAAGTCAATCTTATGTTAGATTGACAGTTCTTCTTTTTCATTGTTTCGTCAAAAATATTTATTTAAAAATAAAAAGCCTGTATGATAGGCTTGATTAATTTAATATGAATATTTATTCATGAAAAACTATGGATAAGATACAAGAAACAATAACCAGTCATTCTGTATTCGAATTAACATTTAATTATTTTACATACAAGAGGGTTAAACGACGAACTGTAGGTCCTTATACCTTATTCTATGCTCTACAGAACCATCTTCAAGGGCACTGCAAGGGTTTACCCTAAAAGGAATCAATACAAGCTGAAATCATCTTCATGCAAATTTAAATATTGTTTCTTTATACAATATCTATTATATTTATTATAATAAAAATAGAATGGAAAAGAAAAATATAGATACACAAAATAAAATTTTGTTACAAGATATAAAAATAAAAAATCTCCCATTTTATCAGTATTATTCATGTAGAGATACTGTGGTCGTTGTTTTAATTTTTGTATTATAAAATAACAGTACTTAATTAATTTAATAATAGTTATTAGTGATTTTCAAAAGGTGGAAATGAAGCAAATTGGATAAAAATATACAAAAAATAAAACACAAGATTTCCACTACTCCACTACAAAATAATCACTATCTTCACCGTCACTGTCAAAATTAAAATAATAAGTGGAGGCACATCCTGTCTATCAAATACTACTTCTCTATCCCACCCATCTTGTATAATTTTTTCAGGGTGCTCTACTGTCTTTGACCAAATATCAGGAGTCATTTTTTCTAAAGACTTTTTTCATACACCTACTGCTTGCTCTGTTGAATAACCATCAGTTCCCACATCTTCTTCTTCACGTAGCGCTACAACACTGGGTGGGTCTTGGCTGACTGTACAACTTTTTCCAATTTGTTCGGTCTTCCATCAACCTAGGGTCAAATGGAATGTTCATTTTCCGGAGATCTGCTTGGATGTTATCTCTCCATCGCATTCTGGGACGTACGAGTGGTCTTTTGCCTGTGGGAATCTCCTCCCATACCAATTTTACGAGTCTTTCGTTATGCAGTCTGTGCACGTGGCCTGCCCATCTTAGTCGCTGTGATTTAATTTCTTGGACAATATCGGCGTCGTTGTAGAGTGCTTTTAATTCGATATTGGTTCTGATCTTATACTGGTTTGTGGTGATGTCATGGTGAGGTCCGAAAATTTTTCTAAGTATTTTTCGTTCAAAGCGTCTGAGCTTTTCTTCGTTTGCTTTGGTCATGGTCCACGTTTCGCATCCGTATGTTATTACAGGTCTGACGATGGATTTATAGATTTTGATCTTTGAACTTCTTGTGAGATTTTTTGATTTTATGAGCTTATTCAGTGCAAATAGACAGCGGTTTGCAGATTGGATTCTGTCTTTTATTTCTTCGGTAACATCGTTGTCCGCTGTGATTACGGCCCCCAGATACTTAAAACGTTGTACTCTTTCAAAATTAAGGGTGTTAATCGTCACATTTTGTCCTATTCTGTCTCTTCGTGTCGTTCTATTTATACACATATATTTCGTCTTCTCTTCATTAATCTTCAGCCCTACTTCACTTGTTGCTCTTTCCACCTTGTTGAAAATGTCTTTCGTGGATAGGATGGAGTCTCCAACGAGATCTATGTCATCTGCATATGCGAGTAACAGCTTGGGACCTTGAACCGATAGCAATTCTGTTTTTATTTCGGCCGACCTCATGGCTTTCTCTAATACAAGGTTAAAAAGTAGTGGAGATAACGCATCACCCTGTTTAAGTCCACTGTTGATTTCAAAGCTGCCAGACAGTTTATTATTTACACGTACTTTAGATATTCCACCCTCCATACAGACTTTGGTCATCCGAATGAGTTTCTTTGGTATTGCGAACTCCGCCATGGCATTCCATACTTGGCTTCTTTCTACGCTATCATATGCCTGTCGAAAGTGTATGGGTCTGTTATACTCCCATCCCTTTTCTAGAAGTTGACTCAGCGTGAATAGTTGATCTATTGTTGATCTGTTTGCCCTAAACCCGGCTTGATATTTGCCTAGGACATTTTCAGCATAAGGGATTAGTCTACTAAGAATGATGTTTGAGAGGGTTTTATATACCGTGTTTAGGAGTGAGATTCCTCTATAATTCGCGCATCTTGTTTTGTCCCCTTTTTTGTGGATGGGCACTATTATGTTTTCCTTCCATCATGCTGGTATACTTTCTTCTAGCCATATGTGCGTTATTAGCTGGTGGATTTGGCGATGTAGTGCGTCTCCCCCATATGTTGTATGTCGATGTTTCAAGCAGACTAGACACGTTTTGAGTCGCTCTGCATTAAATGCTAAATTCATTTGTTATTAAGTTGAATTATTGGTTATTGGATAGTCAACTAACAGAAGGAGTGAAAAAGTTCATGTGTTTGTAATTAGTTACTGGAAAAGTGCTTTGATTGCCCGTAAGTTGAAATTGTTGGTTTTTATTTCGTAAAAATGACTTCAACTAGAAACAAAGAAGAACTGCACTCAGCAGTTGAAAATTTAGTGAATAAGCTTGTTACTGCTGATGAGTTCATATCTCAAATTTCCGATTCCATTATGGAGTTAATAGGCAAAAAATATGATAAGGAAATAGAAAACTTAAAGGATGAGAATAATAATCTAAAATTAAAAATACAAGTCCAGGATAGACAGCTTAAAGATATATTAAATAAACAGGAGTCATTTGAAAGGTCTCGAAGATCCAAAAATTTAATTCTTTACGGAGTTATAGAGCTGCAGAATGAAAACTGTATGGATACTGTACTGGACATAATAAATAGTAAGCTGCGGTTATCTATAAACTATCAAAGTGTAAATAATTGTTATCGACTGAAATCACCAAATAAAAATAAAATTAAACCAATTCTAATTCAGATGAGCACGCTTCACGTCAAAAACTTGATATTTAAGCAGAAGAAGTTATTAAAAGGCACAGGTTAAGTTGTTAGAGAGGATTTATCACCAGATATGCAGGAACTATTTAAAGATGCAATACAGAAGGTTAACAAGAGAGGCAAAGTTTGGTCGAATAATGGAATTATATTCCTTAAGTTCCATAATAGAGACAGTATTATGAAGATTATGAAGCCAGCTGACCTAGGGAGTGATTAGTGAGACGATGCATCATTCTAACTAAAATTTTACTTAAATTTATATTCTGCTGAATTTAATTGTTGATTTTCTGATTTCTATTTTTTTTGTTTTCAAATTTCTAATTGCTTTCTTCATATATAAATATCTAATTTCTAATTTTAAAATTTTTAGCTGTAGAATTACCAATTTTACAAGTTTTTGGGATTAAATAATATATGCGTTATGCAGAGTGTCCACACTCATCACTGTCGGTTTTACGATAAATAGCTAGTTCTGCTAATACTCTTTTTTTTTGGTAATTATATAGAGAAAAAAAAATATTTATTTACATTTAGTATTTTCTTAGTGTTGTAGGTAAGAGAATAATGGATTGTCTTAGCATAGGCTGTTTAAATGTACGCTCGCTTTTACCATCACTTTCAAACGTAAAAAAATTGTTACAGAAACATGAATTTGATATTCTTTTGTTGTGTGAAACTTGGCTTTATCATTACAATAGTGATGACTTATTAAAAGTAAATAATTATATGTTATACAGGGGTGATCGAAATGCAAGAGGTAGGGGTTTATGCATATATGTAAAAAATTCGTATAATTGTCAATTGGCTATTAAAAATGATAATACTATTTGGGAAAAATTATTCATAAAATTAACTATAAATAAGAAAGTATTTGGCATAGGAGTAATTTACAAACTTCATGTAATAACAGATAATGCTTTCCTGAATGAATTTGAAGATTTTTTAATCTCTCTATTTCCAACTGTTAATAATTTAATTTGCTTAGGTGATTTTAACATAAATTATCTGTACAAGAATAATATTGTTCATAAATTTGATAATATTGTTGATAATTTTGAACTTTGTCAATTCTCAGACGAACCGACACGACAAACATCACTTCTGGATTATATAATAGTTGATGAAAATAGTGTGGTAGATAGAGGAGTTATTCATAATGAAGTATCAGATCATTCATTGGTGTATTGTAGAATAAATGTTGGAAATAACAAAGAATTCAAAATGCATACATATAGGTGTTTCAAAAATTTTAATTAGGAATTATTTTATAATGACCTGAGAGATATATCATTTTTTCGTATATTTGATCAGGAGGGTATTGACGAAAAGGTATCATATTTGGTAAACTGTTTAGTCAATTTATTTGATAGACACGCACCTATAACAACTTCCAGAATAACAAAAAACAGGGCTCCATGGTTAACTTTTGCAATAGAACTAATGATAAATGAAAGAGAAAGGGCTCTTAGAAGATATAAAAGAACACGATCAAATGATCATTTAAACTTTTATAAAAATTTAAGAAACTACACAAATCAAGCCATTAAAAGGAAAAAACGTGCTTATTTTTTACATCAGTTTGAAAATACTAATTCTAATCGCCTGTAGCGGGTACTTAGATCAAATAATTTCCTTGAAGACAAAAATCGTGATATTCCTGAAGGCTTAAGAATACCAAATGAAATTAATGATTTTTTAATAAATTCCATCACACGCGTTTCACCACCTGAAAATCTTCTCAGTTTTTATAAATCTAATAGCCTTGTTCCAGTCACCTTTACATTTAAAGAAATTGATGATATGTTTGTTTATAACAACATATGTAGAATAAAATCAAATGCTATGGGCTGTGATGGGCTAAATGTTAAACTTATTAAATTATGTTGTCCTCTGATCGTTCCATACATTACACATATAATTAATTTCTGTTTGAGCCATCAGGTAGTTCCCAATGCATGGAAGCAAGCTATTGTTAAAATGTTGCCAAAAAATCAAAATCCATGCGAGTACAAAGATCTAAGAGGAATTAGTATTCTTCCTATGCTTTCTAAGATTCTGGAAAGGGCAATGGAGCAGCAAATAAGAGAACATCTAACAATTAATTCAATACTTCCTAGTGTTCAATCTGGTTTTCGCAAGGGTTATAGCTGCACCACAGCTTTAACGAGTCTAGTTGATGATATTATTTCTGCTATAGATGTCAGTAAATGTACAATTTTAGCATTGTTGGATTTTAGCAGAGCTTTTGACACTATAAATCATAAATTGATGCTTAACATATTACATTATATAGGATTTTCTGAAAGTGCCATTAACCTCTTGCGTAATTATTTAAATAATCGTAAACAATGTGTTAAAATTGACTCAGATCAATCGGGATTTTTAACTTTAGATTCGGGAGATCCTCAGGGATCCATTTTGGGACCACTAATGTTTTCTATTTATACAATGAACTTAATAACATCTTTAAAAACCTGTAAAATTCACGTATACGCAGATGATACCCAGATATACTATAGCTTTCCTCCAGTGTTCGTTGATAATGCATGCGAAAATATTAATCAAGAACTAACAACTTTCATAAAATTAGCGACAGATCATTGCTTATTAATCAATTGCTCTAAATCTTATGTGATTTTGTTCGGCTCCGCTAATAACAGGGCTAAAATAGGAAACTTAATAAATATAACAATTAACAACGAAGAGTTAGCCTTGGTTAGTCATGCTAAGAATTTAGGTGTCATTTTGGATTCAGATTTGAGATTTGAGAAACACATCAATAAATTGATTCAACGTGCTTACAGCTCATTAAAACTGATTTATGGAAATCGTCATTTTCTCCCTCTGTGTGAAAGTCTCGTTTTATCACATTTTAATTTTGCAGATTTAGTGTATGGTCCAAATGTAACCCTCCTTTATAAAAACAAAATACAGAAAGTACAGAATTCATGTTTAAGATTAATATATGGTATTAAAAATCGTCAGCGAATATCACATAAATTAATTGAGATAGGATGGTTGAATATGGATAACAGTAGAAAGCTTCATGCAGCTTGCCTTTTTCACAAAATCATAACCTTTGAGACTCCTACTTATTTGCACCAAAAAATTTCCTTTCGGACTGATGTTCATAATTTAAATCTAAGATTTAAGGGTCTGCTATCTCCACCTGTATTTAATACTGAACTATTTAGACGGTCCTTTCAATACCAAATATTTCTTATTTATAACTCCGTATGTGAAAACTTAAAAAAATGTAATATTTCAACTTTCAAAGTCAAGTTTAGAAATATATTACTTCAGAGACAATCATATAGTTAATTAGTGTTTTTAAATGAAACTCAAGATCTCTAGTTAATTCCACAATATAATACAAGTTATTGAAAATTCTAAAAAATTGACAATTGTTTCGATAAATCAATATCATCGTCAGAATGACAGAAGTTACATTTCATTTTATGCCTACCTGATGTTTAGTAGTTATATTTTTGGCTAGACCAAGAAGTAACCTAACTTGTGATTGGCTTAATATATGTTTATAGAAAAAAGAAGAAGATGTGATATTACAAATATTGAAGCTTAGATATTATTAGCCCTATGGTGATATCCTGGATATCATTTTTCCGATTAAGATCAGTATAACTGTGCAATGATATAGAAAACCAGGAAAACTATATCTGCTGATCTTTACAATTATCACTTAAGAAGACAGTTTATTAGTGGAGAATTCCCTAGATTTAACTGTTCATTGACAACTTCATATTGTGGGTTTCTTAAATGTCTTCTAATTTCCAGTTCTTCAAGGAAATCCAGTTCTTGGTTCTTTTCACAAATATGCAGCACTTCTAGTCCTGTGTTAGGTGTCAATGAATGATTGGTGTCAAGTAGATGTTTTGCGTAGTGAGATTTATCTGGTTGTTTTAATCTGTAAGCTCGAAAGTGCTCACTGTATCGTATTTCAAAATTCCTAAGGGTCTGACCCAAATAGACAGCATTACATTCTGGACATTTGAGTTTATATATACCTGACTTCTTTAATAGTGGTATTTTTGTTTTTACATTTAACAATTTTGTACTAACGTTACTTTCTGTTTTAAAAGAAATTGTTGCATTGGTTGCTGAAGATATTATCTTTGAAATATTATTAGAAATATTTCCTGCATATGTGATGGTTTTATAAGTTTTAATTTCATCAGCTTGTTTAGGATATATTAGTTGTAATGCCACTTTTTTCTCTTTTTTACTAATTAGTTTATTTATCATATCTAATGGATAACCGTTAGATGTTGCTATTTGTCTAATTGTATTAATCTCTCTATCAAAATTACATTTGTTCATAGGAACTGAAAAAGCTCTATGTATCATTGAATTATATGCTGTATGTATTTATCTCACTACGCAAAACATCTACTTGACACCAATCATTCATTGACACCTAACACAGGACTAGAAGTGCTGCATATTTGTGAAAAGAAACAAGAACTGGATTTCCTTGAAGAACTGGAAATTAGAAGACATTTAAGAAACCCACAATATGAAGTTGTCAATGAACAGTTAAATCTAGGGAATTCTCCACTAATAAACCGTCTTCTTAAGTGATAATTGTAAAGATCAGCAGATATAGTTTTCCTGGTTTTCTATATCATTGCACAGTTATACTGATCTTAATTGGAAAAATGATATCCAGGATATCACCATAGGGCTAATAATATCTAAGCTTCAATATTTGTAATATCACACCTGCTTCTTTTTTCTATAAACATATATTAAGCCAATCACAAGTTAGGTTACTTCTTGGTGTAGCCAAAAATATAACTACTAAACATCAGGTAGGCATAAAATGAAATGTAACTTCTGTCATTCTGACGATGATATTGATTTATCGAAACAATTGTCAATTTTTTAGAATTTTCAATAACTTGTATTATATTGTGGAATTAACTAGAAACCTTGAGTTTCATTTAAAAACACTAATATGAGCATATTCCACGAAGTAAGGGTCGAGACAGTCAATTTCATATAGTTAATTGTTTTCTTTCCCACACATATTATGCTATACTTATTGTACCAGTATTAGTTACTCCACTTATTTTTCCTTTTCAATTTATTTAGTTATATATGACAGACATATGTTCTCCTTTCTTTTATGGGTTGAGTGGAAGAGCATTTTCGTAATGGAACTAGGTGTCATTACAGAAAATGAACTCCGCCCTTTATTTTCAATAGGTATATACTGCTACATCATGTATCAAATTTTAAAAGAAATGTAATTTTGTTATTTGAAAATAATAAAGGCGTTTATTATTATTATTATTATTATTATTATTATTATTATTATTATTATTATTATTATCTTCTTCCTTTCTCAGATATTCTCTGGTTAGTTTAGGAATATATGCGGACGTCAGGTCAAGCATAGTTTCCATTCTGTTTTTATTATTCCCTGTAGTTCTCATTTAAAAATTTTCTAGTTATAGAGCAAGTATCTATTATGACGGACTTCTGTAGTGGTATGTATGTTGTTGGATGAAGTTGTAATTTCTGAATGCTGTCGTGTAGATTTCTTGGTATAACTCCTGTGTTAGATAATATTATGGGTATTATAATCACTCTGTCCTGGTGCCACATGTCTTTAATTTCTTCTGAGAGACGGATGTATTTTTCAATTTTCTCTCCAATTTTGTTTTGTAGATTGTGCGTGTTAGGTATGGAGATTTCTATTAAGTAAGTGGTTTTGTTGTTTTTTGTTATTAGTGTGATGTCCGGTTTGTTCTGCGGTATTGTCTTGTCTGTGATGATTGATCTGTTCCAGTATAGTTTAGCATTGTCGTTTTCTAGTATGTTTTGTGGTGTATATTTGTACGTAGGGGTGATTTCTTCTATAAGGTTGTATTGCTTCGCAAGCTGTTGATGTATGTGTTTCGCTACATTATCATGTCTTCTGGTGTATTCTGTATTTGCTAGTATGTTGCAGCCTCCCGTTATATGGTCAATTGTTTCTATGTGCTGTTTGCATAGTCTACATTTGTCTGTTTGTGTATTTGGGTCCTTTATTATATGTTTGCTGTAGTATCTGGTGTTTATCGTTTGGTCTTGGATTGCGATCATAAACCCCTCTGTCTCACCGAAGATATTCCCCTTTGTGAGCCACATGTTAGATGCCTCTAAGTCTATATGTTGTTGTGCTAGATGTTGTGGATGTTTTCCATGTAGTGTTTTTCCTTTCCAGTTTTCTTTCTTTGTTGCTGGTGTTATTATTCTATCTGTCGGGTTGTATGTATGGCTGGAAAATTTTAGGGGTGTGCCTGATGTTTCAGAGTGTATGATGGCTTTATGGATTTTGCTTGTTTCCCCTCTTTCTACAAAGTATTTTCTCAAGTTGTCTACCTGAGTGTAGTTCATATTTTTAATGTCTATGAAACCTCTTCCCCCTTCTCTTCTGTTAAGTGTAAATCGTTCCACTGCTGAGTGTATATGATGTATTCTGTGTTTGTGACATTGCGATCGGGTTAAGGTGTTTAGGCTTTCGAGATCTGTATCACTCCATTTAATTACTCCCATTGAGTACGTTAGTATTGGTATTGCGTACGTGTTAATTGCTTTGGTTTTATTTCGTGCTGATAGTTCTGTTTTAAGTATGGCTGTTAGTCTGTGTTTGTATTTTTGTTTTAACTCTTCCTTCAGTGTTGTATGCTCTAATCCAATTTGTTGGTTGAATCCTAAATATTTGTAGTAATCAGTACTTTCCATACTTTGTATTATCTGATTGTTGCTGTTCAGAGAGTAGTCTTCTTGCGTGGTTTGTTTTCCCTTGACAATGCTATTTATTTTGCATTTGTCTGTTCCAAACGTCATTTTGATGTCTGAGCTAAATGTTTGAGTAAGATTGAGTATGTGGTTGAGTTGATGACCCGATGCTGCTAGTAGTTTGAGGTCGTCCATATAAAATAAGTGAGAAATTTTACATGCATGAAGACTTTTGATGACGTAGCCGTAGTTGGTATCATTTAAGATGTTGGACAGTGGATTTAAGGCGAGGCAAAACCATAATGCACTCAGGGAGTCTCCCTGAAAGATGCCTCGGTTAATTTGTATAGGTTTGGATTCCAGGTTAACTTGTCCTGTCTTGATTGAGAGGGTGGTTTCCCAGTTCTTCATTATTAATTCTAGAAATTTTATTATAATTGGATGTACTTTGTAGATTTTTAATATTTCGATTAGCCAGGAGTGGGGTACACTATCAAAAGCTTTTTGGTAGTCAATGTAGGCAAAGTAGAGAGATCTTTGTTTTATTTTTGCTTGATGGGTTATTTCTGCATCTATAATTAGTTGTTCTTTGCATCCTCTAGATCCTTGACGACAGCCTTTCTGTTCCTCGCTTAATATTTTATTTTTTGTTATATGTTCAGTTAATTTTTGTGTGATGATTGATGTTAGTATCTTATATATAGTAGGTAAACAGGTTATAGGTCGGTATTTACTTGGATCGTTTGTAGCATTGCCTTTTGGTTTCAGATACGTTATACCCTGTGTTAATGTTCGGGGGATTTTATTCGGGTCTGATATATATGTGTTAAATAATTTTGCGAGTTGTGAGTGAGTGGAAGGAAATTTTTTAACCAGTAATTTGCAATTTTGTCTACCCCTGGGGCTTTCCAGTTGTGTGTTCGAGCTACTGCTCTTGATATATCTTCTGGTGTAATTATTATTCCGGACATTGGTTCGATTGTGTTGAACCTATCTTTTTCTACATGTATCCAATGTGCGTTCTCATTGTGTTTAGCGGGGTGTGACCAGATATTACTCCAGAAATCTTCAATGATATCCACATCGATTTGATCATTTGTTATGTTTTCTTCTTTATTTTCTAGCGTCTGATAGAATTTCTTTTGATTAGTATTGAAGATGTAGTTTTGTTTCCTTCTGTTTGCGCTTTTTTTGTACCTTCTTAATCTTTTCGCTAGTGCTTGTAGTTTTTGCTTCTTTGTGTCAAGTTCGTTCCTTATTTCTTCATCTGATTTCATTTCTATGGCTTTTTTCTTTCTTTGCGACAATTTTCCTTGCGTATATTGCGTTAGTTGTCCAATATGTTTCCTTAGGAATTCTATTTTAGTTTGAAGTCTCCGTTGCCAGGCTGGTGTTTTTGGTTGATAGGGCATATTTGTTTCTTTCTGTTTTGTGTGTAGTTGAGTGGTTGTTATTGCCCCTGTGTATATGAGCAATTGTATTTCTTCCATACTTGTATCGGTAGTTATGTTTTGTTCAATTATATTATTTATGTGGTCGACTGTTGTTTTTGTGTGTGCGTTTTCTTGTACTTTGTATTTTATGTATGTGATATTAAACTCTTCTTCTATTTCTTTTTCTTCTTTTTGTTTTTCATTTAGTGTTGTGATTACTTCTGGCTCATGGATCTCTTCAGCTTGGACAGCTTGACGCTCTTTTATTTGTGTATCATCTGCGTTTATTTCGGTTGCTGTATTACTTTTGCTAGTCTCTTGCGCTTCAGTGATGTCTGTGACTGTGCGTATGTTGTCTTGTTCGATTGTTTGTTGGGCTTGCTTTTTAATAACTTCTAATTCAAGTTGCGTTATCCTGTTGTTCCTTTTTATTACACGTACTTGATCTGCCAACCGTTGTTCTGTTAAGTCGCCAAGTTCGGGATACTTGCTGGTAAATGCAGCATGTAGCTGAGGTCTATATGCACTTAAGTTTGTTTCTAAAAGAGTTACCTGATAGTAACAGAGCATGAGTTGTCTATTTACATCATCTGTCCATTTCATTCTCTGTCTTTGTTTCCCTCGTAGAGTGGTTGGTGGGAGCATCTCCTGCAAACCATGTCTATTTGGGTTTGGGTTTGGTTCATTTTCCATCGTCGTAGCTGTGTCGGTACCTTTGTGGTCGAGTTGCAGATTCCCGCGCCGTTCTCGACCGTCACGGCGCTCGTCCGAGGCGTTTCTGAAAGTTTTTGGAACCCTCTTACACACTATAGGGTGGTTGGCCCATCTAGCGGTGGTTTATTCCTCTCGCGTTTGCCCGCCTGTTGCGGATTCGCCATCGGGGGTTGGTTACCCGATCTTGAATCCTCACAGATGGTTTACCAGGGTCTACCGACGTGGAGGTGCGAGCAGGAATTGGTAGGAGAGGCTGTGAGAGACGCTTCACTACCCTTTAGATTATTATTATTATTATTATTATTATTATTATTATTATTATTATTATTATTATTATTATTATTATTATTATTATTATTATTATTATTATTATTATTATTATTATTATTATTATTATTATTATTATTATTATTATTATTATTATTTTCCTTTTTGTGTCACCGGATTCACACCCGGCGTGTTTCAACGACAGTCGGCCTCAACAGCAAGACTTTCGTTGGGTGTCACTATTCTAGAACCTAACAATGTTTGTCGCATCCAGGATTACAGATTTTTGCATTAATCGGTAGGTTGACTCAGGAATACCAATGTCTTTGAGGGAAGTACTTAGTTTCTTGGGAATTAGCCCCATACAGGATAAAACAACTGGAATGATCTTGACTTCTTTAAGATTCCACAATTCTTTTATTTCGGTCCGTAGCTCGGCGTATTTGCTTAGTTTTTCATTGTATTTGCTTTCTGTGTTAGAATTATTTGGGATCGATATGTCAATAAGCAGAGCTTGCTTGGATTGTTTATTAATGACTGTGATGTCCGGCCTGTTGTGTCGTACTGTTACGTCCGTCATGATAGTTTTATCCCAGTAGATCTTAACATACTGATTTTCGATAACTGGAGGGGGCTTATATTTGTAATATGGCTCGTTGTTTTGTGGATCAAGGTTAAGTTTTTTCAGTACTTCTAGGTATACTACTGTGGCAACTTTGTTGTGTCGTTCTAGATATTTAGTTTCAGCTATGCTTTGGCACCTAGAAAGAATGTGTGCAATCGTTTCTTGACTTCTGTTGCACTTTCTGCACCTATCTGTTGGTATTTCTTCCTTCAAGATATACTTTTGGTAATTCCTCGTTTTTATAACCTGATCTTGTATACCAACCATAAAACCTTCAGTTTCTGGGAACAGCGTTCCAGTTTTAAGCCATTCAACCGATTTAGCTTGATCTATCGTGTCTTTCTGTAAATCATTAATGAATCTTCCGTGCAATTATTTTGAACGCCAATTTCTATTTCTTATTATTATTATTATTATTATTATTGTTTTTTTTTTATAGAGCATCGACTGCTTTGGTCATTAGCTCTTCTAATTTGGAGGAGGGAAAACTCATGTTCACCCGACGTATAATCGGGTAGTGTTGTACTCCTTTATGGCCTACCAACCAAAAACCTCCCCCAATATTTGAGGCTACACTTTTATATTTTCAGATACAAATTGTTTGCTTTTAGAAAATTTAGGAGCTTAATTTGCTGGTCTGTTGTTGATGTGCATGACTTAACATCTTTTGCAATCCCCATATCTAGACGGCTGCGAGAAAGCAGTGGGCATTCAACTATTAGATGACTTACGGTGTTTTGTCTTCCGCATTCACAGACAGGTGGGTTTCTACCGAGAAGAAAGTGAGAGCTGGTCAGGTTAGTATGTCCAATTTTTATCCGGGTAATTATCACTTTATCCCTACGTTTTTGAAGTTTGTATTCTGTTGGTTTGAGTTGTATGTTTGGTTGTATTTGTTTTAGGAAGTTATTATTTACAGTCCATTCTTCTTGCCACCTGTCCATAATTTTTTCTTTTATGCTCTTTTTCTGTTCTTCTAGGCCTTCATCATTTTCCTCTGTGCTGATATTTAGAGAGGACAGTAAAAGTGATGTTCTTATAGGAAGTGATAGACTACTAATTCGTTGGGTATGGAAAGGTGTCGCTGGTGCAGATAGTATTTCATGAACTGGATTTGTAGGGTTGTTAAGAATTTTACAGTAGTAATTTGACATTAAGTTTTGCCTTCTGTACCGAAGTGGTGTTACTCCTCCTTCACAGCATAATGAAAGGTAAGGGCTTGTTCTGTATGCACCTAGAGCTAATCTTAGGGCAGTACTTTGAATATTATCCAGTACTTTCAAGTTAGATTCACTTGCCGAGCCGTAAATGATGGACCCGTAATCCATTTTTGATAATATGTACGTCTTGTAAAAATTTATCAGTACAGTTGTATCAGATCCCCAATTGATATTGGCTAGGGTTTTTAAGATATTTAACCTTTTTTTACAGTTCGCTGCAAGCTCTTTTATATGGTCTTGCCAAAGAAGTTACTTGTCAAAAATGAGACCCAGGAATTTGGTAGATGTTTCAATCTGGATATTATTTCCATACAAGTACAGCATGGGTTCAGGATGACTTCTCTTTTGCTTGCAAAAGTGTATGCAATGTGTTTTAGCTACCGATATTTTAAAACCGTTGTTTTCCGAATACTCTGCGATGGCATCTATGCTATTCTGTTATGTGCTGACTATATCTTCCATAAGCGGCGAGGAGTAAAATATCGCCAGATCATCCACATACAGACTTTTTTGTACTCTTTCGCTTACAACATTTGCTAAGCCGTTGACAGCTACCAAGAATAGAATTACACTCATGTTTGCCCCTTGAGGGATTCCATTTTCCATATAATGCCTTCGTGATGTTTCCATTCCGACTCTAACGCTAAACTTCCTTTCACTTAGGAAGCTTCGAACAAATTTCGGCAAGTTGCCACGAAAACCCCATGTATGTAATGTTTTCAAAATCCCGTATCTCCATGTTGTATCATAGGCTTTTTCGATATCGAAGAATATTGCTACCGTATGTGATCTCTCAGAAAAACTTTTTTTTATGTAGTTATCCATTAATACGAGTTGGTCGACAGTGGATCTTCCTTTACGGAAGCCCATTTGATAATTTGATAATAGTTTTTCTTTTTCCAGATGTTGCAGTAATCTTACGCATACCATTTTTTCTAGTATTTTACCTAGACAACATGTTAGTGAGATGGGTCGATAGCTAGATGGAATTTTTGCATCTTTTCCGGGTTTTGGGATTGGTATTATAATTGCATTCTTCCATTGTGTGGGGTAAGTACCGTTGATATATATTATTATTATTATTATTATTATTATTATTATTATTATTATTATTATTATTATCATTATTATTATTATTATTATTATTATATTTCAGAAGTTCTGCTGGTATCTCGTCCGTACCCGGCGCTTTGTGATTTTTCAGCTTATTTAAGGCCTTTTAGGCTGATCCCACATGATATCTATAAAACATTTTAAGTTTGCCCCAAATATGTTCAATTGGGTTGAAAATACAGTGGTGAGGGGGAAGTCGAAGCACTTTGTGACCATATTTTTCATATAATATGTCAGCTTCATATACTGTTGGTGGTTTATTCCTACAAAAATTCATATATTTAAACAAAATAAGTTATGTAAGTATTACCATAATATATTGAAAAATGTTTATATCAACTTACCGTTGTACTAAATTCAATAATTTGTTTTGAGGAATTTATTTTCAAAGGGAATATCATTTTGTATCAAACAGTTCGGTATATCAGCTTTTTTGGTAGCTGTAGTGCTTTAACAACTTACTACTCTTTGTTCGAATCGCGCCTTTCTGGAGGTCTTGTAGTTTACACCTCTTCACATCTATTTTCAAACTATAAAAAAGAGCTATTCGTTACATTTAAGGTTTGAGTCGTAGGATGCATTGCGAATTCTATTCTAAAAAATACAAAATTTTATCTCTTCTTGCTCTATTCATTTTGGAATCCGTGTGTTTGGTTCGCAAACACTTTCACAATTTAACTGAGAGGCCAATTCATAGTTACCCTACTAGAAGAAAAAATTTCGATATCTACTTAACAATACCCACCTCTGATCTGGTAAAAAATTCCATCATCTTCAATGCCAAAAAACTATTCAATCAGCTGGTATTCAAACCAATGCAAAAAATTTTCTTAGTTCATTTCACCGTGGTAATCACCATCTTGCTATTTGGAAGTAAAACCAGCCCTGCTCCAGGA
Organism: Galeruca laticollis; assembly: GCA_963921935.1. Classification (NCBI taxonomy): domain Eukaryota; kingdom Metazoa; phylum Arthropoda; class Insecta; order Coleoptera; family Chrysomelidae; genus Galeruca; species Galeruca laticollis. Next base: position 66,442,001 of record OY998180.1, on the reverse strand, counting down.
ATAAATCCAGAAGAGGAACCAGCATGCAATACTATATACCTACAATAAGGAAATAACAAATTACTACTAGGTTTCCTGGATTGACTGCATAGCTCAAAACAACTATTAATAATTATATAGATTTAAATAAAATAGTGTGACTAGTAGATATTTGAAAAGGTCTTAAAATGGCAGGAATGTTAGTACATCATAAAATAATTGCTAAATTTTATTATTCAACTACCTTTGACCACCAATTTTGGTTTTTTCACGCTTCTATGATTAGAATCTTGCCAAGAACGTTCAACAGTACCGTCTTTAAATATTCACGTCTCATCCAAAAACACAAATTGATATAAACCTTCCCTTTTTATCTTGACATATTCATGTAGAAAATGTACACGTTATAATGCAATATGTGGCAACTCCATTAAACCATGACGAAGATCATCTTTTTGGTATTTCAATCCAATATTTTTCACTATCTTCCAGAGTGATGTTAAACAACCATTGAAGAGTTCACGCTCCTGGAGTTTGTCTCTTAAAGTTTTCAAGGTTATGTGTTCCTCTGAAAAAATATTGTGTTAGTTAATTGTGAATAAAATAAAACAGTAAATTCAGTATACTCACTGTTTCCATATATTTCGTATATAACATTTCGCAAAGCTATCAATTTCAACAGTAGATTTTATGCGTTGTCTCTTTTTAGGTGGGCTTTTAGGCTGTTCATCTCTATTATGCTTGGTGACAATACGGTTAACAGTGGTAACGCTAAGTTGAAAAGCTTCTGCAACTCTCTACAATATAATTTAAATATGTAACAATAATATTAATAATGATGAATACAAATAGCGAATATTATTACTTACGTCTCTCACAGCAGTAAGCGGGTGAAGCGAGCCTCCATTTCGGCATTCTCGTTCAAAATACCTCAACAAAGTTGTTACCATCTCTTGACATTTTCTGTTCAGCTGCTTCGGCATTTTATTAACCACACACTGCAGATTTGCCTAAATAATTAGATATGAAAATAACTGTCTTTTTAATCTTAAAGAAGCAATGAATTTAAAAGCATCAAAAAAACTTGTAAATATTTGACGATGATCGAATGTCAATAAACGTCAAAACAAACTGGGGAATTCTACCAGTTGATTTGACAACGTCTTGAAGTTTTGCCAACCCGTTAGCTGTAAATTGCCCTGGATGTTGAGGATAAATTGTATTCACGGTTGGTAAATTAATCTTTATTCTGATAAGCAGGAAAGTAACTAAAATGACATCATCGTCTTTTTATCGTGAATAAACTATACGTTAATCCATTCGTTAAATAAAGATAGAACTAGAGCACATCATCACATAAATCGGTGAGCGGTGAACGATTTGTAATTTGTCATTTGACTTGACAGTTTTGGACTACGTCTGTAATGATAGTGTAATGATACAACCGAAATTTCAAAATTCACTTAAGTGACGTAGACGCACTAAAAGTTGCATAAATACAGTAAATTGAATATAAATTTTTTTTCATGTTAAATTAAACAATAAAACAGAAAAAAATATTATTCAATTAAAAAACTTTATGTTTAAAAAAAGGGGGTAATATTCTACTTGAGCACCCAATTCCGTATGTTAATCTAACCTATCGCATAGCCGTGTTTAACAATTTGTTATATTCCGTTTTTAAAAGGCATGGAGTAATAGATCACTCATTTTGGCCGGAACCATAGGCGTACCACATTTAGTCATTTAAAAAAAGTTAAGGCTTCTAAAATTATCTCATTTCCGAAAATAACCGTTTTGTAATATTATTTAAAATGGAATTTCAAATTATCAATAATATAATAAACTGTGGATTATATCACTGACATAAATGTTCCAGAAAATTCATTATTATGTATAAAAGGGCGTAAACTAGTCCCTCCACTAAGCTCCAGGTAGTTATAATCCTACATACAATAAATAATAAAATAAATGTTAATAACAATTTTATAAAAATACATATATATATATATATATATATATATATATATATATATATATATATATATATTTATATCCAAACCAACCCCATTTGCCGATTATTTCACCCAATTAGCAGGTAATTGAAGAAACTTGACAAACAGGTAGCTCAAGAATGGTTTTATTATTGTGAAATATAGTCTTTTCAGTTCTAAGAAAATCTCCCATAATACAATGTACTTACTAGAACTTTTCAATTATAAAAGTAGCGGAAAGATTGAATATTTTCAATTTACAGTTCATCTGTTCTGGAGAAACTGCTGTGTTGATTGATTTCCCCATTATTACTGTTATTTGTTATTATTTTTAACCGTTATTTTTAACCGGTGTTTATTTTTGTTCATCTATACAAGTTCTCTTCTCATCACACGAGACAAACACCTAACTACACCTCCCAACTATATAGTGTTCCAACCAAATTCGACCAGATATGGAGGATCTATAACCATCTAAGCGACCTAAAGTTGGCCCATTGTCATTGAACGAAAAAAAACTGATAATAAATTGCTATTCCTCGTTAAAGAACGAAGAAATTAGAAGAAAAATCATGAATTTGACAGGAAGTGTTGATGAAACTGTGGAGATTACTGCAACAATGATGGGTGTTTCAAAAACATCAATTTATAATTTAATGAAGGAGTAAAAAATGGAAACATCACAGCCCCAGCAAAGTCCCCAGGCCGACCCAAACTTGAAATGGATGACGACTTGAAGAATGGAATAAGGCGTAAGGTGCATGCTTTTTTCTTTAGAAAAGAGCTCCCAACTCTCTCCAAAATTATGGCTTCGGTTCAAGAAGATTCAGATTTTCCGAAAATGTCTCGAAGTACATTATGGAAAATTTTGAAGGAACTTGGATTTGAATATAAAAAAATTATCGGAACGCAATGTTGATTGATAGAGACGACATTGTCATTTGGAGGAGGAGTTATTTGCGCAATATTCGGAAAGCAAGACTAAATCAAAAACGAATTTATTATTTCGATGAGACTTGGTTAAATGAAGGTCATACTGTTTCAATGTTTTGGCAAGACACGAATGTCAAAAGTCGGAGGCAGGCAGCTCTTGAAGGGTGGTCAACAGGCCTCAATCCACCAGCAGGAAAAGGACGTCGACTCATCATCACTCATATCGGAAGTGCCAAGGTTTTATTAAAGGTGGATTGTTGTGCTTTGAGTCGAAGCAAACCGGAGATTATCATGAAGATAGGGATGCAGACGTTTTCGAAGAATATTTCTCACAAATGTTAGATCTAATTCCAACGGGCTCAGTCATTGTTATGGATAACGCAAGTTATCACTCCAGGTTAGTGGAGAAATTACCTTCAACTGCATGGCGTAAACAAGATATCCACGATTGGCTAGCCTCGAAAAAGATTGAATGCCCAGATAACCCGCTGAAAAATGATCTCTTGCAACTGGCCAATTCACATAAACACAAATATTGTAGATACGTTGTAGATCAAATGGCATCAGCGCGTGGTATAACGGTGCTGAGGCTTCCTCCTTATCACTGTCAACTCAATCCCATAGAATTAATATGGGCCCAAGTGAAAGGGGAAGTTTCAAGAAAGAATACGACATTCAAAATGAGTGACGTGAAAGTTTTATTCGAAGACGCGTTAGGTAACGTAACCAAAGAAAACTGGGAGAAATGTGTTGAACACGTGATACAAGAAGAACTAAATATGTGGGAAATGGATCATATAAGTGAACACATGATTGAACCATTTATAATCAATGTTAATAATGGAAGCTCAACAGAATCGCCTGATTCTGATATATTGACTAGTGTTTGTGTAAGTTATTACTATTATTTGTTAGGCTTTTTTTTTATAAATATTACATTAATTCGTACTTTATTCCTGCATTTTTCTTTTTTCCTCTCCTATTGTAAACGGTATATTAGTAGTACCTACTGCAAAAAAATTTGCTATTTTTTATATAATATTTTATGTTTATTGTTTATTCATAGGAACACAAAAAAATGTGTTTTTATTGAATCGATATTGTGAACTCTTTTGAATAGTTTTCGTAATTATAATTTCATAGTGCCTTCATATTCATGTACCAAGTTTGTTTTGTCCTGATTGCACGCCTCTGAGAATTAAATTGTGTATTTGTTCATTCAAATGCAATAGAGCGACCCTTTCAATACAATAGGCGACCCAACCGAATACAGAGTTACGGGGTGTCTACCTGAAATTCGTAACAAATGAGAAATTTTAGTACAAAATTAGATAAACTTCGGAGATATTTTATTATACACCCTGTATCGGTTTTGCATATTTAATGAGCTTTTATTACTCCATGCCTTTTAAAAACGGACTATAACATGTTTTATTGCTTATTTAACATGCGTCGACCGCGTGGATCATTAACGGCATAAGGTTTCCAAAAAAAATCGTGTTATACATGAATAATATCTAAATGAGTCTCAGAACATCTATAGATTTGAGAAACTTTTAAAATTATGCAAATTACGTGAGAATGCTAAAATGTCTGCAAGTTCGCAAGAAGGAAGTTGCGCCTGTTGTCGTTTCGTTTCTAATTACGGACACTGGATACGTTTTTCCCGGAGAGTATTTCATTGCAATAATCGCATTTTGGCTTAGGATCCTTACTGAGAAGATGACCGTGTGTTAATCTAGAGTAGCCTAGCCGTAGTCGAGTTAACAGCACTTGGTCTCGGCAATTTTTAGATAGTACAGACCAGACCTGCGTTGAATTTTCCACTTCGGTCAAATTAGTTGGCGCACTTTCCCACTGGTTTCCCACGCATTATTAATTTTATATCCGCACTCACTGATGATCTAATAGTTTCTGTTATGTCACTTTCTGTGGCTTCTTTGGCGTATTTATCTGCTTTTTCGTTACCCTATATGGGATGGTATCCATATGAAAACAACATTCTCATAGCTTTGTTTGGCAAAGTAAAGTTCCTATTTGATTTTAGTTATATTGAGTTGATCTGAGTAAGTGGTTTGTATGACTTTTAGAGCGCCGAGGGAATCCGAAAGAGTGAGGTGGTTGTGCGAGTCAGATGCATTTATGAGGATTAAGGCTTGATATAGTGTAAATAGTTCTGCTGAGTAGATAGAGCAGGTTGGTGAGAGCTTCAGCATTGGGTCGAGGTTGTAGTCACTACAGCTACTCCGAATTTATTAGAAAACGTTGAGGCGTCAGTGCAAATTTGGAGGTAGTTGGGAGACTAGGATGCTCTTTAGCGTAGATTTTATAATGTAGTGGTTTATATTATATTCGTTTGGTTAAAATTTCTCCCACTGAAACTGAGATAATTGAAATTTTATTGATGATTGGTGTTGGCGATAGCATTATGACTCAAAACGAATGCTTTCATTTAAAAAACTGTTATCGTAGTCATCACTCGAAGACTGTTCATGTGTTTTCATCTTAACGTTTATTTAGCTAATAATTCATGTATGCGTTATTTTATGGACGCGCTGTATGCAAGCTGTTTCGTTGGATTGTAATGGAAGGTTACAAATTACAATTATATGATATAAGCAAATTATCAGAGATTGTATTCTTACCTGGAGGTCTTGCACGATCTTCTTCGGGGTTACTACCCTTCTTGCAAAACTGTATTCAAGAGGACTGTAGCAGGGGTTCAATGGGGTTTTATTAAAAGTTATTATTGGCACTAGCACATAAAATTATAGACTTCACTTCGAGAGCTTTTCAACCATTTTGTTCGTCGCCGTGAATTAATAGAACTTGTTTTTTATTTGAGTATACATATTTATAGCACATGTCCGTTTGGATGCAAAATAACATCAACGATGTGCAGTATATAAGTTTTAAATTAATTATTATTATTAAATATGAAGAAAACAAATTTAATATTAAATGTTAACCAACACCAATTAAATAAATTAGTGAATACTTAACATAACCTCCACCAAAATACGTAGTATTTTAACTAACTTATTTAGAAAATGTTGGTAAAGGTCATAACTTTACCGTTGGTCTTTGAAGAAGACCTTGAGAGTTTCTGACATACTCTCTCGCAATACCATCAGAACCGGGAAATATCTTCCCAATTCTTCCCAATTTTAAATTTGAAGATAGTTCATTGTCATCTTAAATAATAACTACGTCGTTATTTTGAGTGGAATTTGTTGATTTTGCCATTTATTTCGTTGTTAGAGTGTATTTTGATATTCACTATGCCACCGTTTCCACACATCTTTCTGAATTCCTTGTATGAGCTGCCATCGATCTAACTGATTCATATTTAAATGAGAAAGATCAGTATCTACAACTACTGTTGGCGGCTCTAAGATAAGAAAATTACTAGGGGTTAACACGGAGGAATGATTGGGGTCTGAACTGAAAGAACTCAGCGGCCTGGAATTGAGAATAACTTAAATCTGAGCTAACAGGGTATTAAACACTTCGGAAGTTAGAACTTGAGAGCCTATAACTCGAAAAATATGAATTTTAACTTATTTTTTGCCCGCCTCATTAAGACATTTCAAATGTGGACATTTTAATTTTTCCTGATCCACAAGGCTCATGCATATATTCATGAAGAATCTGGGAAGCCCCTACAAAGTTAGTTGCATTATCACAAAAAATATGGGTACATCTGTATTGACATGTAACAAACCAACGCAAAGCAGCAATAAATGCATCCGAAGAGACTGGATACTAATTCTAAATTTAGGGCTTTTGTAGCGAAACACACAAGAATACAAATAAAGGCCTTGTGTGACTCAATTCCAAGTCCTTTAAGGGTAGTGACCAAGAAGGGATCTCCATAATCAGTACCATTACAAAAAAATGGTTTAATCTGATTGATGCGAGTAGGAGTTAAGTTTTCCATGAAAGGTTCGTGGGCACAGGGTTCAGTCTAAAGCATCGAATGCAGCGGCTCAGCACACTCCAAATTGTGCGTTTGGCAGAGAGAATCCAAAAATTCGGAGCCATAAGGAAATGTAAACGTTGAGAACCTGGATGAAAATATTTTTATGAACGGACTCAATTATTAAATCTGTCAAACGATGTTGATGGGGTAAAATTGAGGCAAAATTTTTGATCGTAAGACAATCCTGAGAACTGTAAGCGCCTTCCCCCTCAAAACTTCAACTTTCTAAAACCTTCTGATAAGGTGGTGCCTGCTTCCAGATTTTCAATTTGATGTGAGAAACAAATACGTTGCACTCTATTAGTGAGAACCATTAAAGCCTTATGAAGTTCTCAGTTAGTAGAAGAATCCAATAAATCCTTTCTCAAATTGGCTACAAAACGTAACGCATACGCAATAATTCGTTTAATTTTACTCAAGGATGAGTGTTTGTCCAATAGAAGATGTAATGTGTCCAAAGACATAAGTGTTTCAAGAACTAAGGGTTTTTCTTCCGGGCAGGGAATTGAAGAAAATTTTAAATTGGGCCACGGGAGCTTTGGAGTCACTAACCAAGGAGGCCCTCCAAACCAAAACGGATTATCACAAATTTGACCGGGCTGAAGACCACAAGAGGAATAATCGGCTGTATTATCGGAACTTTCAACATAATGCCAACTTTCAGGGGGAAACTTACCTTGTATGTTTGCTACACGATGACGGACAAGAGTTTTCTAACGCGAATCCGATGATTCAATCCATGATAAGGTACCCATTGAGTCAGATTAAGCAAAAATTTGACTAATTTCTGGATTATCTCGGAATGTGTCGAGGACAAATTCTATTAACTTGGAGAGTAAAATAGCTGCACACAGTTCAAGTCGGGGAATTGAAATATTTTTAAGGGGGGGGCCACTCTCGATTTAGCAGCAATTAGATAGAATTTGGATGCGCGATTCTCTTTGGTAAAATCAAAATATATAACACTGGAATACTCTTTCTCTGAACTATATGCAAAGCCATGCAGTTCACAGGAGATATATTTATTAGGTAAATAGCGAGGGATATTAATATGTGAGTGAAGCGGAAGTTCAGTTTTATACTGATTCCATTTGCCGACTAAGAACCCAAGGGGCTCATACATTCGAGCGACTTCTGTATTATGCGTTTAGTACAGAATCTATCAAGTGGTTGAATATCATAAGAGAAAACATCTGACGATTTATGCCACCGTTACCCCAATATTTTCACCACCACGTCAGTGTTGGCAAACTTCGGCAGAAACACTCTGCATTAATTGTGAATTATTACATGCCCACTTTCTAAGAAAAAAAACTCCCCTTTTCAGCATGGAAATTAATTCTGACTGAAGAAGTTTGGCTTCTTGTAGAGTTGAGGCACCTGTGAAAATATCATCAATATAGATATCAGAGGATACACACTTTGCAGCTAGAGGAAGATTTCCCTTTTCCTCTTGTACTAACTGTTGAATTGTGCGATGAGCCAGGATAGAAGTGGTAAGTAACAGTGGTAAGCTTAAAATGTTGAACGAGTTCTTCCGGAGCGAAGTGCCAAATAATTCTTTGGTAACTCTGGTGCTCTTCCGATATTGATATTTGCCTATAGGTACGTTTGCTTAATATCAGCAATATAAATAGAGGTCAGCGAGAAACCTACGGGATATTTGCAAGAAGCATCAATTACAGACCTTAGCTTGATTGTAGCACTATTAACATTCATTACGTAATGATATGAAATATAATAGATTTGGTCAAATGAAGAAGCTGGAGAGGTCTAAACCATGTGACTGTTGGAAACATAATCTTTCATGAAACTATTATATTCATTGTAAAGCTAGGAATTTTTCAATAAGCGGTTTTCCATATTTTTTTCTCTTTAGAGTGGATTTTCTGGTATCTCCCAAAATGGATCTACGGTTTTGGAAAGAAAAGCAACACAAAAACGACCAGTAGTAAAGACCTAGAAATATTTTCAAGTTCCCAAAATTTTTGAAGGGTATCGTCGAGGGATATAAGACAGGATGAAAGAAAAGAGTGTGATACTAATGGTTTATTAGCGTTATTACATTTCCACATTAAAATCTAACGAATTAGAGTGTTGACAGCAATCGGTTCCCCTCTCGTTGCTTGAACATTGTCAGGTTCAAATATTTTTGCAAATATATCTGATTCCAGTAACAAATATATAGAAGACGAAGTGTCTTAGCAGGCAGTTCCAATTTAGAAGTACAGGGAAATGTATCGACTAAAGATGACTTAACGGGCATATCATTACAAATTTTTGACACTATTTGAGCAACCAAATTAAATGAGGGAGTTGATTTATTCAAAGGTATAAGCATATAATTTGGAGACTTGTTAGAAAAAGTTCCAATACATTCGGCTCCTCCTATTTGCATAGGAGTGTTCCATCAGGGCAGACTCAATCGGTTGACACATTTTTTAGTAATTAAAGAGACTTGACAACAACTATCAATTAAAACTCTAACTTTTAAAAAGTTCCCATGGCAATCCATTACCTCTACCTGGGCAGTAGGAAGTAAATTACCAGAACGTACTGGCGTGAGCAGGACAGAGGCGATTTTAGAATCAGTAGGATCTGAATTAGAGATTTGAGTTGAGTTGCAAGAAGAGGGAGCATCTATAGCAGTCAGATTGCTACTTACTAGAGGATGTTGGTCAAAATGTAAAAGAATGTGAATTACTACACCACTTGTATTGTTTGGATATCTCGTATCTTTCCTTTGGCTGCTTAGCAGAAAAATCACTTATAACTTAGAAACCAAGTGATTATTTTCACAAATCACACATTTAGTTAGATCTGTAACATTAGTAAGAAATGCAGAATCGTACGGCTTAACATTTTTTATTTGATATTTACTTGAGTTATTTCTCTTAGGAGGTTGGATTAAAACAACTGAATCGTAAGCATCGCATTGCTTTTCAAGAAATTTATATAAATCATCATATTTAGGAATTTCGGACGCAAAAGTAGCATTTTCTTGTTAGGAACGCTGTAAAGTTTCCGAATCAATTTTATCACTCAAAAGGTGAAATCGTACCAAGTTCCACTATCATACCGGTAACCCGAAATTTTTTAGAGCTTCCAAGTTATCAAAAAACAGTACAAAAATGTATCTATGATATTTTGGGTTTTCCGAAGTTAATGCTCCCAATTAAACTTGGCTAACGCGCGCGTATTTTGATAATGCCTAATCAATTTACTGAAAGCTAAGTCATAATTACTTTCTGTGAGTTTAATATTTCTAATAAGGATTAAAGCATCATCAGATATAGAGATGATATTAAATATCTAAATTTTTTGATTTCTGTAAGGGATGCATTACTATCTATAAGAGGCATAAAAATATTAAAAATGTTGGCCATCATTTTAAATCTCCCGAAATAACCGGTAAATTCAATTCTGGCAGCTTAACATTTGAACCTTTGTTCTTGGAATGCAATGTAGAGTCTGTATCAAATAAATCTGAATAAACGCTCACTATATGAATTTTTTTGTCATATCCTTCCTGTTTGAACAATGTTTCAGTATTTAAATCTGCCTCCCCACTTGCAGCCGGAGCAGTAATAATCGTAGAATGCTGAAGGTTAAAGTCAGTGTAAAACGTTTTTGATTCACCATATCTATCTTTAAAATGGTTATGAACACTTTGATCCCCCTCTGCCCGTATAGCAAGGTCATGCAGTATTAAAATCATATCACAGGCTGAGTATCTAAGAGCTTTTGCTTAACGTAATCTAGCCGCCATTGTAATATAATAATGAGATTGATTACACATAACTTCTAATGCCAAATGTTCTACCTATGCAATCTTATGAGCATAGAAATAATACATTTTAATAGCTATAGGGCAAAGTGTTGTACCTAGGGACAGACTAAATTGACGCCAGACAAAATATTAGACACACCTCAAATTCACAAAACAAATCGGCAACAGTGTTCTCCTTCATGGTATTTGGTAGTGCACAAGCACTTGCTACTAGTGATTTTGTAGTTTTCGACGTTCAACGTAAGTATTTTTACCGACTACTTCGTTTATTTTGCATATTATCCATTTGATTGGGGAAAATACTTATTTTAGGGTAGAAGTGATCGATATGTAGGCTACCTAATCCACTAATCAAGCCAACGATTTTTTTGTGTCTAACGACTTATTCGACTGTATTTATACATGGACTCCCCCTGTTGTACTTAGGGACATACATTTTTTGGCCGCAGGTACATCATTGTGATGCTTTGTTTCAGGAACTCATTATGCCAAGAAGTAAAGAGAATAAAAGAAGGCCAGGACCTTTAAAAGTTAATGTAGAGAATGCTGTTCGTGAAGTTTTAAATTCAAATCTTTCAATTCGTGCCGCCGCAAACCAATTTGGAATTTTGGAATTGCAAAGTCTGCATTAGCAAGACACATTAAACATTTTAAAACATCAGGTTAAAATGATTTTATGTACAATCCGAATTATAAAGTCAAACAAGTTTTTAATGAAGCCGAGAAAACGGAACTGGTAAACTATTTAAAGACAGCTGCTAGAATGCATTATGACCTAAAAGTTTGGCAAACGTTATAAAACTGGCATATGAATATGCAACGCAAAATAAAAAAATATCCTACTCAATGAGATGAGAAAAAATATGCAGGAGATAATTGGCATATAGGTTTCCGAAATAGACATTCTGTATCTCTGTCACTTAGAAAACTCGAGGGTACAAGTTTGGCCAGAGCGACTGCATTTAATAAAGAAGCAGTGGCTGTTTTCTTTCAAGCATACAAAAATGCGTTGACTAAAGGAAACTTTGAACCAACAAAAAATGTTAATGTCGATGAGACAGGAATTACAACGGTGCAGCAACCTCCTAAAATATTAGCACCAAAAGGACAAAAGCAAATAGGAGGTGTCCTATTTACTATTATATGTTGTATTAATGCTGCTGGAAATACTGTGCCTCCTTTATTTGTTTTTCTGAGGATAAATTTCAAAAGTCACATGTTGAAAGGGGCACCACCTGGTGTAACCGGAGCTGCAAATCCGAGTGGATGGTCCATTGAAGATATATTTTTCAAATACTTAGAACATTTTATATTACATGTTAAACTCTCTTTGTGGGATAAGGTTATTTTATTGCTAGATAACCACTAAAGTCATGTTTCCATACCCACTATAGACTTGCAAATCGTTCGGTAGTCATTTTAGTTACTTTTCATCTTCATACATCTCACCGATTACAACCTCTCGATTTATCTGTTTTGGGGCCTTTAAGTCCTACTACAATAGTGCCATGACTAATTAGATGAGTTCTCCGGGTAACGCTGAAAAACCAGTTACCATTTACGACGTAGCTGAATTGGCAAATACGGCATACTTGAAGGCGTTTTGTTCAAAAAATATAAACAAAGGCTTTCAAGTATCAGGCTTTCAAGTATCAAAGTTATGCAAATAAAAAAAGTCATACTAATTTATGTATTTGAGTCGCTACTTTTAAAATTATACTTGAATTTTATTTAATAAAGGCATATTCTTATATACAGGTATTTGTTGTATCCTGAGATACCTTTATGGTTATAACTTAAAGTGGCAACATTGCTCAAAATTACAGTACTTGTTTAATGTGTCAAACGTAATCTATTTAGTAGTTTAGTCCATGTTTAATTATCATATAAAGAGAGATGCAAATATCATCAGAATGTGATCGACGATCATTTCGAATAGGCTGTAGTATTGTAGTAAATAATGTCAAACATGGTTTGTTTATAGGAGCGCCATTACGACTAGAGAATAAACATCTAGTTCTTTCGTTTTGATGTGTTTTCAAGACTTTTAGTGACAAAATAAACTTTTAAGTTAATTAATTTAAGGTTTTTGGATTATTATGGTTCGTCGGTGCCAAGTTTGTCAGAAAAACAGCCGAAATGACCAAGGCCATGTATCTACAATACCATCCCCACTTTTTGTAATTCATTCATTATTTCACTAATGGCGTTTAGAATTGTTGGCCGCAAAAGTAAACGTGTTCATGAATGAATAGCCCTCTCTATGTTTATTATTACTCTAAGGTTTACCTACCTCCGGAGTGCAACAAATCACAAATTTTATAATTGAATATTGTTCTGGAGACCTCACAGATGAGTCCTATTGATTTTCAGCTAACAATAGCCAGTACAACGGACGCTATGGTACTTGAAGTACGACATTTTTGTCATTTTTGAGAAATTTCTGTTTGTTAGCACGATACAGCCTCCGGAGTGCAAAAAGTCACCAATTTTATGATTGAATATTATTCAGAACATCTCACAGATCAACCCAATTGATTTTCAGCTCACCAGAGCCAGTAAAACGGGTGCTGTAGTACTTTAAGTACGGCATTTATTTCATTTTTAGAGAAATTTCAGTTTGTTAGCACGATACAGCCTCCGGAGTGCAACAAGTTACCAATTTTATGATCTAATATTATTCGGGATATCTCACAGATGAACCCTATTAATTTTCAGCTCACCAGAGCAGTACAACAGGTGCCATAGTACTTTGAGTACGACATTTTTGTAATTTTAGGAGAACTTTCAGTGTGTTAGCACGATACATCCTCCGGAGTATATACAAGTGACCAATTTTATGATTGGATATTATTCAGGGCGTCTCAAAGTTAAACCTTATTGATATTCAACTCACTAAAACCAGTAAAACGGGTGCTACGGTACTTGAAGTACCAAATTTTTGTAATTTTTGAAGAATTTTCAGTTTGTTAGCACGATACAGCCTCCAAAGTGTATACAATTGACCAATTTTATGATTGAATATTGTTAAAGGTGTCTCACAGATATACTATATTGATTTTCAGTTGACTAGAACGAGTACAGCGTGTTCTATAGATCCAGATGTACTACATTTTTGGTTATTTCTGGAGAAATTTCGGTCAGTACGATACATCCCCCGAAGTGTAGACAAGTGACAATTTTATGATAGAATATTCTTCAGGGTATCTCTCCGATGCGGAAAAGTTAGTTTTAATCTTTAAAACCCTTTATTTAATATCTTTATTTGTCTAATTTATAAAAATCGAATTATAAAAAGTGTCCCTAGGTACAACACTTTCCCCTATATATTATGAGAAAATACAGATTAAAGTTGTGCAACTCATGCTAAAATACCTTCTCAATCTTTATAGTACCTAACAATCTGAGACAATTAAATTATAAAACCAATACACAAGAAAGTATATTTAATAACAATAAAGTGAATAGAGAAAATTCAATCTTAAATCCAACAATTATTTTTTATTGAGCAGGTAACTAAAGTTGAATACAATAAATATTTAGTGCAATTGAGAATGGAGCTATTGAAGAGCATATCTAGTGATTATGATTGTGATAATCCCAATATAAAATCGGCAATCAACATCTATTTTAATTGCAATCCACAAAATTGGGACAAACTGTATGAGTGAAGTGAACTTCTGAAACTTATTATTTTATGTTTAAATAGTTGAATGTCGAATACAGTAAAAAGTAAAAAGATATGTTAATTTTAAAAAGCTAATTAATTATTTGAAAAATAACATGGCGGGAGAAGTGACCAAAAATGTTTCGTTAGGTTGTAGTGAAAGGTTACAAATTACAACGATATTACATAAGAAAATGGTATTCTTACCTAGAGGTCTTGGACGCTCTTTTTCGGGGTTGCAACCTCTCCTACAAAACGGTAGCGGGGGTTCAATGGGATATTATTGAAATTTATTATTAGCATGTAACATTATCGACTTCACTTCGAGAACTTTTGATTGCCGTGAATTAATAGAGTATATAGATTTATACCGCAAGAAATGTTTTGAAGTCTCAAAGTTTGTTTTTTAAAAATATTTTATCATTCAAAATTAATTATTACAATGAAAATGCATTTGATATCTACAAAGCTTGACTTAAAACAGAGATTAAAACAGTTAAAATGAAAAATGATATGATTAACAAATCCTTGGAAATGAGGTTGCTGAGTTTGTGATTCCGATAAGAAGTTGTGAGATAATTCCTCCCTTCGAAAATCCAACTTCGAGGTCTAGCGAGGAAGTTGAACACTAGCCAAGTCAATAGGGTGGTCTTCCGTTGGTTGCATCCACCGGGAATGAAGTGTCTTGCCAACTATGGTTCCTCCAATTAGAATAAGAAGACAATAAATGATTATTGTCTATACACTGGGCCTTGAGTAGATTTCTTGAAAATTTAATTCAGGATCGTTATCGGCGAGTTTTGATTTTATTTCTTGTAAATCGTCTAGGTTGATTTCTTGTAATTTGATACTGGTAGTACTCGTAGGTGCATATGATGTGTCAAATTCTAATTCTGGAAATAAAATGGGTTGTCCAGGAATTTCGGTGTCGTTTTTATTTAGGATTCCAATTTGGCTTGATTTCAACCAACAAACTAGTGGAATATTGATTAGATAGGTGCCGGTAATTTCAATTACTTCTTCTTGGTTTTGGCAGTTTAAAGTAATTGTTTCTTTAAAAGGCAAAATAGTAATCCAATCGTTTGTTTCTTCTAGTCGCTCGAAGAATGGATGATTGATGACGATTCGTGTTTCGTGGCAAGTGGAGGTGTTTTTAATATTTAGTAATTCGATTTCACAAGGATTTTCTTGTTTAATGTCTTGTAGTTTGATGTTCTCGCAGAACTACTGATTGGTCGGATAGAATTTAGGACAGGGTTCGCTCATAAATGCATATTGATTATTGTTGTCTTTCTAGGAATCACTGCTTTTAATCGACCTTGCTTACCAATTGGTATTGGATACCAATGATAGAGATCAAAGTTTTCGGTTAAAGTTATAGGTATTCGTAATATGTAAGTGATTCTATTATTAGAAATATAACTATCAATTTTTATAAATTTTTCAAATGACAAAATATTTTCTGAGTTTATTTCTATTGGTAATTTACCTTTTTCTATATTTCTTTGTAGTGCAATTAACTCGTTGTAAATTTCGCTAGTCTTTATTATACTAGGATGCATAATTTTTAGCCTTGAGAACAGTATGGCAGTTTCTATATCTTGTAATATAGAAATAATTATTTCAAACATGTTAATAATTTGATTAATGGTGTCTTCAATAAACTTAGCGTGTTTTCGGTATACAGATCCATCAACTATTAACGCAATTTGGCTCAATTTTGCCTCTAAAAGTTTTTCGTTGTGGCTTATTTGACTTATTGTCGTATTAAATTTATTTATTAAAGATATTAACAATGATTTTTGTGTTTTAATTTTGTCAGCTAATTGGTTTTGATTTTCTTGGAGATTTTTAATAAGTTGATCATATCTTTTACCGTCCTCAGTATCTAGGTTACCAGTTAGGTCTTTAAATACAGATCCTAACCCATCGATAAGTCCTTTTTTCGTCCTATGAGGTAGGGGCAAAATTTCTCGTAATTTATTTTCGGTTTTGTCTTTTAAGAGTAATAGAATTTTTTCATAATTTTCCAATTCACCAGTATAATTAATGTTTCTTGAAACGCAATATTTTAAATGATTTGAATGATAATGTAGTTTGTCGACTTCGTTGATAAGTGGGTTAAGGTCGTAATGATGTATTAAATTATAATAACTATGAGTCATTTTTGCAGTTCCTAATTTTAGTGGTATAAGTTTAAAATTGTTATCTAGGTTTTTTAGGGTGATTTTATTTTGCGAGGATCCGAGGATTCCAAGCGATCTGAAAGAAATCAAAAGAATAAAAGTTAATTAGGAAAATTGTAGGTAGTTTGTAAAAGCCGTTTTAAATTGTCCATGCCAATTTTAGTTTTAGAGTTGGCCGAAATTGTTTTGTTTTGTACGTTTACTTCCTTTATTGTTGTGGGTATGTTAAATATATTTGCTTGTTTTTGTCTTTCGTGAGTTTTAACATATATCTTTTGATTCTGTTGAAAGATCTCTGGGTCATCACGGTTTTTATTAATTTTTTCAATTCGTCTTTGTTTTCCGTTTAATAAGTCTTCATTAATTTTTGAGTATAGTATTTTAGTTCTTTCTTTGTGGTCGTTGATGTAGTCATTAATAAGAATTTTTCCAATATCTAGGTTAAAAGAATCGTCAGAGTTTAAATGATCGTTAATTACATCTATAGGTTTTCTTTTTGTCGTGGAATGTATTGAATGATTATGAGCCATGATTGCATAAGGCATTTGTAACAGTGGCCACTGATTGCTGTCATTTGTCATGATCACTGATGGTGATTGACAGCGGTAGTGCAGATGATGCTGGCACAGAGTTAGAGATGGTGGTGATTGAAAATAAAGAGTTTTAATTAAATGTGTTGTTATTATTAGAAAGCGACTAAAAATAACACCTTCATCAGAATATATAAAACTTAATACAGCATTTTTAAATTAATTGATGTTTTGAGGGATCTTGGGTATTTAATAATCTAATATGTTCTAGGATTGTTGAATGTAGTCTTTCAATTGAGCCTTGAGATTGGGGATGTTCTGGACAAGAAAAATGAATTTTAATTTCATGCAAATTTGAGAGTTCTAGAATTACCGAGTTTTTAAATTCGGTTCTATTGTCCGTGAATATTTAATCGGTAATTCCATGATGAGAGAAAAAGGTTATTAGATTATTAACAACTTCGGTGCTAGATAAACTCATTAATAGATATGCTTGAGCATATTTTGAAAATGTGTCAATAACCGTGAGGAATTTATTTCCTTCAAGAGAAAACGTATCTAAATATAGATATTGAAATGGTTTGGTTGCTGTTGGGGTTTGGTTCATTTTAATTGCTACAGGGTTGCTTTCATATTGTCTTTGTTGGCAAATATCGCAATTGTTTATGAAAGTTTGTATTGAATTTTTCATATAAGGCCAAAAGTATTTGTCTTCAAGTCTCATGTAAGTTTTATCTATCCCTCTGTGGTTCGTCTTACCCTCATGATAAGCTTGTATAATTTCGTTTATTTCGTTTTCGTTTGTAATATCTATTAGTTTTTGGGTACACCTTTTAAATTTTATAGAAGAATGTTTAAAATATTTTTGCAAGGCTACTGAACATTTTTCAAATATGTTAGGGGTTTCGAAATAAATATAATAAGAACTATCTGGATTAATATAGTTTTTTATGAGGTGAATGACATCTGATTCGAAATTGTTATTAGAAATTTGAGCAATTATACGGCTTTTATTTCCAAACAAAATTTCTATTTTAGGTGTAGCTGGTGAATGAAGTACATCATTAATGATTATTTGGTTTTGTCCGTAATTTACTGCTGTATCAACTGTAGGTATTTCAAAAGTTGGGTTGTGTGTTTTATTGGAATATATAGTATCATTATCATTATTATCGTTTTCAACAATTTCAAGTACTTCATCATCTGGTATTTCGGTTTGTTGTTCAGGTTCGATATTTGTATTTTTGTCTACCTGTATTCTAGGGATATATTGTCTGCGTTGTCGTTTGCTAATGACGTATCGGGAATTGGTATATTTTATGTGTATAGGTCAATAAGATCATTGTCATTAGTACTTGGCTGTGGTGGATTATAATTAAAAAGTCCTGGTTTTGTTCGTTAAGTGGGTCTATATCTTTTAGAATATCCTCTAATTGTTGCGACAACGGACTCGTCTCCTTAGTATGGAGTTCAATCCTTGATAGAGCGTCTGCAGGTGAATTTAAACTACCTTTTTTATATATAACATTGAAATCAAATTCTGAAAGTTTCAATTTCCACCTAGTGAATTTGGCAAGTACGGCCGAAAGTGTTTTATGGCCCAAAAAATTGCCAAAAGTTCCTTTTCGATAACCGAATAATTTTGTTCGGTATCGTTGAGGGTGCGAGATGCATAGGCAATTGGTAGGTCCTTGCCTATTGGTCCTTGAGAAAGGACTGCTCCAAGAGCGACATTACTTGCATCAGTTGTTAGGTTAAAAGTTTTAGAAAAATCAGGGTATTGTAGAATTGGTTCATTAATTAATAAATTTTTGCATGTTTCAAAGCACTTAATGAATTCTTGATCATGTACGATCTTTGCTCCTTTTTCAAGCATTTAGTCAAGGGCTTCGTTATTTTAGCGAAATTTTGAATAAATCGGCGATAGTAGCCTAACAATCCTAAAAACTCTTAATATGTAGGTTGTAGGAGACGGTATTGGATAATTTTTTATGGCTTTTACCTTATCAGGGTTAGGTTTCACACCCTGTGGTGTCACAACGTGACATAGGTAGGCCACCTCTTTTCTTAAGAATTCTGACTTGTTGAGTTGAATCTTAAAATTCGACTCTCTAAGTCTCTGAAAAACATTTTTTAAGCGGTCAATATGTTCTTGCAATGACGTAGAAAATATAATTATATCATCTAGATAAACCAGGCATTGCTCGTTCTGAATACCTCGCAGTATGTTGTCCATAACACGCTGAAATGTCGCTGGTGCTCCTTTAAGGCCAAATGGCATTCTTAGGAACTCCCAGTGACCGTTTTCATCCATTTCGATCTGGTGAAACCCACTGGCCAGATCGAGAGTGGTAAAATACTGACATCTACCGAGTTTGTCGAACAAATCGGTGATGTTAGGGAGAAGATATTTATCATCTATAGTTTTAGAATTTAACTCCCTATAATCGATTACTACTCTCCATTTTCGTTCCCCCGAGGCGTCCATTTTCTTTGGAACAAACCTGATGGGAGACAACATTGTGAACTACTAGGCCTAATTATTTTATTATCTAACATATTACTTTTCCGCCAACCTATCTAATATGCGAGAAAAGTATTGGTTTACCCACAAAAAAGTTGGAAATTTTTTTTTGAGTTATTTTTACGTTATCCATCAACAACAATACGAAAAAACGGCTTTTAGAAAAAAAATCCTGTGTGTATGTCGTCGTCGTCGTCGTCGTCGTCGTTGTCGTCGGCCACTTTTCCTTGCAAGTCTTGTTAGCACGATACAGCCTCCGGAGTGCAATAAGTCACCAATTTTATGATGAAATATTGTTAAGGACATTTCACAGATGAACCCTATTGATTTTCAGCTCACCAGAGCCAGTACAACGGGTGCTATGGTACTTGAAGTACAACATTTTGTCGTTTTTCGAGAAATTTCAGTTTGTTAGCACGATACAGCCTCCGGAGTTCAACAAGTCACCAATTTTATGATTGAATATTATTCAGGGCGTCTCACTGATGAACCCTATTGATTTTCAGCTCACCAGAGCCAATACAACCGGTGCTACAGTACTTTAAGTACGATATTTTTGTCATTTTTGGAGAAGTTTCAGTTTGTTAGCACGATACAGCCTCCGGAGTATACACAACTGATGAATTTTATGATTGGATATTATTCAGAGCGTCTTAAAGATGAACTCTATTGATATTGAGCTCACTAAAGCCAGTACAACGGGTGCTGTGGTACTGTAAGTACCAAATTTTTGTCATTTTTGGAGAATTTTCAGTTTGTTAGCACGATACAGCTTCCAGAGAGTATACGATTGATCAACTTTATGAATGAGTATTGTTCAAGGTGTCTCACAGATGTACCCTATTGATTTTCAGTTGACTAGAGCGAGTACAGCGGGTCCTATAAAACTAGATATACCACATTTTTGGTTATTTTTGGAGAAATTTCGGTTTGTTAGCACGATACATCCCCCGAAGTGTATACAAGTAACAATTTTATGATAGAATATTGTTCAAGGCCACAGATGCGGAAAAGTTAGTTTTAATCTTTAAAACCGTTTATTTTTTATTTGTTTTTGAACTTCGTCTTTATAAATAAAAGGGTATCTATATGGTCGTGTATATACAAGTATTTCGTCATTTTTATTAATTTTATGTTTTATTTTATTTGTAAGGGTTAGCGGTAAATCATCTTGATGAAATATATCTGCGTATTCCTTAATTAGATTAATTATTTTAGTTTTTTCTTCTATATTTGAATGATTAGTACTAAATTTTTAAAAATCCAAATTTGTTTATAAGTTTCATCAAAATGATTTAATTCAAATTGTTGGATAGTTTGTCTATCAAATGTTTCTACAATAATGGGTTCAGAAAAATCTAAGGTAATTGAATCTGTGTAACTGTTAGAAATTGTGGTTAACGCAGTCCCATTTTTCGCTATAGATAGAGATTCTGGTATTTCACAATTTCCAAGTTTTTGATAGGGAATTATTATTTCTCCATTAGAAATATTAGTTTTCACTTTTATTATTCGTACACAACGAGGCGCTATGTTTATTAAATTCACTTCGTTGTTAGTGGGATGATAAAGTAACTGTATTTTTGTATAAGGAGTTGACAAGTATCCTTTATTAATATCTATGTTGGCTTTTAAAATTTTAAGGATATCCATTTCTATTAAGCCGTCTAATATACTATGAAATTTAAACAAAAAGAATTTTTGATATGAAGGTTTTGGTAACTTAAATATTTTTGACATAGGTATTAAGGTACTATATATATATGAGCAGATTTTTGAAGGGCGGTTGACACGATAAACGGGTCATCTTTAATATGCTTAGAAAATAACTTAAGTGCTACATTTGGGTCAACAAAGGACTTTGAAGACCCGGAATCTATTAAAAATTTTAATTCGTATTCACTTTTATTTACATTATTAAGGGATATTACTTTTGGTTCTACGTGGTAGGGCTGTTGTGAGGCTGGTCCTGAAAATTTATTTCGGGAATAATAAAATTAATTAGATCATTTTCAGAACTATTTACAAGAGTATCTGAATTGGAATTTTGAGGATAAAAATCATTATCCTGACATTCTGCATTGAATAATTCTTCGGATATAAAATTTCTTCGAGGTTGATTTTGGTTAAAAGGATTTGCGAAATTTGTACCGTTCCTTGTATTAGCATTCATTAGTATGCCTCTAGGAAATGTATTACGTGTGGAAATGGACATTGGCGTTGGGTTCGGTAAATTTTGTTTGGGTAATTGATTAGGTTTAAAAACATTGACATTTCTATTTTGATTGAAGGTTTGAGAATTGGCTGGACAATTTTGGTTTCTTGGGGGCCGTGGTTGAATATTTACTGGACCCATCGGAAAAGACTTTTGGGCTTGAAAGAAATTATTGTTTGGGAAATTATTATTATTTGGAGTTTGTGTATTATAACCCTGGTTGTAGAAGGTATTTTTCTATTATTAAAATTACCTCGATTATTAAAATTGTTCCTATTGTTGAAATTTTTATTTGACTTTTGTTTATTTACATTTTCATTTTGGAAATATTGGATATTATCTTCATCCAAAACATATTGTAAAGCTTGGTTCAAAGAGTCAGGCTTCATACAGCGTATTGTTGTTCCAAGCGGTCCTCTGAGACCTGACAAAAAGGTTTTCAAGGCTAAATTGTTATACAAGTCCTTTTTCAGCAATTTATTATGATGTGTTGTTTCATGTAACTCAACGTTACTGCATATTAAATTTAAAATATTCAAAATTCTGTCATAGAAATATTGAGGTCGTTCGTTATTTTCTTGTCGCATCATGACAAGATCACGATTCAAACAGGCCTCGTCCCTTTGATCTGCAAAATTTCTAGAAAGGTTGTCCCCAAGTGATGTCCAAGAAGTGACGTTTTGAATATTTACAACCAGTTTAGCATTGCCACGAAGTTTATGTTCTGTGTAATTTCTCACAGCTTCCTCTTGATTCGTGGTGATTCGGCGTCGAAAAATTGTGTTTTATTTTAGAAGATCTGCTAATTTATTCATTATCTCGTTTTTATATTCTGTTCCCTGATCTGATCGTATCTCTTCCATTAATCCATAATTCGGTATAAAATTGTCGAATACTGCTTTAGCTACTTTTTGGGTTTCTTTATTCCTAACTCGTATCATTTCTGCGTACTTCGTGAGTTCACATAATATTGTTATATAATACTTATTTCCGTTGCTCTTTTCTGTAAATGGACCTATTGTGCCTATATATATATATATATATATATATATATATATATATATATATATATATATATATTGTATCAAATGGTTTGAATTACGTGTCTGTTATGACAAATTTCTCTTTGTGTTGTGGTTTAGCTTTATTTATTTGACACTCGTCACATTTTCAACGTATGCTCTTACATCTCTCTCCATGTTTTTCCATCTAAAATTCGCTCTTATCTTTCTTAAGAGTCTGTTATTTTCTGAATGTCCTCCAAAAATTGAATCATTGTGATATCTTTCTAAGATCTTCATTATTTATTTTTGCTGTTCCACTACTTTTGGAACGCTACATATACTTATTGGTAAATTTTTCAATACTCTTTACCTTCATCTATAAATTCTTTTATTGTGCACTTTGTAAAAATATTATCAATTTCATAAATTTTCATTCTCTTTATTCCATTCTTTATGGACAGCTTCTCCAACGCTCGGTCTAAGTCGAAGTTGTGTTTCTCTGCCTGTAATAGTTTGCTAAATCTTATCCTGTTCCTGACCCGTACGTTCATCCTCAGTGAAACATGGTTAATTTCAAAATATGGGATAGGCAATGTATGCGCTTCTAAATTATTCAATACTTTTATTACTGATGGGTTTTCTAATGGCATTTCATCTGCCTCTTTTTCCTGATCCTTTTCTGCTTGTGTTTCCTCCTTTCTAGTTTGTGCTCTTGTGATGGCTAATATGTGAGAGTTATTTATATATAAATCCCTAAGCTGTTCTATAGAAATTCTTGACATACTGTCTGCGTAGTTTCCTTTTCCTTTTACATATTGTATTTCGAAGTTGTATTATTCTAAATCTAATCTAATTCTCGTCAATTTTGAAGTTGGGTCTTTCATTGAAATTAGATGTGTCAATGGTGTGTGGTCTGTCTTAACTATAAACTTTTGACTTCCATACAAATAACATTTAAAATGGTTAATTCCCCAATGTATTGCTAGTAATTCTTTTAAAATTATGGGTTTGTTAATCTCGCTATTTTTAAATCCGCGTAAAGCAAATGCTATAGGTAGGTTAATACCTCCGTAATTTTGAATCAATATCGCTGAACAAGCCTTATTTGATGCGTCAGTGGTTAAGATAAATTGTTTGTTAAAATTTGGATACTTTAATATGAGCGGTAATATTAATGCTTTTTTCAAAATCTGAAATGAATTTTCACATTCCAAAGACCAATTAAATTTCACATTTTTCCTGGATAATTTATTAAGGGGTAGGCATATTTCTTCGGAATGAAACGTCTGTAATAGTTACAGAATGCAACAAATATTTTTGCCTCACTCGCATTTTTCGTTCTTGGGTACTGCTCTATAACTGAATACTTTGCTTTATCTGGGGAGACGCCTTCACTTGACAAATTGTGACCTAAATAAGTAACTTCTCGCCCGAAGAATCGGCAGTTTTAAGGGTTTAGTTTCAAATTGTATTTGCGACAAGCGTCAAAAACTTTCCTGAGATTATTTAGATGATGCTTTTCCGATATTCCTATTACTACTATGTCATCCATATAGAGAAATACTTTTTCTGGTGTTAAATATGAAAATGCTATGGACATCATTCTTGCAAAACTGTTTGGACTAACGTTCAGTCCGAAGGGTAGTCTCGTAAACTGAAATGAACCTTTTCCAACGACCACATAAGAAAGTAACACATATCGCACTCTCTACTCCCATGAAAAGTGACCTTTATTCTCACGCGTGCGGAAAGTAACTTTTTATGCTGCCACTTTAGAAAATGCGTTTTTCAGATCATTTTTTAACTCGGAAAGTGCGTCGTTGCCGGTCTAGATCGCAGAATTGACTTAACTGCTCGGCAAAGTACCTACTTTCCCGAGCTCTTATGTCAAAAAATTCATTAAAGACAAAATACCAGATAGGGCATCGAGGGTGAACTTTGGTTAAAAGTGGCTGGGCATCGAGGATGAATTTTTGTTAAAAGTGGCTGGGCATCGAGGATGGACTTTTATGAAGCTTGGCGAGGCATCGAGGACGGCCATTTATGCAATTTGGGTAGGCAATAAATATTCTGTTTCTATATTATTGTCAAATTATTGGTGGCTGCATAAAAAATATTGTACGCGCCACACTCGGAAAGTATATTTACAGGACTCGCATGCTTTTAGGGCTCCGCCTTAAGCATCGCCCTGAAACTTGCACGCTCGCCCTGTAAAGTGTATAATTCAATTTGTTCCCCAGTTGTATCTAATAAGTACTTACTTTTGTCATTTTTTCAAATAAACATTAATTATCTTTATTTCACTATAAAAGTAATTGTAAATACATGTGCACTTTTTATAGAAACAATATTCAATCATTTACTGTCACAAATAAAACGTACCTAAGATTAGTCAGGTCACTCAATAAACACGATCTGATATTTACATATTGTTCAATAAAATGGGTGGTCGTAGGAAAAATATTGTACATTACTTGTGCGAAAGTGACTTCTCACTATCGTGGGATTGTCGCACTCGGCTCACGCCTCGTGCTATAATATTTCCCACTCGTCTGAAAAGTGTCACTTTCCGCACTCGTAATGTAATATACTATTTTCTGTACTAAAGAAAGTGGGTTTTCTAGAAGATTGCTCCAAAAGAATTTGATGAAAACCTGACATAAGGTCTAAAATTGAAAACCATTTAGATCTGCCTAATTGATCCTAGATTAAATCGATACGGGGTAAAGGAAATTCATCCATGACAATTTTCTTGTTTAATTGTCTGAAATCAATGCAAAGTCTCCATGCCTTGTCCTGGGTTGTGAACTTTTTGGGGACTAATAATACTGAGCTATTATAATATGAAATTGACGGTTCCACTACACCTTGCCTTAAGAGTTTATCTACTTGACTATTTAATTCAGTCGTTTGTGAATGTGGGGTGCGATAGTTTTTTATATATATTGGAGTATTGTATTTTACCAATAGCTTTTGTTCGTAAAAGTTATTATGAGTTAAAATGTAATTTTTTAAAGCGCATACATCTGAGTAATTCTCACATAAATTCGTCAAGTAATTTCTTACATATTCCGGTACTTCTAAGTCTAACGCTTCTCTCAACTCTTTCATTCGATTCTTACTTTCGCTCTTCATCGTGTATACATTGAACAATTCTAAATCCAAGATTTTGATGTTTCTCTTTTTTATTTCAATACTCTCGTAATTTGTGTTTGAAATTCTAACATAAGGAGTTGTACATGATATGATTGCTCTAGCTAAAAATACTCCCGGTTCTAACTCTTGACGTTCTACCACTTTTTCTTTCTTCAACTTTTTGAAATTTTCTACCAACCTGTATACTTCACATCTAGGTAGTATAGCTAATGTATTGTATTTTGGATTTTCAATAATCTGAGCAGATACTGAATTTTTACTTTCACTATTTATATGCAATTCCCATTGCACGTAGTCTAATATACAATTATATTTACTAATAAAATCTCTACCTATTGTTCCATTTGTGTATATAGGAAAATTCTCTTCAACTACTTGAAAATTGTGATTAAAAGCTACATTTTTAATGTAAAGAGTTATGTTTATTTCGCCTAAAGTTGTAACTAATCCTTGTGTTATACCTTTAATATTTAATTTTTGATTTGTCTGAATTAAATCATCTGGAAAATTTTGTGATATTCTAATTAAAGAAATGTCTGCTCCTGTATCTAAAATGAAATTACAAGTGTTGTCTGACATACTAGTTTGAATCTCTATATAATTTGAAAGTGATAAGTCAAAAGTATAAACTGAATGATTATCTAAAATCGTGGATTCACCATTTGTTGTATTACTCAAAACCCCAATTACTGGTTTTCGTTTACGTCCTCATTTGTTACTTCACACACTCTAACGTTGTTATAATAGTTGTGATTTGCAATCGCCTTTTGCCCTTTTGGCATGTTGTGTTGTCTTCCAAAGTTATTGTACTTATTGTCCCTGGGTACGTAGTTGTTTCTAGTACTGCTATTATTATTGTTGTATCGGTTGAAGTTATTCCTGTAATATCGTCCTTGATGAGTATTGCCAATATTTCTGCCATAATTCCTCTGACTATTCCCTCCTGTTGTTGGATTCGTTTTGTCTACCAAAGCTTCGATTTCCTTTGTAGTGTAATATTTTACAAGAGATCAAGGTGACGTGATTTCAGTCAAGGTGAATTCCATGGCTGAACGCTGTGTTCGCATAAACTATGATTTGGTTTGTATATACTTGTTATCGCGCGTTGTTTACAATATGCTTGCAATAACTTTTAAAATATTAATCGTCTTATGACCTTCATGCTTCAATTTCTATAATGCCTAAAATTAATTATATAGGGATTCACTACACAATAGTATGGAGGTAGTATTACAAGGGTGTAACCTTAATCTTTGCACAGTTCGTCAATATAATATATTTTTCGTAACTTTAACTTGTTAAGCAAATATTTTTTTGTTGGGGCTCTCGTACGATTGGTCGCAGGAAAAGGTATATTATTTTCAGACATAAATGCAATTATTTCTGCTACTATTTGGTATATTTCGCAATTGTCGAGAGTGATACGATGCGTTGTCCATAACGTTTCCTGTGGTGGAATATTAGGTAGAAGCTGTTCTCTAAGCCAATTTTCAAATAAGTCTGCTGTCATGCCTTAAACAGCAATTTTTACTATTGTCTACCCAACCTTAAGTTACTACGGAATGACTATCTAACCATGTTTCGTCAAGAAAAATAATGTGTTTATTAGAATGTCTGAAGTCTTTTATTTTACGCAAATAATCTTACCATCATTGCACTATTCTATTTGATTTTTGTGTTTAAATTCACAACTTATTAGGCCTTGATGCAATGTCTACACGCTGGTATAAGTGTCTTTTTGCTGTATAACTTCCAATGTCGCAACACTGTTCTCCTTATGTAAATTACAAATAGTTCTACGTATAAACTCTTGCGAACTTATGTGAATTTTTTGAAATTTGTCCTAACACGTTTTTATATTGTCAGTATTATCCACAACAACTTCTATCGTGATAACTCAATATGTGGAAGTACTATTTTTTTATTATTATGCAATTCTTCCTGTGATTGCATTATCAGATTGCTGAATACATTCCATTAAAAATGATCAACCATAAAAGATGATTCATTACTCTTCAGGCTTGATACGCCCTTCGGCTTATAAACTCCGCTCAACCTTGTGATTCACCGTTTTAATTGTTTGAACACCTAAAATTTTGGATTTTGACGCTTGTCTATCAAGTTCACATGGACTATCGCTTCCTTTGAATGTAAACGGGTAATAAACACTATTTTTCATTCGTTTCTTTGCATATACGCTCCTGTTAGCAAAGTGAGTTTATGATTTTCTGGAACCGTTGGTGATATTCATACTGATCATACTATTTCCTACTACTACACGAAGGTTCACTTCCGGTCTCCGATGAGGGCCGGTTGTACCAAAAAAAGTTAACCATCGATTTCACTGAACTTTCGGTCAACATTGAAAGTCATTCAAAGAAAATGCTGATTTGTCACACCAAGTGTAATTGAACTTAAAATAGGTTTGGTTGGCAAACATGACGAGTCAAAGTGACTAACTTTATTCCTTTCTATTTAATGATTTATGATGTTAAATCTCGACACGGGTTTCGTCTTTAGCTTGAGTTATGAATATCTATGCTATTGTTTGATAACGATATAAAAATCATGAGTAGGTACTGTGATAGGAAAGGTACAGAAGTTTGAGATAAGCAAAAACTTTACATCGATGGAAGAGAATGTTTTGTTGTGGTTGTAAAAAAATATTGGCAGTCCATTGAATTGGAAAAGTGCGACGCAAATACAAATTGAATAAAAAATGATGCTTGGGTCAAAGAACCTTAAGAATTTCATGATGGTTTTGATTCCGTTCAAAATTTTTCATTAAACCTATTGTAACAAGAAATGTACATTATTGGGTAGACGGTTGCCAAGTTACTTGTGGTTTCTGAACTCTAATCACAACTGATACACTTACTTGTATTTGTAGCAATTGCAACATGTAATCTTCAATTAAAAAATAAACAGTTCGTTTTGACATTCGAAGTCTGCTTTTTAAATCAGTGTCATTCCATATTTCAAAATTATCTACCCTTTCTCTATAAGTTTTTGGTAATGTTGGGTAATCGATCTGCTAACTCATGCAATAGATCGATTTTTTCAAATTTTAGTTTCTTTTGAGTGGAATTCTCGTTTACTTTTCACTGCTGCCCAAAAAGTTGGGTTATATATCATGAAAACCGACCTTTGATCTATAGTTCTGGACTGATCCAGATTGATAGAATGCATCTAAAACCATGAACGGATATCTACCTTGCACTGCTGTTGAACTTAGTTGGTACAACTGGCCCTGGAAGACGATAACAGTCTTTGTTATCGAAATGCGCAATCAGACAGTATAAGTGTGAGTGTTGGTATATTGGTAGTGAATAGTGTGTCCAGTAAGTATACTGGGTTTCCGTATTATGTACATATAAATCCGTACCTGCGATGAGACATAATATTATGATCGGATTTATTCCACGAATGGAGGGATTTCTTAAGAACACGATTATAAGCACACTTCCATCTTCCGGAATATAACAAAAGTCATCAAGCTGTAACCCATATACCCGAAGAAATTTTAGAAGTATATTAATGCAGTGTATTGACAATGACGAACGCCTTCTAGCTGAATTCGGATTTAAAACTACGTGAACATATACTTTTCATATTGTACTTCTTGATATTGCTCACAGAATAAAATGTAGTTACATCTGCATTTTTTTCTTGTATTGAATTTCAAAATAAGCACGTCTGCCCCACCCGGTATAATCGAATATGTGCAAACAGGGTCATTTGAAATTCTACTTACTTTTTATAAACAACTCCGTTGATTTGAAATATTTTTATTGGTGTTATAATCTGCTCCTCAAAAGTCAGGATAGTACATAAATGTTGGATTAATGTTAAAAATTATTAATTGGTATATTCACCCAGTTTCTGTTTATATTAGTTTAATGTTTACTTGCTTATCTGACTAGTTTTTGTGTTTTCAAGTTGATAAGTCTTAGACTTCTAAACATGAGTCTCTCACTGAAAAGTACGTGAGAGACAAACCGTTATATTGGCAGCGTAGTCGCTTTGTCCCACTCTACAGAGTAGTCACTTTTGTCATAATATCGCTAAGTCCATTTCTAAATGTCTATGTTATATCATAAAGGTGATATGTCAACATGAGGTTATTTGTCATTGGTTATATTTTAGGTTAGTTTCGGTTGTCATACCTTCTTCTTCTTATTAATGTCCTCTTTCCAAATGCATCTGAAGACAGTTATTATGACCTCATAATGTTGAAAAGAGACAGCGACAATTTTGATCTGTTCTGACAGCTGTTATTCTTAAAAATCTTGACTTTGATATTTTCAGCCAAAATACTTAATCAGTGGTTGTATGTTTTATTTGAATTTCTTATTATTCTTGTAGGATAGAGAGTGTCTTAGTTCCATTGTTTTGTTATTGTACTAATTATTAGCAATTTTCGGTAATTTAATTGTTCATTAAACTGAAATTAGTGTTTACAAGTCTTCGTTTACACCACACTGTGGCGCTTCCCTACTTGTTTTAGTTCAGTTATTGGTTCCCCTTCATTCAGTTAACTGTGATTTAAAATTTATATTTTTGTTTTGAATAATTCCTAGACATAAACTTTCTTCGGTTGAAGCTAATAGGGCTGTAGGTATGATTGAAGCGGGTAGTCTGCAGAGAGAAGTTGCGGACGTGTCCCAAGTAAGTGAAAGTGTTATTTCGCGGCTTCTCTGTAGGTATATAGCAACTAGAAATGTGAAATGAAGACCTAGAAGTGGACGACCAAGGGTTACCACCCCGCACAAAATTCTTTTCTGGCAGTATCTACCCGTAGAGAACTTCTGAATACTTGTCTCCGTTTCAATTGAAATAGTACGTCGAAGACTACACACGGTTAACATATGTTCACGACGACTTTTGAGAAGAGTTTCATTGAAACACAAATTCATAGACGTGCTCGATTAGTATGAGCTAATGAACGTGTGAATTGGCTTGTTATAGGGAGGTTAGTATGGTTCACAGATTAGTCGAGGTTTGGACGGTTTTCTGTTAGTCAGCATGTTTGTGTAATAATTTTTCCTCGAGTGTCCAGAAGTCGAAGAAGAGTGAAGGAAGATCATCCGTTCAGAGATGGTACAATTGCTGTTTGGGAAGGCATTTGTTTTAATAGGCGTACAGAGTTGTTAGTACTTGATGGAAACATAATTGTGCAGATGTACTTACAACAACGGATTAACAATGTTATACGTTTGTTTCATGCTGATATTGGACCAACATTCCCCTTTTTAGATGATAATACTCGACCGCATCGTGCAAGAGTAGTTGATGGCGCTTTGGACTTCCATGCTATCGCGTATTTAGCACTGCCCCTTTATCGCCCAACCTCATTCCTATCGAGCATGCTTGGGACCAGCTACAATGAGTCTTGAATTCTCCTCAACCACCGCCATAGACAACTTTCACCCAGATATTGGACAAAAATCGATCAAGGCTACTTCAACGACCTCATTGATAGTATGCAGAGGGGTAGTTTGGCTGTAATTGAGGCTGTTGGAGGAAAACCTACTCGTTATTAACGTATTACTATAATTTTTAATGAAGTTAAAATGGTACACAACCTCAAATTGTTGCTTCAAACTGCAAACGTATTGCGCGAAAGGAAACCCAAACGGTGATTTAAAAGACAAAACATTTAATTTATAATATATAAACACATGATGACCAAAAATCGTTATTTGTTAAAACACAATCTCATAATTTATGAACTTCCTTAACTTTTGTGGAGCAGTTTATATAGACACATGTTTTGTCATAACATCTTTTACCTACACAATTTCATAGAAGACATTAGTATTTTTTGTTTTTTTTTATTATATATTAGCAATAAGTCAAAATATATTTCAGTTCTGCCCATTCATATTTAAATAAAAACGTTCTATACTTTTGTACCTGATCTCTGATGCTTACAAATGTTGCCAATTGAAATAACAGTATGAATTCACTCCGTGAATTCTCTTGCAGTAATAGTAGTATTTTATTTCAAAATGTAACTGAATGTTATATGTGGTTGTCTTGCATTTTATGAAATCATGCTTACTGTGAACAATAAAATGGAAGAAGATAAAATGATGTACTTCTATTTTTTCAGGAAGCTAGAACTTTGAGAGTGCCTCATTACTTGCACTTTCGAATAATGAAGTTACACATGACTTTTTTAGGAGATGTATTCCAGCTTTGTTGAAATTTAGATACAATGTTGTTTGGTTTATATAATTTTCATATAAATTCAGAGGTTCTCGAGTTAATTTTTTAAATGTTTTTGCCGTTGGAATATAAGTTGAATCTTTATATCACAATTTGGAGTAAATATGCATACTATTGCAAATTTAGTGAATATAAGAAAAGTGAATAACATTGTACTCACAAGAGAAGTAGAATTACACTTTAAGGTGTTTTGTTTTATAAATGTCAAACGTGAAGTCGAAAATTTAATAATTCGATATAAACTACGTATACCCACAATTTAAAGTTCTACTACACTTTGTTATCGTCGCATTAGATCGCAGCTACATTGAAGTTATGCTAAATTACTTAATATAGTAAACTTTTGGCGCCCAGTGCAAGTTACCTTGCTAGAAATGGAATTCCGATGGGGAAACTAGCGTCACCTTTAAATTGTATATATAGTTTTTACTTAATAAACGATAAGGAATCAGTAATTTGTCTTTATTCAAACTACTCATACATCTAACTATTTGTATACGTTCGAATGTATACAATAATCCATTGTTATATACATTCCTTGTAATTCAATTCAATTGTATGTAATTAAATTTACTGTATCAACCATTACTTTGTGTAATATACAATCTTATCATTATAAATAAAACTAACTGTGTCTAAATAATTCCACTATATAATGAGAAGAGGAGAAAATTCTAAAATAAGTGACAATTGTTTCGTAATATCTTAAAATATCATCGTCAGAATGACAAAGTAACATTTGATGTGATGCCTACCTGATGTTTTTTTAATTATTTTTGGTTAGACCAAGAAGTGATCTATTTTGTGACTCAATATCCTGAATTGTAAATTTTTGTGAAACTTGAGGAATTTGTGCATTCACATTGTTTAAAATGTCAATTAAAACAATGACTAAGACAAATTTTAAAAATCATACTTATAGGAAGTGCATATATGCATATATGCAATACTAGGATAATTAGAGGTCAACTTTATTAAGAATGACTTTTATTTTTTATAATTACATTTTTACATTGCAACCAATGCATAATCCAGTGCCACATTTTACACACATGGTTCTGACAATAGAAGTACATCCTTCATTAGCACATCTTCTCCATTTATTATTTGGTAAGAAAACAAGCAGATGGTCTCTTCCGTCATAGCTAACGTCATTGGATACTCTACCTTCTGTTTCACTTGCTCTTGCTACAGGTGGTCTACCAGCGCCTTTGGATTTTGTTCCATATTTGGCCAAATAAGTAGTTACTATGTCTCTACGAAATTCTAACTGCGTAGTTGAGTTACCGGTGTTAGTATAAATATACCATGCATTCTGGATAGATACATCTAATATCTACGTGAATAGACACCACCGCCATTTCTTTTAGCGGACACTGATCCGCTGCCTAGACACATTTTAATCCATGAGATCAGTCCCGCCCATGGAAGTTATATATTTCCGAATTAGATTCGGTTGCGGAGCTAGGACAATTTTTTTATCTTGTTTCGAATACCGCTTAACATTCATAAAAGGTTGTACATCATAACAAGTTGACGCTACAGTCACAGTGTTGTTGTCAACCCATCTTGAAAATAGTATTCCAGTAGTTATGTCAATAGTAGAGTGACAGTCGCCTCTGTTCGCGTTTGCTAAAGGTTTCTTGCTGGGAAGTGTGATTCCTTTAGGTACTCGATTTTGTCGGTACCTGTGCACCAAATACCAATATCTCGCATATCTTGTAATAAATGTATGCCTGTGAACAAATTGTCAAGGAATAATTTGTAAAGCAATTTTCTTTTTGCATCTGGAAGTTCGTGTAATAGACCTAATAGAGGAGCGGTGCTTTTTCCATAACGAACTTCATCTTCATTGACTGAATTTGAATTTTTACCTTGATAGATATCAAAATTTATGAGATATCCTCGTTTGGAATTGAGTGACCACATTTTGAAACCAAAGCGAATTGGCTTCTCCCTAATAAACTGCTTGCAGCTATTTCGGCCAAAATATTTCACCATAGATTCATCGTAATTTATATCTTGATCGTGGACGTAATATTGAATAATTTTTTCTTTTAGTTTATTTATTAACGGCCTAACTTTTTATGCTTTATCATTTCTATCTATTTCATTATTGTCTGCTAAATGTAAAAATTGCATAATAAGCTCAAAGCGGTTTCTCCTCATCGCATTTTTCACTAGTAGATTACCCATATCTAATCCGCTATCCCAATCAAATCGTTTCCCTGGCTTTGCATCATAACCAGTCAATATCAAGATAGCAAGAAAACATTTTAACTCATCAGCAGTGATTTTGGGATCAGGACAATTTTTGAATAGTGCATATTTTCGACATTCACGCACTCAATAAGCTCATCACACCAAAACAGTTCAAATATTTCAACTACTGATAAATGCTCAAATTGAGAGAAATCACAGGGAAATACAAAATTACCCTCTCTATTTAGCAAATCTCCAGATGTTCACAAATGAGTGATGTTTTGTCGTTTATACCTAGATTTTGTTGACTTTGTTGTTGCTTCCTCACCCTGCATTGCTTCTGCATCCTGGGCCACTTCGACATCCTGAATGACTGCCACATCCTTCTTACATATTCTGAATCGTTTCCACATCTTGATATTCCTTGAGAATTCGTTTGTTATTACATACTTTTATTTCAGCCTGTGAACAGAGCTGATTCCCAGAAAGTCGATCCAAATCGAAATCAACTTCTTCATCCCCAGACTCCTCATCGGTTACTATGTTCACCTCAGGTGGTTCAATAAATATAGCTTCAATAGGAACACTAGAATAATAATCATCTTCAAATGCAAGTCGTAAAGCCTCCTCTAGTGTCAGCCCTTTTCTGAAATAAAAAAGTATGGTCAATACTGACCCGCGAATTAAAAGACAGAATAGAAAACGAATATCGTATGTGGCTTTGATGATATAAAGAAGATTGTAGCCGACGAAGCATTAGCAATAAATCTATAGTCGGGTGTTTATTTGTCCAAATTACCAATAATCTCAAATAAATCATTTAGTGTGAGCACAGGATCCTATTATCCTAGAGTTGCATATATGCAACAAGTAACTTTACGACTACAAAAAAATATACAAACGGGTCCTGTTTATTCCGTTCACTAATTGTGAGGATAGATAACACCAATATAAAGACACAATTCATCAAAAATATAAAAAAAACACTTAACTTGCCAAAAAATGTACTTACTCAAATCGGACGCCCATCTTCTTCAAATTTTCAGAACACAATTCAATAAAATACCAAAAATTTCACCCCAGATCTCAACATAATCTAGCCAGCGGTCATAAACAAATAACCAAAATTGCGACATTGCAATTTACAGCGACCTCTATTCACCAAATTCAAATTTTCTCAACAGGAATGTCATAAACTTCGAGAAAAAGCCGTTGCATATATATCAGATCAGTGGTCAGACTTTAAGATCACTTTCTAACCGTATTGTTTCACATAAGAGTGATTGTAGATTGCATCCGGAGCGTTGCGCTTCAGCAAATCATGTTCATTCTCTTGACCATCGTATGAATTTTGAAGCTGTAAGGGTGTTGGCGACAGAGTCTAACAAGATTAAGAGATCATTTTTGGAAATGGCTTTTAATTCACAATTTAACAATGTCATTAACAAAAAAACTGACACAGACCACTTGAGTGAGATTTATTCCTTTTTGTTATCCTTAGATTACAACTATAACCTTCCTTCCACTAGTGACAATCACGTTCCCTCTATTGACACTACCCCTTTTGCGGACAGCTAACATATCTCCACCTCTTATATTGGGTGCATTGGTGTTGGTAGATGCACCCATTATCACTTTATTATTATACATATATATATATATATATATATATATATATATATATATATATATATATATATATATATATATATATATATATATATTACATAATTATTATTTTTACTTTAATAATTACTATATTATTAATATTATTACTTAATTGCTTTTGTTCTTTGTCTTCTCGGCTGGTGGTGATTTTGACTTTATCTTCCACCGAATACGTTTTGTTGTTATACAAACCTCTTACCATTGGAGATATATTATTTCCTCTTTTTCTTTCTTATGAATGCAATTTTTCAACCCTTCTGCATTCTTCATTTCCATCTTAAATATGAACTTTCACAACGGAGGCCACTCTCTGATGGGTTCTTGTTGTCACGTTCATCTACCTAACTATTGGTTGGCATTATTGTCTGTCAATTTAATCCCTCCAAATTAGGAGAATAACGATATCATTTCCTGGACGGATTTGACAATAAAAAAGCACTCGTGTTCGTTTGTCTGCAAAATGGTGTTAGATGTTGGCTTTTTTAGTCATCTTAATGTGATTGTGTTATTTTAAACCTTTGTTAGTTAACTGTTTCATATTTTAAATATCCGTAGTTTAATTCCATATAACATAATGGATTCTAACCTCAATTCGGAGGTAAGTTCGCACCTGTTGCGATTTCTTCTATATCTAACTTATTAACTACAGTATCTTAATGCTGTTTTTCCATTTCAGTATTCCTGATGATGAGGACACTCATCCTCGAAAGCTTGATAATTTTCCGTTAAGAGTACACTTTTTTCCGTTTCTCTTGCTGCATACCCCAATATTCACCAGTTTTATATCTATATATATATATATATATATATATATATATATATATATATATTATATATATATATATATATATATATATATATATATATATTTATATATATATATATATTTATATATATATATATATATATATATATATATATATATGCGGGATACTTTCTTTGACCTTTTATGTTATATATACATATATCTAAAGTTTTTCTTGGTTTTAGGTCGTTTTTATAAAATATAAACACAAAAAGACGGTTTAAGTTGGGATTACCATCATATATTAACGTTTCGGCTCACTCAAGCCTTTTTCAAAATATATCTACATCTAAAATAAAATGATTTCTTCACTAAGAGATACAATACAACGAAAATATTTTTCACTTACCTCAAACGTAGAATAATTGATGACATATACATTAAAATATCCATTTACAAATTTCGTTAAAAACATAAAATATACTTTTTACTCTACGAGTATTCACAACAAATAATCCATAACGTACATACACACTAAAACTATTTACAGTACTGATAGATATATCTTACTGAGGTTAGGTTACCATATGCCATAAAGCAAACAAAACTCTATCCAACAATTTTTCAAAATTAAAATCAAAAACGCCGAAAAATAAAAAAAGTAATATAATTCATCAAATTCCGTGTAACGATTGAAATGGTGTTTACATTGGACAAACCAGCCAGTATTTGGAAATCGCATAAAAGGACATAAATACGACAAAAAAATATAACAGCTCTAGCTTGCCACGAAAACTCAAAAAAACATACAGTTAATTTTGAAAACACAAAAATTATAGGGTCGGAACACAATACAAAAAAAAGGGAAATTTTAGAATCAATAGCTATCCAAAAAAACCAGCATGCCATTAACAATAAAAAAGATTTAAACAACCTGTCTATATAGGTCAAACAATTCGAAATTTTGAAATTAGACAAAAATTCATATTACAACAACCACAGAAATCACATGATGAAAAACATTCATTAATACCTAACACAGAACTAGAAGTACTACATATTTGTCATAAGAAACAAGACCTAGATTTCCTTGAGGAATTAGATATTAGAAGGTACTTAAGAGACCCCAAATATGAAGTCGTCAATGAACAGATAAATCTAGGGAGTTTTTCACTATTAAATTGTTTTATTAAGTTATAATTGTAAATATCACCAGATAATAGTTTTTATCTACTCCCGTTAAATTATATATTAATTATTCAACTGCTCTTGAGCAATTAATAGTATATGTAAACAAGCAGCGTGAGTTATAATAATTCACTACTATAACTCACGCTCTGTACTTTTGTACAAGCTGATTCGCCGAAAGGGAACAGTCCATTATTGTGATTGAGGGGAGTAATATCACTTGAACAATTTTGACGTTTTCAAATTAAGTTGATACCTAATTATGACTGAGGGGTACGTTGATGATTCCAAAAAGAATAAGGTATATACTGCAAATAAAATATAGAACCTCAACCAGTTAGTACATCAACAAACACAAAAAAAACAATAAACTTACATAATTCAGTCCCACATATTCAATTTACTGTTGTTCAAACTTTACAGTTTATTTGATTATTAAACAAAATAATTACTTGCAACTAAATTTTTTATAACACTGTTATAGGTAACTATTAAGATTTATGAATAAAGTTCTTTCTCGGTACTTGTATCTTGGTATTTATTGTTATAGTCGTAGATAAAGTATAGTATTCAACTTGCAGTAATGGTCATAACTCACTTGATGAATTACAGCAGTCGCTTGCGGCTCGTGCTGCAAACTTCATCTGCGTGAGTTATGGACCTATATTACCGCTCGTTAAATAATATACTATTCTTGGTTTCCTACATCATTGCACAGTTATACTGATCTCAAATGGGAAAAAGTCAATCACAAGATAGGTCACTTTTTGGTCAAACCTAAAATTATTATTGAACATCTCATTATATAGTGGAATTAGTTAGAAATAAAAAATAATTTTTTCGAGATATATTTTGTGAACTATTTCTAGGTTGAGTTTGGTTGTGAAAAAGATGGATACGGTTTTTAAACATTCTGTTTTCCCGGTATTCGCAGTCAAAAAGTTTTATAGCCCGATCCGCGAGTCCTATGACTACAGATTTTTTCTGCGACATTGACAATGTACAGGGAAGAATCGCGTTTGAGTATAACTTGAGCAAGGTGGGAGTAGAGGAAATTTTAATGATTGATGACATATCTGTGTCTAAATACCTTTCATTTGAAGAAAAATTAAGGAAACCGGCCGGATAGAACGGCCAGACGGAATGACTTCAGTTTTCATAAATTTTTTTAATATATAAGATTAGACTAAACGCTTTTAAACGTAATAGGTTTGTTTATACTTTCGAAAATGAGTAAATGAAATATAAGTAATCCCATTTATGCCACAACTTCATAAAAATTATGTTGTAGTCACAATTTTGTCTACCCATTTTTCACGCATTTCTAGGGTGTTGAATAAAGTCATTTATATCACTATTCCAAAATTGTCACTTTAAAAACGTAACGTATGTACGAACAGAACTATCCTATAATTGTTTCTATTACACAGAGATAGCTTTTCCTCTGAACAACATTTTTAATAAAATAATAGAAACAGGAAAATTTCCCAAAGAACTTAAAACTATTGAACCAATTTTCAGAAAAAGGAGACAAACATGAGATTTTAAACTACATTAAACTACAGCTCAATTACGCTCATTTCAAACAAAGCTAAAACACTAGAAAAAATAATCAAAAAAAGAATGCAAAAAACAGAGAGCAATACGTGAAAATTGATAAGGTCGTTAGTGAAAAAGGATTGTGGAGTGCGAAGTACCACAAGGAACAGTTTTGGAGCCTATTCTATTTACAATATATATCAATGATACATTGCATCACGATACTTGTGGCAGCATTGTCTGCTTCGCTGACAATACAGCAGTATTGTGCAGTGCTGATAGCTGGAATGACCTCAAAACTAGAGCAGAGGATGACATGGGTAAAATGTAAAATGTTTCGCAGATAAATTACGGAAAAACGTTCTTTTTACCATTCTCTTGCTATGCCAACTCACTACCCCAATATGATACATTGAGTATCGGGAACAATATATTAATTGGATCAGTAGGAAAAATCAAGTATTCAGGAGTAGTGATAGACAGACACCTGAGATAGAACTATCATGTTTACCAAGTGACTAGAACATAGAGGAGTTTTCTTTATAGATTCAGGTATTTACGAAATATATTAGATAACTCGCGAATGAAAACAATCTATTGTGCAATTGTGGAGTCTCGTCTTGAATATGGGATAGTGGGCTGGGGTGGAGTAGCAATATCGCATTTGAAAAAATTAAACGGATTACAGAAAAAATTTCTGAAAATTATCCTTGGAAAACCATCACAATACTCATCGGAAACGCTTTTCAAAGAATCAAAATTGCTAGACCTCAGGCAACTTTACTTCCTAAGAACTGTTGTGTAACAACATAAAAACCGAACAAAATTGAACTATGTAAATCAAAAGCATAATACAAGACTTAAAGCCAATGCACAACTGAGCACAATATGCTCAACCAAAACAATCGTTCAGAGAACTTATAATCAACTTGGAAACCGGCTCCACAATTGCTTGCCTCTGGAAATCAGACTTGTAACGACAATTTTTTCATTCAAAAAAGATCTCAAATGTTTCATTTCAGAGACAGATAGAGTCTCCATACATCGATTAATTGGCCCCTCGATCTTATGAAATATAATCTGTAATAGAGATAACGTTATTTAGTTGTTACTATACTGACATAGAGAAAACGAATTCATATTCCTTATATTGTTTTTATGTTCCTTTAACCTCATTTATTACTTGAGCACTGTTGACTATTATCATTGCCATCAATTATTGGCACTACACTGTCACTCTTCAATCTTGATTATATTATGTACGTTAATGTGTGAACGTGTATATATGTGTATATTTAATGTAATATATGTATATGTATTTGTTTGTCTGTGCAGGGCTGTGACTATTATGTAAACTAGTCAAAAACACTATTGAGTATATAATGCTACCGTACCACTCTTTTTCGTTATTATATTTATTCAATCACCATACACGATGAAAGAGCACCCACGCCCAGGCAATGCCTTAGTGGGTAGTGGGTATTCATTCATTATTAGGAGAATTAAGTCTATTGTTGTATTGACGTTTTGTTGTTTATTGATATTGTCATTTATTTATTGAATAGAATCGGAATATGGATATTCAGTTAACTGCTTGCCTGTGTTATTCATTTTAATATTCATATAATAAGTACCGTCATTAAAATTAGAATCGCAATTTTTTTAAAGTGTAATTCACAAAGCACACACTTTGGAACTCCTGTACACAGGCATGTCAAATGCCTCCGCAAGAAATCAATATTACTGCTCATTCTATCTGATATTTCACTATTTAAATTCTCAAAACTTGATGTACCTATTTTATTAGCAATAAACATTATTATTATGTGTGTGTGCGTATCTAGGTATGTATATTTATGTATGTAGGTATTTGTACACATGGCTTACACATTCATCTAATGTATTGTAAATAGTTGTACCTTTTCTATACCACAAACAAGTATTCACCAATACTTCTGTGGTTACCTCGTTTATTCGGATAAAATTCTATTACCTTATATATTGTCAAATACTCTGTATATTTTTTATTCTGAATAAACTATATATATAAAATTTTATTTCTGATGAAGGTCATGGGAAGACCGAAACGTTAAATGAAAATGTATTAACTACTAGTTAAATGTCTTAAAAAATTATCCTCAATCCCAAGAATACAAAATAAACAATATATAATTAAATAAAAAAGACCAATAACCAAAAAAAGTGAAACAATATATATGTATATATATATATATATATATATATATATATATATATATATAAAATAACTTTTTACACACGGAAAAAGGTTTTTTAAAAATCATTTATTTAACAAAAGTTACAAGTTTCAAGATTCGAAGTAAATTCTAGACTGACTATAGAAACTAAACAATTCAAAAAGGTAAAAAATACAATATAAGCTAAAATAAGGTTCAACAATTTATAAAACCACAGGGTATTACACAATATGCTGATTAAGCAATTTATTTAATATGTACTAAGTAATTTAAGGTATATAACACCTCCCCCATTAGATCGACGCACCCCCTGGAAGTTGGATTTCCTTTTCTTGTAATTCCATTGGAGTTTCTTCTGATTTTCTTCTTTTCTGAATTTTCTTCAAGAGTAGCCAAATAATTATCAATACTCCGCTAGAGTATAGAAATATAGTCCATATGCTAGGAATATGGAGATTTAATTGTTCTTCCTGAATTGGTGTCAAGTTCTATCTTGAAATATTAATTCTTGATTTTTAAAAGTTATTTTACATGGCGAATTTCTGATTAGGAAAATTCCTTTTCAAAATTTTGATTTCTGTGTCTTCTGAACATTCAATTATCAATTTTTCTTCTTCTGGAAATACTACTAGGTATTGGTTTATTTCTGGTATAATTTCCAAATGGTTTTCAATAATTTTGATTTTAGTGTATTCGCAGTTAGTAGAGTTTTCCATTAGTAGTATTTGTTCTTCACATAACTGTTTATTATTATCTTGAAGGTGTGAAGCACATTGAAAATTTTCACTTCTTGTACAAATATCGTTTAGAGGTTTCAAGTGTGTATCAGATCTTAGCAAATACTTTGAATTTGGTATTATTATTACGAATTCTGATTCTAACTTAGTAGGTATGGGTAATAAATAAAATAATTCAAACTCAATATTAAAATCTATAGGAATCGATATAAAATATTCTAATCTATTTTTACTTACTCTACATGTTATATCTAAAATTGATTCAAAGTTTAAAATATTCTCGTATTTCAATTCCAACGGTAATTGTAATTTATAATACGAAGATATTTTTTGCAGCTCTGTAAATAATTCTTTTGATATAATTATACTCAAATGCAATATCCTTAGTTTGCAGAATGAACAGGAAATCTCTACAGTTTCTATCATATCTAATATTACATTATAAATAATTAAAACTCAATTCAACATTGTTTAATAAAAATGAAGTTATCATGTAACATGTGTAGATAAACTTCATTTGTTTTAAATGTTCT
The DNA here is from genome assembly GCA_963921935.1 of Galeruca laticollis. Lineage (NCBI taxonomy): Eukaryota > Metazoa > Arthropoda > Insecta > Coleoptera > Chrysomelidae > Galeruca > Galeruca laticollis. Next base: position 66,398,982 of record OY998180.1, on the reverse strand, counting down.
AATATTAAACTTATTCTGTAATGAAAGTATAAGGTTTCTTCCTAGGTCGTTTTATATTTGAAATATGAATATCTTCAGCGGTATTAAAATGACGTGTTACAATTTTCGCAGTTTTATTTTTTTTGTTTACGGATTTTATTTTTTCCAGTTGATATCTATTTTTTGTCTTACTTTTAATTTGCTTATTTTTAACAAATACTTTTGTAGGTAGTGGGTCTGGAAGATCTTCTCTACTTTCATTAGCTTTTGAAATAACTTTATCTTTAGTTTCTTGCAATGATTTATTTATTTTAGAATAAAATAATTTCATTTTTTCTTTGTGATTATGAATATAATTATTTACTAATTGTCGATCAATGTCTAAATCAAAAGAAGAGTTATTCTCTAAATGACCTGTAATAATTTCGTATGGTTTTAGTTCAATTACAGAGTACTATTATTATATGCGAAAAGAGCATAATTTACTTTTATTTCAATAGGTACTTTCTTAAATTCGTTCTGATTATTTAAAAGTCTAATATGTTCAATAAATCTTGAATGAAATCGTTCGGCAATGCCGTTTGTTTCAGGATGTTGTGAACTGATAAAATGAATTTGAATTTTATGAGTTTCTAATAAATCTTTTACTAAACTTTTTTTTAATTCTGTTCCGTTATCGGATATTATTTGTTCCGGTATACAATGATGGGTGAAGTATCTAATTAAATTATTAACTATATCTATACCTTGGGCTGAGTTCAATTTATACAACTGCCCGTATTTTGAAAATGAGTCTATAATAGTAAGAAATTTCGTATTTTCTAAAGTAATAGTGTCTGAATGTATTATTTGAAATGGTTTAATAGCTGTTGGGGTAATATTAAATGTGGTTTCACGGGTTTGCGATCATATTTTGTTATTTGACATATTTCGCATTCGTTAATGTACGTTTGAATAGAAGATCTTTGATTAGGCCAATAGTATCGAGAGTTTATATTATTTTCGGTTTCATCTAATCCTCTATGATTCCGTTTACTTTCATGATAGTTTTGTATTACTTCTTTGATTTAATTTAGAGGGATGTCAATTAATTTTTTATTACATTTGATAAATGAAATGTGTGAATTTTTGAATTATGTTTGTATAACAGTTTTTCGTATAAGTGATCTTCAAAATAAATATGATATTTTGCTTTTGGTGCTACATATTCTTTCACAAAATTTATTACGTATGGTTCAAAGTTATTTTTAGAAAATTGTACTAGAATTCTTTGCTTAGTTTCATATAATTTAATTATAGTTGGTATAGCTGGTTCAAAATTAACTTCAGAGATTATAATTTGATTTTTTCCCACATTTACTGCCGATTCCGAAATAGGTATTCCTGCAATAGGATTTTCTATGTTAGTGTGAATAGTATTATTATCGTCATCAATTTCGTCATTAACATCTTCAGCTTCTACAGTAAGTGATTCGGTTGCTTCATTTTTATTTTTAGTATTATTTGAAAGTGAGTCATTAAATCTTTCCATATAAACTAATAATTTTTTGGGAGGATTATCCGAAGAATTTACTTCATTCATATTTAGCTGAATTCGTGATAAACAGTCACTATTAGTGTTCAATGCACCTTTCTTGTACACTATATCATAGTCGTATTCATCGAGTTTCAACCGCCATCTAACTAATTTAGAATTGGGTTCTTTCAAAGAAAATAACCATTGAAGTGGTTCATGATCTGTTACTATAGTGAATTTTCTTCCGAAAAGATATGGGCGGGAATATTTTACAGCCCAAACAATTGCAAGGAGTTCCTTTTCAATTGTGGAATAATTTACTTCAGAATCATTAAACGTTCTGCTAGCATATGCCACAGATAAATCGGTTCCGATTTTTCCTTGGCTAAGAACAGCGCCTAGAGCAAAATTGCTTGCATCTGTTGTGAGAATAAATGGACGAGAAAAGTCGGGGTATTGTAAAATAGGATCATTTAATAACATATTTTTACAACTATCAAAACAATTAATATAATCAGGATCTTTTATGTTAATTACTGCATTTTTCTTAAGACGATTAGTTAAAGCTTTAGTCAGTTTTGGAAACTCTTTAATGCATTTTCTATAATATCCAAGAAGTCCGAGAAAAGCTTTAATTTCTTTACTAGATTTTGGTATGGGAAATTTTTGAATAGCACTTATTTTATCGGGATTGGGTTTTACACCTTCAGGGGTAACAATATGTCCCAAATAAGCTACTTCCCTCGTCAAAAAATCGGATTTGTCAATTTGTGTTTTAAAATTCGATTCGCGTAACCACCTAAATACTTCTTTTAAATTATTTATGTGTTCTTGCTAGCTTGTACTAAATATAATGATATCGTCAAGATAAACTAAACATTTTTCGTTTTGGATACCTCTTAAAATGTTGTCCATCACTCTTTGAAAAGTTGCTGGAGCTCCCTTTAGTCCGAATGGCATTCTCAAAAATTCCCAGTGGCCATTTTCAGTAGTAAAAGCCGTTTTGGATATATCTTCTTCAGCCATCTCAATTTGGTGAAATCCGGAGGCAAGATCCAATGTAGTGAAGTATTAGCAACGTCCTAATTTATCCAATAGATCAGTTATGTTTGGTAATGGATATCTATCTCCAATAGTTATTTCGTTAAGCTTGCGATAGTCTACGACGACTCTGAATTTTTGTTTACCTGTAGAGTCCAATTTTTTTGGAACAAATCAAATACTACTCGAGTACGGTGAGGATGAGGCTCTTATGATATTTTGATCTAACATACTCTGTATTTGATTTTGGACTTCTTTTTTATATACTTTTGGATATCTATGCGATTTAGTATAGATAGGTACATCATTTGTAGTTTTTATTTGATGCTTGATTTTACTAGTAAAAGTTAGTTGATTACCATCAACATGAAAAATGTCAGAATATTCTTTAATTAATTTAAGAATAGCATTGCGTTCTTCAGAATTCATATGTTCTGTTCGAACTTTATTTATATCAAATTTGAATTTTTCTGCATAAATAGCATTAAAATTAGGGCTCAAGGTTTGTTCGTATTCGTCGAACTGTTCAACCTCTAAAGGAGCACTTAAATCTTTTTTAAAATATGACTCAGACGGATTTAAAATAGTGCATACAGCTTGACTATTTTCCGCTCTTGTAAGACATTCGGGAATTTCTAATTTTCCGATTTTTGTATAAGGTATAATTATATCGCCATTATTAATATTATCAATATTCAATTTAGTTATTTGTTCAGTTCGCGGAGGCACTACTATACAATTCGTGTTCTGGCTTCTGATTTGAAAATAATATATGTTTATTTCACTATAAGGCGTAATTAAAACATTATTTACAATAGTTGCATTCAATTTTTTCAGATTATCTAAACCTAATAAGCAATCAAAATGATTGTGAAATTTAAATATACAATATTCGAAGTTCATTTTATTTTTCATTTTAAATATCTTTGAAGATGGAGTTACTGTACAATAATTTTGTTGACTTGAGCCTAAAGCAGAAGTTACTTTGAAAGATTTTTTCACAGTTGAATAGATGAGGCTTTTACTTGATGAAGATCCATACTGAACGATGAAATAAAACAATATAGTTTGTTTAAATCTTCATATATTTGAACTAATGTTCAATTTAAACTTGTTGACGTGTTTCACTAACACAGTAGCTTTGTCAAAACGAATGAAGGTAAAATATAAAAATGTCTTAATATTTACAGTGCTAAATCTATTTACTAAGGTTAACAATGGTATTAATAGATATTACCTGGAAATTCATTCACTACAAACATTCCTAAGCTATCTTCTAGGTAAAGAGGTTCAATAAAGGAGACTGATTGATATCTATTTGGTCGTTAAGGAGATTACCTGAATATTTATTTTTGTTAATCTCTAGGGCTTCTAACAAATTTAAACTAAAGGATTTACCGACTACATGGAGAATTTCAAAATTTGGGTCGAAAATGTGTTGGTTTTCTAATAAATGATTTGAATAGTAAGAATCTAATTTTTTGTTGTCATAGCTACGTTTGTGTTCCGAAATTCTAGTTTTAAAATTTCTAAAAGTTCTACCGATATAAATTTTATCACAATTGTCATTACCACATTTTAATTTATAAACTCCTGATTTGTTTAATTTTGAAGATTTAGATTTATTATTTTCAATGAATTTGGATAAATTGTGATCAGTTTTAAAGGAAATATTCATGTCTAAAGTTTCTAAAAATGATTTAATTTTTAAGGATGGTGTTCCAAAGTATGTTAAGCTTTTAAATTGTCTATTCTTTTTATCTGAAGGGAATACTTGTTCTAAAGTCTGTTTTTTTATCTTTTTATTTATGATATTGTCAATTAAATTTGGATCGTAATTATTATTAACTGCTATTTGTTTTATGATATTTAATTCTTTGGTATAATTATTAATATTTAATGGGACTGTTAAGAGTCTGTGTATCATACTATTGAGAGCTGCCAAAGAATTAAATATCATAAAACAAATAGCAGTTAATAATAATTACGATCCAAATTTAATTGACAATATCATAAATAAAAAGATAAAAAAACAGACTTTAGAACAAGTATTCCCTTCAGATAAAAATAATAGACAATTTAAAAGCTTAACATACTTTGGAACACCATCCTTAAAAATTAAATCATTTTTAGAAACTTTAGACATGAATATTTCCTTCAAAACTGATCACAATTTATCCATATTCATTAAAAATAATAAATCTAAATCTTCAAAATTAAACAAATCAGGAGTTTATAAATTAAAATGTGGTAATGACAATTGTGATGAAATGTATATCTGTAGAACTTTTAGAAATTTTAAAACTAGAATTTCGGAACACAAACGTAGCTATGACAACAAAAAATTAGATTCTAACTATTCAAATCATTTATTAGAAAACCAACACATTTTCGACCCAAATTTTGAAGTTCTCCATGTAGTCGGTAAATCCTTTAGTTTAAATTTATTAGAAGCCCTAGAGATTAACAAAAATAAATATTCAGGTAATCTCCTTAACGACCAAATAGATATCAATCAGTCTCCTTTATTGAACCTCTTTGCCTAGAAGATAGCTTAGGAATGTTTGTAGTGAATGAATTTCCAGGCAATATCTTTTAATACCATTGTTAACCTTAGTAAATAGATTTAGCACTGTATATATTAAGACATTTTTATATTTTACCTTCATTCGTTTTGACAAAGCTACTGTGTTAGTGAAACGCGTCAACAAGTTTAAATTGAACATTAGTTCAAATATATGAAGATTTAAACAAACTATATTGTTTTATTTCATCGTTTTTTCATAGTTGCTTTTGAGAAATATTTCTTTGCAATTTCAGGTGTTACAAAATATTTTGTACTACCTGTGTCAATCATTACTTTTAAATTTTGTTCAGGAAATATTATGTACGGTAATTCACTTTCATAATTCGTAAAATTAAACATTTCTACGTGTCTGTCTCTTCCGAGGCAATTTCGTCTTAAAAACAATCTTCAACATCAGTGTGACGTTCAGTATCGTCCATGTTATGCAATTCTTCCGAAATAAATTTTTTTCTATTACCTACGAAATGCGATTGATTTTGTCCATTATTTTTATTCTGTACATTGGGTTTATTGTACGTATTAGAAGTAGATATACTCATTGGAGTAGGTTTTTGGAATTGGTAATTTCTATTAGGTTTGAAAACATTAGTATTTCTATTCTGAAAATTTGTATCTCTACTTGTACTAGGTAATTATTTTCATTGTTGAAATTTCTATTAAATTGTGGTTGATAATTATGTTGTAAATTCGGTCTGCTTACCGTTTGATTATTATTAGGATAATTATTTGTATGTGATGTAACATTAAACTGAGACTTAGGCTTATTAAATGAATTTTTTGGATTTGTATTGTTGTTATTATTACTAAAATTAACTTGAAAGTTATTCGTTAGATCATTTAAAGCTGAATTTAGATCGCTAGGATTCTTGGTACGCATTAGTGTACCGAGAGGTTCCTTTAAACTGCGCAATAATACTCTTAGTGCTAAATTCCTAAAATAGTTACCTTGTTCACTTGCATTTGAGCGTGTCATTAATAATGATGTTTGTAGATTTAAAAGATGCTGTATCCTATTGTAAAAGTCAAAAGGTGATTCATTTCCTTGCTTTAATTCCGATATTTCAATACTTAACGTGTAAATGTCTCGTTTATCAGCGTATGTGTTTAATAAAGCATCTTTCAAATTCTGCCAATTTGAAATACTACAAGCTGAAATATTTATTGCAGCTTGGCCTTTAATTTTAGATGAAATACTAGACATCAAATATTCGTTTTGAAAGTCTGTTAAATCTACTGTATTGTAAAATTTATTTACTAATTTTTCAGAAATTTCTATGAATCTGGGTAATAAAGCATTTTCGCCATGGAATTCTGGGATCATATCCAGATATTCCTTTTTCAACTGCGGTACCACTTGATCTACCGGCATTTTGTCTAATGTATTTAATTTAAATCTAGGTTTTTTATAATTCAATATTTATTTTACGGTTACGATATGTTTGTGAGCCAGAATCTAAATCAGAATCAGATTCTGAGTTGTCAGAGCTTTCTGAATTAAATAAACAATTATTTCCTCTATACGACATAAAGTACTTACATGAAAATTAGGAGTGCTTTCGCCATCTAGTTGTACCTGTAGTTGGAATTACCAATATTCCCTTGAAATTCCTCTTCGTACGAGCCAACTGTCTTCGAGTTAAGCTACTTAATTCACTTAACCAAGAGTCCCAATTATTCACTTAAGGTATGTTAATAAATCGTTGATACGAACGGATCGTTATATTCACTAACGCCCGTTTAACATATCCTACTGACTGCGCCAAATAAATTTTTACACACGGAAAAAGTTTTTTTAAAAATTATTTATTTAACAAAAGTTACAAGTTTCAAGATTCGAAGTAAATTCTAGACTGACTATATATACTAAACAATTCAAAAAGGTAAAAAATACAATGTAAGCAAAAATAAGGTTCAAAAATTTATAAAACAGCAGGTTATTACACAATATGCTGATTAAGCAATTTATTTAATATGTACTAAGTAATTTAAGGTATATAACATATATATATATATATATATATATATATATATATATATATATATATATATATATATATATATATATATATATTACATGAACATCTCCTGAATTTGAATATACCTTTTAAGTAAAAAATTTAGTTGACAACATTGTAGTAGAGTATTAATGTATCATGTACGGCGAGTATAACACACTGGCATCTTTGAATATTCTGTATTCGTATTTATTACCTTTTATTTTCAAAGACTGCATTGAAAATGAATAAATAGCTGGAATAGGTAAGATAGGAGTATGTTTCGAATCAGTTTACGCTTTTGGTACTCAAAATATTTTATCATTGAAGTTAATACAGAATACATTAACGTAATGCATTTTCCTTTAAAGATTTTTATTTTTAAACAGACCTGGACTAAGGCTGAAAGAAATCTAATTACATTAATCTCAAATTTAAAAAAAATATAAAATGTTTTGTGTTAATGAAACATGTACATTTGAACTTGGTTTTTGATTTTAAATTATGCCTGATGAAAGTAAATAATTTTTAGTATTTCTAGTATATAGATTTTGAATTCTACTTGGGGTGCCTGTGAGTTTCCACACTAAACATGAGGATGGCAGCATTTTCAACGTTGAGAAATGCCGTAATCTTTGTCATCGTGCGATGCAATTGGAGCTGTCACTTATGTATATTTATTTGGTTTTAATATGTAGGCCAATTCAAGTCAATGATAAGTCAGATGCGGTGAACGGAGGGATCTGTAGCATTATGAAATTTGATGCTTGAGTGACTATGAACTTTCGAAATGTTCAAAAATTGTCATTAAGCGATGGCTGAATATCACGGCATGGTGTTGAATAATTGTTAAACTAAAGTTAGAAATGGAGAAGATTTTGGGAATATGTTCAAAGAACGTTAGATATCATTAAATGAAGATTTGGGTGTCCGAATGAACATTTCGAAGACTCTGATGGCACAGTTTAGTTATTTTGTACTGGATGATCATTGAATATATCTGATTACTTGAACACATCATTATATTCCAGATTAATAAATGGAGTAGAACTAGTGGACTGCAAAGGAAGAATCAGCTACAGAAAGTTTATGGTATTTTTTTATTACTTTTTCGACGACTATTTTTTTGAACTTATTTTCAACAATTATCAAACAGGATTCACATAGTTATTAAAAAGGAGGAGTTGAGGGTAATGACCATATCCATAAAAAACTTGGTTATTTCATTTCAACGACTGTCATAGCGGAATGTTATGAATTAGGGTTTGAAGTTATCGATCATCTTACTTATTTACCTAGCAAGGTCTAGTTGAGTTTCGTATATTACATGTAAGTGACGAAGAGTTGCATACACTATGTATTAGGAAATAGGGATAAAGGGGAAAATAGAGCACTTTAAGTTCTATGTCACGCGTGAGAAATCGTGAAAATATCCGTTGATTGGTTTTGTATTACAAGTAGATCAAAATCGCTCCGCTGGCCGCTAAATTCTTAATTGAGTTTCTAAGTTCGTACCTCGATTGTAATAATTACTATTACTTAAATTCTTTTTAGCAATATGCGGCCAGAAAACAAGAAGCGTTGTTACTAGATTAAATAAACCGTTTCAGGAAAACTAAATTGGCGTAAATACAGTTTAACAACAGATACTCTAAATGTTGGTTTAAAGACATTTAATTTAGGCAACAATTTAATGATTATTTTAAAATTGATGCAGGCGCCTTTACTATTTTTCCACAGCTAGCTTCTATAGCATTGAACAATAACTACCAACGTTGTCTAGCCACATCACAGTGGTTTCAATCTCAAGAAATTGGTGGTAAATTTATTCAACCACCACTTTTATTTCTATGGTCTCACAAGTGGAAGTCGTTTTCTAGAATAGTAATCAGAACATTTAACTACAAACTTGATTTCCATTAGCTATACGAGCAAGCAGGTTTTCGTATTTAACAACAACCTTCAAGATATTAGAAGGCTAACGAATATAACAGGTCATTAACTTTTATATACGTAGACTATGAGAAGGCAATTGAAAGTACACATCAGCATAAAATGCTCGATACATAATGATACCAAGTTCAAAATTTGTCGATAAATATGACAGGGTGACAGTATATTCCGAAAATTCTACAACGGTATCTTAAAATATACGTAAAAAAGTTAAAACTGGGAAGCAAAATATGAATCAAGAAAAACCATCTGAGAATCGCAGATAATACTGTTATAATTACGAACAAAATTGCCCCAATAATGTTAGAAGAACTGTAGGATTCAACCTAATCATAATCCATGAAAAATATGTTACTTAGTGAACGAATTATTATTGATAAGTAGGTAGATGAAACCGCAGCCTATACACCTCTGTCGTGAAATATGCATATCCAGAGTAACTCACGAACCCCTAGAAGAACAAGCTTAGTATGGATCGCATTTGACAAACGGAGATGTGTTCTAATACTACCACCTAGATTAAGAAGGCCGTAAGAAGGCGAACGACGAACAACCACTAGAACTAAACAGTGTAATGACTTACGGTTTGTTGCTTAAGTGAAGCGTGTTTGTAATTGACACATGGTGTGGTGGGAACATTGAACTTGTATTTTCACGGTAGTCAGGGTTTTGAATTGTGAAATAACGGTAAAATAGTGACAGCATCATTGTAGATTTTATGGTATTGGAAAGTGCTTTGAACCGACTTTATATTATTTTTTTAGTTTATGTTAAAAGATATTAGAGCCTTTTCAGCAAAAATGCCTAGTAAATATTGCATATAGGGTTGTAATGGAAATTACACTGTCAAATGTGTTTACTTTTCCCAAATATGCAATTATGCTGAACAAGTGATTGGCGAACAATTCCGCGCGAAAGTTTCCAGCCTACAAAATACTCCAAAGTGTGCGAACGTGATTTTACACAGGAGAGTATAATTAGAGTGCGTAGACATTACCATGAAAAATGAGGGAAAACGTTGGAGGTACCTTTAAAGTATCCCAAGCTTGCATTATTTTTCAAAACTGTCCTGCATATATTTCAAGATATTATATTGTATTACCGAGAAAAAGTAGAGACGAAAAAATATTATAATAGAGCAGCCTAATTTATCGGAAGCAATCAAACAAAGTATAGAAGTATATTATTAACCTTATAAAGAAAAGTCACTTTTCAAAATTTTGATGAATTCACAAATATTTTTAACAATTGGCCACTTCCTGAAAGATCACAAAAGTTAGTAAATAGTGAAAATGAGTTAATTTTAATTCGCTTCAAAAACTCACGGAGTCCTATTATTACTTATTATATAATTACTAATGCGGATCTTAAAGTTGAAACACATTTACGTGGAAATTATTGTACAAACTGTTAAAAAGAAAACTCCATGGACCTTAAACCACATTAATGATTTATCAAATTTATGTGATAAAATTGATAAATTATAACTTTACCAATATAATAAATCACATTTGTACTATACTGGAGGGTTTAAACTGAGAAGGAAATAAGTAAAAAATAAGTCATCATTTATAAGTGAACTGCTAAAAGTTTTGGAATTTTAATTTTGCTTCATCCAGACACTTTAAACACAACATGTATCTCTTTCCTTACCTACCCTAGTAAAGAAGAAAAGTAGTCTTCTCTAGTATATGATAAAATCTTTAACTATTTTAAAAACAATGAAAAATATATGATATTGCTTATGGATGGGATACATAGAAAACCTTATCTTTATTATAAAGGTTGAAATATTGTGGGTACAGCAGTTAACAATAGCAGTACTTTAGCAATTTCAGCTTCTACTTTTATGATTGCGAGCATGTTGTGAAATTTTAAAAATGGTACATATTTCCGGCGGGCGTAATTTCGGCCGGTAATCCCTTGGCCTACCTGCATAAATGAAAGGGTACCATTTATGACAGGGGTAATTTCGGCCGAGGGGTTGATGTTTACGATGAGATTAAAATATTGGTAATTACGCTTAATAGTTTCCTTTAAATGTATAAAATTCACAAATAACAGGTATAAAATTATTATAGCTAGTCAGTATTATAACTTATCTTTAAGCTACTAGTCGATAGAAAGCATAAAATATATTATTTGTATACGATGGCATCAGTTTCAGTAATTAAGAGTTCACGCGGTTGTGACTTACTAGTTGTAGAAAAGTTCCAGTTTTGTAAACAGGACGTATTAAAAAGTAGTGAAGTACGTTGGAGGTGTATAAAGAAAAATTTAAGATGTTTAGCCAAACTGTACACTGTTGGTGCGGAATACACAGTTACTAGAAGTGAATTAATCCACAACCACGAGTCCGATGAAACTACGTTGGAGAGAAAAATAGTGACGACTTCATGCAAGCGCAAAGCTGAGGAAGACATATCGGAGAAACCTTCAAAAATTATTAAAAGCGTTCTTTCAAATCATTTGCCAGAGAATTTGTCATCGATAGATGTCAGTCTAATAAGAAGAAATTTGTACAACAGCCGCCGTAAGCTCTTACCAGCCCTGCCTAAGGATATTCACGATGTACATTCTGTACTCGATAGTTATGGACCGAAAACCACAACAGGTGAAAATTTTTTGTTTATTAACAGCACAGCTGATAATATCATTGTTTTTTCTTGCCATACAAATATAATAAGTTTATGTAAAATGAAAGATTTTTACATGGATGGCACATTTTCTTATTGTACAAAATATTTTTATCAGTTATTTACCATCCATGGACTGGAAAATGGGCATTATGTTCCTCTTTTGTATTGTCTGTTGCCCAATAAGACCAGTGACACATATATGAGACTTTTTCTGTTGGTAAAATCTAAAATTTTTGAACTTTATAATATTGTTTTTGAACCGAAGGAGGTATTTGTGGATTTTGAAATCGCAATTCATAACGCATTAAAAGTTGTCTTTCCCAAAACCAAACTAAATGGTTGTAGATTCCACTTGCACCAGGCGTGGTATAGGAAAATACAATCATTAGGGTTAACCCAAATGTATAAAGATAAAAACTGCGAGGAAAGCAAATGGCTTACTCATACTTTTGGGCTAACTTATTTAGACCCCTCTGAAGTTGAAGATTGTTTCATATTTGATCTCATGTCATACAAACCGGACCATAAACTTATAGATAAATACGCAGACTATTTATTAAAAACTACATAGCGCCAGAATCTCATTTTCCACCAAATATATGGGCATATGAAAACCCATCAATTAAAAGAACCACAAATGCCTGCGAATCATTCCATTCACACTTTAATTCTAGTTTTTATTCAAGTCACCCTTCTATATTTATTTTTATAGAAAAATTAAAAGATTGTCAGATCGATGCATATTTAAAAATAAAAAATTTAAATATTCCAGCAAAAATTAAAGACAAACAAGTAAAAAACAAACTAAAATTTATCGAAAACATGGTAAATATGCTTCGATCTGACAATATTTCTAGAATTAATTTCGTTAAATCTGTATCACATCAAAACGTTTTTTAAAAATTTATAGTTTACCTAAGTTATAGAAATAAGTTGATGTAATAATTTTATTGAAATAAAGAAATATTTTAATATAAAGCATTCTGTTATTTTATTTGATTTGCGGCCGAAAATACCTATGAGATAAGGAAGCAACTTAAAACCTCCGGCCGAATTTACCTACCGGCTTTTAGTACCTGCCCTTTTTCCGGCCGAAATTACATCCGCCCCATATTTCACCAGTAACAAAAATTACCCCTGAAATTCTTCATAATTTTGTAAAATCGTTAATGTAAATAGTAAAGCAATATATAATTTTTCTGCCTCTAAAAAATTAAGTCTTGTTTATCCTCACCCTACAGATATAAACTGTTCCTTATTTCATTTGTTTAACCCACCGTATTTATGGAATTGTATCAAAAATAACTGGTTAATTCCAAAACCGGATAAATTGCTTACTTATCCTGATTTTTAGACTAAGTTTGAGATATGCCTCATTTCAATCATTAATCGCCCTTACCAATTTAGAAGACGATAATTTATTAAAGTATGGCTATAGTTTAACTTGAAAAGCCCTTTTCCCAACTAATTTCGATAAACAAAATGTTCAAATTGCTTTAACTTCAATAAAATAATATTAACCCGGTGGAAGATGGTTTACGTAAAAACGCCACAAAAAGGAAAACGTGTGAATGATTTACATCAATAATCTACTGCTTATTAAGCTGGTGATGATCCAAAAACAGTTTTTTTACAACGAATGTTAGACTGATTACAAATTTTGAAAAATTCTGAGAAGTTTCCCAAAGCCTTAACATTACAAACTTTTACAGCTTTTCATTATACCATTTACGGTATGCTTGAAATTGTTAAGTACTGTTTTGAAGAATTAAATATGAATTATGTGGTACTGGGGAAATTTCAGACAGATCCTCTTGAAAACAGATTTGGAAAATATAGACAACTGGTGGGTGGCCAGTACAATATTTCTATTCGGCAGGTGTATGAATGTGACAGCAAACTTACAATACAATCGTTAATGTCATTTAAATCTAGTTATTTTGGAACCGCGATAATCGATTCATTTTATGAAATTAATGATGACCTGTCACTTAAAAATACAACTGCTGTCACAAAACAAATTAGTTTTCTCCTATTTGTGATTTTACTGAATGCGAAATTGAAAATTTGTTACCAGAAATGCCAGTAATTACATATTATTGTTATATTGTATTAAAAAAAGATCGATGTAACACATGCAAATTAGATATAATATATACAGATGATTTTGTAGTTGATGATAAACACATTGTGGTAAAAAATTTTGGAAGAAGAAGTCTTAAATATCCTAAAGTTAATGTCACGAATATAGGTTTATATATATATATATATATATATATATATATATATATATATATTACATGAACATCTCCTGAATTTGAATATACCTTTTAAGTAAAAAATTTAGTTGACAACATTGTAGTAGAGTATTAATGTATCATGTACGGCGAGTATAACACACTGGCATCTTTGAATATTCTGTATTCGTATTTATTACCTTTTATTTTCAAAGACTGCATTGAAAATGAATAAATAGCTGGAATAGGTAAGATAGGAGTATGTTTCGAATTAGTTTACGCTTCTGGTACTCAAAATATTTTATCATTGAAGTTAATACAGAATACATTAACGTAATGCATTTTCCTTTAAAGATTTTTCTTTTTAAACAGACCTGGACTAAGGCTGAAAGAAATCTAATTACATTAATCTCAAATTTAAAAAAAATATAAAATGTTTTGTTTTAATGAAACATGTACATTTGAACTTGGTTTTTGATTTTAAATTATGCCTGATGAAAGTAAATAATTTTTAGTATTTCTAGTATATAGATTTTGAATTCTACTTGGGATGCCTGTGAGTTTCCACACTAAACATGAGGATGGCAGCATTTTCAACGTTGAGAAATGCCGTAATCTTTGTCATCATGCGATGCAATTGGAGCTGTCACTTATGTATATTTATTTGGTTTTAATATGTAGGCCAATTCAAGTCCATGATAAGTCAGATGCGGTGAACGGAGGGATCTGTAGCATTATGAAATTTGATGCTTGAGTGACTATGAACTTTCGAAATGTTCAAAAATTGTCATTAAGCGATGGCTGAATATCACGGCATGGTGTTGAATAATTGTTAAACTAAAGTTAGAAATGGAGAAGATTTTGGGAATATGTTCAAAGAACGTTAGATATCATTAAATGAAGATTTGGGTGTCCGAATGAACATTTCGAAGACTCTGATGGCACAGTTTAGTTATTTTGTACTGGATGATCATTGAATATATCTGATTACTTGAATACATCATTATATTCCAGATTAATAAATGGAGTAGAACTAGTGGACTGCAAAGGAAGAATCAGCTACAGAAAGTTTATGGTATTTTTTTATTACTTTTTCGACGACTATTTTTTTGAACTTATTTTCAACAATTATCAAACAGGATTCACATAGTTATTAAAAAGGAGGAGTTGAGGGTAATGACCATATCCACAAAAAACTTGGTTATTTCATTTCAACGACTGTCATAGCGGAATGTTATGAATTAGGGTTTGAAGTTATCGATCATCTTACTTATTTACCTAGCAAGGTCTAGTTGAGTTTCGTATATTACATGTAAGTGAAGTACACTATGTTTTCGGCCATCATTTTTAAGCGAATTAAATACTCATTTCAAGAATTAATTAATATTGGTTTATAAATACAAAAATTATTTGAAAAGCAAATTGTAAAATTTACATGATAGATCGCGACGGATTACCGAATTTATACTGAAATACATATTAATATCGGTTCCATCATTCCAATTTTTCTTAAAGAACTTGAAAGATTTATTATACTCTGCCCATTCTGCCCAAGTTACGCTCATACCCTATCGTGGATTTTCAGCCACCATTTAATAGTATCGCCGCCGCCATTCACTACTACGTCAATGAACGTTCTATGAAAACAGCGTCCTATGTACATATTTGCATTTTAGATTTATATACACGTTGCATTTGCTTGCCAAGTTTCTAAGTCCTACTCTGATATTTACTAATGGAGGTGGATGGCAAAGGTGATAACTTAAATATGTGTCATATATTGGTTAACGTTAAAGTATGTTCAGCGACGCCCTTTCTTTATCATATAGTTAGAAAACTCCATTAGGTAATAAATTCGGTTTTAATGAGGTTAGAAGCACTCTAATACTAGTAAGCCAGAAATATAGATCATACACAGATACTTATTCATGTAAAGGAGAGTTATTGAAGTCCATTAAGAGTTTTTGTTTATTTTAACACAAAATAAAATTTGATGATTTCTAAACGTGAACAAAGGGGAACATAATGTAGTAATTATACCTAATAATAAAGGGGAGTCATAATTATTAATAAATAAATGTCTACCATATCAATCCGTCTATAAATTTCTCCACTGTAGGACATAGGCGTCCCTTATTGTTTCTCTGTTTTTTGTTGTTTGGTTTCACTTAGTGTGTATCCTTCTAATGTTATCTGTTCATCCGGTTAGGAGGTGACCTCTTTTCTATAAGCTTTCGATCTCGGCCCCCAGTTCCACTTAAGTTACTTAATCCTCGCCACATCTGTTCTAAGCCTTACTTTTGTGTACGGGATCTTGTTGCTCGAACGCATTCTCAATACGCTGCTTTCAATCTCTTGCTCTATGTTGTTCCTATTCGTAAATCGGCTTCGTATGTAAGGAGAGGCAGAACATATCTTTTAAACATTTTTCATTTCACTACCACCTAGATTAAGAGGGCAGAGGTGCTCAGGCGTTACATCACTACAAGAAGGCGAAGCTAAGTATACCGAACTGCCGCTAAGTAGTCGTCCTAATCAATACAACTGCTGTTTTAAAAATAATCTTTGAAATCGTTTTATGTTTCTAAGGGCTTACGTAGAAACGGGGATGCGAGACGTGAACTGAGCCCTTAATCGCACCTAATTTGATTTTTTTGTGAAAAAAACAAAGTTTCAAAACAAAAACCGTTAAATATTACTGTAAAATATAAATAAAACTAACTAGATTAATGAGAAGTGCCAAAATTATTTAGTTTTACTCAAGATATATATGTCAAAGTGTCTAATTTTGTCTTATTTCCCTTACCAAATCTGCCATATTTCATTTCACAGTAATTTTTTAAAAGTGTATATATTAGAGATTGTATAACAATGTTTACAGTATATCCGCAAATATGTATATTTCATTCTGAAAAGTTTAATAAGTAATTATTTTTTGTAAAATATTCTAATGTCACTGTTAATAAAAACTCTTTATTGTTGTGAATACTTAAGAAATTTTTCTCATTGTCTTGTATAATTTTATTGAAAATTAAATTGGCATATAAACCTATATTCGTGACATTATCTTTAGGATATTTAAGACTTCTTCTTCCAAAATTTTTTACCACAATGTGTTTATCATCAACTACAAAATCATCTGTATATATTATATCTAATTTGCATGTGTTACATCGATCTTTTTTTAATACAATATAACAATAATATGTAATTACTGGCATTTCTGGTAACAAATTTTCAATTTCGCATTCAGTAAAATCACAAATAGGAGAAAACTAATTTGTTTTGTGACAGCAGTTGTATTTTTAAGTGACAGGTCATCATTAATTTCATAAAATGAATCGATTATCGCGGTTCCAAAATAACTAGATTTAAATGACATTAACGATTGTATTGTAAGTTTGCTGTCACATTCATACACCTGCCGAATAGAAATATTGTACTGGCCACCCACCAGTTGTCTATATTTTCCAAATCTGTTTTCAAGAGGATCTGTCTGAAATTTCCCCAGTACCACATAATTCATATTTAATTCTTCAAAACAGTACTTAACAATTTCAAGCATACCGTAAATGGTATAATGAAAAGCTGTAAAAGTTTGTAATGTTAAGGCTTTGGGAAACTTCTCAGAATTTTTCAAAATTTGTAATCAGTCTAACATTCGTTGTAAAAAAACTGTTTTTGGATCATCACCAGCTTAATAAGTAGTAGATTATTGATGTAAATCATTCACACGTTTTCCTTTTTGTGGCGTTTTTACGTAAACCATCTTCCACCGGGTTAATATTATTTTATTGAAGTTAAAGCAATTTGAACATTTTGTTTATCGAAATTAGTTGGGAAAAGGGCTTTTCAAGTTAAACTATAGCCATACTTTAATAAATTATCGTCTTCTAAATTGGTAAGGGCGATTAATGATTGAAATGAGGCATATCTCAAACTTAGTCTAAAAATCAGGATAAGTAAGCAATTTATCCGGTTTTGGAATTAACCAGTTATTTTTGATACAATTCCATAAATACGGTGGGTTAAACAAATGAAATAAGGAACAGTTTATATCTGTAGGGTGAGGATAAACAAGACTTAATTTTTTAGAGGCAGAAAAATTATATATTGCTTTACTATTTACATTAATGATTTTACAAAATTATGAAGAATTTCAGGGGTAATTTTTGTTACTGGTGAAATATGGGGCGGATGTAATTTCGGCCGGAAAAAGGGCAGGTACTAAAAGCCGGTAGGTAAATTCGGCCGGAGGTTTTAAGTTGCTTCCTTATCTCATAGGTATTTTCGGCCGCAAATCAAATAAAATAACAGAATGCTTTATATTAAAATATTTCTTTATTTCAATAAAATTATTACATCAACTTATTTCTATAACTTAGGTAAACTATAAATTTTTAAAAAACGTTTTGATGTGATACAGATTTAACGAAATTAATTCTAGAAATATTGTCAGATCGAAGCATATTTACCATGTTTTCGATAAATTTTAGTTTGTTTTTTACTTGTTTGTCTTTAATTTTTGCTGGAATATTTAAATTTTTTATTTTTAAATATGCATCGATCTGACAATCTTTTAATTTTTCTATAAAAATAAATATAGAAGGGTGACTTGAATAAAAACTAGAATTAAAGTGCGAATGGAATGATTCGCAGGCATTTGTGGTTCTTTTAATTGATGGGTTTTCATATGCCCATATATTTGGTGGAAAATGAGATTCTGGCGCTATGTAGTTTTCTAATAAATAGTCTGCGTATTTATCTATAAGTTTATGGTCCGGTTTGTATGACATGAGATCAAATATGAAACAATCTTCAACTTCAGAGGGGTCTAAATAAGTTAGCCCAAAAGTATGAGTAAGCCATTTGCTTTCCTCGCAGTTTTTATCTTTATACATTTGGGTTAACCCTAATGATTGTATTTTCCTATACCACGCCTGGTGCAAGTGGAATCTACAACCATTTAGTTTGGTTTTGGGAAAGACAACTTTTAATGCGTTATGAATTGCGATTTCAAAATCCACAAATACCTCCTTCGGTTCAAAAACAATATTATAAAGTTCAAAAATTTTAGATTTTACCAACAGAAAAAGTCTCATATATGTGTCACTGGTCTTATTGGGCAACAGACAATACAAAAGAGGAACATAATGCCCATTTTCCAGTCCATGGATGGTAAATAACTGATAAAAATATTTTGTACAATAAGAAAATGTGCCATCCATGTAAAAATCTTTCATTTTACATAAACTTATTATATTTGTATGGCAAGAAAAAACAATGATATTATCAGCTGTGCTGTTAATAAACAAAAAATTTTCACCTGTTGTGGTTTTCGGTCCATAACTATCGAGTACAGAATGTACATCGTGAATATCCTTAGGCAGGGCTGGTAAGAGCTTACGGCGGCTGTTGTACAAATTTCTTCTTATTAGACTGACATCTATCGATGACAAATTCTCTGGCAAATGATTTGAAAGAACGCTTTTAATAATTTTTGAAGGTTTCTCCGATATGTCTTCCTCAGCTTTGCGCTTGCATGAAGTCGTCACTATTTTTCTCTCCAACGTAGTTTCATCGGACTCGTGGTTGTGGATTAATTCACTTCTAGTAACTGTGTATTCCGCACCAACAGTGTACAGTTTGGCTAAACATCTTAAATTTTTCTTTATACACCTCCAACGTACTTCACCACTTTTTAATACGTCCTGTTTACAAAACTGAAACTTTTCTACAACTAGTAAGTCACAACCGCGTGAACTCTTAATTACTGAAACTGATGCCATCGTATACAAATAATATATTTTATGCTTTCTATCGACTAGTAGCTTAAAGATAAGTTATAATACTGACTAGCTATAATAATTTTATACCTGTTATTTGTGAATTTTATACATTTGAAGGAAACTATTAAGCGTAATTACCAATATTTTAATCTCATCGTAAACATCAACCCCTCGGCCGAAATTACCCCTGTCATAAATGGTACCCTTTGATTTATGCAGGTAGGCCAAGGGATTACCGGTTGAAATTACGCCCGCCGGAAATATGTACCATTTTTAAAATTTCACAACATGCTCGCAATCATAAAAGTAGAAGCTGAAATTGCTAAAGTACTGCTATTGTTAACTGCTGTACCCACAATATTTCAACCTTTATAATAAAGATAAGGTTTTCTATGTATCCCATCCATAAGCAATATCATATATTTTTCATTGTTTTTAAAATAGTTAAAGATTTTATCATATACTAGAGAAGACTACTTTTCTTCTTTACTAGGGTAGGTAAGGAAAGAGATACATGTTGTGTTTAAAGTGTCTGGATGAAGCAAAATTAAAATTCCAAAACTTTTAGCAGTTCACTTATAAATGATGACTTATTTTTTACTTATTTCCTTCTCAGTTTAAACCCTCCAGTATAGTACAAATGTGATTTATTATATTGGTAAAGTTATAATTTATCAATTTTATCACATAAATTTGATAAATCATTAATGTGGTTTAAGGTCCATGGAGTTTTCTTTTTAACAGTTTGTACAATAATTTCCACGTAAATGTGTTTCAACTTTAAGATCCGCATTAGTAATTATATAATAAGTAATAATAGGACTCCGTGAGTTTTTGAAGCGAATTAAAATTAACTCATTTTCACTATTTACTAACTTGTGTCATCTTTCAGGAAGTGGCCAATTGTTAAAAATATTTGTGAATTCATCAAAATTTTGAAAAGTGACTTTTCTTTATAAGGTTAATAATATACTTCTATACTTTGTTTGATTGCTTCCGATAAATTAGGCTGCTCTATTATAATATTTTTTCGTCTCTACTTTTTCTCGGTAATACAATGTAATATCTTGAAATATATGCAGGACAGTTTTGAAAAATAATGCAAGCTTGGGATACTTTAAAGGTACCTCCAACGTTTTCCCTCATTTTTCATGGTAATGTCTACTCACTCTAATTATACTCTCCTGTGTAAAATCACGTTCGCACACTTTGGAGTATTTTGTAGGCTGGAAACTTTCGCGCGGAATTGTTCGCCAATCACTTGTTCAGCATAATTGCATATTTGGGAAAAGTAAACACATTTGACAGTGTAATTTCCATTACAACCCTATATGCAATATTTATTAGGCATTTTTGCTGAAAAGGCTCTAATATCTTTTAACATAAACTAAAAAAATAATATAAAGTCGGTTCAAAGCACTTTCCAATACCATAAAATCTACAATGATGCTGTCACTATTTTACCGTTATTTCACAATTCAAAACCCTGACTACCGTGAAAATACAAGTTCAATGTTCCCACCACACCATGTGTCAATTACAAACACGCTTCACTTAAGCAACAAACCGTAAGTCATTACACTGTTTAGTTCTAGTGATTGTTCGTCGTTCGCCTTCTTACGGCCTTCTTAATCTAGGTGGTAGTATTAGAACACATCTCCGTTTGTCAAATGCGATCCATACTAAGCTTGTTCTTCTAGGGGTTCGTGAGTTACTCTGGATATGCATATTTCACGACAGAGGTGTATAGGCTGCGGTTTCATCTACCTACTTATCAATAATAATTCGTTCACTAAGTAACATATTTTTCATGGATTATGATTAGGTTGAATCCTACAGTTCTTCTAACATTATTGGGGCAATTTTGTTCGTAATTATAACAGTATTATCTGCGATTCTCAGATGGTTTTTCTTGATTCATATTTTGCTTCCCAGTTTTAACTTTTTTACGTATATTTTAAGATACCGTTGTAGAATTTTCGGAATATACTGTCACCCTGTCATATTTATCGACAAATTTTGAACTTGGTATCATTATGTATCGAGCATTTTATGCTGATGTGTACTTTCAATTGCCTTCTCATAGTCTACGTATATAAAAGTTAATGACCTGTTATATTCGTTAGCCTTCTAATATCTTGAAGGTTGTTGTTAAATACGAAAACCTGCTCGCTCGTATAGCTAATGGAAATCAAGTTTGTAGTTAAATGTTCTGATTACTATTCTAGAAAACGACTTCCACTTGTGAGACCATAAAAATAAAAGTGGTGGTTGAATAAATTTACCACCAATTTCTTGAGATTGAAACCACTGTGATGTGGCTAGACAACGTTGGTAGTTATTGTTCAATGCTATAGAAGCTAGCTGTGGAAAAATAGTAAAGGCGCCTGTATCAATTTTAAAATAATCATTAAATTGTTGCCTAAATTAACTGTCTTTAAACCAACATTTAGAGTATCTGTTGTTAAACTGTATTTACGCCAATTTAGTTTTCCTGAAACGGTTTATTTAATCTAGTAACAACGCTTTTTGTTTTCTGGCCGCATATTGCTAAAAAGAATTTAAGTAATAGTAATTATTACAATCGAGGTACGAACTTAGAAACTCAATTAAGAATTTAGCGGCCAGCGGAGCGGTTTTGATCTACTTGTAATACAAAACCAATCAACGGATATTTTCACGATTTCTCACGCGTGACAAAGAACTTAAAGTGCTCTATTTTCCCCTTTATCCCTATTTCCTAATTAGCAAAAAATGGAATCTTAGAGGAACAGTTTATTGGTTTGGTTTATTTTATTGGGCATTTTATTTAGTATAAATTATTTCTTCACATTCAGGTTTTCTCAGCGCGTAAAAAACTGCATTCATAAAGAACATTTCCAGTTTCAAATGTACTATCGGTTATCGGTCGGTGTTGTCGGGTGGTTTACCTGGAACAGCGAGTTTTAAGTAAAATTTTCTTTGTCACAGCTTATGTTTTTTTATATAATTTTCGGTTTAAATTTACGAGTTCTTTTTATAAAAGTGCGGTATTCAGCTAACCATTGGTTGAGTTGAGTTGATATTCATAACATGTTTTGAACCAAGCTTTGACCTTAAACATAGTATATTTGCTTTCTTTTTTTAACGTATTGGTTTTGATGTTGACTATTTAATTTAGATAAAAATGGCTACTACAGCGAAAAGACAATTTAAGTCACTTACGGAAAAAAGGATGTCATTGTATTCGATATTACAAACGCTCTACGACTTGTCTAAGAAGATGGATTCGGAAACAAATAAAGAAAAATTTGAAATTCTTCATTTGTCGTTAGAGTCTACTAAGGATTCGTTTATTTCGGTTTTAGATGAAATTAATTGAAATGAATTTAGTGGATTTTGACACGAATCCAGATTACGTACTGGATTCTAATGTACTTATGAGTGCTAACGAACTTTGATGTCACATAACAAATGCATACTTAAAAATAATTGGAAAACCGGAAGAAAAAACATCGTTAAACACTACCGTGGTAGAATCTATGGTGCCTCAGTTGCCAAAAATTGATCTACCCAATTTTCTTGTATTCATTAGTAATTTCAGGTAGAATGTCTATCCATTTGAACTGAAATGTGTATATAACGTTTTTATTACCCGTTCAGCTATGGTAGCTTTTCGATCTAAATACATTATAGTCAATCATACTTTTTTTTATTAATATTTGAAAATTGCTGTTCCTTGATCCGTTTGAAGATTTTTGGGTGTTCTCCTTGTGTGAGCGAGAATTTCTGAGAATGCACA
The DNA here is from genome assembly GCA_963921935.1 of Galeruca laticollis. Classification (NCBI taxonomy): domain Eukaryota; kingdom Metazoa; phylum Arthropoda; class Insecta; order Coleoptera; family Chrysomelidae; genus Galeruca; species Galeruca laticollis. The sequence goes on along the minus strand of OY998180.1, from coordinate 66,375,466 downwards.
AGTTAGCTCATCGCCGGTCTTTGTCTTTAATGTCCATGTCCACAAAAACTTCGAAAAACAATCGACAACGACTAGTAGCATTTTATGGTTTTTATTTTGATGTGCGTAATGTCCCATTTCGGCAAAATCTATTTGTCATAAATCATCTATATCTTTGATGATTGTACGTCTGAGCGGATAATTTTCATGTGTCGGTTTGTGGGGTTCGTTGATAAACTGTATTTTGGACGATATGTTTCGTAAGCGGACACGCGTTCTAAACTGATAACATATTTTCAATACTATTTGATAGCTTTCTCTTTCTCTTCAAATAATTGTCCTCAACATTGTAAACAGCAGTTGCTTCTACTACTACTACTACTACTACTACTACTACTACTACTACTACTACTACTACTACTACTACTACTACTACTACCACTACTACTACCACTACTACTACTACTACTACTACTACTACTACTACTACTACTACTACTACTACTACTACACACATACTACTACTACTACTACACTACTACTACTACTACTACTACTACTACTACTACTACTACTACTACCACTACTTACTACTACTACTACTACTACACTACTACTACTACTACTACTACTACTACTACTACTACTACTACACACTACACTACTACTACTACTACTACTACTACTACTACTACTACTACTACTACTACTACTACTACTACTACTACTACTACTACTACTACTACACTACTACTACTACTACTACTACTACTACTACTACTACTACTACTACTACTACTACTACTACTACTACTACTACTACTACTACTACTACTACTACTACTACTACTACTACTACTACTACTACTACTACTACTACTACTACTACTACTACTACTACTACTACTACTACTACTACTACTACTA